>JAZKJV010000883.1:57006-693898 GCA_037367405.1 Ottelia alismoides
TGCAAAAGTCCAGGGCACTGAAAAAGAAATTGTCCAAATTATCTTAAAACCTTAGAGAAGGGTAAAGATATTATACTGGCATGTATAACATCTACTTTCATCATTAAAACCAATTTTCTCATAGGACGAGAAAGTGGATGATATTCTAACTTTTGGTAGACTCTATGAGTTGTGCGTTAATGAATCTGTCGTGAATGTAACACCCACTATAAAAACCCTAAAAGAAACAGAAAGGACATGAATCATTCTTATATGATTTGCCATCAAAGATTTGGTCATTTATCTGTTGACAGGATTAATAGATTGATGAAGTATGGACCCTTAGAGTTTCTATAGGTCCAAACTTACCTACATGTGAACATTGAATTCTAGTTAAAATGACCCGAGCACCCTTTTGTAACAAGATTACACGATGCGAGGGTATTCTTGACCTAATACATATCGATTAATGTGGTACATTCAGTATCGCGACCTGAAGTGGATATCGATATTATTTGACATTTATTGATGACCATTTACGATATGAGTTTTCGTCCTATTACGTCATAAGTCTGAAACCTTTGAAAGTTCAAAGAATTCATGGCTTTGGTTGAGAATCAAACCGATAGGAAGATTAAACGGATTCGATCTAACCGATGTGGCGAGTATATCTCATATAAATTTATGGAATACCTCAAAGAGAGAGAAATTGTATCCAATCTCACTCCTCTTGGAACTCCCCAATTAAATGGCGTTGCTGAAAGACGCAACATGGCCATTATAGACTCGGTCCGTTCAATTATAAATATAGCTCACTTACCTCTTAATTTCTGGAGATATGCAATAGAGTCTGCAATATATATCCTTAATAAGATTCCTAGCAAATCTGTGCCCAAAACCTCTTACGAGCTTTGGTTTGGAACCAAGCTCAGCGTTAGACACTTGAGGATTTGGGGTTGCTTAGTCCATGCGAAAAACATGGATGCAAGTAAGCTGGAGCCTCGCACTCGAGAATGCTACTTCGTTGGGTATGTAAATGACGACATTGAATACCAACTTTACGACCCTGAGACTCAAATGGTTTTTCTCTGTAGATGTGAAATTTCTGAAGGATGACTTCCTTAGAGTCAAGACAGAAATGAAGTAAAGGAACTCATTGAATCCCCTGAGGATATTGAGCTTCCTGAACCAGAAACTTGTTGTGAATGAAGATGAAACACATGTACCTATTCGAAGGAGTTCGAGGGTGGTTGCACTACCCAAAAGGTACTGATTCCCATGTGTCAGGTGAAAACTGACAATGGTCCAACTTTGTTTGATGAAGCCCTCGTGGGCCATGATATGGAGAAATGAATGCTAGCAATGAAGTCTGAAATAGACTTCGTGTACATGAACGGTGTATAGGCCCTAGATGATCCACCTAGAGGGGTAAAACCCATTGGATGTAAATGGATCTTCAAAAGAAAGATGAGACCTGATGGGAATGTAGAGACCATCAAGGCATGGCTTGTAGCCAAGGGCTATACACAGAGAGAATGCATCAATTACAATGAGACATTCTCTTCTGTGGCTATGCTTAAATCCATCAGGGCGCTGCTTGCTATAACTGCATATCTTGACTATGACATCTGGTAGATGGACGTCAAGACTGCATTCTCAATGGATACCTCGAGGAGTATATCTATATGGAGCAACCCCATGGCTTCATAACCGATGAAGGCAAAGTATGCAAGTAGAAGAAGTCAATCTATGGACTTAAACAAGCTTCTCATAGCTGGAACATCAGATTTGACGAAACCATAAAGAGTTATGATTTTGTTCAGAATCCTGATGAACCATGTGTGTGCATGAAGCTTGGTGGGAGCACCATTGTGTTCATCGCGCTTTACGTAGATGGCATCCTTATCATTGGGAATTATACATGGATGATGACTAGTATTAAGATCTGGTTGTCACATACCTTCGAGATGAAAGATCTTGGATAAGCCTCTTATATCTTAGGTCTGAAGCTACTCAGAAATGGAGAAAAGATGATTTTAGGATTGTCATAACATGGATACATTAAGATGATCTTGGAACGTTTCCATATGGAGAATTCCAAGGAAGGCTCCTTTCCCTTAAGACATGGTATCCACCTATCTAAAGGGATAACTCCTCAAAGTGTTGATGATAAGAAGGCCATGGCTGGATGGCCTTACGCATCAGCTGTGGGAAGTATAATGTACGCCATGATGTGCATAAGGCCAGATATCTGCCATGTAGTGGGAGTGAAAGCCATTACCAATCCCACTATAGAGTATAACACTGGATGTAGTGAAGAACATATTTAAGTATCTAAGACAGACGCAAGATTACGTCGTGATTTATGGAGATGTTAATCTCCAAGTCTTGGGATATACAGATTCAAACTTTTAATCTGACATAGATGACCTCAAGTCAACTTCAGGATTTGTGATCTTGTTAAACGATGGTGTTGTGACCTGGAGAAGCAAGAAGCAGAACACTATGACTTATTCAACCACAAAATCTGAATACATTACCGCATCGGATGCTGCAAAGGAGTCTGTGTGTTACGCAAGTTCATTCTAGAACTTGATGTAGTTTCCTCTGATACTCCCATCCCGCTGCTCTGCGATAACACTTGACCCATAACTCAGGCGAAGGAACCCAGGTGGCATCAAAAGAGCAAATACGCGGAAAGGAAATACGACATCATTAGGGAGATTCAAAAGTGTGGTGACATCATCATTACCAAAGTGGCCTCTGCCGATGACATTGCTGATCCCCTTACCAAACCTTTACCCCAAAAGGTTTTCGACCATCATGTAATGAGTATGTGTTTAAAGATTGTACCTGAATGGTTCTGAGGGCTACTGAGAGATTGTTAGCCATGTGAGCTCGAGACGGATATTATTGTAATGTTTAATATATCAATAATGCCTATTGATTTATTTCACTCCTTGTCTGAGATTAAATGAATGAATGCACTTAAAAAGGTCCCTTCATACAATTAGGGTTATGTACCATGGCCATCTTAATAATCATTCAGTTGTTGATTCGATAGTTGAATCATAGATGCTGGTGCTTGGATGATATCTGAAGAGTCAGATTGAGGACTCATCAAGCACCATCAACTGGTTGTTAAGAAAGGATCCATCATGAGAAGGAGATGGCAATCCCTCTCTAAAGGTTGGTATTTGATCGACCTCTTGATGCATGTCCTCTGCATAGGAATGGAGATTCGGAGGTGTCAGATAAGTTAGGTTAAAGTGTTTACCTGGTGAGATCAGGATAACTAAGACCTATGTTGTATGTTGTCACGATATAAGCACACATCGTCTGACCGGCGACATATGCATTACTATATTTCTAAGTATGTATAATAGGTAGGCCATTAGGTTGACCTAATCAAGGTATATGCACTGACGAGCTGGTGTGCATACGAGGGCATACGAGTAATACGATCTCTCAAAGGGATCATACATGTTCATTATTGAACCGGAAGACATGAGCTCACTCATGAGGTATTGGGACCGATCAAATTTCATGCGTGGTCATCTTGCTTTGGAGGCATGACAAGAATTTGTAGATATGATATATGCTTTTGGAAAGCATATGATCGATACCCAACTCCCAATGATCGAATGAGAAATTTAATGATAAAACCTTAGAGAAGATAGTCTAAATATGATCTAAAACTTCAGGTTTATTTTAGGTCTTCCAGTATGCATGATGTACGAGTATTATGAATACTCAAGGGTGATGTGATCGTAAACGATTGTATAACCATGACACTTCCATTTCGAGTGAGTGATGAAATAAGTTTGGATTTTAGTAATTCCTCTCAGTAGATTAGTAATCCAATCTTAATCTAAATATTGGACATTGATCTGAATTTGATTCAGATACAATGAGAAGATTAGATTTACAGTTTGATTTGATCAAACATCTTTCAGAGGTACTCGTGATCTGGATTTGAGATATGATCTCAGTCCAAGTCACTATACATGGAATGTACAACCGCCCTGTCCTTATCTCCAAGGATCCGCGGATAAAGCAAACTATTTTTGGAAGAGTTCAAAAATAATTCCATTGTTGAAAATATAACTGAGCATTGGGAAATTGATGATTAAATGTGATTTATCATTAATATGAATATGATTCATATTATTGGACACATGAGAATAGTCGTCTAAGATAATTAAATATGGTTTAACTATCAAGGATGTGATTAATGTGGATATCACTATCCATAATTCAGAAATATCACAAATGTGATTTGTAATATGTTAGGGATATTCAATTGTAAATAGTATTTACGAATTAAATGTTGATGTGAATTGGGTTCACATAGAACAATTGATTGTAAATGCAATTTACATTTTATATTGGATATATGAATATGATTAATAATTGTTAATGTCATGATTGAAATTATCACAAAATAATTTGGATTATTTTAGTGAATGATTATGCAACGAAAGTTGTTGCACATGTAGAATATTTTGTTGAGATATGAGATCTCATGAAATTGGAATGAGAGAGCCACCTTCCATATATAAATGATGGACGACCACATTGAGTCCTATTTCAATGTAGCCATCTACTCTATGATTGGCATGGCCTCAAATTTCAGCAAAATTCGGTCGAATTTCTGTCGAATATCGATATCCAATCGAAATCGAAATTCGACCGAAATGACCGAAATATGGGGGTCCTAATACAAAAAATGACCGAAAATTTCGGTCGAAATTCCGCCGAAATTCCATCAAAATTCTGTTTTGGTCGGTACCGAAATGGTGACCGAAACCGACATTTAAGGCCTTGATGATTGGAAGGATGCTTGCTCTCATTCCATTCATTCCATGCATTGATTGATTTAATTCAAATTAAATTGTATTGATGAATATTTAATATATTTTAAATTGATTATTTGTTGTTGTAAATTTATGCAACAAAATCATGGCCATTGATTGAAAACACAAAATAATCTATACCATTGATTATATGCACATGGATTGAGATCCATGAACATCCAATATGTTATAAAAGAAAGGTGAGACATAGCTCTTTCTTTACATAACAACAATTGAAAAAGCAATAACTCTCTCTATTCTCATACCAACCTGTTAGAAAATCGGAAGCGGAATCAGAAATAAAGATAGAAAAACTTAAGAACACACGGGATATTACGTGGAACCCTACTCCGTGAGGAGCGGGATGAAACCACGGGATATTACCAGGACCCTATTGATTCAGAGTCGTGCCCCTCACTCCTATTGGGGGGATGCGGTTCTAACTGCTTGTTATCTGGTCAACCGTATGCCTTCGTCAGTGTTAGGAGAGAAGATCCCGTTCTTGACTGCGTTTCCCGAGAAGGATCTTTTCTCCCTAACACCACGCGTCTTTGGGTTCGTAGCTTTTGTTCATTGCTTCTCTCGTGGTCTTGACAAGCTCTCTCCCAAAGCTGTCAAATGCGTTTTTGTGGGTTATTCCAAAATCCAAAAAGGTTATCGGTGTTTTGATCCAGTTAGACGACGATACTATGTTAGTGCTGATGTCACCTTCTTTGAGTCTATTATGTATTTTTCTCCTACAGGTGACAGACTCACTCACTCAGACGAAGGATTTCTCACATGGGCTGATTTCTGACCGACCTCTTGATGCAGGTCCTCTGCATGGGAATTGTGATTCGGAGGTGTCAGATTAGTTAGGTTAATGGGTTGACCTGACGAGATCGAGATAACTTAAGTCCTATGTTGAATGCCATCACAGCATAGGCATGCATCCTCTGACCGGAGACAGATGTATTGCTATATATCTAAGTATGTACATTTGGCAGACCAATAGGTTGATGACCTAACCGAGGTCTATACACCGGTGAGCTGGTGTGCATATAAGGGTATACGAGCAATATGATCTCTCAAAGGGATCATACATGTTCACTTGTGAACCGGAAGACATGAGCTCACTCATGAGGTATTGGGACCGATCAAATTCCATGCATGGTCGTCATGCTTTGGAAGCATGACAAGAATTTGAAGGTATGATATATGCTTTGGGAAAGCATATGATCGATACCAAATCTCAATGATCAAGATTGAGAAACTTGGTGATCAAACCCTGAAGAAGACAGTATAAAATAGATCTTTATCTTCAGGTTGATCATTGGTCTTCCAGTATGCAGGATGTGCAGGTATTGGGAATACCTGAGGGTGATGTGATCATAAACGATTGTATAACCATGACGCTTCCAGTCCGAGGGAGTGATGAAACAGGTCTGGATTTTAGTGACTCCTCTCAGTAGAGCCCTCAAAGAGGGCGGATATTCTATTGAATTTCTCATCTGTTACAGGAGGCCTGGGGCTCCTTATATAACCTCCACAGGGCCTCCAAGTCCTACCACTGGACGATGTGGGACAAAACTCAGTGGTGGGGGAAATGGATCCTGGAGGGATCCATTTACCCACCTATTACATAAGTGACGCATGCTCCAAATACTCTAACACTCCCCCTCAAGCTGGAGCATGCAATGCTCAACTTGGACAAACTGAAAGAAACTCAACTCACAATACATGACACTACAGACAATATCAACCCAACGCGCACAGCTGCTGCAGTCGACGACGTTGCTTCTCATGGCGTGCATGTGAGGAGGACGAACGGACTGGAGTGTGAAACTGGATCTATCTGGCTCAGAGAATGGTACTCTACTCTGGAGTCCCTATGATATCACATGAAAACCCTTGCCCTTAATGGCATACAGAATAGTCCTCTGCTCTGGAGTCCCTATGGCTCACACGAAAGCTCTGGCCGACCAACAAGAATGGTAAATGATTGGCATGCGTCGTCGTCGAGTCTGAACCTGAGAATTGTAGAGTCTGAATATCTGACCAGTCTGGAAAATCTGATATATGAATTTTAGAACAATACCTGTGACTCTACATATACTCCCCCTTTCTCCCATACTGGTCGGAATGACGTTGTTGACCACGTTGGGAGAAGATATGATAATACATAAATATGAGGAAAACATGAATATTCTCAAAAGATTCCTTGCGGCTTTTCTTCATCAACTTTTTTTTAATAAGCCGTCCATATTTTTTTTTGAAACATTTTTTTTCATACCGTTTTCATCATTTTTTTTGGCATTTTTCAAAGATCACATTTTTTTTATATGCGTACGGCTTTTTTCTATTGTACGCGCCTTTTTCGATTTTTTAACACATGCGTACGGCTTTTTCTTTGTATGCGCCTCTCCTTCTTTTTTTTTTTAAGAAAATACAATAGCCTATTTGGGCTTACAATAATGTAGAGCTCTCTTCCTCTTTCTCTCTCTCTCTCTCTTTTTTAATCATGGGCTAAACTCAGCCCAACAATATTGTAGCCCCCCCTTTTTTTTAATCATCGGCCCCATATGGGCTCAACTCATTCCCTCTCTCTCTCTCTCTCTCTTTTCTAGCTCCCCCTTGGGCTCTTTAAATAAATAACCCAAAGCACTCTTTTTTTTAAGATGCCAGCGAGCCTAGGTTTCCCCATCGTGGGGACCCGTCACCGCCGCCCCTTTTTGGGGTTTCCCTGATCTGGAGGTCATGGAGGACCCACGCAGACCTTGCGTGCAGGAAGGAGCCTGTCATTAGGAGAGGCGCGCGTGATGGAGGCGGCAACGCGAGGGAGATGCGACGGCCTGAGGAGGTCACCATCGCGAGGAGATTTGTCGAGCGTCGCCGCCAATGGGATGCGATCATCTGGAAGTCTGGAATCGCCTGGATGTGCCGCTTGCGAGAAGCGCGTGGCCTGCTCGAGATGGCGCCGCTGACAGGGGCGGTAGGGAGTGGGGACGCCGCCAATAGGAGAACTGGGTTTGTGCGTCACACGCCTGGGATCTTTGCAAGGGCGATGGAGGCGCGCGAGGTAGATGTACGCCTGTTAAGCGAGAGAATCGCCAGGGGAATGGTTTCACGCCTGAATCTGGATCGCGAAGGCCTGATGCCTACGCGTGCGCCTGTGGCGATTGGAGAACACACGTAGGCGCGCGTCGCCGGGTGGAGGGATAATCATTGCGCCGCCTGCGCGAGGTTGTCTTGGGCACGCAACTGGAGATCGAAGGTAGGGCTCCCTGGACTGCATCACCACAGGATCCTGAAGGAGGATCGGGATCATACACCGCTGGAGAAGATGCTTTGGCTGGCTGGAGATATTGCTGGAGCAAATGGGGCTCCGAGAGGTTAACCAGGCCTGGATGCTTCGAGCATGAAAGAGAAAAACTATGATGCGGAGATGGCCCGTGGAAGACTCACGATTAGGGTTTCACGAAACCCTAGAACTTGGACAAATGTGCATGAACAAATAATAACATCGAATCTCGAACGAACAAAAACAAAGAATATAAAAATCCTCGAGAATCGAACCCGCTCTGATACCATGTTAGAAAATCGGAAGCGGAAGCGGAATCAGAAATAAAGATAGAAAAACTTAAGAACACACGAGATTTTACGTGGAACCCTACTCCGTGAGGAGCGGGATGAAACCACGGGAGAAGCCCTCAAAGGGGGCGGATATTCTATTGAATTTCTCATCTGTTACAGGAGGCCTGGGGCTCCTTATATAACCTCCACAGGGCCTCCAAGTCCCACCACTGGACGATGTGGGATAAAACTCAGTGGTGGGGGAAATGGATCCTGGAGGGATCTATTTACCCACCTATTACATAAGTGACGCATGCTCCAAATACTCTAACACAACCCTCTCTATTTCTCTTAATATTGTGGCTGTCCACCATATTGACCTAGAAAGCCTCACAACCGTCGCAATGTCGGTGTGCTGTCGGGTCGCTTGCTTGTGGATTTGCTTACTTTGACGCATCTTGCTCGTGAGGATGACCATCGATCTTACGAGACGAAAGTAGGAGACTCCATGCTCATGCGTCTCATCTACGCATCCACAAGTGCATCCTTCGTCGGATCGGACTTGAGACATGTTGTCTCTTTGCTTAAAGACATGCGATCTTAAACACGCTTCAAGAGGTAATTCTATTACTCATTTGTGATCTAAGATGAAATGATACGAGAATGGTTCTCATATCACGTGGTTTCATCTTCATAAAAATTTTTAATTTCCGCTGCCTTGAGCAACTTGTATGACCGGTCGCTCTTGATCGCATGTGATGCGATCTTCATGCTTCCGTGATGTGCTAAGGCCCAAATCCTAGCATTCAGCTACATCGACATGGAGCTATCCAAACTACAACCAAGCCGATAAAGATACAAGCTTACGTTGATGGAGCTGCATCTGGAGTCAAAGCAAGCGATGAGATGAAGATCCAAAGGAGTTTTCAATGTTTTGTATTTCTTTGAGAGGTTTGCACTGTAAACCCCATGAATATGCATGACATCAACTCCCACTCAATTCGGTTCTCAGAATCAATTGGTTAATTGACTAGTTTTCCGGTTGACTGATTTTTGTCCCTCTGACTGATGATTTTGATATTATATGGTATAACTTCGATTGAAAAACCGATTATTATCTCAAATACAAAATGATCAAATCATATTATCTTGACCTGAGGCAGATATGATGTCTAGTCAGGGAGCGTTGGGGTAGCAGGTTGCTCCGTAGCGGTCTGTCCCACTCCCGTCGGTACTGGCCATGACAACGGGTAAGGAAATGATAATGCTTGAAGCGATCACGATGCATTTTTCTTAAAATTCGAATAATACATATTTTGAGATTATACCATCCTCCAAGTAATAATTAAAAAATTATTTGTTGGTTAATTGATTGGATTGATAATTGATTTAATATGATTAAACTAATCAGATCCAATTAAAATTATACACTCTATTATGAATAGAGTTGTAATTCCCTTGTAAGAATTAATTATGTGAATATGATTCATAATGATTAATTAAAATTTGAATGGGATATGGAGGATCAGATAAGGGACATCCATGATTTTCCTTCAAGGTAATGGGTTTCGTCGCTAGTGAGTGTATGTAGGAGACGCCTGTCCGAAGTGACAGCTCCTGCATACAAGCGCATGTAGATCGGGCTCTTTGCTTCTTGAAAGAGCAAAGTCGTATGCATAGTGGCCCCAATATCGCCTCCTTATATTATTGGGGCAATATTGAATTACGCATAGCAAGTTCTAATAATGTTGACGGTTGATTTAATTAACGACGGGTCAACATTACCTTAGGGGTGGTGGGCTCGATTATTAAAGACCGAAGTGAGAATGCAAGTTGGACTTGCAAGGAGGAATGAGTTCCCGCTTCTTTTTATTCGAGTTGCAAGTTCTCATATTATTGGATGTCACAAAAATAAGAAAGGAGATCCCATATCTCTTACATTGAAAGTGATTAAGAGAATGAACTTTCAGTGTTGACAATACAAGACAACTTTGACATAAAAATATATATTTCAGATAATCCTAAATCAAAGTAAAATATGTGTTTATATATATTTATGCAAATTTTCTTATTTCGGATAATCCTCATTAAACCCACTCAATACTAGACTCAATAATGACCAGTAAACTATCATGATTGGATCCATGATCAAGATATTGTACTTGTAGTTTTATACATAATGTATGTGGTTGTAATATGCAAGTTTCCTCATAATAATGGAGAATGACAAATTAATAGACAATATGACTACAACCGTAAGGTTTGTATGTCTCTACAGTCTTGATCTCTCATCGAATGTACTTTGTAAGTGACATGTCAATGATGATCGTATTTGTCAAATAATCCTTATAAAAATCGAAGAAGATGTTCTGGCAAACATATGTGCTCTCGACATTTAATCTTGAATGACATGGTTCACTGCATTATGTAGAATGGTGGTTCGATAGAAGATGATGTTTCCAAATGTTTGAGTACCAACCCGAACCGAAGTTTTTTAAAATTTAGATGGATATAGATACGATGAGTATCATCATTCTACTATCTATACTCTGGTCATTCATGAAGCTTTATAATATTCATATTCTATGAATTAAATGAAGCATGTATAAATGTTGAAATACTCTTACATTGAAATCTTTTAACTTCAACATAAGAGATCCTTTGTCTTAAACAATGATTGTTTATAGATGAAGGGAGCGCAATGGAAGTATGGGTCGAACCCACGTTAGAAGGAAAGTCGAGTTGACTGCATTTCTATGGTTTCCACACATATGACATCTAAAGAGTTAGATGAATGCCCATACTGCAACAAGCCGATGTATTGATAGTATGACTATCTAGACTATCTAAAGTCCTTAGAGAAGGACTCGGATAGTGTGCATCGGAATAGTCTGCATATAAACATTGAAATCGACTTTCTTAAGATCAAAGTCTAATAATTTTATCTCATTCTTCTAATAACACTTGCAATTGGTTGCATATGTTTCAGAAGACTAGAAAATTTTGATCTTAAGGTGTAATAGTCATCCACATGGATATTGATGTAATTGTTGCAACAATCTCTATTGGATAGATAGACTTCATATTTTCAGTGGGAGAGCCCTTAGTCTTAGAGAATGTCTCTATGATCTAGATATTATAATACATTCATTGTTTATTTCTAAATGTGAGAATACACATGAATTCTGGAATAGACCTATCATAAAAAGTTATGATGGATATATTTCAGATAGTAATATGACATTTCGAGGACTCAACTAAATTAGAAAATTATTGATTAGTTCATTAACATTTCTGATGCTGAAAATTAAACCTTAAAAGATCAATATGAGGTTGAAGATCATTGGACAATGATTTGGCATCAAGCCTTGGACATATGTCTATTGATGAGATCAATAGATTAGTAAGATATTGAACATTAGATTGTATGAAGATCCAATATCTTACATACTTGTGAATATTGCATGCAAAACTACAAATGTCCAATATACCCTTCTTTGGGAATGGTGTAAGATGCCAAGGTATTCAAGATTTCATACATATTGATGTATTAGGACATTAATGATATGTGATATCTATAATGATTTTTGTGACACGAAATTTCTTCCCTTTACCTTAGAAAGCTTTGAAATGTTCAAAGATTTCACAATTTTGGTTTAGAACTAAAGTTTGAAGGAAGATGAAAGAATTTGATCTAATCAAGGTAACAAGTACCTATTAGATTAATTCAATGAATTACCTTATGGAGACATGAATATCATTCCTATCTCACTCCTTATACACCTAAACTCAACAGAGTTTTAGGGAGATACAATTGGATCATCTGTGACATGATTTGATTAATGATGAATCTTAGCATAATTATCTCTTAGTTTCCATGTATATATGTAGTATAGACTACACCATATATCCTTAATATGATTCTATGCGAATCTGAACCTCAAACCCCTCATAAACTATGGTTTGGAACCTAGCCCAGTGTTGGACACTTGAGGATTTATGTTTGCTTAGTCCATAACTTTGTCATGGATGCAGGGAAGGCTGCATCGGTGATATATCGGCGATATATCACTGATATATCGGTATCAAGAGGTTGGGGGTATCGAAATCGGAGTGTATATCTTCTTACAGGGATATCAACGATATATCGGCGATTTATCAACGATATATCGCCATATCAGCCCATATCGGTCAAAAGTGAATGGATTCAGTACAAAAAATACAGGATATTGACCGATATCGCCGATATTTCATCGATATCCCTATATATCAATGCTATTATTCATGTAAGCTTGATTCCACTACCTATCTAGCTACTCCTGGTATTAAAACAATCTATGATTTATATACTTTGTTTCGGGTCGGGGGCGCTGCCCCAGCAACCCCGCAAGGGGGGCCAACCTGGGCACCCCAGCCCCCAGGCTCGCTGACCGGGCAACGAGACCCCCATACTGGTAGGATATGGTGCAACAGGAGGGTGCATACAATGGTTTTTCAACTTGGTATATATTTAGTACAAGTTTCATGTTGTAAAACTTGAATGAAATCCATTTCCAATATCTATAAGTCAATTCTTCAAAAAAAATCTATAAGTCAAGAATCAACATTAATATCGATATGTTCGAAATGATCGATATATGCAATATAAGCTTTATAGATAATCGATATGTGTGATCTAAGAGTATATTTGTAAGTTATTTAGTGATCTAAGAACTTGGATAAACTCTATTTTCAATATATATATATATATATAGGTCAACAACTAACAATACCGTCGTATCGATATATGCGATATAAGGTTCATAGATGATCGATATGTGTTATTTACGAGAGTAGAAGTACATTTGTAAGTTATTTAGTGATCAAAGTACTTGGATGAACTCCATTTTCAATATATATAGTATGTCAACACCAAACAATATCAACGATATGTTCGATATGATCGATATGTGCACTATAAGGATCATATTCCTCATAAACGATCTATATCTATTTTCTAAGTGTATATTTGTAGTATTTCATGTTATAAGAACTTGAATGAAATCCATTTCCTATATTTATAAGTCAAGAATCAATATTAATATCGATATGTTCGATATGTCCGATATGTGCGATACCGATATGTGCAATATATGATTTATAAATGACCGATATGTGTGATATAAGTGTTTATTTGTAGGTTATTTGTTGGCTTGATATCTTTGATGACGTTAATTTCTGAAAAATGGCAAAAAATTGGCTTTTTTGAACCATTTTCGACATTTCCACCGATATCGTCGATATATCGGTGATATATCCTGATATATCATTTTTCGGACGGACCGAAACGATATCGATATCGATACGGCCTTCCTTGCATGGATGCAAGTAAGCTGGAATCTAGCACCAGCGAGTACTACTTCATTAGGAATATAGAGGATGGTATTAGATACCTACTTTATGACCTTGAGATTCTTAAAAGATTTCACATATGAGAATGTGATTCTTAGAGGACGTCTTTCTTGATAATCAAGATGAAAATGAAGTGAATGAACTCATTTAATCTTGAGAAGATAATGAGGCTCCTGAAATCGGAAACTAAAAGGATAATTAAAGATGAAACACTCATACCTCTTCAAGTTACTTTGAGGATGGATTCCATGTTTCAATTAAGTCTGACAATGATCTTACTTCATTTGATGAAGCTTCTGAGGAACTTGACATGAAGAGATGGATGTCAGCAATAAAGTCTAAAGTAGACTTCATATACAAATGCTGTATATGGACCCTCGAGGATCCACCTATATGGGTCAGACCCGTTAAGGTGTAAATGGATCCTCACGAGAAAGAGGGAACCTGATGAGAAGGTAGAGATCTTCAAAGCACGCCTCTTATCCTCAAGATACACACAGGAAGAAGACATCGCTTGCGATGAGACTTGCTTTCTAGTGACCTTGCTTAAACTCATCAGATTATTGCTACACAACTTGGTTATGACATCTTCAAGATGTGAATCATGATTGCATTCCTCTATGAATACCTCTTCGAGGATATTTATATGAAGTAGTCTCATGGCTTCTTAGTTGAGGAAAGCAAAGTATGCAGGCTGAAGAACTCCATCTATGGAATTAAATAGGCTTCTTGTAGATGGAACATTAGATTAGATGAAATTATAAATGTTATGGTTTCAAATAGAATCTTGATGATCCATTTGAAGCCTAGTGGGAGTGCCATTGTGTTCGTCGCGCTAAATGTAGATGATATCTTATTAATTTGGAATGATATAAGGATGATAATAAGTGTTTTATAGTCTGGTTATTCCATACCTTGAGATTTGATATCAAGGATATCTGTTAGTGTGAACCCCTCAGGATCCGGGTACCCGTTAATCACACACTCGCACTATTATTCACATAAGATTGCATGAAGTTACAGAAAAGCAGGGAAAATTTTTCGCGCGGCTAATTATCCACATGACATTCACATCCACAACATAACCACAAAGTAAAAGAGATACAATTGGCACAAAAATTCCTTTTCATTAATATTCATATCCATTTACAACTTGCACAAGCATCTTCCATATTACAACATATATCCCAAGTGATACAAAAGAGATAGCATTTACATCATTATCTGAACAAAAACTGAGACAAAGTAATTCATACCGTCTAGTGTATACTCTGTCTCCAGGAATCATGTATGGCTACTGAGCGGCTACAAAACTGCAGGCTGTTTGCCTGCCAAACACGTTAGGAAAGAAGAGGCGTCAGCCATTGCTGGTACCTCCTAAAAACTTATAAAAATAACTAGACATTTAATATGTGCAAAAGCAGGCAAGTAGAAAGGTGGAAAGTAAAGTCTACATCTACTTGCGTAAGTAAAAAGGTTTTTCAGACTACTTGTAAGCATCTCAAATGTTTGTCCCATAACCCAGCATTTCCCACATGTGACATATTTATAGAGTAGTTGTGTATTCATGAGTGTATGAGTGTGAACGCATATATCATTTTCTTCAGAGATCATGTTGGTGAGTGAAAATGGAAAAGTTAGGATTGTAAAGATTTATTAATTTATTTAAATTCTTGGGTAGAGAGAATAGTCTTTTGATCATAACTTCTCCAATTCTTAACTTCAATGTTTCAGATATAACTCCAGATGTTGTAGATGTAGATATGGATGATCTAGATATAGAATCGCCAAGTCTGTTGGCGAAGTAACTCAAGCGGTGAAGAAGCCTACAAATGGCTCTTCCGTCTCGCCCTCTAATTGGAAGCGCGGTCCAATAGAGGGATAGATCTACTCCCCAACTACGCCACTGAGACGGGTGAGAGAGACTTCCTAGAAAAGTCGCTCTAGAAACCTGCCTGACTGGTACAGGCGAACGAGCTCGTACGAAAAACTGAAAACCAAGGATCCCCCGCTTGGGTATCCTAAAAGACAAGGTCAACGGAACTGGTCTAAAGTCTGGATCCCAACGAGGCGTAAAAACACTGCGAGCTCGTGAAAAAAAAACGTGAAAGGACTGGGATCCTAGACCCGCGCACTTGGCGGCCGCTGCCCTAACTGGGCTTCCTGTTCTCTCGCCCAGTTGAGGGTCACCGCGCCCTCGCACAGTCAGGTGTAAGATTTACCGTGACCGGCATAATATTTATCATCAATGATTCACGAACATCTTTACTTTATTACACAATCTTTTCTGTGGTTATTAATATTATTATTACATTCTAACACAACTTTAGCATGAGATTGATCATTATATTTTTGACCTTCAACTAGCCTGACTAGACCAACTTCCTAATAAAGAAATGCCAGCCCCATTCTTACTATAAGTTAGTCGATCGTAATCTTTTGAGTTAGTTCATATATCCCTTATGTGTCCCCAAGGAAGATATTCTTATATGATCAAGAGGCACAATCATATGATAAAAACATAGGATACCGGCAGGGAAGTCACTGAAATCTACACCCAATCGTCCTTCACATTTTATAGATCATAATAAGGAAGATGTGGATCTGTTCGAACTTCATAAAGTTAATTTAAGCACAAGCTCCTTTTCATTCATTAATTTTTACTGGTACTTCTTTATTTATTATAAAGTTGTCATATATGAACAAGGAATTCCCTATATAAAATTTCGAGGATTCACTTCCTAATTAATACATGCCATGAACGTTGGAAGTCCAACTAAAAGATACAAAACCAATGTTCAGGTCTGTATTAGTCTTCTTCTGAACTGTACTTTTATGGACTTCTAATTTTCTCTTTTAATTACTTATTGTAATGATTAACATGCAACTTTTCATACTTATGAACCAAGCTCTTCTATAATCCTAGGTCACCCGTTGAATTCTTTTATTTCTAACCGGAGTTATGTTTATTGGCATTGAGATGTATTCATTCAAATTAACGTGAAAACCTTAATCTCTACTAATAGTATAATTTGCTCATTTAATTAACCTCATAGATTTTCTTAATTCCAGCAAGAATAAGTATATATAATTGACAGTCAGACTACTGGATTCTCATAATTCAATATGCCCAAGACAGTGGTTTATTTTAACTGACAAAATTTTCCTACATATCTATTAATTACAGCCCCTCCTTCCGAACAATTTCTAAAGAAAATATTTAGGAAAATTTTCTGCATAGCAAAATCAATTTGATTATATCTGAATATAATTCTTTTTTATAGTATTGCCGAGAACCCATCAAAGTCCAAACATGTATTCTTCCTTACCATGCACCCTCCCCAAATTTCATAACTTTATTAACTTTCATCCTAACTTCAGTTCTATGCAGCTGAAGTTTGTTGAGCCAAAATTATATATATGTATACAATTATCAGCAATTATCTAATTAATTACTTTCACCTATGGTTTCACCTATGGTTAATCACCTAAGATGATCAATTAGAGAATAAAAACTCTATTATATCCAACTGATTAACTATATAACAAGGTAACACAAAGAACACCTTCAACTCTTCAAATATTAAGATATGGTAACCATTATACAGAAAGGCAATAAGAAGAGGACTGGCTTAAAATTTTAGATCTGTAGATCTCATGCAAGGCAACAAAGGAGGGGAGGAATATAGGATTGTACCTTCTAAATTACCAAAAATGGTGATTTGATCTGAAACTTGTAGCAGTAGGAGCTGCTACCACATGCAGAAATTCCTGCAAACAGCAACTATTTGAGGAGAATGGAGATCTCCAGCAGTTTGTTGGGCAGTGACTGGAGCAAAGAATAGAGGCAGCAACTCTGTCGGAGAAAAAGTAGGGAACAAAAGAAGAGGATTTGAGAGGTTTATATAATCAGTGAGAGGGCTCTATGTTTTGACAAGTGGAGAGCAGGTTGGACCAAGTGGAAAAGATAAAAAAAAACTCCACGGCTATCCTGGAAAGCAGTTCTGCTACTGTTCACTGTAGCTGATTTTTTTTTCATTTATTTTTTTAAAACTCTTTTTATTTGATATTTCTTTAGGTTAACCGTATTCGCGCATCGAGCATCGGATTTTGACCCGCGATATCTTGAATTGATCGTATCGGGACGACGGTCGATTTGAGTATAATGTTGATATACTTTCGATCGGGTTTGGATGCCCGAAATGTTCGTGATACGGTTTCGGGTTGAGGTTAAATTTTACGATTTAAAAATATCAAACGACCTCCGATTGACGAACGGTCGATTCCGTTGGTCTTGTATCGTTGAATCGGATCTCATGATGGTCTCGGTTCATTTCGCGGTTTCCGAATTTGCGTCGCGGCTTTTCACGGCACGCATTACGAAGGGACTGATTTTTGGTCGATTTCGTCCGAACGACTTTTGATTCATGATAAATTGGTCGTTTTAGGTTGTTTAGTATTGACCGACAACGTTTTTGGGTTCATTAGACCCAAAATCGGACGAGTTCGGGTTCGTTAGAATATGGATGTTACAAATATAAAAACCTCAATGGGAGTCTCGTCCTCGAGACTCGAGTTAAGGCTATTCGGTGTCTTGATTGAATTTCATACAACAACAACAACAAAGCCTTTTCCCACAATTAAGTAGGGTCGGCTACATGGATTCTTCGCCTCCATTCAGATCTATCTTGGGTAAATCTCGGACTTATATCCAAAAAACTAAGATCCCTTCGTATAGTCTCTTTCCAACACTTCTTGGGCCGTCCTCGCCCTCTCTTAGCCGGCTCAACATCCCAACAATCGCATCTCCTAACCGGTGCATCAGTTGACCTTCTTTGCAAATGACCAAACCATCTTAAGCGGTTTTCTCGCATCTTATCCTCGATCGGAGCTACACCAACTTTCTTTCTGATTGCATCATTCCGAATCCGATCCTTACGTGTATGTCTACACATCCATCTCAACATTTTCATTTCTGCTACAGCCATTCTCTGCACATGTCTATGGTTCGCAGGCCAAGATTCAGAACCATAAAGCATAGCAGGTCTCATGGCTGCTTTGTAAAACTTTCCTTTAACTTTTAAAGGAATTTTCTTATCACAGAGAACAACGGAGGCTCCTCTCCACTTTAGCCAGCCTGCATTTATTCTATTAGTAACATCTCCATAATTTCCCCATCATGTTGCAAAATAGATCCCAGATATCTAAAAGAATCTCTCTTCTGAATGTTATCGTCACCAATCTTCACCTCGATTCCTTCACCATTGTTTCCATCAAAGGTGCATTCCATATATTCCGTCTTAACCCTACTTATACGAAATCCTTTAGTCTCCAATGCATGTCTCCATACCTCAAGCTTCTCATTTACTCCATCTCTAGTCTCGTCAATCAACACAATATCATCAGCAAATAACATACACCAAGGTAACTCATCCTGAATGTGACTTGTCAACTCGTCCATAATCAAAGTAAAAAGAAATGGACTCAAAGCTGAACCTTGATGTAAACCAATGTTGACATCAAAATAGTCAGTCTTCCCCGTCGGGGTCCTTACACAAGATAAAGCCCTATCATACATATCCTTTATGAGATTAATGTATAGGACAGGTACTTGTCTCTTCTCCAAAACTCTCCACAGTATCTCTCGTGGGACGGAATCATAAGCTTTCTCCAAATCAATAAAGATCATATGGAGATTCTTCCTTTTAGCTCTATATATCTCCATTGTTCTCCTCAGCAAATGGATGGCTTCAATAGTTGAGCGACCTGGCATGAATCCGAATTGGTTTTCATTTACTTGGGAAACTTGCCTCAACCTTCTTTCGATCACACGTTCCCAAATTTTCATAGTGTGGCTCATCAGCTTGATACCTCTGTAATTTGAACAATTTTGAATGTCTCCTTTGTTCTTATAAAGAGGTACCACGATACTCCTCCTCCAATCTTCAGGCATTTCTTGCTTCGCCAAATAACATTGAATAGATTCGTAAGCCAAGTCAAACCACGCTCACCTAAAACTTTCCATACTTCTACAGGGATGTCATCCGGTCCAACACCTTTCCCAAGTCTCATAACCTTCAAAGCCTCCTCTACTTCTTTTCTTTGTATTCGTCTATAGCATGCACGATTCAAGTAACTTTCACTACTAGCTAGATCACCCAAAGTGATCTCTCTATTTCCTTCTCCAATGAAAAGTTTATGGAAGTACTGCTCCCATCTAGTCTCTATATCCTTCTGAGTCACAAGCACGTGACCTTCCTCGTCCTTAATGCATCTCACTTGAGAAAGGTCTTTGGTCTTTCTTTCTCTTGCTTTGGCCAACCTGAATATATCCTTCTGGCCCTCCTTAGAGCTGAGATTTTTATACAAAACCTCATAAGCTTTTGACTTTGCTTCGCTTACAGCCTTCTTTGCTTCCTTCTTCGCTATTTTATAGTCTGTGACAGTTTCATCTGTTCTATCCTTAGACATAGCTTTAAAGCAATCTCTTTTAATTTTTAGCTTCTCTTGCACCCCTTCACTCCACCACCAAGCCTCCTTCTGACCCGGAGCTCCTCCTTTTGACTCGCCTAGTATCTCTTTGGCTACCTTTCGGATACAAGATGCTACTGCCTCCCACATCTCATTTGCACTACCGCTACAACCCTAAGATAAGTCTTCTAAAACCTTCTCTCTGAAGCTTGATTGCTTCAGCGGAAGATTCCACCACCTAGTTCTAGTGATCTTAGGAACCTTCCTTTTCTTTACCAGCCCTTTTATTTGTAAATCCAAGACTAACAAGCGATGTTGGGTTGTCAAACTCTCTCCAGGGATTACTTTGCAATCTTCGCAACACAACCGATCTCTTCTCCTCAACGCAAAGTAATCTATCTGTGTTCTAGTTGAGCCACTCTTATAAGTAATTAAATGCTCCTCCCTCTTCTTGAAAAGAGTGTTTGCTATGAAAAGATCATATGCAGTTACAAAATCCAGAATGACTTTTCCCTCTTCGTTTCTATCCCCAAAACCTTGTCCTCCATGCACACTTGCATACCCTGAAACATCTTTTCCCACATGTCCATTAAGATCTCCACCTATGCAAACCATCTCTCTTTGTGGGATTCCTTGTAAAATCTTATCCAGATCCTCCCAAAAAGCTTGTTTAGTCCTTTCATCTAAACCAATTTGTGGTGCATAAACTGAGATGATATTCAGAATTTCTTCTTCAAGCACCAACTTTAGCAAAAAAATCCGATCCCCAAATCTTTGCACCTCAACCACATAATCCTTCAAATCTTTATGAACAACCACTCCAACACCGTTTCTGCCCTTATCTTTACCTGAATACCAAAGTTTAAAGCCTGTCTTCTCGATCTCCCTTGCTTTCTCTCCAACCCATTTAGTCTCTTGAAGACATAATATATGAATCTTCCTTCTTTCCATTGTATCCACTATTTCCATCAATTTTCCAGTTAAAGTACCGATATTCCAACTACCAATCCGTAACTTCCTTTGCAATCTCTTTTGGACTAACTTCTTTACTCGCATGCGTCCATTATGCGAGAACCCTTGAAAATTTTGGACTGCATCTGGGCGGTGATGCAACGGAACTAGCTTATTTACCCGCATGCGTTCCTCATGCGAGAACCCTTGCAAATTTTGAACTACATCCAGGCTGCGATGTAGCGGCCCTTGCCAATTTTTCATTGCATTCGGGCGATGCAACGCGTCGCAAGTAGGGAACGCCCCAACGAAATCTGTATGTTTGCTTAAATCCATGTTTAAAAGATCCGAACGGTTTCGAGATAAATTCATAAATAGTGTTCTTAGAAAAACTTTAAGAACACTATTTACGAATTTATCTCTCTTGCGCTGGCTGTCGGCTACCTAACGCGCAACCCTCCTCATTTACCCGGGCTTGGGACCGGCCATGGCTGAGTTAAACCGACCTTGATTGAATTTCATATGTCCATAAAAACCTCAAAGGGTTTTGAACCCATAGAAACCTCAAAGAGAAAACAAGCTATATTTGAACAAATATTTTATTACAAAAGCTTGCTTCGTTTATTACCTCAGAAAAGCTGCGGGTATCGTGCCCGCATGTCAGCTTCGGTCTCCCACGTCGCCTCTTTGACGCCGTGTCGGTACCACAAAACCTTAACCAATGAAATCTCTTTGCTGCGAAGCTTCTTTACAGCATGATCAAGTATCTGGACTGGCTTCTCCTCATAAGTCAGATCTGGCTCTACGTCAAGATTCTCGTAACTGATGACGTTCCAAGGGTCGTGGACATACTTTCTCAGATTGGATATGTGGAAAACATCATGAATAGCTGAAAGATGTGGAGGAAGGGCTACTCGATAAGCAACCTTCCCCACTCGAGCAAGAATCTCGAACGGTCCAACATATCGTGGCGCCAACTTGCCACGAACACTGAATCTCTGCACTCCCTTCATGGGAGATACTCGCAAAAATACCCAATCTCCAACCTATAATTTATAGGAATGTCATTAGTATGAGATTAAGTTGAACACATATATATCACAATTGAGTGGATGAGGAGAAAATAATTAGATTACCTGAAACTCTAAGTCTCTCCTCCGACGGTCTGCATAACTCTTCTGGCGACTCTGTGCCGTCAGAAGCCTCCGTCTCACAAGATCAACAGCTCTCGCAGTCTCCTCCAGGAGATCTACGGAATAGAGAGCATGATCACCTACCTCACGCCAATTGAGAGGTGTGAGGCATCTCCGCCCGTATAGGGTTTCGAATGGTGCCATGTCAATACTGGAGTGATAGTTGTTGTTGTACGTGAACTCCACTAACGGCAGATGGTCCTTCCAGGACCCTTTCCACTCCAAAGTGCATGCGCGAAGTAGATCCTCAAGCGTCTGAATGGTGCGCTCACTCTGCCCGTCAGTCTGTGGATGGTATGCAGAACTCATCTTCAGCTCTGTCTGTAGTGCTGACGTAAACTGATGCCAATAATGAGATGTAAATCTCGAATCCCTGTCAGACACCACTTCTCGTGGCATACCATGCAGCCTGATAATGTTCTGCACATAGAGCTTGGCCAACCTGGATGGAGTGTAAGTCGTGTTGACAGGTATGAAATGGGCTGACTTGGTCAACCTATCAACAACGACCCATATAGAATCATGGCCACCTGGTGTCTTCGGCAGACCTGTGACAAAATCCATAGAAATGCTCTCCCACTTCCACTTGGGAATGGGGAGAGACTGCAGTAATCCTGGTGGTCTCCTGTGCTCGGCCTTGACCATCTGACAGGTCATGCATCTGCTAACATGTAGCGCCACATCGCGCTTCATCCCATCCCACCAGAAATGTCGACGCAGGTCACGATACATCTTCGTGCTACCTGGATGGATAGATAACCGTGAACTGTGCGCCTCATCTAGAATGTCTCTACGAAGCTGCTCGTCATTGGGTACAACGACCCGTCCTGCCTTGCATAAAATAGACTCTGTTACGACAAAATCATCAAATTCATCCTTGATGGCGCGCATGTATCTATCCCGGATCCAAGGATCGGTCTTCTGGCCCTCTACAATACGATCCCAAAGACTACTGTATCGTGGAGGCACGGCGGTAGAAATGGATGCGCTCTCCTGAGGATGCCAATCGGTCAAAGCAGCACGCGTATCCCACGTGTATAGCCAGTTCGCCGTACCATCAGCATGTGCTCTCCTGCTAAGTGCATCAGCCACCACGTTTCCCTTACCGGGATGGTAAGAGATCGTGCAATCATAATCCTTCAGCAGCTCGAGCCATCTGCGCTGTCTCATGTTCAACTCCTTCTGATCAAAGATGTACTTTAGGCTCTTGTGATCCGTGAAAATCTCGAAGTTCACCCCATAAAGATAGTGACGCCAGATCTTCAAGGCGAAGACAACTGCCGCCAACTCCAAGTCATGTGTGGGGTAGTTCCGCTCGTGCGGTCTCAACTGCCGTGATGCATAAGCAATCACCTGTCCTCTCTGCATCAACACTGCTCCCAGACCTTCCCCAGATGCATCTGTGTAGACTGCATAGTCCTGAGTGCCTGAAGGAAGAGCAAGAATAGGCGCTGTAGTCAACCTCTCCTTCAGTGTCTGGAAGGCCTGCTCACATGAATCGTTCTAAATGAATGGAACTCCCTTCTGCGTCAACCGTGTAAGAGGGCGAACAATACGTGAAAATCCGCTGACGAAGCGTCTGTAATAACCTGCTAGCCCAAAGAAGCTCCGAATCTGCGTGACAGTCTTGGGCTGCTCCCAAGACATAACTGCATCTATCTTCGCAGGATCAACTGCAATGCCTGCTCCATAAATGATATGCCCGAGAAATGAGACCTGGGATAACCAGAACTCGCACTTGCTCAACTTGGCATATAGCTTGTGCTTCCTCAATGTATCCAAGACAATCCGTAGATCATTTGCATGATCCCATTCATTCCGTGAATAGATGAGCACATCATCGATGAACACCACTACAAACTTGTCCAAGTATGGACGGAAGATACGGTTCATCATATCCATAAAAGCCGCAGGTGCATTGGTGATTACAAACGGCATCACCACAAACTCGTAGTGTCCATAACGAGTCCTGAAGGCTGTCTTCGGAATGTCCGACTCGCGAATCCTCAACTGATGGTAGCCTGAGCGATGATCGATCTTTGAGAAAACTGAAGATCCCTGGAGCTGGTCAAACAAATCATCGATACGTGGCAAGGGATAACGGTTCTTCACCGTTCTCTTGTTCAGCTGCCTGTAATCGATGCATAGTCTCATGGATCCATCCTTCTTCTTGACAAATAGAACCGGAGCACCCCAAGGTGAAGTGCTCGGTCTCACGAATCCCAAATCAAGTAACTCCTGCAACTGCACCTTTAGCTCCCTCAACTCGGCTGGTGCCATACGATAAGGTGCCATGGAGATCGGCTGTGTATCTGGCAACAATGTGATCTCGAACTCGATCTCTCTCTCAGGAGGTAATCCCGGTAGCTCATCAGGAAACACGTCAGGGTATTCTGAGACTACTCGGATGTCTTGTATCATCGGCTCATGGTCAGATACCTCCCGAATAAATGCAAGATATGTATCACAACCCTGATCAACAAGTCGCTGAGCCCGCAATACTGAAATATACTCCATGGTGGAGTCATGCAAAGTACCCTCAAAAGTGAACTCGGGTAGATCTGGAATCCTGAAGACAACCGTCTTCCTAAAGCAATCAACAAGTGCATGATGAGTGGATAACCAATCCATGCCCAAAATCAAGTCGAACTCATCAAGCTGCAGAAGTAGACAATCTGCGATCATCTCGTGACCGCCAATCAGTACGGGCAAGTGCCTGACTATCAGTGAAATAATGAATAACTGGCCACCTGGCCCTCGGATGTGATACGGAGAAGAGAGAGTCTCTGCGACTCTGCCTAAAGAAGCAAGCAACCTCGAAGCAAGAAAGGAATGCGTCGCACCAGAATCAAATAGAACATGAAAAGGTCGGCCCAAGACTGAGACCATACCTTTCACCACAGTAGCCGCTGAACGTGCCTGCTCCTCAGTAACTGCATGTATCTGCCCCTGCCTGGCTGGTGCGGCACTGGAACCTGCCACACTCTGCGTCTGTCGCTGCTGCGGTCGCCTGAAGTTGGAGCTCCTGCACGGAAACTCCCTGAATGCTGTGTCTGAGGCTGTGACTGTGAAGGTTGTGGCTGAGGCTCGCCAGAAGCCTGTGGGCACTGTGCTCGGTAATGTCCCCACTCGTGACATCGATAGCATCTGACTGTCCTGGTAGGTGGGGTAGCTATGTCCGTGCTCCGAGCTGGTCCGGCTGGTGGTCTGTCTGTTCGCTGCGACCCAGATGGTCGAGCGGACTCTGTGCCACGTCCGGTGAGTGCTCCTCCTAGAGTAGTCGATGGAGAAGAGCGAGCACTGCCAGTGAAGGACGAACCTGTAGGTCGGAACCGTCTGTCTGACCTCTGCTGCTGAAACGGTCGACGTATCGGTCCAAAAGATCGCCGCGGTCTAGGTGCTGCTCCAGACGAGCTCCCGAAACGTCTCCCCCTGATGTCCTCGAACTTCTCCGCAGCATCGGTAGCCTCGGAGATAGAAGTGATGTGTAGTCCTGCCAGCTTCTCCTGCACCTCCTCTCGCATGCCGCCAATGAACTTTTCCAGATTCTCCTCTGGAAATGCGCCAGCTGCTCGTGTATGTCGTGACAGCTCTGTATATCGGATAAAGTAATCCCTGGCTGTCATCTGTCCCTGACGAAGCTCTGCAAACAGTCGGCGCTGGGACTCCTTCCACTTCGCAGAAAAGAAGTGGGCTCTGAACCTCGTCTCGAAATCGTTCCAAGTAGGCTCTCGGCCTAACTCGGACGCTACGGCCTCCCACCATCGCTCGGCGAAGTCTGTCAGTGAATACTCTATGAAAGATAGCCACGTGTTTCGTGGCGCATGAATCGCCCTGAGCACCTTCATCACTCTCTTCAGCCACTGCTCAGCATCATCTGGTGGACCTGTGCCCTCGAACAAGGGTATGTTGGCCCGCTGATAAGAAGTGAAGACTGACTGGTGCCTGTGAATGGCTGAATACTCGTGTGCATCCTCGCCAGCAAAGTCAACAGGGTCCTGCTCCCTGTCTAAGTCTGCATCCTCCTCAGCTCCATGCTCTGGAATGTCCTCTAGTGGATCGTCAGGATGCGGCTGCTCCACCTCAACGGACTGGTGCTGGTCCTGTCGTATTCCATCCTGGGATGGATGGTACGTGAAATCTGATAGATACTCAAACCTCATCTCTATGTCCGTCTGCCTGTCAGCAATCTCGGTCTGCTGGGCCAATATCTGCTCCTGCTGGCCTCTCATAGCAGCCTGTTGCTGCTGAAGATCGGTAAGTGCGCTCAGTATGCGTGCCAGCTGATCAGAAGTATCCTGACCTGGTCGAGATGCCTTGGCTCTGCATGAGAACCATAATTAATCATAAAAATGCCCTAGACAGATATTTATCATAAATGCTTTTCTCTTCTTGGGATATAATATGAAAATTAATGAAATTGGTGACATCTGTGGTTATTGAATATGAATGTCATATTTTTCTTCTCGGACTCACGACAAGTCGGAAGACTGTCGCTATCTGAGAACTTAATGCGATCGGAATTGTAATACCGCGAATGTGCGTATCGGTGTACCACTGCTCTGATACCAAACTGTGAACCCCTCAGGATCCGGGTACCCGTTAATCACACACTCGCACTATTATTCACATGAGATCGCATGAAGTTATAGAAAAGGAGGGAAAATTTTTCGCGCGGCTAATTATCCACATGATATTCACATCCACAACATAACCATAAAGTAAAAGAGATACAATTGGCACAAAAATTCCTTTTCATTAATATTCATATCCATTTACAACTTGCACAAGCATCTTCCATATTACAACATATATCCCAAGTGATACAAAAGAGATAGCATTTACATCATTATCTGAACAAAAATTGAGACAAAGTAATTCATACCGTCTAGTGTATACTCTGTCTCCAGGAATCATGTATGGCTACTGAGCGGCTACTGAACTGCAGGCTGTTTGCCTGCCAAACACGTTAGGAAAGAAGAGGCGTCAGCCATCGCTGGTACCTCCTAAAAACTTATAAAAATAACTAGACATTTAATATGTGCAAAAGCAGGCAAGTAGAAAGGTGGAAAGTAAAGTCTACATCTACTTGCGTAAGTAAAAAGGTTTTTCAGACTACTTGTAAGCATCTCAAATGTTTGTCCCATAACCCAGCATTTCCCACATGTGACATATTTATGGAGTAGTTGTGTATTCATGAGTGTATGAGTGTGAACGCATATATCATTTTCTTCAGAGATCATGTTGGTGAGTGAAAATGGAAAAGTTAGGATTGTAAAGATCTATTAATTTATTTAAATTCTTGGGTAGAGAGAATAGTCTTTTGATCATAACTTCTCCAATTCTTAACTTCAATGTTTCATATATAACTCCAGATGTTGTAGATGTAGATATGGATGATCTAGATATAGAATCGCCAAGTCTGTTGGCGAAGTAACTCAAGCGGTGAAGAAGCCTACAAATGGCTCTTCCGTCTCGCCCTCTAATTGGAAGCGCGGTCCAATAGAGGGATAGGTCTACTCCCCAACTACGCCACTGAGACGGGTGAGAGAGACTTCCTAAAAAAGTCGCTCTAGAAACCTGCCTGACTAGTATAGGCGAACGAGCTCGTACGAAAAACTGAAAACCAAGGATCCCCCGCCTGGGTATCCTAAAAGACAGGGTCAGCGGAACTGGTCTAAAGTCTGGATCCCAACGAGGCGTAAAAACACTGCGAGCTCGCGAAAAAAAACGTGAAAGGACTGGGATCCTAGACCCACGCACTTGGCGGCCGCTGCCCTAACTGGGCTTCCTATTCTCCCGCCCAGTTGAGGGTCACCGCGCCCTCGCACAGTCAGGTGTAAGATTTACCGTGACCGGCACCTGAACATTGGTTTTGTATCTTGTAGTTGGTCTTCCAACGTTCATGGCATGTATTAATTAGGAAGTGAATCCTCGAAATTTTATATAGGGAATTCCTTGTTCATATATGACAACTTTATAAAATATAAAGAAATACCAGTAAAAATTAATGAATGAAAAGGAGCTTGTGCTTAAATTAACTTTATGAAGTTCGAACAGATCCACATCTTCTTTATTATGATCTATAAAATGTGAAGGACGATTGGGTGTAGATTTCAGTGACTTTCCTGCCGGTATCTTATGTTTTTATCATTTGATTGTGCCTCTTAATCATATAAGAATATCTTCCTTGGGGACACATAAGGGATATATGAACTAACTCAAAAGATTACGATCGACTAACTTATTGTAAGAATGGGGCTGGCATTTCTTTATTAGGAAGTTGGTCTAGTCAAGCTAGTTGAAGGTCAAAAATATAATGATCAATCTCATGCTAAAGTTATGTTAGAATGTAATAATAATATTAATAACCACAGAAAAGATTGTGTAATAAAGTAAAGATGTTCGTGGTCTTCTTCTGAACTGTACTTTTATGGACTTCTAATTTTCTCTTTTAATTACTTATTGTAATGATTAACATGCAACTTTTCGTACTTATGAACCAAGCTCTTCTATAATCCTAGGTCACCCGTTGAATTCTTTTATTTCTAACCGGAGTTATGTTTATTGGCATTGAGATGTATTCATTCAAATTAACGTGAAAACCCTAATCTCTACTAATAGTATAATTTGCTCATTTAATTAACCTCATAGATTTTCTAAATTCTAGCAAGAATCAGTATATATAATTGACAGTCAGACTACTGGATTCTCATAATTCAATATGCCCAAGACAGTGGTTTATTTTAACTGACAAAATTTTCCTACATATCTATTAATTACAGCCCCTCCTTCCGAACAATTTCTAAAGAAAATATTTAGGAAAATTTTCTGCATAGCAAAATCAATTTGATTATATCTGAATATAATTCTTTTTTATAGTATTGCCGAGAACCCATCAAAGTCCAAACATGTATTCTTCCTTACCATGAACCGTCCCCAAATTTCATAACTTTATTAACTTTCATCCTAACTTCAGTTCTATGCAGCTGAAGTTTGTTGAGCCAAAATTATATATATGTATACAATTATCAGCAATTATCTAATTAATTACTTTCACCTATGGTTTCACCTATGGTTAATCACCTAAGATGATCAATTAGAGAATAAAAGCTCTATTATATCCAACTGATTAACTATATAACAAGGTAACACAAAGAACACCTTCAACTCTTCAAATATTAAGATCTGGTAACCATTATACAGAAAGGCAATAAGAAGAGGACTGGCTTAAAATTTTAGATATGTAGATCTCATGCAAGGCAGCAAAGGAGGGGAGGAATATAGGATTGTACCTTCTAAATCTCCAAAAATGGTGATTTGATCTGAAACTTGTAGCAGTAGGAGCTGCTACCACATGCAGAAATTCCTGCAAACAGCAACTATTTGAGGAGAATGGAGATCTCCAGCAGTTTGTTGGGCAGTGACTGGAGCAAAGAATAGAGGCAGCAACTCCGTCGGAGAAAAAGTAGGGAACAAAAGAAGAGGATTTGAGAGGTTTATATAATCAGTGAGAGGGTTCTATGTTTTGACAAATGGAGAGCAGGTTGGACCAAGTGGAAAAGATAAAAAAAAACTCCACGGCTATCCTGGAAAGCAGTTCTGCTACTGTTCACTGTGGCTGATTTTTTTTTCATTTATTATTTTAAAACTCTTTTTATTTGATATTTCTTTAGGTTAACCGTATTCGCGCATCGAGCATCGGATTTTGACCCGCGATATCTTTAATTGATCGTATCGGGACGACGGTCGATTTGAGTATAATGTTGATATACTTTCGATCGGGTTTGGATGCCCGAAATTTTCGTGATACGGTTTCGGGTTGAGGTTAAATTTTACGATTTAAAAATATCAAACGACCTCCGATTGACGAACGGTCGATTCCGTTGGTCTTGTATGGTCGAATCGGATCTCATGATGGTCTCGGTTCATTTCGCGGTTTCCGAATTTGCGTCGCGGCTTTTCACGGCACGCATTACGAAGGGACTGATTTTTGGTCGATTTCGTCCGAACGACTTTTGATTCATGATAAATTGGTCGTTTTAGGTTGTTTAGTATTGACCGACAACGTTTTTGGGTTTATTAGACCCAAAATCGGACGAGTTCGGGTTCGTTAGAATATGGATGTTATAGTTAGATCTTAGCTCTGAAGTTGTTCAGAAGCAAAGAGAAGTGGGTGTTGGGAACGTCACATTAGTGGTACACCTTGGACATGTTCCATTTTCTGGAAAATTCCAAAAAAACCTTCTTTTCCTCAAGATATGGTACTGACCTATCTAAAGAGATAACACATCAAAGAGTTGAGGATTTGAATACCAAAGCTATATGTCCTAGTGCAATAGCTTTGGGAAGCTCAGTGTATACTAGATGTATACAAAATCCAAATGTCTGCCAAGTAGTGAGAGTAGTAAACCGCTACTAATCCTAGTATGGAGATAAAACACTTGATTGCAGTAATAACAACATCTTCAAAGGATGAAAAGATTTTTGAGATAGTGATCTCAAAGTCTTATAATTAAGAACTTAAGATTTTATAGATAGTGATCTAAAAGATCTTAAGTGCACATGCCTTACAAGACTTAAGATTGGATCTTAGTCTTAGGAGATAGAGATCTCTGGGTACAAGGGCATTCTGATTAAGGTTAATAGAAATTATATATTGGTTATAATGATTATTGAGTTGTAGTGTCAAAGACACTATAACTGCTTTAACCACATTGAGTATTGGTTGCATAAGATGCAACATTCGCATTGGATGCGAGTACTATTGCTGGGGGGATATGCAAGTGCCGTAAAAGGACTTGGCATAGTCTCTCGGGAATAAAGTGACTGATCAACTTACCTAGTTAATTTTCTAAGTAGCTTATGATTGTCACATGAGTGTGGGTTTAAAGATTAGCCCATTAATGGCTCTTTGGGCTAGTGGGAGATTGTTGGACATGCGAGCCCACAATGAGCCTTTATGCGATAAATGTTATTGCAAATATCATTTTCTGATCTGAAATGAAGAATTACTAATTTGCATTTTAGGTTCCTTAGTACATTTAGGGTTATGTACCATGGCCATCTTAATGATCATACAACTGTTGATTCATTGTTGAATCATAGAGGCTGGTGCTTGGATGAATATCTAAAGAGTTAGATTGAGGGCTCATCAAGCACCGTCAAATGATTATTAAGAGATGATCTCCAGCATGAGTAGGAGATGACAATCCTTTCTCTTATGACTGATATCTGATCGACCTCTTGATGCAGGTCCTCTACGTAGGAATAGAGATTCAGAGGTGTCAGATTAGTTAGGTTAAAGAGTTGACTTAGCGAGATTGAGATAACCAAAAACCTATGTCGTATGTTGTCACAATATAGGCACACATCCTCTGACCGGAGACAAATGTGTTACTATATGTCTGAGTATGTACATTTGACATACCAATAGGTTGATAGCTGAATCAAGGTTTATACACTGATGCGCTGGTGTGCATACAATGGCCTATGAGTAATACGATCTCTCAAAGGGATCGTACAGGTTCATTTACTGAACCGGAAGACATGAGCTCACTCATGAGATATTGGGAATCAAATTTCGTGTGCGATCGTCTTGTTTTGGAAGCTTGATTGAATTTGTAGGTTTGATATATACTTTTGGAAAGTATGGATCAATACCTGGGTATGATATATGCTTTTGGAAAGTATATGATCTATACCGACTCCCAATGATCAAATGAGAAACTTAATGATAAAATCTTGGAGGAGACATTCTAAATAGATTTAAAACTTCGGGTTTATTTTTGATCTTCCAGTATGCATGATGTACATGTATTAGGAATACCTGAGGGTGATGTGATCATAAATGATTTTATAACCATGGTGTCCATTCCTAGGGAGTGATGAAATGTATCTGGATTTTAGTGACTTCTCTCAAAGGAGAAGTAATCTGATCTTGGTCAAAATGTTGGACAGTAATCTGAATGTGATTCAGATGCCATTAAAGATTGTATTTACGGTTTTGATTTAATGAAACATCTATGGGAGGCCCGCAAGATCTGGATTTGAGATTTGATTTCAATATCCAAGTCAGTATACGCGGAACGTACAATCACCCTGTCCTTATCTCCAAGTATCCGCGGAGAAAGAGCATTATCCTTGAAAGAGTTCAAGGATAATTTCATTGTTGATAATGTATATGAGCATTGAGAAATGGATAATTAAATGTGATTTAATTATCATGAATAATATGAATTTGATTCATACTATAAGGATAGTTATCTAAGATAATTAAATGTGATTTATTTATCAAAGATATGAATACTGTGAATGTGATTCATATTATTTGGGCACATGAAAATGGAGTTCCAAGATGATTAATTGTGATTTAATTATCTTGGATATGAACAATGTGGATAGCACTATCCATATTAATCATATATATATATATATTAGAAACGTGATTTATAATATATAAAATAGAGATATTGGTAAATATTATTTACAACTTAAACGATAACGTGGATTTGCATTTGATAATTAATTAAAAAATATAATTTACATTTTATTTTGTGTTGTGAATGCGATTCACAAATTTCCAATGGCATGATTGCAATATTTACAAAATAATTATGAATTATTTGTGTGAATAAATTTGCAACAAAAGTTGTTGCAAATTATTAGAGATTTTCATGGGATAATGTAATCTTATGAGATAAAGATAAAAGTCACATTCCATCTAAAGGTAGTGGACGGCCACCAGGTCCTAATTGTAGTTGGTGGTTGTCCCCCAATTTAGGGGAAGAGGCTAATCTCTTTCTAATTATCTCCAAGAATAATTGATTTAATTTGAAATTAATTTATATTGATTATTCAATATATATTTAATTTAATTAAATTAATTGTTGTGTTTTTACAATAAAAATCATTGCCATTGAAAGAAAAACAAATCAAGCTCATCCATTGATTTTGTGTTGACTATGGATTGAGATCCATGGACTCCCAAAATACTATATAGGAAGATGCAATCCTTGCTCTTCAAAAGACAACAACTAATGCTCTCTCCTTGTCTTTCTAGATGCCAAGTCTCTCTCTTTCTCTCTTTTATTGTGGTCGTCCACCATAGAGCCATAGAGAGAGTCACCATCATCGCCACATCGTCGTTATGCTGCCGGATCATTTGCTCGTGGATCTCCGTCTCCTTCAGTACGCCTCGCTCGTGAAGAAGACGTCGGATCTCGTTTGACGAGATCAGGAGATTCACCGCTTGGATCATCGACATGGATTGCGAGGAGCATACGTTTAATCAACGTGCTCGCAAGTATCTCCTCCTTCGGATCGGACTTGAGACAAGAGGTCTCTTCGTTTAGAGACTCGATCGCAACCATGCTTCAAGAGGTTAACCTAATACTTGTTTGTGGTTTAGATGAAACGATCCGAAAAGTGTTCTTGGATCATGTGGTTTCATCATTCAAAATTTTTTAAAATTCCGCTGCCCCGAGTAACTAGTGCGACTAGTCGCTCCCGATCGCATACGGCGCGATCCTCACGCTTCAGTGATCTGCTTAAGGATTTTTCCATATCCTTCAGGAAATCCCACGCTCTATTGCATTACTATGGGCAATATGGCTAGCTCGGAATGGTTTAAATTTTTTTCTTTACAATGTTTTTACTGTCTAGTGGTAGTACGATGTGTCTACCACACAAAAGATCAGGGTTCAAATCCCACTCTTGCAGGGGTTGCATTAGGTAGTTGACGACCAACGTAAAAATAGTCGAATCTTTCAACATGGATTTGAGCAAGAATCCATGTAGCCGACCCTACTTATAGTGGGAGAAGGCTTAGTACATTATTTATAGCGTTTTTACTATGAGAATGTAGTTTTCCACTTTAAGACTCTTCTCAAGTCTTGGTTACTGTAAGTCTTTTTGTTATTTTTCCTCTATTTTTAATATATCAGGAGTGGACACCACAACGTGCTTCTCCCTCTTTGAATTAAAAAAACAACTAAGCATAACGTTCAATACAACAATGACACGTGGGCTTATTCGACACCAATAGATGTAGTTAGTAGCATATAGTCAATGATTAAGGGTAGTGGAGGCGACTCATGGAAAGAACCACATGATACATCTACAGAAAGGGATGTTAGCATGACATAATGAAATCATGTACATAGTCAACATTGTTAAGAAGTAGGCCTCATACAATATTGCGAGGAAGATCAATTAAGCATCACCCCTGTCAGGTTCCATTGTGGGACCCCTAAGTATAGAATAAGGAAGAAAGGTGTAGAGGTACGATGGGGTAGTTCATAAGAGTGTGGCTGATGAGCCTGTGAAGGTGGGGTGTATATGTAGCGTCCATGTCGTGCGGAGTGCTAGTGGGGTCGATGCCCACAATCCTTTTTGGTTCTTCCCTCATGTACTCCTGTCTCTGTATCGTTTATGAAGAAGAAAGGAGTGGGCAAGATGTCAAAGCACATGTAGGAATTTGTGACCTAAATGTTTTTCAGTCATTTTTTAAGAGCCTAATGGTCGTACTCTACGTAAAAAAAGGAAAAGAAAAGAGAAAACAACAAATAGAAAAGAAAGATTATTATAACTAAAGAGCAAATCAATCAAAAAAGCGGGTTGGAATGTTAAAAAGGAAAAAATGGTAAGACAAAAGGAAGAAGAAAACAGAGGAAGTGATGAGAAACATGAATTCAAATGGAGGAGATAAATAACACAAGAGATTTTTTGTTTACCCATTTTGCTCTCAACTTTATCAATTATTCTCGGGTTTTTGGCAAACATATATTAGAGGTGGAATGCGAGAGTTGGATACAAATTTTCTTCTATTTGAGATTACCCTAAAGAGACTCATTCATCCATACTTCTTTGTTTGTAGCCCTTAGAAGTGCTTCAAGGTTTTTATATAGAATAACTATTCTGAACATTCCTTTATGAGAGATTTTCATTCTTCGAGGTCTTCATTTGAGAGAAGCAACTCGAATATTGTATGTGAGAGGCTTGTTATTGAGTTTTTCTTATAGGATAGGCCCACTCTCGAGATTTTTGTATAACCTCTACTACTTGGGACGAGCTTCTTCTACTCCTACTTGGACTTATCTCAACCCATTTACTTCTTGCTGGTTGTTTTCACTGGGCATCCACTCGAAGCTTTAGTCTCCTCCGTGGTATCTTTTTCACATCATTGATTGAGATATTCAGATATATCATTGATATATCCATATTAGCAAGTTAACAACACCGATATATCCCAGGATATCAACATCGATCGATATCGAGCAATATATCAATGATGTATCATCTTATAACATCGATATCAACAAAATTTGATGTATTTAATGCGGACTTTCCACCATTTTGAGTAATAACGTCGATATCATGTCGATATCAATACCGTATCATCGATATCAACCTTGTTTCTTGATTTCACTACTTGTTTTTGAGGCATGTATCTCAGAAGGTAGTTTTTGACTTCTCATGCTTTATAGGTTGATTTGTTCAAGATTTTGTATATCGTTCCATGTATTTACAGTGGATACAAATTCAACATGAATATGTAATTGAATTTTTAAATAATAAGTATTAGTAACATATCAATATGGATCCAAGATAAGCCCATGGTATTTTATCTTAGTTCATAAGATTAGATGCTAATCCCCGTTTAAGAGATCCTTTTAAATATCGAAGGATCGGAAGCAGTGTTGCAGAAGTTGGTGTTTGGTATTCAGTTGGAAGGGTCCAAGGTTGCAAAAATCGGTAGTCGGTAGTCAGTACCTGGTCGACTGGGTCACTGACTAAGGATTAATCAACAGTCGGGAAACTAATCAGATTTAGTCATGCTTTAATCAACTTTGATTTTTTTTATTATTTAAATATATAAATCATTTATTATACACATATTCTTATATATTTACATAAATGTATACATTTTTATATTGGATGATTAAAGAAAAGAAGTAAATGAATTTAATAAAATATTAAGCATATTAGAATAAGTTTGCTTTAAAAATTAAAAAAGGCATCTCCAAGCGAAAACCGATGACTAGTCGACCTAGTCTGAATTAGTCATTAATCGGTTGCCCCCCACTAACTAGACTAGCCGGACCTATTAGTTGGGTCAGTCATGCAACTTTTACAACAACAGAGGGGTCACTGAATAAGAATATTCGGTATTTGAGAGAATATTTAGAATTATTCGATTATGTATTTTTAAATTATTTGTAATATAAAAGTATGGCTAATATATATTCTTATATTTTTATACATATATGGTCATCAATCAATAAGAGTCCAAGATAAAAGTACCAATTAACAAGTTACATATATGGAACTTTAACATTGGTGATACCGAGATAAATGGGAACCTTTAAAAAATAAAAAATCAATAGCTTGTTGCAATCATCGATCGAATATTCTTCCTAATACTCAAATATTTGGGATGATTATTTAGGAAAATTCGAGAGTATTTGGGTTGGATCAAATATTGACCAAGTAGCAATATTTTATTCGGTCACCTCACAAAATAATAATATTAAATCGAATATTCGATCGAGTATTGCAACAATGATCAGAAGAACATCCTGCTAGTGACTGTAAAGAGGTCTCTCGATGTGCTGACTGGCTTTGCTCACAAGTAGACCAACCTCGCTAAGAATATCTAAGCAATACTTTCGATGTGAGATATGGAGTCCTCTGCAACGCGTATCATGTCAATTCCAAGGAAGTAGTGGAGTTGCCCAAGATCCTTCGTGACAAAGATCTTCTGGAGGAAGGTCTTGGTATCAAATGCCTGCTTCGTCGTCTCTAGTGATAGCCATATCATTAACATAGACTATAAATATAACAGTCCTAGTAGAGTGTCGTATGATGAAGATAAAGTAGTTAGATGTCCCAAGAGTGCTGCTCTCTATGGTAAGTCTGTCAAACCATGTCGGGGGGCTGTGCTTCAAGTCATAGATGGCCTTACGTAGTCCGCATACACACTCCCCCTCGACTACATAATCCGACGATTGTATCATATAAACCTCCTCTTCGAGGTCGTCATATAGCAAGGGGTTCTTCACAGTAAGGTGAAAGATGGCCATGCTTTATTAGCAACAATTGAAAGAATGGTGCATATGAAACCCATTCTGACAACTGGAGAGAAAGTCTCAAAGTAATCAACCCCACATGTCTGCGTGAAGCCTTTTGTAGAAGTTGTGCTTTCAATCTGTTAATGGACCTATCAGGAGACTGTTTGGTTGTGAAGACCTATCTGCATGCCATATGGCAAATTCGGGGGGGGGGGGGGATGGCACAATGTCCGACGTTCCCCGTGAGGTAAGGGCGCCCATCTCCTCGTCCATGGCATGTCGCTAGCCATGATCCTATAATGCACTATGATTATCTCTGGGAATAGAATTGGCCATCAGAGCATCTGCAAACCTTTTGTTACAACTAGATAAACCATCAGTAGAAGTAAAATATGACATATAGTGAAAAATACATTGTCTCTTTGTTTTTCAGAGAGTTATAGGAATCTCCTGAGGCATATCTGGGGAGGCATTGGTGGGAGCACTTGAAGAAGGCATAACATCTTGCAAAAAAGGAACATGCAAAGGTGCAAAAGCAGGTTTAGATGCGTGCTTACATTTATAAACTATCAGTGGAGATGGTAGATCCAATGGGATGCCACTGGCAGACTGTGTAAAGAAGCTAGTCTACTCAAAGAAAGTGACATCTGCCAAACTATAGTACCGATGCCCAACATGATCATAGCACCTATTGCCCTTCCGAGTATGAGAGTAGCCAAGAAAAACACACTTGATAGCTCTGGGTGACAATTTGTCAGCAACATAAAAGTTTTGAACAAACACAATGCACCCAAAAATCCTCAAGATTAATGGGAAAGGAGACTCATTGGAGTATATTAGAGAGAAAGGAATGCCTCCCTTTAGGACAGAAGATGTGACCTATTATGAGATAAACAATGTTAAGCATGGCATCCCCCCCAGGTGTCCAAGTTAAGGAACGGAAACTCCTTGGGACCTTCATCTGAGTGAGTAGAGACCGGATATTATCCAGAAGGTGTCCAAGTTTCCTTTCTGCTACCCCATTTGCTGGGAGGTATACTTACACGATGCTTGATGTACAGTTCCCTGACAAGCGCAAAATTATATTAAGTCATGCTGGGTGAACTCAAGAACATTGTTTTCGAATAATTTGAACACAAGCAGAGAAAGATTTTTGACATACTAAAATAAATTCTTAACAATCTTACAATCATTGAATGCTCTTTTATTAGATAAACCCAAGAGGATCTATTATAATCATCCACAAAGACCACAAAATATGTGACCACTCAAAGTATGGGTCGGACATGGCCCACAAACATCACAATGAAATAAACCAAAAAGAGTGGTACACCACAACTCTGCACAAACAAGAAAGGAAGCTCGATGATGTTACCCGAACTCACATGCCTCACACTGAATGGGCTTCAGAGTAGAGAGTTCAAGGAACATCATGGATAGGGCCTTGACAGGAGGATGTCCAAGGTGCATATGCCATAGGAGCGGATCATCGGTGACAGATACAACACCTGTAAAAGTAGAATCAGAGGGTACACCCATATATTAGAGGCCATTCTTCTCATATTCCCCATCAAAAATTTGCCTTATCCAGATCTCCTAAAAATAACAGCTGAAATCATAAAATATCACACATCAGTTAAGTTCAATACAAAGCTTATGAACAAACAATAAGCTGAGAGGAAAATCATGGGCACAGTGTACTCCAGACAGTCAAAGCTTGGAGAACTCCATAGTTTTGACTGTAGTAACATGCAAATGTGCCCAATTGGCAGCTCTATTCGACTTCACAGATGAAGAGGGTTTCGAGAATGTTAGTATACTACCTTCTCCCTTTGGATGTGTAGAGGTTCCAGAGTCAATGATCCAAGCAAGAACAATAGTGGCAGAGTGGCTATTGTACGTGTAGTAGCCATATTAGCAGTACTTCTCACTTAGGGAAGCGACGGGTCCATAGTTCTGTAGAATCTTACATCAGATGAGAGTAATCAACGCCATTGAGCTGGATCGTTTGTTAACTTGAGCACGGATTAGGAGCATCATCATATGCTTTCTCATAAGCACTATTTGCTAGATGAGGTGGATAACCAAACTTTTGCCAACGTCGCTCGGATGGATGATTCCAGTGTCCACAATGGATGCATTTTGGGTACTAGGGAGTAGTAGTGTCACACCCAAGGCCACGACCCAAGTCATGGCCATTGCCTGAGTCACATCCACGATGCGGCCAAAGTCACAGCCTCGACCTTCTCAAAAGCTATGTTGTCCTCCTCGCCCTGGGCATAGTTCTCTGCAATGGGTAAAGTAGATGGCTGTGCAACAGATGTCTCCAATTCCTGAAGCCAACCAAATATGGTCTTGATTGGCGGCAGAGTATCAGACATAAGGAATTCCTCCTTCAGAGCTTGGTATCTAGGATGTAATCCATCAAAAAAGCGATACACTTGCCAATCATATTGCTCCAACACTTGTTTGGTACAATAGGCTAGCTGAAAAATCGCAAGCTCCTCGTACAGGCTTGTGAGATGCATGTAGTATTCGATTAGGGTAAAATCGCATTGAGATGCGGACCAGATCCACATGTAAATGTCGGTGAGCTGAGACTTGATCATCTTCTGGGAGTAGGTCTATTTAAGATAGTCCTATATCTCCTTGGTCGTGTCGTTGCAGAGTAAATTCATGATAATGTGTGGTTCAACAATGTTGGTCATCCAAGTGATGACCTAGTAGATGTCTCCCAGCCATGTGTCATGGTCCTTATCCGTCTCGTCTGGAGGATTTTTTTGTCAGAATGCAGGGTTTCCATTGACTATTGATGACCACCTTGAAAGAGAGAGATCAGGGCACGAAGTTTTCTATGCCCTTAAGTTTGATAGAAGTGCCTTGTACCGCCACAGATGATGTAATGTACAATGGCTTTGTCTCGATAGGAAGATATGGCATCTGGTCACTTAGATGAATGGTATGAAAAAACTAGCCTCGAGGTGGTCGAGGTGTTTGCCTCGAGGCGAGACAATCCTATTTAGCCTTGAGGCATGCGTTTCAGGTGGCCGAGCCACAGTTCCGCCTCGAGGCAATCGAGGTATTTTGTGTGGTGTTTTTGCCTTTTTGAGTCTTTTTTTATGACTTTAATGGTTTATTTTGTAGTTTGAGGATCTTATAAATATCTGCTTGTTTAGGGTAATAATTATACATGATGAATACCTAAATCGAGTATTTTTTCATGCCCTTAACTTCATATTTACAATTGATTGTGAACGACTATTTCTGCAAACTTTTACTATTTCACTCCTCATGAACGAATTCACAAATATCAAATCAAACAATACTCGTAAACTTAATGAGCTTGGCAGTACAACAAGTAAAACGAAATGGATAGGGTTCATAGTTTATCATGCTACCACAATAACTAAATAGACAAAATAACTCTAACACCCTCTATCATCATATGATGGAGTCTAAAATTTAGAAACTTTTATTTAAAAATAGGATTATTATTTGTTATTTAATATCAATGGATAATTATCCTCTTTTAAGGTTTAGTCTTAGATTTTTTATCCTTTAGGTTGTTAGATGAATGTATAATACCCTTTTTTAGTTTTTTTATTTGTTATGTTGTTAGGATAATTAGTTTAGAGTTTGTTTTGTTACAAAGATTTATGATAGTAATTTGTATGACTATTTATAAACCTCTTTGGTTAACGCCTGAGTGATGCGTTATGCATGCAAGCCTTCGTTTTCTCCTTGAATGTTGAGTTACTCAGGGTGCTCGACTGCCCTTGTTTTTTCGCACTTGTGCAAAAATGCGAAACAAGTGGTTCAGATTGGAAATATAATTTCGGTACTTATCTTCCTTCTCTCTTTTACCTTCTCCCTTGTACATATTTGTGCTTCTCTACGAATATCCTTTGTGGCTTAACATTTGTCCTCAACTCATGCATCTCATCTCCTTGTTTCTGTACCAACACCCCATGTGTCCCGATATGTTCCCCTCTCAGCTTATGCATCTCCATGCTTCCCTACCATAATCCCATGTTCCGTGCGAGTTTTTCTTTCTTTCACTTACTCTCCATCTTTTTTCCCTCACCACATTCTTCCATCTGCATGCTTTTATGATTTTGATTAAAATGTCTGGAAAAATTTCTGATCCAAGCAAGTTAATGGCCTCAACCATGTCTAACATATACCTTAATTGAGCAAATCTTTCTTTGGTGGCATCACTAGTGAAACTAAGTTATAGCCTATAGTTTGCTAAATTTTTGCATGAATTGATAATAATACTAAAATTTCTTGTATAGTGTAATTAGCTTTCTCGAGCATGTAGATGCATTTTCACAGTTTGTATACATGTAGATGCATTTTCACAGTTTGTATATGTTTTTGAACTCTACTCTTCGATGTATCTAAAACAACTGGGATATGTAATTTACATTTAATTTTGGACTAATGAATTGGATTCATTTGTTGGGAGGATGTATTTATAAATTATCATATTGACATTTGTGATTTAACTAATCATTGACATTTGTGATTTAACTAATCAAGAGATAATTAAATTAAATGTCAAGCCATTAATGGAATTAAAAACAAGAGGACCAACATGGTGGGTCCATCATGGACGTCCACCAAGTTAGTTGGGAACTAAGTTGTTGGTCTCTTTCCTTCTTGATTTAGGTCTCTATTATTTGTATTTAATTTTGGATGATAATTTTGTCTAATTCGTTATCCAACTCATTGAAGGAGTAGGAATTCATCGTAGCCATTTAAAATAAAGTCGAAAGGCTCATCTTGACCTTCCACTTTGGTATTTAAAAGGGACTTGGCCTCTCTTACATCAATTTCAATTCCTAAGCGTGCCTCTCAAAGTCTTGATGAGAAATTAGAAGAGAAGACTCTCTTCTTATTTCTTGACCTTTCCCATCATCCACCATACCAAACCATAGTTGTCCACCCTTATTACATCTTCCCTTACATTGGCTTGTCCAATCGTGGAAGGAGTCGCCTTCTTCTCCACGCTTCATGTACGTGTTGAAGGAGTTGATTTCGTGTGAAGAAATGAGGAGATAGAGATCTTTTAGATCTCTATTTGCGTGTACAACTTGATGGAGAAAGATCTCTCAAGTTCATGGGAAGTAACACGATTCATCGTCATGCCCATGAGAACAAGCTTCGTCGGATTGAACTTAATTCATGAGGTCACTTTTTTTTAGAAACTCATGTTTTAAAGGTCTTCCTTATTACTCTTGTGTTTATACAAAACGGTTTGAAAATTATTTCATATATCATGTGATTTAACATTTGCAGTCAAAATTTCTTTTTATACGATTGTACATACGATGGACATCTTTATCTACGAATTCGATTTGTTACGTCTGTGTTTCCGTGATGTGCGAGGTCAGACCTTGCTTCAAAACTGTCCTGTACTGCACCTTAATCGGACCACAATGCTGCCTTGGGCGGAGGTGCGAGGCCGCAAATGGCCATGCAGGCGGCTAAGGCAACCACTAGTGAGTTAAATCACGTGAGCTGCGAAGTGGCGATTGCGAGCAAGAAACACCACGTGGAGGGCCTTGTGCGGGTGAGCAGCTCGTAGAAGAGGACAGGATGCGGTGGGCGGCAAGGAGAGGCGTGTGCAAAGAGGAGGGCCTTGACATGGAGGGTGGCTGGTGGTGTGTGGATGCAGAGTCGGAGGCCGGTAGGTGGGGTTAGGGCTCTAGAGGTAACATGGCTCCGGTTTAGGGCCACCACTTTGATATCATGTGAGAGAGAATGAATGAGTTTTTTATTTAGAGACCATAGGACTCCTCTATATTGAGGAGAAACCTTAGACACCAAATAACCACCAGAGAAATTACATAACCAGGAATAAGAAATTCTTAAATATTATTTTCTAGAACAGTTACGTCTTCTTTCTTTGAAGGTCATTGTTAGTTGATATTTTGTAGTAAATACAACTAATAACTTAGGGAATTCCTTTCACCAATAACCCTTGCCTTTAACCTGTATTTCCATCAGATCTAATTTCAGTCATGCCCATGTTAAATTTGCATTATCAACATATTTAATTTCAGTCATGCCCATGATAAATATGAGTCACCCAAGGTTTAGGTTTAAAAATGTCATCTTCAATACTTCCAATATTTCTTTGGTCTTCCATGTCCCATATTCAACCAACCTTACTATACAACAATGCCAACAAATATTCAATGTTGAAAAGCTGTGATGTTAAAGCGGCTCTCCAAAAGAAAGAAATCACTTCACAAATTATATCATGTTTAGAAATCATTGTCATCATCTTTTGTGGCTGTCCACCTTGAATCTTGTAAAGCCTTACATCAATTATTATGGGGATACTATTCTAGTTAGGGATTTTTACACACATAATACTGTATAATTTCATATTTACACGCTCTTCCCTCCATAATCAACATGGAGAACCCTGAATAATGCTTAACTCTTACATAACATACTCTTGTGTTAACTTCCATCGATTTTCTCCGTTAACTTTTAACGAAAAACATTAAATGTTGACAATTTTACCTATTAAGTATATCACATTCAATTTTGCCTACCAAGTCATTAGTATAAACAGTGTTCGGAATGCGGTCCATGCGGCCGCATATGCGTATTCAGTTTCCCGACCGAAGCGCATATGCCATATGCGGCAATATGCGGTCCTACTATGCGGTATATGCGGTCGTATATCTGAACAAGAGGCTTTCATATATGATTCATGTGTCTTTTTTGTTTAATTCATAACTTGTTGATGACACATTAACTCGATTTTTTTCGAGCAACTCTTATATTATCATTTATATTGATGCATCTTTTCATTATTCTCGTATATGCCGCATTTGTGAATAAAATCTAAGGTATTTTTCTCATATCCATATCTTTTTATTGTTCCTAATACTTATTAATGAACTATTTGCTGCCTTTTGAATTCTCTATCTAATGAAATTCATTCCATTTCTTTGAATAAAATATGAAATAATTGACTAATAGTCTGACACTTAACATTTTTGTGCTTCTAATAAATTTTATATGCTAATACAATTTTTTCTATATTTTGTGTCAACATGTTGTCCCTTGGAAATATATATATGTATAATTTTGGGTGTATGATTTGTGTACCTATGATTATTCTTCAGCTCTTCTTATATGTAGAATCTATATATGCATTAAAGGTTTTCTTATAGAATTCGTCCATTCCCTATTGAATCAAATTTGTATGTGTATGTATATGCATTAAGTTCAAAATATTCACTAAAAACAATCAATTTATAATATCATGCTTATATACTTATTGATTATATTATCTTATTTGAAATTTTTGATTTTGTTAGATCATCCATTTTTTTATATAATCACATTTTATTATTGCATTTTTTAATATTTTAAATTAAAATATTATTAACCGCATAAAACACATATACTTCCGTATACCCCTCCGCATATTTGTTTACTCGCTTTATACCGCATGACTGAACGAATACTGCATACCACATTTCTGAACCTTGAGTATAAACTTCCATCGAGGAGGGTGGAGATAAGGGAGATGACGATAACGATTGAGTGAAGTGAGGTTTGACCTCACACATCATGGAAACACGAAATAGATGGACCAAATATAAAGAAAGATGTTCATCGTATGAACACTGATGCAATCATATAAAAAAAGTCGTTTGTTAATGTGAAATGACATGGTTGAGGAAACATTTTCCACACCGTTTCACATAATCACAAGAGTATTTAGGAATACCTTTGAAGCGTGAGTCTCTAAAGGAAGAGACCTCGTGAATCAAGTCTGATTCGACAGACATTTGTTCTCACGAACACACCGATGACTCGTGGTACTTCCTACGAACTTGAGAGATCTTCTCCACCAAGTTGTCCATGCAAATAAAGAACTACATGATCTCTACATCATGATTTCGTCTTAGGAAATCGATTCCTGCAAGTATACAGAGCGCCCAAGTTAACGTAGAGGAAGTAGAGGCTAATATGGTGGACACCTAGGGTTTTTGTGGAGTTGATGGGGGATGGCCAAGAAGAGAGTCTTCTCTTCTTTCTTCTCTTCTCTATTTTCAAGACTTGTATGTCACTCTTCTGGAGCTATGCCCCCTCTTCAAAAATACAAGAATGAACGTCCCATGGAGAGTTCTACTCTCTATGTGGACAACCAAGATTGAATGCTCCAATTTATTTTGGATTGCTAAAAGATAATCCTTCTCTTAAGTAATTGGCTAACTAATTAGCCTACTTAATCACCAAGTAAATAACCAACTATAGAGTCCTTACCCAAGAAGGAAAAAGGCTATTAGTTAGCCTCCAATGTCATCTACATAGCATGTAAGGTGGAAGTTCACATGACATGCAATGTGGACATCGACATGGGCTTGATATTTAATTCAATTATCTCTTGATCAATATCAATTGAAATTAAATTATGAATAACAATATTGGAAGATTTAAATATTTATCCTCCCAACAAATGAATCCAATTCAGTAGTCCAAAATTAAATATAAGTCCAATTCACATTCAATTATGTTAATCATATTCACACATATCTTGAATATATATATATATATGAATCATATTCATAAAAATATTGATTATTATAAACTATATTCACTTAAATTGTCTGGTGGTAATGCAATGTGCCTACCACCCAAAAGAGCAGGGTTCAAATCCTTGGTTGCCTTAGGTAGTGAACAACCAGCATAAAAAATAGTCGAATCTTTCGACATGGATTTGAGCAAGAATCCATGTAATCGACCCTATTTATAGTGGGAGAAGGCTTTGTCGTTTTTATAAATCTATATTCATATTAACAACTATTGATGTGAATCATATTCACACACTAATTATATTATCGATAATAACAATTATTATCTTGATATTGCTATCATAATGCCCGAGTCCTAATTCTATTAGGACTCGTGAGCAACATTCGTGGATATTTGGTTGATAATGTCAGAGAGATTATATTATCCATGTATAATGAATTGATATCCAATATTTGGGTTTAAACAATTTTTGAGCATATCTATTTGGATCCATTTCTATGAACCATTTCAGATCCATTTCTATTTGGTTTCATTTCTATTTTATTTCCAGCACTCAGATCTAGAAACGAATACTAGAAATGGGTACTAGAAATATGTTGAGATTTAATCCAATCAATCCTTAATCATTTAGCCACAAAATGGAGTCACTAGAATCTACCCGGTTTCATCACTCCATCGGAATGGAAGTTTCATGGTATATAATGGATTATGATTGCATCAACTCAAATTATTCCCAATACTCAATCATCCTACATATTGATTTTGATTAAATCCAAAGTTCAAACTCTTGTGTGACTATCTTCTTTGAGGATTTATCATTTAATTTCTTAATCGATCATTGTATGACAATATTAATCATATACTTTCCAAAAACATACATTATTAACCCTGAATTCTTATCTTGTTTCATAAATAAGATGGCCATGCATGGAACTCGAAGTGCCTCAATATCTCATGAGTGAGTTCTATCTCCCGGTTCAGTAAGTATGAACTTGTATGATTCCTTCGCGGGATAATACACCTCATATCTCCTCATATGCACACCAACCCACCGATATACAAACCTTGTATATTTCATCAACCTAATGGTATGCTAAATGTGCATACTTGGAAATATAGACATATATCTATCTTCAGTTTAAAGGATGTGTGCATATTTGTGACACTGTACGATACATGTCTTTAGTATCTCGAACTCATCAAGTCAACACTTTGACTTGACTGAGCTGATGCCTCCAAATCTCTATTCCTATGCAGAGGACTTGAATCAATATGCAAGTCTCGAATCCATCGTTAGAGAGTGATTGCCATCTCTTTCTCATACTGGAGCACTTGATGGTGATGGTTGTGTCCTTGATCTAACTCTTTAGATTTACAACTCGAAATCAACCTTTATGATCTAACTCTTTAGATTAACAATTGAATGGTATCAAGATAGCATGGTACATTACCCTAGTTGTACTAAGGGACCTTTATTATGTACAAAAAAAACATTCAATTCAAATAATGAAATAAAATAACTTTTATTGCGTTAATGGGTCGTCAAGGATTTACAAGTTCAACATGGAGGTCCATGGAGGGGGAGTGCGTGACGAAGCACGCACATGGGCATACTCATCTTTGCATAATCATGTACGTGCTTCGTCATGCACTCCCCCTCCTTGGACTAGGGAGGTCCATGGAGGCTCATGGGGGAGGTAGATGGAGGGGCTCCGCCTGAAGGCATAGCTCACCATGGCATTGCTGCTGCGGGGGAGGAAGGCAGTGAGGGAGGCAGAGGGGAAGGGATTACGGTAGGGTGAGGAGGCGGAGGGAGAGGCTTCGCTCGAAGGTAGAGTCCATCATGGCATCACCGCCACATGGGAGGGAGGCAGCGAGGGAAATGGAGGGGAAGGGTTGCAGCGAGGGGGAAGAGGCGGAGAGAGGGAGCGGCGGAGGGAGGGGCTCTGCCCGAAGGTGGAACTCGCCTATGCTATTGGTGGAGTGCTGGTTGAGTGGTGTCAGAGAAGGGGGATATGAAATTTCACAGGGATAAAGATGAATGGAAGACATGCATCATAGAAATAAAGACAGTTGAGTAATATGAGATCTATCTCCTTGCCTGGAGCAAGATGAATTTAGGTATTATATCTCTTGTGATGACAATGTAATCCTCATATCTGTAAATAGTTCAAAAATTGCGAATTATGAGAAAAGTATATTTACATTGTGTATACATGAATGTGGGTTACTCCCAACAATCCCTTATCTTGAGACACGAGTAGGGAGATTCATGCCTTTTTCCAACTAGCAGACAAGAAGGTTCCAAATCTCTAAATTGAAACTCCATTTCGTTATTAACCCTAATGTTTAATCAAAAACCATTTTTCATAATTGTGAATTCCAAGTGAATCTTCTTCAGCACCCTAATTCATTTTTTTTTCGAAATAAATAACAATATGTATTGTGTCCACACCTAAGTCAAAGGTTTTGGTTGTATCAGGTGGGAAGGAGCAGAAGCTTATGCATGGACAATCCACTGGACCAGATAGAGGTTGGAAGAGGCAGCAGCACCCTGGCCGTCATCATGCTAATAATTATACTTGATGAGCGGCTGTGGCAACATTATCACTCCATCATATTATGATATCTGATCTTCAACTGCAATCTGCTCCACTGACATCTGCAATGTGCCATTCTGTACACTGCTCACATTCATTTCTCATGCACCCATTGTTTCAAGTCACAAATGCTCGGGTTTTTCTTTTTTCGGGAATAGTTAGAATATCTCTGTAAAATTAGCTTTTACATGCCATAAAAACAGTATGTAAATTTACGGAAGTTGTGGGCAAGTAACCTTTTTTTTTCTGGCTAGAGAACCTTTTCTGTGAATGGTGTTTCTTCCGCCAGATCGTCAGGCCTTGGTATTTTTGTAGATTAGATTGAAGCCTTTGTTGTTGCATCTTAGCCGGAATAAGTAGTACAATACATGATATTCAAATGTGTTAGGAATGATTATATTCTCAATCAGGAAGGATGGTACGTGCCTTTTTTTAAAGGGATAATAGTTGCTTGGACTTGAATCCTGGTGCTTAATCACCAAGTCATTCAAGTGATATCATGGTATAATGTAAATTTGGCTTGGCTTTGAGAAAATTTCTGAAAGGGTTTTATTAGGGACTTCCGATTGGACTTTTGTCTGTGATAGTCTCAGGGTCCTTTACCAACATGTAAATACGAGATTGACATTCTCATTATTATATGCTCAATTTAGTGGCGCTTTTTCTTTATGACTTATTTAGGAGGCGTTACTTCTTTTATCTTTTTGTAGAGGGTTAGACACCTGTTATTTTTTTCTGTAGGGAGTTGTTTATGTAGCATTTCAACTTATTACAGGATGGTAGTCTTTTTTCTAAAATTATACATGTTCTAAGTAAAATATTCACGTCCATTATAGTGGACATTGTACGCATACATAATTTTCAGATAGTCTGACGCATGTGAATTAATTTGCACGAAATGATTCTTGGAGAATGTAATTACTCATCTTTCCAGCCCAAAACATGTATCACCTCTTTTCTTCACTCAGTATAAACTGATCGGATGTGGATTGGAATGATTATTTCCATATCCATATTTGCTTCATCAAGATCGAATATGAATACGAACGCAACTATAAGTCGGCTATGGATTTAGGAAATCATATATTAAATACAACAACAATGCTGGTTACATGTATTCCTTGCATCCATTCAGATTTATTTCGAGTCAATGTTGGGCTTAGATATAAATAAATAAGATCCCTTTAGATAATCTTCTTCCAACGTCTCTTGAGCCTTCCTCGTCCTCTCTTAACGTGCTAAATATCCCAAATCTTGCACCTTATAAATAGTGCATCAGCTGGCCTCTTTTGCGAATGGTCAAACCATTTTACATGTTTCTCTCATCTTATCCTCTAGTAGAGCTACAATAATTTTCCTTCTAATCACATCGTTCTGGATCTTATTTGTTTATGCATGATTAAACATCCACCATAACATTTTCATTTCTGATATTTGTCATTCATTGCATAAGTCTATGGTTCACATGCCAACATTCAGATCCTTATACATACCATGTCTCACAGTACCTTATACTATGTTCCTTTGATTTTCAAAAGAATTTTCTTATCACGTATAACAGCAGAGGCACCTCCATACTTTGCCAACTTGCCTTTTGTTCAATGAGTGGCATCCTCGTCGATTTTCTAATCATATTGCAAAGTAAATCCCAAATATCTAGAAGAATCTTTCTTTTGGACACCTTTTTCTTCTATCGTCACCTTGATTCCTTCACTACTGCTTCTATTAAATATGCACTTGATATATTTAGTCTTAAACCTACTTATATGAAATCCTTTAGTCTAAAGGTATGCCTCCAGACCTCAAGCTTCTCATTTATGCCATTTCTAGTTTCATCAACCAACACACTATCATCGGCAAACAATGTACACTAAGGTACCCCATGGAATTGAATCATAATTCTTCTTCAAATTAATAAAAATCATATGGAGGTTTTTTCTTTTAATTCTATAAATTTTCACTGTTCTCCTAAATAGTTAGATAACTTCAATAGTTGAGTGACCTAACATGCATTTGAATTGATTTCCTATTACTTTAGAAACTTGCTTCATCATTCTTTTAAACACACATTCCCAAAATTTCATAGTATGACTAATCATTTAATTCATCTTCAATGCAAATAATTTTGAATGTCTCCTTTATTCTTGTAAAGAGGCACCACGATGCTTTTCCTCTATTTTAAGCATTTTTTGTTTCATTAAATGATATTGAATAAATTTCGGAGCCAAGTCAAGCCACATTCACCTAGAACTCTCCATACTTCTATGGAAATGTCATTAAGTCCTACATTTTCCCCATGTTTCATAACCATTAAACCCTTATCTACTTCCTTTCTTTGTATTCGTCAATATCTTACACGATTCGGGTAACTTCTACTAATAGCTAGATCTCCCAAAAAGACCTCCTTATTCCTTTATCCAATGAAAAGTTTATGAAAATATTTCTTCCATCTAGTTTCTTTATCATTTTGAGTAATAAGCACATGTCCTTTCTCATCCTTAATGCATCTCACTTAAGAAAAATCTTAGGTCTTTCTTTCTCTTGCATTGGTCGATATGAATATATTCTTCAAGCCCTCTTTAGAGGCAAACTTTTCTACATAACTTCACATGTTTTTGTCTTAGCTTAACTTACATACTTTTTCCTTCCTTCTTCCCTATTTTGTAGTTTGTGGTAGTTTTTCTGTTCAATCCTTTTACATTAACTTTAAAACAAGCTCCATTAATTTTAAGATTCCCTTGCACCCTTCACTCCAGCATCAATCCTCCTTTTGACCTGGAATTTCTCCTTTAGAGTCGCCTAGCATCTCTTTGGTTATCCTTCGGAATCAAGATGCTACCACCTCTCATATATTGTTTGCACTTCTGTTACATTCCCAAGATAAGTATTCTAAAACCTCCTCCTTGACGCTTGCTTGCTTTAATTGAAGATTTAGCCATCTAGTCCTAATGATCTTGGGAAACATCCTTTCTTTAGCAACCCTTTTATTTGAACATCGATAAATACATAGTGATGATGAGATGTCAAGCACTCTCATGGGACTACTTTGCAGTTTTTGCAGCATAACCAATCTCTTCTTATCACAAAATAATCCATCAATCTTTTAGTTGGGCACTCAAAAGCAAATAACTACTCCTCCTTATTCTTGAAGAGAGAGTTTGATAGAAAAAGCCATAAATCATTATGAAATTGAAAATGATTTTTTCCTCCTCATTTCTAATTGTGAGACCATGGCTCCTATTTGCATACCTTGAAGTATCCTTTCTCACATGTCCATTGAAATCTCCACTTATACAAATCATCTCTCCGTATGGGATTCTTTGCATGTTCTTATCTAAATCCTCTAAAAAATCTTGTTTAAACATTTCTTCTTAACTAATTTGCAGTACAAAAATTGACATAATATTTCGGATTTCTTCTTCAAGCACCTATTTTAGCAAAATAATCTGATCTTTAAATCTTTGCAACTTAACCCCACTATCAAATCCTTATAAAAAACCACTCCAACACGGTTTCTATCCTTCTCTTACCTGAATACCATAATTTAAAGCATCCCTTCTTGATCTCCCTTGGTTCTTCTCCAACTCATTTTATCTCTTGAAATATAGGTATCCGAGTCTTCCGTCTTTCCATCGTATCTAACATCTTTAGATTTTCCAGGGAAAATAGCGATATTCCAACTACCTATCCGCAACTTCTTTTGCGACCTTTTTTTGGACTAATTTCTTTATTTGCATGTGTCCATCATGTGAGAATCCTTGCAAATTTTGGATTGCATCTAGGCGACGATGGAGCAGCACTTGCGTATTTACTCGCATGTGTTCCTCATGCGAGAACCATTACACTTTTTGAACTGCATCCAGGCAGTTATGTAGTGACCTTTACCCAATTCTCATTGCATTTGGTTAACGCAATGTGTTGCTATTATAGAATGCCCAACCAAATCAAAATGCTTGCTTAAATCCATGTTGAAACATCCAACTGTTTTACGCTGATTGTTGTCTATCTAATGCAACCCTCCTCATTTACTCAGGCTTGAAGTCAACTACGGCTAAGTTAAATCATATAATTATATAATTGGATAAAAATTCAGATATAATATTCATTGAATACGAATCTAGAACGAATAAAGAGCGAATAGTAATATGGATCGAACAAGGATCAAATATGAATATGATCAGATAAAAATAAATTATGAATTTAATTTAAAGTATCATCAAGCAAAAAGTAGTTTTAAAAGATACTTTAATATATACATATATATAAATGATAAAAATGTTTAGCCAATCAAAACTACGACCGCAAAGGGAATGCTTTAATATGTTTCCATTGAGGGGATGCATCTCACATGAGATTGGAATTGTTGTGAATAGTAAGAAGTTGTTGAGGCAAAGAGGCATACTGGTTACTGGAGTTTGAGGGGATGCATGTATTTGGGTAGGGGGCATATTTTTAGTTTGTTACTTGTTTGCTAAACATAACAACTTTTATTTATATATAAAAAATGTTTACTTTGTATTTGGATATTCAAATACAAATGTGGATCTATTTTGAGATTTCAATATCCATACCCATATTTGAAAATTTTCTACAACTTATATAAGGTAAAATGTGGCTGCTCATCGGGAGCTAACTTGGCTCCCCCTTCTCTATTTTACTCATTTTTTTTGAAAAATAAATCCATGGAAATTCATTACTATATTCCTATATTATGTCATTTAGTTTCATGCGGAATAGAGACTCCTACGGCCTTCATCATGACAATCATTTTCCAATGATCGTGAATTACTGAAATTGATTCCATTTGGATAGAGGCCGTATAAGTCTCTGTTTTGCACGAAACTTGAATGACAAAATATAGGATATAATGATGAATATCCATGGAAGTATTTTTGAAAAAAAAATAAAAAATGGGATGAGGGGAGCCAAGTTAGCTTCCTCTAGGGGCAACCCTATTTTACTCCCCTCCCCCACACCCACCAACCCACACACACGCTCGCACGCATGCGCGCACGCACCCCCACACACATGTGCACACGCACGCGCACACGCATGCGTGCGCACACACACTCGCACGCACGGGCGCGCGCGCACACACACACTATACACCCACCCACACATGCACACACATACACGCACGCACGCAAGCTCGCACACACGCTGGCACACATGCACACGCACGCACACATGCACACACACACACACACACACACTCTCTCTCTCTCTCTCTTGCACACATGCACACACACACACACGCACACACTCACACACACACACGCATGCACGCACGCACACACGCACATGTACACACATGCACACGCACATGCGCGCACACACATACGTCCACACGCACACACTCACACGCCCACACACATGCACATGTGCGCACACACACCGCTTCAACCCATATTCGATAAATATTCAAAGAAAGATATCCATATTTGGCAATATTTCGAATATTGTTAATTATCAGTATTAATCCCTACTACAACTACACTATGTTCTTATGGTTCTCGATGTTCCTTTTCTTGTGCCATATCGACTTGGGAAAACTTGAGTTCACGGAGAATTGAATATTATTATGTAGTTAGCACTTCTATATTTTGAGTAAATGATTAAGTATATTTTTTGTTGATATGCTTTGAATCCTAATTGATTAAAGATCCATTCATATCTTAATTGATATGAAAATCCATCTATATTTTGATTGTTTGGAGAATTCATTCGAATTCTAGTTCATCTATGATGAAAGAATCTATTTGGATTCTAATTGATTAGGGATCCCTCTAATTGTGTTGTGAATTTGTGTTGTGAATTATGGGATTTGTTGGTTTATAGATACTATATACACCCTCACATAGTTAGAGGTTTGAATCATCATCATTACTTATGACTTCCACCACATTGAGGGAGATCTACCATATTTGCTAAGAACGTAGCGTAATTACTGATACACATTGTATATCTTGTGTTGTGATTGTTTCTTGTTTGCTTAGTATTGTGTTTGTTTCCTATTTCTACTTCTAGTACACACCAAACTAGCATCAGAGCCCTCATGTTCATCTAAATTGGGAGCTGACATCACACAATATGAAGATCAACAAGTTCATGGCAATAACAACTTCAGCCTCTGGCTAGTCAATATCGGTGCCCTTCTCAAACAATGTGGCATATGTGTATCGTTGGAAAATGATAGGGAGAAGTCACTCAAGATTTAGGACTTTCTTGTGTAGGAAGAAAAGGGGAATTCAACAACCATGTTGTGTCTAGCAAACAAGATCATCGCAAGGGTCATCGATGAGAAGATCGTCGTGAATATGCGGTTTGAGATGTGAGAGTTTATACACGATGGAGTATCTGACCAACAAGTTGACGCTGAAGCACCATTTCTTCTTCCTTCGTATGAAGGAAGGTACTCTTGTATATAAAATGTCTAGATCATTTAATTACATTGCTTCTAGATTTAACTTCTTGATTGGAGTAACATAGAGACTAAAATAAAGGATGAAGATGGTACATTGATTCAATTTCTCTACCACTTACATTGAGAACTTTGTTCTTCATAATCAGTAGAGATGTTATAACCCTTGAATAAGTTTGGTTAAGTCTCCACACTTGCAAGCTTTATCACATGGCTTATATGAACCATGGAGACACACAAGCTGTGGGTTTGATAATGACCATAAGGTGAGATATGGTGTTGTAGAAAGGTATCGGAAGAAGGGAAATCAAAATTAAAAAAACAAACAAAATCAACCCGAAGGATGTCTTTAGGAACCACAAAGAATCATAACATAGATAAAGAGACAATTAAAAGAAGAAAGGCAAGGCTGCATCACTGCGCTGTTGTGGCTCATAAAAGAAATGATTCATATGATGACTGCATACTTACTGTCATAGTCAAATTTATTCTAGCTACACATGGATTCTTAATTTGGGTTTCTCGTACCTCTCATACAGATTGGTTCTCTAGCTACAAGAACATCAATGGTGGGACCATCATCATAGGGGACAACATGTCATGCAAAATCATCAGCATTGATTTTTTGAAATTCAAGATGCGTGATAAGATGGTGAGGATTGTTCCATAACTTCGTCATATTCTAGACTTGAGGAAAAATGTTATCGCTCTTGAAGTCTTCGAATATAAAGGGTATAATTAAAATGCTGCATGGGTAATATTGCATGTGGTTAAAGAAAGGACAATAGTCATCTAAGGTAATAAGTATGAAACTCTCTATATTATTCATTAATTTATACTAACCGGTTCTTCTACAATAGTGTCCAAAACCATAAAAGATGAATCTAAATTGTGGCAGATATAGCTCGAGTATATGAGCCTGAAAGGGATGAACATCCTTAGCCGAAAAGTTTAGATCCTAATGGGTCCAAGTCCAAGTTTTATGAACAATTCAATATGCGAGTTCGAAAAATTCTAGGTTCAGGGTCGTGGTGGTGGGTGGGGTGGGGGGGGGGCTTAGTTTGTGCAATATATACATTTTCCAATGACAATTACAAGCTTACGAGATATAGTAGAAGAATGAAAACCGCAATACATGGTGTTTTAAAGTGAAAACTCAAGCTGGTGAAATCTTCCAATAACTCTCTGTCTTATACTTCCTTCAAGTATATATGCTACTTGATACCGAAGGTATAACAACTTTTGTAAACATTTTCTTTGCATGGATAATCTCCTAAGATCTTATCTCCAAAGGGGAAAGAAACCCACAACCATGGTTTCTATGTAGAATGCTTGAAAAAAATAAAATACATTGGTATAATATTAAATACACAAGCATACTTGAATTGTGATGTAGATTGAACAATAGATGTCAAGATGCTCTTGAAATGACATGACAGAACTTAACACAATGGATTACTTGAGAGTTTAAGACTTACAAATACAATTGAGAAGAATATAGTTTAAAACCCGCTTATAATATAAGAGTAATATATTAGCTCAGAAGGGATTAGATTCAATACAAGGGACCTTAAGTGTCCCATTTATATGTTTAGAGTGTCTAAGTTAAGATCATTGAGTAGGATTAGAAGTAGTCAAGCAATGACTACTATCAAAATATTCATTATGTCAATAAATCGGTCATATGATGTATTAATAAATTAGTCAAATCTCGGATTAGTTGACTAATACAAAAAATAATCGATTGAAACAAAAATTTCTAGGAAATTGTGTTTAACGTTCAAAAAATGAATTCTAGGTAAAAAGAGAGGACAACTGGAGAAAGTGTTAGTTGATTGAAAAATATTTAGATGCCTCGGAATTTGGTTAGTCAGCTGTATTATTCAACTTTGAAATGGGGATAGACAAATGAGAATAAAGAAAATTTGCTTCTGGCTTTTAAGAGTAGCCATCTGGAGTGCTCATTGGTCGACTCAAGGATGACCTAGTCAATTAAAATATAATTGATCAACTGAATTGTCTTAGGATGGAATATGTTTTTGCATCAATAATATATGATAATTGAACTAAAAAATCAATGATTTACTAAATTGATTTGTGGTGAGATACACTTATGTGTCAATTTATAAACATTCTAAGTAATTTTTAAATAAAAAATAAAAAACTATTTAAATGATTCGATTTCTTATTTTTCACGAAATAGCCCTTGATTGATCTTTCCTTGATTTTGAGTTTTTTAACTTTAACTTCATAATATACCTTCACGCGTCTTTAAGATTTTATTTTCAAGAAGTGCACTTCTTTGCCTTGATTATCTTGAAGAAACATGCTTTTCAATTCTTCTTTTTCTTCCTTTCTACTTAGGATTAGTGATTCCTTTTCAAGTTTCTAGCGAGTCTTATCTACCTAAAATAATAGTCTTACCATAACAAGTATACAAACTAATTCTTTTTCATTTGCTAAATATATATCCTTACAACATCAAAGTAGTTCACAAAATGAAATAGACCAATGATTAGATCCATGCCAATTTATGGAGTCCCTCTGCGGTTTATCTTTCAGAAGTGTTAGATATTTCTTATCTCTTTAATTATTGTTACTCAAGGGATGGTATGGATTTTCATGATGAAGCACAGAAGTGAGGTATTTAAGACATTCAAACGATGGAAAATCAGAATTAAAGAAAGTGAAGTGCTTTACACACTGACAATATCTCGAGGCCTAGTTTGTCAGAGTTCAACGAGTTCTGCAAAGAATGAAATTGCTGCAAGACACCATTCCATCAGGGTACACCACAATAGATATGGAATTTCAAAATGAATGAATATTATACTTCTACAGAGAGTAAGGTGCATGATTTCTAATGTAGGCCTTGATAAGGCAATTATATGCTAAAGATGTGAAAATAACTTACTATTTGGTGAGTCGAACTCCTGCATCAACTATCAACTACAAGATATCCCTTCAGTTGTGAGCTAGTAATGATGTTGATTATTCTTTTTTAATTTGTCTTTGGTTGTGCTGTATATTATCATGTCACAAAAGGAAAGTTAAAACCAAGAGTAAAGATGGGTGTTTACATATTATGGTACATGAGTAAAGAGATATCAAATGTGGTCCCCTTTTGAATATAATAACATTGTTAGTATGAATGCTACCTTTTTTGAGAAATATATGCTTCACTCAAGGGTCAAGTCTATTGATACATGTACATGATATGATATCCACGAACAAGTAGAGTTGTCTTGTCTACTTGAACAAGCTAGAGGATGTATCCTTTATCTATTTGTTGTTTTATGTTGGCAATATGTTGACTGCTGCTAGGAAAAAGGTACCATTGCTGCTGAAAGAATTTACTATATTAAAGTTTGACTTGAATGACCTTGCTATAAAGAAGGAAATTTTGAGGACAGAAATTACCACAGATAATGCAAAAATCCTTATCTTAAAAGAATTATAGTGAATAAGTCTTAGCAAGATTTGGGATGTTTAGAAAAAAACCCATGAATATTCCAATATACTTCTTTTAATTGTGTTTTACACCTCACTCATAATGCAGAGAAGGATCACATGTAACACATTTCATATGCTAGTGTAATCAGGAATCATATACGCCATGGTATAGTTGGACATGCAAGCCCATGGCTAGCCATTATGCAATAAATGTTACTGTAAATCGTTCTCTGGTCTGAAATGAAGAATAACTAATTTGCAATGTAGGTCCCTTAGTACAATTAGAGTTATGTACCATGATAATCTTAATGATAATACAACTTTTTATTCAAACGTTAAGTCATAGAGGCAGGTGCTTGAATGATATATAAAGAGTTAGATTGAGGACTCATCAAGCATTGTCAAGTTATTATTAAGAGAGGAATTCCAGCATGAGAAGAATATAGCAATTCTTCTCTGAAGGCTAATATCTAACCGACCTCTAGATGCAAGTCCTCTGCATAGGAACAAAGATTTGGAGGTATTAGATAAGTTAAGTCAAAGAGTTGACTTAAGAATATCGAGATAACCAAAACCTATATCATATATTGTCACGATATAGGCACACATCCTTTGTTCGGAGATAGATCTGTAACTATATGTCTTAGTATGTACATTTGGCAAACCGATAGGTTGATGACCTATTCAAGGTCTATACATGACGAGCTGGTGTGCATACACAGTCATTGATGAATCTCTATTTCATCACCTTTATTCTATCATTTTGGCCATAAAACCCTAGCTAAATTCATGTAAATATCATTAATTTGTACAAAATAACATTCATTATTTACTCTATTTATTGTATATAAAATACAACATTCATTACCGAAATTATAGAATAAAGGAAAGAGAAATAAAAAGAATAAAATACCAAAGGTATTTTATGACCCTAAACCTCGAGGCCAAGTCAAGAATTGAGTTGATCAACAAAGAATAATATAGGGGGAGATAAGGGCCAACAATCACTAATAAAACCCCAATTTTTATTCTTCAATAATTATTTTTTGGGAATCATTTTATAATTTAATATTATACATTAAATCAATAAACTTTGTACAAGAAAGTTGTAGATAAAAATATATAGAAAATATATAATTGATTTGACCCAAAAATAATACAGTTACATTCTACACTTTGAATAAGATTCCAAAACTCAAATTTCACAGACTCATATCTTCTCCATAAAACTCAAAATGCATGAAAATCACCTTAATTGTATATAAATTTTAATTAAATATTTAATGAAGGTGATTTCATCTAATTTGGAGTTAAGATACAAAAGTTAGGTTTTGGACCCCTATTGTACTATATACCTGAATAAATTATTCATTTTATTCTTTATATATTTTATTATTTTATATTTTTTATAATTTTGTAAATATTATTTATAGTATATGTATATATTTATAATACAATAAAATCATAAAGAAAACAATAAGATAAAATGATATAAAAAATACATAGATGAATACAATATACCTATACCTATATAATTAATTACCTTATTTAATTAAGTGTACAAATAAACCCAAAAATGAAATAAAAATATATTTATGTGTCTCTGAATAAGTTATAATTATATAAATTAGGTACATAAAATAATAAAATTTAAAATTATAAAAAATAAAAAGACGTATATATAACGAAATATATCTATAACTCTACTTGTAAATAATAACTCCCCATAAATTAATCCATAAAAAAATAAAAACATAAATAAATACTATATAAAATAATAAACATTTTTTATTTATAACATTTATATAATTAATTTGTTTATTTTTTATTTTCCACATTGTTTTGTCTTGTAGCAGCCTAAGGTGGACCAATCACAGACCTCTAGCCACTGACCCCAGGTCAACAACCCCCCTCTCTTCCTCGAGTCGCCAGTTTGTAGGGATCCGAGTTTTTGCTATTTTTCTCGCTTGTTCTCATGATGCTATGGCTAGGTGTGATGCACATTTCATGGAGATTGAACATCCCTGAATCACACTCTAGCTAAAGATCACATCGAGGAACCTGAATTTAGTCACAATCATTTGATCAATCAGGGCCCTTCACCTTGTCTATAAATAAAACCTTCTCCCTCCAAACACAGTTTTGATCCTTCTTCGAGCCCTAAAACCCCTCATCTCCTGTGTGTGCTCCCAGTGACAGAGGAAGTATCCTCGGATGTCGAGGCAACATTAGGAGGAGAGGAGGTAGTCCACGATGGAGCTCCGGTGACACCTCTGCTCCTTGGAACTAGGTATGAGCTACGTCTTTTCCTTACATTTCTAGGTAGATTTAGCGTTAGTTTTTAGATTCTTGCATTTTATTTTGACCATAAATCTGTAGTCTAGTGTAAAAATTAAGATCTTTGATCGCCAGAGCTCTCAGCTCTAGCCACTGTATTCCACTGTGCAACATTCATTCTAATGTCACCTTTCCACTTCACCATCTTCCCCTTCTGCTGCTTGTCGCCTCGTGCAACTTCATTTACCCAGATCCTCCGAGGATCTAGAGATAGGTGCTCCACCTCCACCGCATTGTCGAAGCACATCTGTCCGCATTCCTTCCGCCCATTTCCACCAAAAATAGTCCCCAGGAACCCTTTTTCTTTGGTCGTGTGTGCTCCCCTAGCAGGTCATGGAGGCTAAGGACCCATCTTGGTCGATTTTGGTCAGTAAGGAGGATAGTTGGATCCCCGTTCTTCCCCGAGCAGCCAGGATCCCCATCATTAGGTCCCGACAATGTTTGAGGCTTCTAGGAGATGCGAACCCACTTGAGGAATATCCAAATCATCTTAGCAATAAAAAAGGCCACCAAAGGAGTGAGGATCATTCGATCAAATCTCACCTGAAGACATGTTCTTCCCTATTCATCGGTGGAAGAGCAGTAGCCGTTGGATTTGCCCTCTTCTCTAGTTATGATTATGGCAGTCCAATCACCGCCCGCTTAGACCATATAATGGAATCTAAGCTATTATCCTGACCATAGATCAATGAAGCATCATCACGCATGGAGCGCCTGCCACGTGTACAAGTGAAGCGTTGTGGACCGCATGATAGCACGCCTTATGGGGTAAAATGCCAAACCTTTCCACCTCTTTTGTTTTACTTTCTTTTAGTACTGTAAATATAATATGAAGTATAAATAAATTGTAAAAATTGAAAGGAGATCGCTGTATATATATATATATATATATATATATATATATATATATATATATTACGCTTTTCTCCTGTCCATCTCAGCTCACATGTCATCCCATGCAAGCTGGGTATTTTCATGTATACCCTTACAGATTTTTGTATTTATGTTTAGTATTTAAATTTCAAATATTAGTTGTAAAACTTTGGGTCATTTGCACATTCGTCCCTGCCTTATATTTTAATTGCAAATATGCTCATGCCAGTTCATATACTTTTATGTTAGTTCTCTACTTTTTAAAATATCAAACATGCTCCAAAAATTATGCGAAAATAGGATTACGTGTCAACTAGCTTACTCTTCCATGCTATATTTTTAGTTTTTCATTTTATTCATTTTTCATGTTTTATAAAAATCAAAATGAGCACATTTTGCCCCTGTTTAGCTATAAAAATACAAAAAAGAACATTAAATATTTTTGAAAAATCATCACAAAATATATGTTTCTTATTATAGTATTTTATTGCTCCAAACCGAAAAACCCCTAAAATAGAAAAAGAAAATGACAATTTTTTAAAAGATCCAAAATCTTATATAAAATATAAAAAATCTTTGAAAATGCCAAGAATGTTTCTTTCTGTCATGTATTTCTATTTATATTAGAATATATTAACATTGATTTGGAGAACTTTTGACTTAATTTTTATTTTTAAATCCCAAATCAATTCAACATATTTATTTAATCCCTATTTTGGGATATTTTTGACTTTAAAAATATATAAAAATAAGCAAAAATACAAATAAAATCACAAAAACATCAAAAAACATAAAAAACTCAAAAAAATTATATCTTGCAAATTTTAATTATTTTTTACCTCTATTTATTATTATAATACTGTACGTTGTATTATATACCTCTATATAATTTATATTATAATTATAAATACTTTATAAAATAAAAAATTATATATACATATTATAATCAGGACTATTTTTATTAATATTTTTTGATTTTGGTATATTTAATATATTTATTATGATCTATATATCTTATATACATTCTTCTATATATAAACATTTATATATACATATCTATACATTATTATATATTTTTTATAATTAAAAAGAAATTAAAAATGTATTTCAAATAAAAATTTAAAAAACAGAAGCCACAAAAAAGAGACATTTATCTACATAATTCATTTTAATTTGCAATAATCATTAGGTTTCCTCGTTTGCTCTCAGTGGTTCGAACTCTACGTGCTTACATGTTATACATCTTGTTTGTAGAGTATAATAAATTATGCTCCACATTTTTGTTATTCGTTGATTCATTATATGTTGTGGGTACTTATTGTCTTAACATGGGATTTCTTGTGGGCCACCTAAGCATCACTTTGTATTCGCTTCACGGTGAGGATACTTTTAGACCCGTATGATAAATCTATATTCAGCAAATGCCGCCGTAGCTAGGGAGCAACATAGTGTAGCCTAATTTGTATGTACTTGATTTTTATTTTATTTTTGTTTGTACACACTTCTCTTTATTTTTCTTACTTGTGCATATTTGCAGCTCTTATTTATTTGTATAGATTTTTGATTAATTGTGCTAATATCTCTCGTGTTGTGTTTGATGTGAGGGCCCACTATGCAAGGAAGACTTCTTATGGAGTTAAGGCAGTCGAGCATGGTGGAGACTGGCCTTCTCACCCTGGACAGTAGGAGAACAACAAGCATGATAAGGAAGACATGTAGCATAAAATTATGTTTAGAATTTTATTTTATATTTTGTGAGAGATGATTCATTTATTCATTATTCATTATTTGTAATAATACATGGACTTATTTTACTTCACGAGGTCCATTGCATGGGGGAATATTCACTTGCGGGGCTTCGTCATGGCTTTTTGAGTTTTTATCGCTTTATTTTTATTTATATCATGATGTTTTGAGTTTTTCGCCTTTCTTTTTATTTTTTTTGTGCGCATGGAGCCCCTAGACTTTAGGACTGCTTGACTCAATAATTAGGTCCAAAACAAGAATTATGTGCCTATAGTCTCTTACATTTGGACCTAGTCAATTTAATAATTGTTAGTTATTTGGGCTTGAACCCTCACGTTGAGAGAGGCACCATACAACGTTGGCAGGATCCGTTGTGTTGTGCATCGAGGTGTCTCCAAGACCGAACTCTAAGGTCCATTTCTGAATGATTAACATATGATTCTTCACGATTAATAGCAGCTACTGTTTAGGGTGATTTTATCGATTGCACACCACCATGTAGATAGGATAAATAATTCTGTTTTGCATACTACATGGAGAGAGCTGGGAAGCACTTTAAGTCCTCTAACTCTGCATGCATTCATGATGAGATTTCCATCATCGAACTGGCTTGCACGACTTTTTCCTATCTACCTATGATTTTAACACCTAGGACTTAAATAAAAATTTACAAAATCATTCGACGCTTGTATACAAAATATCTAAAAAATTGAAAACCCAAAAATCTTATATGAGAGGACTGCTATTTAACTTCGACCTTAATTAAAATCTATAATGGACTACATTGTTTGGGGTTCATAAAACCCTCATTGTGCTCAGGTACCTTAGGAGGGGATAAAACCCCCTCCTATGAGCAAGGCACGACCCGATAAGGATTAGAGTCAAAAACCCACTCTATAACCGCCTTGTGTATCGCCTGGATTTTGAAGTATTAGTGCTTCTATCGTATGTGGACAAGTAGGACTTGATCAACGACGGTGTTCCCTCCTTGTGTGGAACATCGATCCTGTCTGAAGTACTGAGCTTAGGTCACTCCCTTACAGGTGTGTTTGTCTCATTGTATTGCGTTCGAGTAGGGCCTTGCATGCTCATGGGTGATTCCATTGAGAGCGAAGTCGGAAGTATTGGTTTCGCCTATCGGCTTCTTCTCTCTCATTATTTGGCTGAGTAGGGATCCAGGAAAGGTTACAAAGGACCTTAAAAAGTGCAGACTACAAGTTACAAAGGAGGAGGACAAGTATGTGATACTTTTCTGACAATACTCTCGCTTCTATAGGGTTAGCGTATAAGGACTTGATAAAAGATATAACTGAAATAACAACTCTAAAAATGAAAAGATAAAAACAGCCGATCCTTTATGGCTTCACATTTGTAGAGTTGGTGAATCCGTTTTGTATTGTATGCTGTATGGATCTAGATTAAGGTTCTAAGATCACGTTCTGCAAATTTGTGCAAATTTTGTCATATGTGTTTCCTCTTTGACCCCATGCTCACCTCGAGCCTTTCTACTTTTTTACATTCCCTTTATTCCTCATTGACAATCGTACCTTTTTCCTTCATTTATCTTTATTTTTACCTACGATATTAATCCATATATGGTTTAGTCGGGACTCTACCAACACCTAAATTGATTCTATGGACTTAACATCATCAATAATTTGCGACGATTCTCGAGTACCCGGTTTGGACCTTATGAACCGATCTCCAGACTCCTCATTTTCTTTCCACTCTCTTTCTATTTCTTAATAAACCGATACCACTCTTGTCCCACTTCTTCCTGTTACGAATGGAGGTCGATTCCAGTCTACATCTTTTTATCCATTCACAACCATCTTGGATTGACCTTAATATCATATTCATCAATGTAACTGATTTTCAATTTCATAGTTGGTTTGATTGAGATTCCTCTTACATTGCAGATAGAAGCCAGTCCCAATCCTAGATACCAGTCTAGAATTCATTTCCTTAGATTCAGATCTTGAGATGGCGCCTCCTGGTGGAAAAAGAAAAGGCTTAGGACAACGACCACCCCAGACAGAGCAGGGCCCACCGCCCGATTAGAACCAGGTCAATGCTCAGTTGCTGGCTTCCATCCATGTCATCTGACAACAACTGACTGAACAAGCTCTTTCCCAGACTACCTTCCAAGATATGTTGAATGATTTAAGGAACATGCCCGCATGAGGAGGAATAAATAAGGAACCAATCTGTGACGATCCAGAAGAAGAAGAAGAGCCAAGGAATGGGAACCCTAAATCAACATTGAAAGAAACTTACAATCATAGGGACAACTAGAAGACTGAGTGGATTCACATCCCTTCGGTCCATGCTCAATTTGATCTTAAACCTCAATTACTTGCTCTTCTGCCCACTTTCCACGGGAATACCAACAAGGAACCCTACATTCACATGCAACAGTTTTCTCGCATTTGTAGAACTACACACAACACTAACATCCCGTTAGGTGTAGTCAAGATGAGGGCATTCCCTTTCAGCATCCAAGACAAAACCCAGTACTGGGTCAATCATTTGGAAAAGGTAGTGACGATCTGGGAGGAACTTAAGTCTGCATTCCTTCACAAGTTCTACCCTCTTGATCGGCTCCACCATATGCGAGCCAAGATCAGAAACTTCTCTCAGGATACCCACGAGTCCATTCATGAAGCCTGGGAACGATTCATTCATCTGTAGGAAAAGTGCCCCCACCACGAGATACCGAAGACCAGTTTGGTCCAACACTTCTTGGGGGGCCTGAATGTTGAGAGCTAAAGATTAGTCGATGCTGCCTGTAGGGGATCCCATCTCAATAAAGATGAATATGTAGTCTAGCAGAGTTTTGAAGAAATAGCTGAGGGAGAGGCTGCCTTCTCTTCATCCCGTGCATACCAGAGACAACCCCATGTCATCCACAATCGAGTTCACATGGCAATGTCCCATGAAGCAAAGAGAGATAAGGGCTCCAACCTCAACATCATCGAGGGGCCATCTCTCTAAAGTTGATATCATCGAGAATTGATCATAGGATATGGAGAAATTAGTTGTGATCGAGCAAAGAACCCAAAATCTTGACAAATTGGATTAGATCACCAAGCAACCGGAGTTGCTGATGAGTACCATCAGTGCTTGCCAATCGGTGACCCCACCGCCTGAGACTCCTGCTGAGAAGAAAGATGAGCTAGCACCGCCACAACAACCTCAACCGAGTTAGAAGGAGCCGAAATATTACGAGCAGACTCTTAACTAGGCACCACAACAACAGTAGTTGGTGGTATATTAACCAGAGCCCATGTCTTCCTTTGATCCATTCTTCCCTCCACAGCCTCTCATTCAAGAGGTGAATGGAGTCTAGTCGAACAACACACAACTGGCCCATCTAGGCAGACCTCAGCAGGGCCAGCCTGCAAATTCTCGCCCATTCCCTCAACATCAAGGAGGGAGATTTGCCCAGTCCCAGCCTCATCCGCAATACACTAGTCTCCACAATACCACAATAATTGGAGATAGAATCAGTAGTACTCGCAGTCTCCGTACCGCCATCACCGGTCATACCATCAGTATGCAGATGCATCCCACCAACAATATCCTCCCCCTATCATAAACAGTATCAGCTTCCTCTATTGTAGTAGCAATATCAACAGTCCCAGCCTTAGCCTCCACACCATCAGCCACAACGTGGGCAACCCGGTGAATCTTCTAAGGTAGTTCCTATGAACCAGAGCCTCGATTGTCTGGCCTAGTTAGTCAAGGGCATGGTAGAGATGACCTAGAAGCTGGACGAACTTAAAACCACAAAAACTTCCATTCTGGCCAGGGTCGAAGCCAACCTCAATATTTTCAAGCAAAAAGAGCATGTAGAATGTGAAGTCCAGTTTATCTAATGTTGTTACTCTTAGGGACAGTAGGGCCTTGCCTCCGTCTGCCACTATCAGGGGAAGAATAAAGCTACATATGATGAATCATCGTCTTCTGCATCAGCCGTGTCAGCTACAGGTTCGAGTGAGGAAGAAGAACGAGGAGGAACCATGCCAACTGCCAACTGCCACCATCCAAAACAAAAAGAACAAAAAAAGCATAAAAATGAAAAATACCAAAAAGGTGATCGTGGTTGAACTGAAGTCGCTCCAACCATGGAGAAGTAAGTACCATCAACTGATCTAGCGCCAACCGATGGAGTGGAGACCACAAGTTTTGGATGTCCACCAACAATAACAATACCGTCAGCTCTAGATTGTACACATTTTTGTAACTTGGTTGTATAAAATGCCATGGACAAGAATTTTATATAAATAAAAAAAATATTTCACATTTCAGTTCTGTACATATTCCTTTCCTGATGCAGTAGAAAAATCTAAAAAAATTACAAAATGAAAAAATGCATTATTTGATCTAGGTGTTCTAGATATCCTTGAAATCTTATCTGTAGAGTTACCATTGTTGAAAGACATGGAGTACATGCCTGCCGTGAAGAAGGGCTTGAAGAAAGCGTGTAAAAACAAGCGTTGATCAAATTGCAATAGCAGACACCAACAAGTTGAGGAGCACATCCTAACAATGGCCATAGTTGCATCCATCTGCAATTTCCCAGAGAAGAAGCCTGAAAAGCACCATTGATCAGATGTAAGATTTTTGACCAAGATTTCGAGCGAACTCTGCTTGACAGCGGCTCTTCAATCATCCTTATACCTGCCTCATTACTCACTGAATTTGGGATGGGGCCGCTCAAGCCGACACACATGATCCTTCAATCATTAAAAATCAATCAAGTGACCTCGAGGGTTATTGGAGGATGTTGTCGTTACGGTGCAGGAAATGCAGTTTCATGTTGATTTTGTAGTCCTTGATATGAACTCTCCAACACCCTTACTCCTGACCCCGATTCTTGGCCAGCCATTCATGTGAACTGTAGAGGTCAAAGCTCATTATGGGTGTGGGAAGATCACGTTCAGCTTGAGCAGCAACAAAGTCACAATGGACATAGTTAGTGAACCAAAAGTTGTGTCTGATCAAGGTCAATCAGAATCATCTAAAGCAGACTGTGACTTCATTGTAGATATCAGAGACATAGAATTCTCTTTGAATGACACATGGATCCAGGCAATTCTCTCTCTAGAGGAGGACCTAGAAAGAACAGTCTTCACATGCTCCAATGTCGACTAGAAGAAAGATTCTTCCTTATTGATGGACCTTTTTGAGGCATAAGATTCATGCCAGTTCGAACATAATGAATTCATTGATGATTTGTTGAGCACATTATCAGTAGAACCACTAGCGACCGAGGTAAGCAGCACCTCCCAAGTCATGGACGATCACTCACCTACCAATTCAGTTTCTGAAGTAACTGCGAGGTACTCTCAATCATAACCAGAATTAAAGCCACTCCTTACATGCCTCAAGTATGCTTTCCTTGCGAGCGTAGAGAAATCCTTGCGAGCGTAGAGAAATATATTCAATCATCATCAGCAGCAGGCTGACCTCAGATCAAGAATCTTGACTGCTTGAGGTTCTAGTGGAAAACCCCAAGGCTCTTGGTTGGCATGTATCGGACCTCCGTGGGATAAATCCTGCTCTGTGTTCACACCACATCTATTTGGAATATGATGCCTATCCATCCTGAGAATTTCAGAGAAGGACCCTAACTTGTGGGACATCGTCATGAAAGAAATCACGAAGTAGTGTGACACACATGCTTCATTTATCCCATCTCCGAGTCAAATTGGGTGAGCCCTCTGCATTTAGTTTCAAAGATATATGGGCTCACCATGGTTACAAATGAAAGAGGAGAGGAGATTTCAACTTGAATGCCAACATCCTGGTGTGTGTGTGTGTGTGTGTCGACTACTACTGCCCCAATGCTGCAATGAAGAAGGATCACTTCCCCTTGCCATTCATTGATCAAGTTCTAGAAAGATTGGCCGATAAGCAGTTCTTCTACTTTTTGGATGGGTATTATGGGTACAACCAAGTGGCAATAGCCATAGAGGACCAAGAGAAGACTACATTCACTTGCACGTTCGACACCTCTGCTTTTAGGAGGATGCCCTTTAGTTTGTGCAATGCACCTGCCACATTCCATAGGTGCATGCTTGCGGTCTTCGTCGATATGGTTGGCGGTTTTCTCAAGGTGTTTATGGATGACTTCTCCATATATGGTGGTAGTTTTGATTCTTGTCTTCAACACCTAGACAAAGTGCTTCAGAAATATCGAGAAATCAATCATGTACTATCTTGAAAAAAGAGCTACTTCATGGTTATTGAAGGGATTATGTTGGGTCACGTCGTTTCCAAGCGTGGCATGGAAGTCGACCCAACAAAGATGGATGTGATCACCAACCTTGAGCTACCTTAAAATGTCAGAAATGTGAGGTCATTCCTGGGGCATGTGGGTTTCTACAGAAGATTTATCAGAGATTTCAGCCGCATCATGGCCATTGAAGGGATTGTGTTGGGCCAGCTCATTTCCAAGCATGGCATGGAAGTCGACCCAGCAAAGGTGGATGTGATCACCAACCTTGAGCTACCTTAAAATGTCAGAAATGGGAGGTCATTCCTGGGGCATGTAGGTTTCTATAGAAGATTCATCAGAGATTTCAATTGCATCGCTCGACCTCTAACATAATTGCTGTGCAAGGAGACTGAGTTTCATGTTGATCAACATGTTCTCCTTTCATTTAATCAACTGAAGAAGCTAATTACTCAATCTCCAATCCTACAGCCATTGATTGGTCTCTACCATTTGGGATCATGACAGATGCATCCTATTTTGTAGTTGGGATTGTGTTAGGATAGAGGAAAGACAAAAAACCCTACGTGATTCACTACACCAATAAGACATTAAATGAAGCACATTGCAACTATACTATCATAGAGAAAGAGTTGCTGGACGTGGTTTTCTCCCTCGAGAAGTTCATATCCTATCTTCTTGTATCTAAAGTCACAATTTACATTGACCACTCTGCTATCCAGTACTTACAAAATAAGAAGTATGCCAAGCTCAGATTAATGAGGTGGATCCTCCTCCTCCAAGAGTTTGACATGGAAATCAAAGATAAACCTGGAGTTCAAAATGTGGTAGCAGATCAACTCTCTAGAATTGAGCATAAAGAGCCTCCGTTGAGCAATGCACCCATCACAGGCACCTTTCCTGATGAGTCAATCCTGGTCATGGATTCTCTCCCTTAGTATACTGATATTGTGAACTACCTCATTTCTGGTGTAGTCCACAAGATCGGACTAAAATAAAGAAGGACAAATTCTTGTCCACTATCCACTTCTACCAATGGGAAGATCCACTCTCATTCAGGGAAGGAGTAGACTGCATTTGACGTCAGTGTATCTCTCAAGAGGAACATCAAACTGTCCTCGAGCACTGTCATTCACTTAAATCTAGTGGACACCACTTTGGAGATAGAACGATAGTCAAAGTATTGCGGTGTGGCCTCTGGTGGCCTACACTATTTAAGGATGCAACAACATATGTCGAAGACTACGTTGACTGTCAAAAGATGGGAGGGTCCCTCACGGCAAAGACTCGATGCCCATGAAATTCATTTAGATTTTAGTTGTATTTGATGCTTGGGGCATTGATTTCATGGGAACCTTCCCCAAAAATCACAGATTTGTGGACATACTTCTTTCCGTTGACTGTGTGAGTTGTTGGATTGAAGCTATTCCTGCCCTAGCTGCTGATAGCCGCTTATTTTATTTTCTTAGAGAGAACCTCATTTCACATTTCTGGATACCAAAGATTCTCATATTAGACAAGGGTAGTCACTTCATCAACAAAGAGGTCAAGAAATTAATGAATGAGTGTGACATTGAGCACTGAGTCGCTTCTCCTTATCATCCTCAAATCAATGACATGGATAAGCTATCAAAATAGGGAAATCAAGATAATTTTGCTGAAGCATGTGAGGCCAGATAGAAATAACTAGTCCCAACACTTGGACTACTTCCTTCGGGCATGCAGGACCCCATACAAGTCTCCATTGGTCATGCCACCCTATCATCTTGTATATGGGGAGCCGTACCATATGCTAGTTGAATTAATTCATAAATCACTATGGGCATTGATGGGTCCAAGAAACTATTCGTTAATTTGCGTAAATTATCATGCAATAAAATAATGATGTGCCTGAGTAATCGGAATCAATCAAGAAATAATCATTTAAATATTTAATCCAATTAATTCGAGTGATTTTATGTTATTTTACTTGGGCAAGTCCCAAGGTCGAACTCAAGGAGGCAAAAGAACAACCTAGGTCAGTGTCTATCAAATTTCATGCGCAGTTTTTGAGGCAGAATATTTTTGGCATTTTTAATGCAATTTTGGGATGCAAAAGAAATTACATCCAATTTTAAGGACTAAAATGTAATTTTTAGTTAAACAGAGTCGAAAATTATGAAACTTGGCCGAGATGCGAATAATAATGAAATAAATGCATTAATATTTTTGGATTTTTCTGATGTAAAATGAAAATTTTATGAATTAATGAATGCAGATAGTGTGATATTCAATAATTAAATAAAAAATATTAAATCTATTTTTTAGGGAAATAAAATTATGTAAGATATATCACTAGTTGATTTATCTCAAAAAATCCTAAAACCTAAAAATATTGAATTTAATATCTATTAAAAATTAATGACTGAAATACACAAAATGATTTTTATAGAGCAAATATGTGAATGCAATTCTTTTTGGGACAATGTAAAACACAATTAATTCTACTCTCCTTGAATTTTTGGCAATTTTTTGGGTTATGGTAAATTACTTATGAATTTTTAAATGTCAATTGGGCAAAACATGCAAATATTCGCAAGAATATTAATTATTAATTGACCATAGAGCATAAATTTATAAGACATGTGACAAAATGTAAAGGATTAAGTGTAGAACACCATGCAATTTTTGAATAATAAAATGATGTCAAAACGAGGTTCAAAATTACATGAGAAATCAATGTTCTAATTTTAATTACGATAAATAAATTAAATAAACAAAACTATAGAAGAAAGGACTTAGTTGTAATTATCGAGCCCCCTAGGACAATCTGCAAAAACTCCAAGGGGACACGTGCAGAGCATGTGTCCTTGGATGGCAGCTAGGCGTGGATGGAATCTGATAGAACGTCGGGGGCTCTTTGCAAAATTTCCCTCCCCCACATGCGGGTCATGTGTGGGGAGGGGGGCTTCTGATCACGTGCCCTCTTTAGATTCCACGCCTGACAGTGGTGTATGGTTCGCGGGCTATGCCTCCTGGAAGAGGAGGTTGACTGGAGAACGTCGGTGTTCTTGCAGGCTATGCGAAGTAGCGTCGGTGGTGGCGAGTTGATGGAGATGCTGTGTCCGCCGAACGCGTGGCAGATGAGACGTCTCGTTCCCGACATAGGAAGGCAAACCCAGGCGGAGTAGATGGCAATGCTCCATGGCGGTGGTGAGGGAGGAGGAGCAGGTGGGGTCCCATAGTATCGGAGCAGAGGGCTTCCTGGAGAGGAGGCATGTCAATGAATAAGGCCAGCGAAGGAGATTGCCTGATGTCAATCTGGTGCATCTAGCTGTGAATCGTTGATGAAGTTGCTACGTTGTCGACGAAGCTTTGGTGCTCTGGAAGCACAAGTTCGACGACGCAGTCTGGAGCAGAAGCAGAGGTTGATGGGTGGTGGTTGGGATTTTAGTGGCTCTATGGCGTAAAGAGGATGGAGCTGGGGCAGATGCACGGAGGAGCACGACTGCAACGACCGAGGAGGCCGGATCTCGCAGTAGGGGGTGTCAACAGAGGTGTCTCCTCCGTGTGTCTAGTGCTCTATCGACGGTTGCTTCTTTACAGAGGTGCGGTGCTTGAATTATAGGATTGCAAATAGATCAAAATAGGAAGGAGATCAAGTGAGAACGGTGGTGTAGGATTGGATTTGTTGGGATAGTTGCCGGCCATGATTAGGAAGGTGGTTCGATTAGAAGGGCATGCGACAGAGAGGAGAATATGATCATTGGCGGGGGTTGGCAGTGATCTGATTCACAATGGTGAAGCAGAGATTGCGATGATTGGAGACTTGTCGATCTATCTAGGGGTCGATTTAGGAAGGTGGTGTCCGTCTCAGATGGAAAGGGGTGTGGGACATCGGGAGTGACAATGGGTGGCGGTGATTTTAGGGGACGACGGTGCCGCTCAAAAGGGAAGGTGGAGGAGACAACATGTGGAGGACAGGAAGAGGGCAGCATGTGTTAGGCACGTGCAGAGGGGCACACGTCATTTTTTTTATCTTTTTAATAAAACAAAATAAAATAAGGCCAAAAATGAGTGACACATGGTGACTCCAGGAGCGGCCACGAGAAAATTCGAGAAACAAAGTCTAAAGATAAGTAGGATAGAAATAACAAACGACCTCGAATTAAAACATTTTCTTCACGAAAGTTAATCGTCTCGATGTGATCTACCAGTTTCGATCAAAACCAAAATCGGTCAATTGCATAAAGCGATATTTTGGGTGTCCTCTATGTATATAGATCACCAGCTTTTAGGGTTTTGTAATTTATTTCATTTTTAAATAAGATAAAAATCAGAAAAATGTGATAAAATCAAATATAAATATTTACATTTTACTCTATTTTTATTTATAAATTAATAAAATGAAGAAATAAAATACAATACGAAAATGGCTTTTGTGCAGACTGTTAGTGAAGACTAGGACTTAGTTAATTTCTTTGATTTCAAGCTCATTTTGGATTTGATTTTTTGTACATTTTAATAAAACTTTCATCAAAGAAAATAAATTAAAAACAAATAAAATTAAATGAGTTAATTATGTACATAAAATAGTAGGTCAAAAACTGCTAAAATACACAATGTACAAAAGAGGTCCAAAACCTAACTTTCATATATAGGCCCTGATTCACTTGAACTTGGTCTTGTTTTGAAGGTTATTGAATGCACATTAGTTAAAAAGTGAGTAGGATCAACTCAGACACTGTATGAAGAAGATATCACTGTTTTAGTCCGACATATCCGAAATTAGGGTTTGGGTTTTTGGTCCACTTATTTATGTTAGCAAATTTTTTTGTATTTTTCGTTTATTCTTGTTAGTAATATGTACACAATGGAGGTGGTTTCAGGTCATTTGGAGTTAGCATGAATTAATTAAAAAATAAGGGAAGTTAGTCCATTTTACTGGTCAATTGGGCTGTGATTTTTGGCTCCTCATTTTATCCAATTATGAACGATAAAATGCCATTAGTATATACATATGCATGAATGCTAATTATGCAATATAGATGAACAAATGCATGTGAATTTTGGGGATTTGAGCTTAATTAATGTCTTTTAGAGTGATTAATCTAAGATGAAGGATATGGGAAAAATCTCAAGCGCATCACGGAAGCATGAGCGTCGTATCAAATACGACGGAGAACGACTAGTCGTACTAGTTGTTCGGTGCAGCGTAATTTAAAATTTTTCATGCGATGAAACCACATGATCCAAGAACGATTCTCGGATCGTTTCATCTATAACCACAACAAGTATAATGCAATACCTCTTGAAGAGTGGTTGATCGAGTCTCTCCGAAAAGAGACCTCCTGTCTCAAGTCTGATCGTCGGAGAAGAAGCTTGCGAGCGCGGAGATGAGTCGCGTTGTCCTCGTAATCCAATGAGTTGATCCAAGCACGGTGAACTCCTGATCTCATCGTACAAGATCGAACGTCTCCTTCGTGAGCGTAGCACTCCAAGAAGATGGAGAACCGCAGAACGTCGAAGCGGCGGCGCGGTGGCGTAGGCGACGACAGCTATACTCCCTTAGGGTTTGGTGGACGCCCACCAAAAGAGAGAGGGAGAGGGTTGGCGTGTGAGGAGAAGAGAGAGAGAGAGATGTGCTACCAATAACATGTACAAGAGAGCATAGCATGCCTCTCTATTTATAAGGTTTTAGGATCCATGGATCTAAATCCATAGGACATATAAAATAAATGGATGAGATTGATTTATGTCAATCCAATGGTCAAGATTGTTGTTGGTAAAAACCAACAACTTATGATTTAATTTAGATCAAATATATTTGATAAATCAAATATACATCAATCCTAAAAATTAAACCAATCAAATAAGGAGACGATTTCAATGGAGATCATGTCTCCCCAAGTAATAGGGTGGACGACCACCAATTCCATATAGGACTTGGTAGCCGCCCACCACATACCAAGTGGGGATAATCTCATGGATTTCCATGAGATTGCATATCTCCTTGAAATTCTCCATTATTTAATCCAATAACTTTTGTTGGGATTTATTCTCCAAAAAATAATTCACAATTAATGTTGGGAATATTGCAATCTTGCCATTGGAAAATTGTGGATCACATTCACAACCCAAAACAAAATATAATTTACATTTTCAAATAATTAGACAATGTGTATCCAATACACATTAATAATTAATCAACAAATATAAATTATAATTAGCTCTCTCTAATACATTATAAATCACATTTATAATATATTATGGATACTTGGATATTTCTATCCACATTATTCTTATCCATAATAATTAAATCACATTTAATTATATTGGATAATTCCTCATACATCATGATAATTAAATCGCATTTAATTATCAATTTCTCAATGCTTAGATCTTATGGAATTATTCTTGAACCATTCAAGAACAATGCTATTTCTCCTCAGATACTTAGAGACAAGGACATGGCGATTGTATTGTTCCATGTATAGTGACTTGGATATTGAGATCATATCTCGAATCCAGATCCCATGGACCTCTCATAGATGCTTGATTAAATCAAGACCGTAAGCCTAATCTTCTCATTGCATCTGAATCTCATTCAGATCAATATCCAGTACATGGACTAAGATTAGGTCACTTCTCTAATGAGAGGAGTCACTAAAATCCAGACCCGTTTCATCACTCCCTCGGAATGGAAGCATCATGGTTATACAATCGTTTATGATCAAATCACCCTAAGGTATTCCCAATACCTGTACATCCTACATACTGGAAGACTCAAGATCATACTGAAGATATAGATCACTTTTACACTGTCATCTTCATGGTCTGATCACTAAGTTTCTCAATCTTGGTCCTTGGGATATGGTACAGATCATATGCTTTCACAAAGCATATATCTTACCTTCAAATTCATGTCATGCTTCTAAAGCATGATGACCATGCATGGAATTTGATCAGTCCCAATACCTCATGAGTGAGCTCATGTCTCCCGGTTCACAAGTGAACCTGTATGATCCCTTTGAGAGATCGTATTACTCATATGCCCTTACATGCACACCAGCTCGCCGGTGTATAGACCTTGGTTAGGTCATCAACCTATTGGTCTGCCAAATGTACACACTTATACATATAGCAATACATCTGTCTCTGGTCAGAGGATGTTTGCTTGTGATGTGACAGTATTCATCATAGGTCTTTGGTTATCTCGATCTCGTTAAGTCAACCCATTGACTCAACTAATCTGATACCTCCGAATCACTATTCCCATGCAGAGGACCTGCATCAAGAGGTCGATCAGATATCAGCCTAATGAGAAAGCATTTCCATCTCCTTCTCAGGCTGGAGATCACTACTTGTCAATCATTGATGATGCTTGATGAGTCCTCTATCTAACTCCTTAGATATTCATCCAAGCATCAACCTCTATGATTCAATCAATGAATCAACAGCTGTATGATTATCAAGTTGGCCATGGTACATAACCATATTGTACAGAGGGACCTTATAGTGAATTCATTCAATCAATTTCAGAAAGGGAGTGAAACCTAATCAATAACTTTTATTGATAAATCATTTATTACAATAACATTTATTGCAGGAATGGTTCGCCTCGGGCTCACATTGCTAACAATCTCCCACTAGCCCTCAGAACCATTCAGGAACAATCCTTAAACCCATACTCGTTACATGTTGGTCGAAAACCTTCTGTGCCAGAGGTTTAATAAGAGGATCAGCAACGTTATCGGTAGAGGCCACCTTGGTGATGATGATGTCACCACGCTTTTGAATCTCCCGAATGATGTGTTATTTCCTTTCTACGTGCTTGCTCTTCTGATGCCATCTGGGTTCCTTCGCCTGGGCAATGGCTCCCGTGTTATCACAGATTAGCGGGATGGGAGTATCAAAGGAAACTACGCCAAGCTCCAGCACGAACTTGCGCAACCACACCGCCTCCTTTGCAGCATCCGATGCGGCAATGTATTCGACTTCTGTTGTTGAATCTGTTGTAGTGTCCTGCTTCTTGCTTCTCCAGCTCACAGCACCACCATTCAACAGGAATACAAACCCTGATGTCGACTTTCGATCATCAATATCCAATTGGAAGTTAGAATCTGTATATCCCAAGACTCGAAGATCACCATCTCCATAGACCAAGATGTAATCTTGCGTTTGTCTAAGATATTTAAATATATTCTTTACTGCATTCCAGTGTTGTTCTCCATAATAGGATTGGTAACGACTTACCACTCCCACTGCATGGCAGATATCTGGCCTAGTACACATCATGGCATACATTAAGCTTCCTACAGCTAATGCATAAGGACATCCAGCCATGGCTTTTTTTTCCTCAACAGTTTGAGGAGCCATTCCTTTAGATAGGTGGATACCATGTTTTAATGGTAGGAATCCTTTCTTGTAACTATCCATACGGAATCGTTCAAGAATCTTTTTAATGTATCCATGTTGGACAATCCCAATATCCTCTTCTCTCGGTTTCTGAACAACTTCAAACCCAAGACCCAAGATGTAAGAGGCTTCTCCAAGATCTTTCATCTCAAAAGGTATGGGATAGCCAAATCTTCACACTGGTCATCATCCCTGTATCATCCCAATGATAAGGATGTCATCTACATAAAGCACGATGAACACAATGACGCTCCCACTAAGCTTCTTGTATACAAAAGGTTCATCAGGATTCTGCACAAAATCATAACTCTTTATGGTTTCGTCAAATCTGATGTTCCAGCTACGAGAAGCTTGCTTTGAGCCCATAGATGGATTTCTTTAGCTTGCATACTTTGCCATCCTCAGTCATGAAGCCCTGGGGCTGCTCTATGTAGATATCCTCCTCGAGGTATCCATTGAGGAAAGCTGTCTTGACGTCCATCTGCTAGATGTCGTAGTCAAGATATGCAGCTATAGCTAGCAATGTCCTGATGGATTTAAGCATAGCCACAGGAGAGAATGTCTCATCGTAGTCGATGCCTTCTCTCTGTGTGTAGCCCTTGGCTACGAGCCGTGCCTTGAAAGTCTCTACTTTCCCATCAGGTCCCTCTTTCTTTTGAAGATCCATTTACACCCAATGGGTTTTACCCCTTTAGGTGGATCCTCTAGGGTCTATACACCATTCTTATGCATGGAGTCAATTTCCGACTTCATTGCTAGCATCCATCTTTCCATGTCATGATCCTCGAGTGCTTCATCAAATGAAGTAGGATCATTGTCAGTCTCACTTGACACATGGAATCCATACCTTTCAGGTGGTGCAACCACCCTCGAACTCCTTCGAAGAGGTATGGGTGTTTCATCTTTATTTACTTCTTCAGTTTCTGGTCTAGGAAGCTCAGAAACCTCAGGGGATTCTACGAGTTCCTCTACTTCACTTTTGTCTTGTCCTTTAAGAAAATCATCCTCCAGAAATTTCACATCTCTAGAGACAAAAACCTTTTGGGTCTCAGGGTCATAGAGTTGGTATCCAATACCATGCCTAACATACCCAATGAAGTAACACTCACGAGAGCGAGATTCCAGCTTAATCTCATCCACATTCTTCGCATGAACCAAGAAACCCCAAACCCTCAAGTAATTAACACTAGGTTTGGTTCCATACCAGAGCTCATGAGGAGTCTTAGGTACAAATTTGCTGGGAATTTTATTCAGGATATATATTGCTGTCTCTACTGCATATCCCTATAAACTAAGTGGTAAATGTGCTTTACTCATCATTGAACGGACCATATCCATGATGGTCCTATTGCATCTTTCAGCAACACCATTATGTTGGGGAAATCCAGGAGTAGTGAGATTGGAGACAATTCCATTCTCTTTAAGGTATTCCTTGAATTCATCTGAGAGGTACTCGCCACCTCGATCAGATCGAATCTGTTTAATCTTCCTATCAGTTTGGTTCTCAACCAAAGCCTTGGATTCTTTGAACTTTTCAAAGGTTTCAGATTTATGACGTAACATGAAGACAAACCCGTATCGCGAATGGTCATCAATAAACATCAAATAATATCGATATCCATTTCGAGTCGCGGTACTGAAGGGACCACATACATCGGTATGTATTAAGTCAATAATACCTTCGCATCTAGTAACCTTATTATAGAAAGGCATCCTAATCATTTTACCTCGAATACAATGTTCACAGGTAGGTAAAGACTGAACCTGTAGAAAATCCAAAGGTCCATCCTTTATCAATCTATTGATCCTATCAACAGATAAATGACCAAGCCTTTGATGTCAAATCATGTTTGAATGATTTTTATTATTCCTGGATATTTTAGGATTTTTATTAGTGGTTGTAACATTCATGACATGCTCATTAATGCATAATTCATAGAGTCCATCAGAAGTCAAAATACCATATGCAATATATTTATCATAATGATTTATGACTAACTTATTACAGAATAGGAATGAATATCCACTTCTAACTAGCTTAGATACAGATATCAAATTACTCCTGACTTCAGGTACATAAAGACACACTTTAAGTACTAGGACTCTACCACTAGATAATGATAGCCGTCAAGTCCCGACGGCGACTGCGCAACACTTGCATCAGATCCCATCTGGATGACTATCTCCCCTTCTTCAAGTTTTCTAGTTTCATGAAAAAAATGCAACAAATTGCATACATGAACAGAAGCACCAGAATCAACAACCCAACTTCCTTATCGTCCAACGAGAAAGTTGGTTTCAATGATAAAAGTAGATTTCATACCTGCTGGGGCTTTACCTTTGTCAACCGACTTCAGGTAATCCGGGCAATTCGCCTCCAGTGCCCCGGCTTTTTACAGTGGTGATAGACGTCGGTTTTCTTCGACGCCATTAGAGTAGATGCATTGGAAGATGAGCCAACACGTTGTCCCTTCTTCTTTCTCTTCTGAGCCGGGCCCTTCCGAGAACCATGCTTCCAACCGCGCTTCCCTCTGACCTGTGCAACCATTGCATTGCCAGCGGGACCATCTTTCTTCATCACGTCTTTTGCAGACTTTAATGCAGTAAGAAGCCCAGCATTTGTCAATTCCAGCTTGTTCATGTGGAATGACACCACAAAGTTATTGAAAGACTTGGGCAACGACAACAGAATGAAATCAGATTGCATGACTGCATCCATGGTTGCCCCCATAGTCTCCAGCTCTGATAAGTACCCAAACATTTTGAGTACATGTTCACGGACGAAGTCCCTTCCTGCATCTTACAGCGAACGAGTTCTTTCATAATGTTGTACCGCTGGGTGCGATTAATGTCACCAAACATATCTTTCAGATTCTGCATTATCTCCTGGCAAGTATTCATCTCCACATGTTGTTTCTGAAGAACATTGGAGAGAGAACCCAAGATGTAGCATCTAGCCAAGACATGATCTTCATCATACTTGTCATTGTATACTTTCTCTTCCTTTGATTTAGGGTTTTCATACTTGTCTTCTGAGAGCACATAACTTATGCGTTCAGCTGAGAGTACAAGCTCCAACTTACGGATCCAATCTGAGTAATTCGGTCCGGTCAACTGGTTGACCTCCAGAAGCCTGCTTAATGGGTTCATGAACTTCATTTTCTGAAAGTAAGAATGCACTATATTAGAACATATAATCATATATCCAATTTAATTTTATTTGATCAAGGCATTTTAAATCAAATTAGTCTTACTATGTCAACTATGAAAGTTTATTCCCTTAATCACTTTCAAAGTAAGAGATATACTTACCTCTATATCTCAAGTAAGAACTGGGACCTCCTCTTTATCTTTGTCATATCCCAATAATATGAGAACTTATGACTCCAATAAAGAGAAGCGGGAACACGTTCTGCCTTGCAAGTCCAACTTGCATTTCCCAATTCAGTCTTTAATACCCGGGCCCACCACCCCCTAAGGTGATGTTGACCCGTCATTAATTGAACCAATCGTCAACAGGAATACAACTCGCTATGCGCAATCCAATATCGCCCCAATAATATGAGGACCCGATATTGGGGTCACTACGCATACGTCCTTACTCTTTCGAGAAGCGATGAGCCTGATCCAAATGGATCATACGCAGGAGCTGTCACTTCGAACATGCGTCTCCTACATATAATATCTGGCGACAAAACCCTTCACCTTGACGGGAGACCATGGATGTCACTTGTGTGATCCTCCATTTCATATTCAAATTTTAATTAATTTTATGAATCAAATTCATGTAATTAATTCTTCCAAGGGAATTAACAACTCTATTCATAATAGAGTATTTTAATTGGACATATTGTTTTACTTGAATATATATGGTATTATTCTCAAAGTACGTATTAATTTGTATTTTAATAATTAGAAAATACAACTTGATTTCTTCGGCATTATCAAGTCCCTACCCGATGTCATGGCCAGTACCGACGAGAGTGGGACGGACCACATACGTTGCAACCCGCTACCCCAGCGATCTCCGACTAGACACCATATCCGCCTCGGGAAAGGATAATGCCAAATAGATCAATTTGTACTTGAGATGATCACCGGTTCTTCAATTGAAATTTATACCATATAGTAATAATCAAAACATTTTTTATTATAAGGAAAATTGCTAGACAAATTCCTAATCCTATTCAAGCAAGGAGTTTGATGATTATGTTTCCAATTTTGATCTAGATCAAATCTAATCAATTTATTGGTTGAGGCCAAGTAAATTAAGGAAATAATCATCTTCCAATATTTCTCAAATATTTTTCATCATTATTTATTGAAATTAACAATTAATTTCATTAATTGACAATCACATGGTTCTTGATTAAGACTGTAATTTCAGCAGTGACCCTACTTACTAAAATTAACATATCTCAATCATTTTAAATCCAAATTAGACAAAATAAATTTTCATAGATTGCTAATTAGACTTAGGACAGAACTCAAGTGATATTTAACGTATTTCGAGGCAAGTCTAAGTAATAATTAACTCTTTAATCACGTTAAGATTTGCAGTTCCTGCAACAGTGCATACATGTTCATTAAACCAACCATATCTCGAGCAAACGGAATCCAAATTACGTAAACTCAGATCCTATGGTTTTCTTATTTAATGGGAAACAAAATTCAAGTGTTTAATTAGTATTTAAACAATTTAAACAGGGGAATTATTTTACTAAACAGAATTGCGAATATCAAATGCGATAAAAACTTTCGCGACATCCACGAACCCAAGTCATCCTAGGTTTGTGGATCGTATCCAAAACCTTCGACCTAAGGCTCTGATACCACTTGAAGGATATGGGAAAAATCCTCAAGCGCATCACGGAAGCGTGAGCGTCGTTTCGAATACGACGGAGAACGACTAGTCGTACTAGTTGTTCGGTGCAACGGAATTTAAAATTTTTCATGCGATGAAACCACATGATCCAAGAACGATTCTCGGATCGTTTCATCTATAACCACAACAAGTATAATTCAATACCTCTTGAAGCGTGGTTGATCGAGTCTCTACGAAAAGAGACCTCCTGTCTCAAGTCCGATCGTCGGAGAAGAAGCTTGCGAGCGCGGAGATGAGTCGCGTTGTCCTCGCAATCCAACGAGTTGATCCAAGCACGGTGAACTCCTGATCTCGTCATACGAGATCGAACGTCTCCTTTGTGAGCGTAGCACTCCAAGAAGTCAGAGAACCGCGGAACGTCGAAGCGGCGGCGCGGTGGCGTAGGCGACGACGGCTATCTCTCTTAGGGTTTGGTGGACGGCCACCAAAAGAGAGAGGGAGAGGGTTGGCGTGTGAGGAGAAAAGAGAGAGAGAGAGATGTGCTACCAATAGCATGTACAAGCGAGCATAGCATGCCTCTCTATTTATAGGGGTTTAGGATCCATGGATCTCAATCCATGGGACATATAAAATCAATGGATGAGATTGATTTATGTCAATCCAATGGTCAAGATCATTGTTGGTAAAAACCAACAACTTATGATTTAATTTAGATCAAATATATTTGATAAATCAAATATACATCAATCCTAAAATTAAACCAATCAAATAAGGAGATGATTTCAATGAAGATCTTGTCTCCCCAAGTAATAGGGTGGACAACCACCGATTTCATATAGGACTTGGTAGCCACCCACCACATACCAAGTGGGGACAATCTCATGGATTTCCATGAGATTGTATATCTCCTTGAAATTCTCCATTATTTAATCCAACAACTTTTGTTGGGATTTATTCTCCAAAAAATAATTCACAATTAATTTTGGGAATATTGCAATCTTGCCATTAGAAAATTGTGAATCATATTCACAACTGAAAACAAAATATAATTTACATTTTCAATTAATTAGACAATGTGTATCCAATACATATTAATAATTAATCAACAAATATAAATTATAATTAGCTCTCTCTAATACATTATAAATCACATTTATAATATATTATGAATAATTGGATATTTCTATCCACATTATTCTTATCCATAATAATTAAATCACATTTAATTATATTGAATAATTCCTCATACATCATGATAATTAAATCTCGTTTAATTATCAATTTCTCAATGCTTAGATATTATGGAATTATTCTTGAACCATTCAAGAACAATGCTATTTCTCCTCAGATACTTGGAGATAAGGACAGGGAGATTGTATTGTTCCACATATAGTGACTTGGATATTGAGATCACATCTTAAATCCAGATCCCATGGACCTCTCATAGATGCTTGATTAAATCAATACCGTAAGCCTAATCTTCTCATTGCATCTGAATCTCATTCACATCAATGTCCAGTACATGGACTAAGATTAGGTCACTTCTCTAATGAGAGGAGTCACTAAAATCCAGACCTGTTTCATCACCCTCGGAATGGAAGCGTCATGGTTATACAATCGTTTATGATTAAATCACCCTCAGGTATTCCCAATACCTGTACATCCTGCATACTGGAAGACTCATGATCATACTGAAGATATAGATCACTTTTACACTGTCATCTTCATGGTCTGATAACTAAGTTTCTCAATCTTGGTCCTTGGGATATGGTACAGATCATATGCTTTCACAAAGCTTATATCTTACCTTCAAATTCATGTCATGCTTCTAAAGCATGACGACCATGCATGGAATTTGATCAGTCCCAATACCTCATGAGTGAGCTCGTGTCTCCCGATTCACAACTGAACCTGTATGATCGCTTTTAGAGATCGTATTACTCATATGCCCTTACATGCACACCAGCTCGCCGGTGTATAGACCTTGGTTAGGTCATCAACCTATTGGTCTGCCAAATGTACACACTTAGATATATAGCAATACATCTGTCTCTGGTCAGAGGATGTTTGCCTGTGATGTGACAGTATTCATCAGAGGTCTTTGGTTATCTCGATCTCGTTAAGTCAACCCATTGACTCATTGATGAATCCACATTTCATCATCTTTATTCTATCATTTTGGCACCAAAACCCCTAGCAAATGCTTGTAAATAGCCTTAAATATAACATTTCAGCATTCATGCATATGTGTCTAAATAGTGTATAAAATACTGTAATTAAAGCCAAAATAATAGAATAAATAAAAGAAAAGAAAAAGAATAAAATATTGTAAATATTTTATGACCCGAAACCCCGAGACCTAGGCATCGTGATGAATAGGTCGACAAGGAATAAAGTAGGGGGAGATAAGGGCCAAATACCTATATTCATTAATTCATTCTTTATTCATTTTGGGACCTATTTTTGGTTCCACCTTTTATACATCAAATAAAGAAACTTTGTACATGAAAGTTGTAGATAATTTTATAAAGAAAAATACAAAATTGATTTCACTGAAAAATAATGTACAGATAAAAAGTTATGGTCTGAATAAAAATCCAGAATCCCAACTTCCCAGACCCGTATCTCACAAATGAAAACTCCAAATGCATCAAACTCACCTTTAATTGTATATAGAAGAAAATAAGCTTTTTAATAGCGGTGGTTTCGCATTTGGCGGAGCTACGATTTGAAAGTTGAGTTTTGGACCCACCTTGTATAGTGGTACTAATTAAAATATTCAATTTATTATTTATTCATTATTTTTATATTTTTATATTTTTATAATCTTGTAAATATTACTTATAATATACTTGTGTATTAAAACTAGAATAAAAGCCTAAATAAAATACAAAATAAAAATAGCTACATATAAAATACATAGATACAATATCTATATACATACATATACCATACATACTTATATTTTATTAAATATACAAAACACATCAATAAAATAAAATAAAAATACAATTATGTGCATAAAAGTATGTTATAATTATATAAATCAATAAACATAATTAATAACATTAAAATACACAAAATAAAAATAAAAGAACAAAATATGTAGATATTATACCTATATAGGCTATAATAAGTAACTTCTAAAATAAATCTCATAAAAATAATTAAAATTCATAATAAAATACTTCATAAATTAATAAACATTTTTTATTTTTTAACCAAAATGAAATTCATCCATTTACTATTTTATTTTGACTTTTGAAATCATTTTTTGAGGATTTTTCCTGGTTGGTCCACGTGGACCAACCAGGTTGGTCTGATAGTTGACCTCGGTCAACTGTCTGACCTCCTCCTCTAGACTTGTCAGATGCGTTTTTGTCTCATCTTCTCGCCATTTTCTAGGTTCAACCTTGCACCGAATTGTGTCGACGTCTTCAGAGTTTTTGCTCCTCGATCAGTGGTGGATCACGCCCAAGTGATTTCTTGGGTTGAGGACCACTGATCGAGGCGTTTGACCCTCGTTCTTCTCGCCGTCCGTTAACCCTACAAAAGAAGACCCCCGACTTCAATTCGAATTTTAATCCTTCTTCCGCCATTTCCACCCTCAAACCCCTAGCCCTTCGTGTTCCTGGTGACAGCAGGCATTGAATCGAGCTTGGGTTTGAAGCATTTGGCGTCGAATCGAAGAGATTCGTACCCTCGCCGGAGCTCCGCCACGCCTTCCAGCCCGTCGTCTCTGGTGAGCTTTTTCCTCTTTTCTTTCCATTTTCTTGTAGATTAAGCGTAGGATAGCGTAGACTAGGAGTAGTTTAGATTCCCTTCGCACTATTCGCCGTGAATCTTCGATCGAACCCACGACGGAGCTGAGCTCCGCCCATCATTCTCCACGCCTCGACCCGACCGCCTGTCACCTCCATCCTTCTCCCCTTCACTCCGTCGCTCCGCTCCCCCCATCATTTCACCTCGATCTCGCCCAGATCGAGTCGCCCAAGCTCCCCTCTCCGCCGCTCGCCGGAGCTACACGCCCGAGCCATCCTCCGCCTCCATAGAACCACCCGAGACCACCTTTTTGTTCGCCTGGGTTTTGCGCACCTCATCTTGCAGGTCAGAGCCCAAGAGAAGGCTCCCTCGACCATCGACGACTCCAGGAACAATCGCCCAGGTCAACTCCGCCGTCCGAGCACCTCACGTCGTCCTCGCCTCGCCTGAGACCACCAGCTGACGCGGAAGGGCCCCAGGATCATTTTGCCCCTGATCCTAGGGTCGGAGCGGCCGTGTGTCGGCCGCAATCGCCGATCAAATCTCGCCGGGGAGGTGTTCTTCGTGAACCTCCCCCTGCCGTTGGATCAGAAGCCATCTCCAGACGCCACGTACGCCGTCGGATCGCCTGTGCTCCCCGCCGTTGGATCAGCAGCCCAAGATCTAATCTCAGCCATCCATGACGAAGGGGTACCAGCCGTTCGATGCTCGCCACGTGTCCAAGTGAAGCGCCATCGGCCGCACGATCGCTCCCCGTGGGTATTTTGCATTTTCAACCCACGACTTTTTGTATTTACTATTTAGACCTATAACTTTTATTTCCCGTTTAAAAACTTTTGTAATAATTGCACTTAGGTCCTCGCACGTTTCGTTATTTGCACTTTAGTCCGCGCCACGTCACCTCACGTGACTAGGGCGCGTGCTTTTTGGACATTTTGCACTTTTTAACCCGAACTTGTAGGTATTTGCAGTTATACCCATGCACGTAGTTATTTAAATATGTTTTTGGGTTAATTGCATGTATGCCCTGCCGGCTTTTGGTAATTACAATCATGCCCCTATGAATGACAGAACATGTGCCTCGTGCGTGTCTTTTTGTGGAATTTGCACCTGAGCCCCTGGATGTTTCTATAATTGCATTTATGCCCCTGCTAGGCTTAGGATTTTTGTATGCTTGAGCTATTTATTTCACGCCTCATTTAATTGCCAAAAATTCTCAAAAAATAGGTTTAAGCCCCTGTTTGCTTCTACTTTCACGCCATATTTTTTGTTTTTAATTTTATTGTATTTTTATATTTATTAAAAATCAAAAACATGTTGTTTCAGCACTGTCTAGCTTAGAAAATACCAAAAAATATTAAAAGGCCTTAAAAAATTCCAAAAATATTCTCTGTTATGTGTTTTGTTTTGACCTACTTTACTTTCAGTCCAAAAACCACTAAAAATTTCAAAAGAAAAACCTTAAAAATTCAAAAATACAAAAAACTTCAAAAAAATATATAAAATCAGAGAAAACTCAGAAAATTATAAACTCAACTCCTGTTTGTTCCATATTTTATTGACTTTATTTGAAAATTAGTTTGGAAAAATTTTGTGACTGTTTGTTATTTTTAATTTGCATTTTACTCCCAGCCAGTACCTATTTCACTATTTTCTCTCATTTTAGCATTTAAAATACCAAAAACACTTTGCAAAATACCCAAAAATCACAAAAATAGTAAAAAACTCTAAAATATCAAAAACATTTTATATCTGAATTTTTGGTTATTTTTGCACATTTTTATAAATAGTTGATCTTCCCTTTTATTACATTGCTTTTATATTCCAATATTAAAAAAAGAAAAAAATAAAATATAAATTATAAAAATTAGAAAATTGAAAATCAAAAGACAAAATTAAAAATTAAAAATTAAATAAAAAAATAAAAATTAAAAACCCCCAAAAAAATTAGTTTGGCTAAGTGGTTCATTAGACCTAGGTTTGGATTTTTGTCTATATTCTACACCCTTGCTTCCTGTGTTCGACCCCTACTTGCTTGCCATTGTACTTTGTTAGTAGGGTATAATAAATTTTAATCCTTGCTATTGATTGCTTTATTGATTGTGTGGGTTAATTGTTGACAAACGAATAGGCTTGAGTAGTCGCATCAGCGACAGTGAGTCTGTATTGTCAGACCACTAATTAGCGGCTCTCGCTTTTTCGCTTTTCAAATGGCACCGTTGCCGGGGAGCATCGGCTTGTAGATTACCTTTGGGTCTTTTATTTACTTAGCCATTTTTGCTTATTTGTTTTTCTTGCATAATTTATTTTGAACTGTCTGGCGCTTCTCTTGTTTTCTTACGAGGGACCGCTGACCGAGGAGGATCGCCTAGGGGATCCTGCGCATCCTTGGTAGGAGGAGCCAGCTATTCTATCCTAGCCGGCAGGAGAGAGCAGGAGAGCTTGAGAGAGAAAGGGACAATTAGCTTTTCATTTTTTGTGAGAGAGAGATTTGATTAATTGTAATAACACAGGACTTGGACACTTGAACACTTCGGGCCTAATTTCCGGGTGTTTGTTCACCCGGGGGCTCACCGCGGTTTTCTCGAGTTTTCTCGACTGTCATTTTCCGGTTTTGATTTCTTTTTCATTTCTTTTGTGGATTGAGCTCTTAGTTGTAGGCCTTGATTGATCGATTAGATTAGGTCCGAACACCCTAACCAACAATTGCATGTACCTATAGATCGTGCTTGGACTTAGTTTAATTAAAACAACGAAGTCACTCTTCTTTGATCCGCGCGCCGCGAGCTCTCCCCGCAAAGCGCTTTCTCCTAAACTCAAGTGTGTTGAGCAGAGGAGGGGGGAGCCTAGACCGGACCATAGGATTGAAGATTAGTGATTAGCTTGTGGTTCTTCACGTTAGAAGTTGCCTACCTTAGGACGATTTCCGCATTGCATACCGGCATATAAATTAGGTTTATAAATTTCTGCTTTGCATCCCGCATGGAGAGAGCTGGGATTCGCTGTAAGTCTTCTTACTTTGCATCCATCATTTAGGCACAAAGGTGTGATTTCCATCTTGGTGCCGACTTGAATTGGCTTTTCCCGACTCTTTTCTCCCTCTGATTTTGGACAAAGTAGGATAAAGAAAATACAAAATCGTTAGGCGCTTGTTTGAATCAACTCAAAAGAAGCGATACCACAAAAAAATTAAAAAAGGGACTGCTAAGAAAACTTTGACCTAAATAAAATTGGTAATCGGACTCATTGATTGGGGAGAGTAACACCCTCACTTGTTTTCAGGTTGCATGGGAAGGTCTCCTTCCAAGTGAGGTGAGCGCTTCGTAAGGATTAGAGCCCAAATCCCAGCTTGTGGCTGCCTTGTGTATCGCCTGGATTTCCGAAGTATTGGCGCTACTATCGTACGTAGGCGAGTAGGGCTTGGTCACCATTGGTGACTCACTATTGTGTGAGCACCGACCTCGTCCGAAGTACCGAGCATAGGCCACGCCTTCACGGGTGTGTCTGTCTCACCGTCTGCATCCGAGTAGGATCTTGCACGCTCACGGGTGATTCCGTTGCGAGCAAGGTCCGAAGTATCGATTTCGCCTATCGGCTTCCTCCCTCTTATTCTTTGGCTGAGTAGGGATCCAGGAAGGGTTACAAGGACCTTAAAAAGCGCAAGCTACATGTTATACAGGAGGAGGACAAGTACGGGAATACTCTTCCGGTAGTACTCTCGCTCCTATAGGCATAGCGCTCTAAGGACTCGTTGAAAGATAACTTCCTGAATTCAAGATAAAAACTACAAAGATAAAAGCCGAACCTTCACGGCTTCACGCGTTGAGTTGGTGAACTCCCGTGTCTTGTGTTTGATTGCTAGTCACATTTAGGTCAAGATCAAAAATATCGCGCCTTTGCGCAAAAATTTTGTCTTCCCTCCAGTTGACACTTGCTCATTGTGAGCCTTCTACTGTTTTACACTCCATTTGTTTCTTGTTGACCCCCCGTATCTTTCATCCACATCGATCTTCCTCTTGATCTCCGAGATGGCGATGAATGGGCAGTTTAGTCGAGACTCTGTCGGCACCCACATCAGATCCATTCGCTCTCCACCTCCAATAATTCAGGGCGATTCTCGAGAACTCGGTTCAAACCCCGTGAACCGATCTCCAGACTCCCTGTCTTCTTCAATAAACTGGGATCACTCTCATCTCGAATTCTGTCCGTTTTGGATGGCAATTGATTTCACTCCTTATACATCGCCATCCTTAGCGAAATTCTGTGTCGACCTTGACACAGACAACATCTCTTTATCTGGTGCTGCAATTCAGACTGATCGGGGCATTCTAGCATGTGCAGACTTAGAGCCCGAGCCAGCAAATCAGACAGAATCCGAGATGGCAGGTGGAAGAGGAAAAGGACCACAAGCCCCACCTAAACCTAAAGTCGATCCAGGGGAAGGACAATACACCATGCAGGGCGAGGTTAATAGTCAGCTGCTGGCTTCTATCCAAGCCATTCAGCAGCAGTTGACTAATCAAGCCCTGGCCCAGACAGCCTTCCAGGACATGCTGAATGATCTGAGGAGGAGGACCGATGCAAGAGACGGCCGACGAGAGGATGATCCGAATTATGATCCCAATTTCCATGAAGTCAGAGATGAGTTTTCAGTGGGACCTGAATATGAAGCAGCAGCAGAAGATCCACCGCAGCCAAAGCCTACACTCAAGGAGACATACAACCCAAGAGCAGGGAGCATCACTGAGTGGATTCAAGTTCCACGTATGCATGCTCACTTTGAGCTGAAGCCGCAATTTCTGTCATTACATCCCACTTTCCATGGGAACACCACTGAAGAACCGTACATTTTTCTCAAGAAGTTTGGCCGCATCTGTTCCACTGCTCACTACCCCGGAATCCCTCTAGATGTAGTTAAGATGACCGCGTTTCCCTTCAGCCTTCAAGACAAGGCCCTTTATTAAGTTGACCATCTTGGGAAGGTCGTCACCACCTGGGAGGAATTGAAATCTGCCTTTCTCCATAAATTCTATCCTCTCGGGAGATTAAATCAGATGCGCGCCCGGATCTCCAGTTTCTGCCAGCAGCCCCACGAGACCATTCATGAAGTGTGGGAGAGATTCAAAGATCTTCAGGAGAAGTGCCCCCACCATGATATTCCAAAGACCAGTCTCGTACAACACTTCTTTGGGGGGCTATCATTTGAGAGCCAAAAGCTTGTGGATGCAGCTTGCGGCGGTTCACATTTCAACAAGGACGAGGACGTGGTATGGAATGTCTTCGAAGAAATGGCTGAAGGAGAAGCAGCCCAATCCTCGTCCAGAGTATACATGAAGCCACCAACCGCCATCAGCAAGACAGTGAACATGGCTTCTCACACCGAAGACAAGGATGAGAGCTCCAACCTGAGCATTATTGGGAGCCACTTGTCCAAGGTGGATATCAATGAGAAGAGGTCACAGGACCTCTAAAAATTGGCAGTCATTGAGAAGAGGACCCAGGGTCTGGAAAAGCTCGACCAGATTTCCCAACAGCTGGAGCAGCTCGTCCGTGCTTTAAATGCAAACATGTGCAATGATGTGTCTACTTCTGCCGAGCCGAATGCTGAGAAGAAGGAGCCCGCAATGCAGCAACACCCTTAGCCGACTCCACAACAGCCCCAACCTGTCCAGCACGTGTACTACGTACAGGCCCCGGAGCAGCCCCTGCAGCCCCAGACACAGATGGTTGTATATCAACCGGAGCCCCAGCCAGCATACTCCGAGCAGTTCTCTCCACCCCCGCCACTGATTCAGGAGATCAATGGCGTATGGAACAACGAAGCGCAGCTGACCCGTCCTCAGGGACATTCTCAGGGTCAGAACATGGGCAACAAGCCCTACCAACAGCAGCAGAAGGGTGGGAGACCCTTCCAGCCTTCCTACCAGTATCAGCCTCCATCTCAGGGTAACACCTGGAGGCAGAACTACCAGCACGGTCCTCAGCAGTCCGGATATCGCGGACAGGGATATCACCAACAGCCGACTGCTCAGTTCAATCAACATTCCTCTAACCCTCCTCCTCACCAATTCTCACAAGGTTGTCAGTCACAATCTCAGCCGCCATACCAGCATTCTAGACCCCAGTAGGGGGACTCCTATGAGATTGTGCCGGTCAATTCGGCCCTGGCTTGTTTAGAGCAGATAATGAAGAATATGGCTGAGATGAACTAGAAGATCGACGACCTAACGGCAACCAAGACCGCCATACCAGCCCAGGTCGAAGCCAACCCGAACAATTTCCGACGCAAGGAGCAGGTAGCCGGCAGTGTCCAACACAAATCAGGTGAATTAAATTGTTTTTTATCTAATGATGTTACTCTCAGGAGTGGTAGGACACTCCAGCCATCGGCGACGGCGAAAGGAAAGCATCTTGCATCTGACGGGGAATCGTCAGTCCAGCCAACACCAGGGCCGAGCAGTATTTTGGGAGCAGCACCAGCATTAAAAAATTCACAAAAAAATGAAGAAAATAGAAAAACACAAAAAGATAGCAGCAACCTCGGTGGAGAACAACCAGCATTGGAGACGCCTGCACCTGCTTCACAGCCAGTTCCTGACAGGAGGAGCACTACACCTGCAGCGAGTCCAACGCCAGCACCAGAAGCCGAGCCTGTCATTTTTGGTCCACAAATTGTAGATGAATCCATTCCTTTTTACCATCTACCTGTAAACAACAATATGGACACTATTTTGAATGAAATGGGTGAAGATTTTGTAAATATTCCTTTTCCAGAAGCAATGAAAAAACACAAAAAAATGAAAAATTTGAAAAGTGCTTTGTCTGATCCTGCCATCATAGAAATCATTTAGAATTTGGTGCTGAATATGCCAATGATGAAAGCTCTTGAGTACATTCCAGTCGTGAAGAAAGGATTAAAAGAGGCATGCACGACCAAGCGCAGGCCGAACCCCCACAATTCCAGAAGCAAGGGTGGCAAGTCCGAAAAGCATATCCTCACAATGGCCACCGTGAACGCCATCAACAACCTCCCGGATAAAAAGCCAGATATGGGAGCACCTCTTGTACGTTTCCAGATGTTTGATCAGGAGTTCGAGCGAACATTTCTCGACAGTGGGTCTTCTGTCAATTTGATGCCAGCCTCTCTACTCACGGAGTTCAGGTTAGGACCGCTCAAGCCTACAAAGATGATTCTACAATTTGCAGATAAGTCAGTCAAGCGGCCTAGGGGCCTGTTGGAGGACGTGATCGTCACGGTTCAGGGAAAGTCATTCCCGACCGATTTTGTGGTCTTAGATATGGACGTCCCCTCTCCATTGCTCCTTACCCTGTTCATACTCGAAAGACCATTTCTGCGGACATCAAATGAGGTAGTGAATTATGGGACGGGAGAAATCACTTTTGGTGCTGGCAATGAAATAATCAGAGTAGAGACCCTGTCTGAGGGAACACCAGCCGAGCAGACATCTACATCATGTGCAAGGGTGATTGAATATGCTGACGACTACGACTTTCTAGCAGAAATTCAAGATACCAATTTATTTCTGGATGACAATGAGATCCATGAACTCCTCTGTCCCGAGGAGGAATTGGAATGCGTAGTCGAATTTCCCCTTATCAATCAGGATGAGGAACTCACTGATGTGCTGCAAGAGACTGTCATGGGAGTGATGTGCCTTCAGAACCAAGAGCTGAAGTCTGAAGAATCCTTTAATGAAGAAGAAATTATTGAGGAATTCTGTCAGGATTTGAGAGAAGAAACAGATCAGAATATGGTGGACACCGAACAGTTGAATGAATCACCACCTGCACTCGATAGCTGAAGTCACCACTGAAGCAACCCAGACTCCGCCAGAGCTAAAACCTTTGCCCTCCAACATGAAGTATGCCTTCCTTGCGGGAGAACCTAATATGCACCCGGTCATCATCAATGCCCATCTGACCGAAGACCAAGAATCTCGTCTGATGGAGGTTCTTGAACGCAACCGCAAGGCGATAGGCTGGCGAACTTCTGATCTCCATGAGATCAATCCGTCACTCTGCTCACACCGCATCTTTCTGGAAGAAGATTGCAGGCCCTCTCGAGAACTGCAGAGAAGATTAAATCCGAACCTGCAGGAGGTTGTTATGAAAGAGATCCAGAAATGGTGCGATGTGGGATTTATCTATCCCATCTCCGATAGCAAATGGGTGAGCCCACTGCATGTTGTGCCCAAGAAATCAGGGATCACCATTGTAAAGAATGACAAAGGAGAGGAGATTGCCACCAGAGTACCCACCTCTTGGCGAGTATGCGTGGATTACAGAAGACTTAACCTCGCTACCAAGAAGGACCACTTTCCTCTACCCTTCATCGACCAGATCCTGGAGAGATTGGCCGCGAAGGAATACTTCTGCTTCTTGGATGGATACTCTGGGTATAATCAAGTTGCTATTGCTCCTGAAGATCAAGAGAAGACCACGTTCACCTGTCCTTTTGGCACATATGCCTTCAGACGGATGCCGTTCGGGCTATGCAACGCCCCAGCCACATTTCAGAGGTGTGTGCTTGCAGTTTTTGCCGATATGGTGGGCAACTTTCTCGAGGTCTTTATGGACGATTTTTCAGTCTACGGATATTCCTTTGATCAATGCTTGGATTATTTAGACCGAGTCTTACGGAGGTGCTGCGAAGTCAATCTTGTGCTTTCATGGGAGAAGAGCAACTTCATGGTGACCGAAGGAATTGTGCTGGGTCACGTTGTTTCTAAACGTGGTATGGAGGTTGACCCAGCCAAGGTGGACGTGATTTCCAAACTTGAGCCACCTACAAACATCAAGCAAGTCCGGTCATTCTTGGGCCATGTCGGTTTTTACCGACGTTTCATCAAAGATTTCAGTAAACTGGCCAGACTGTTGACTGAGTTGCTCGGCAAGGACAATGAATTCATTGTAGACGATCGTGTGCTCCTTGCCTTTAATCAGTTGAAAGAGCTCATCACGCAGGCCCCTGTTTTACAGCCACCGATTTGGACTCAGCCTTTCGAGATCATGACCGACGCGTCAGATTATGCCATCGGAGCTGTACTGGGACAGAGGAAAGATAATGTACCATTTGCGATTCACTACGCTAGCCGAACGCTCGATGAAGCCTAGAGAAACTACACTGTCACTGAAAAGGAGCTGCTAGCGGTAGTTTTTGCCTTGGAAAAGTTCAGATCATACCTCCTTGGGTCCAAAGTATTCATTTACACTGATCATTCGGCCATTCGGTACTTACAGCAGAAGAAGTACGCCAAACCGCGTCTCATTCGGTGGATCCTTCTCCTCCAGGAATTTGACTTGGAAATCAAAGATAAACCTGGGGTAAAGAATGTAGTGGCCGATCATCTGTCAAGGCTTCCTGAACCAGAGTCTCCTGAACTGAACCTGCAGCCGATCACAGAAACCTTTCCAGATGAGTCAATTCTGTCTGTCGCCTCACTTCCTTGGTATGCGGACATTGTGAACTATCTAGTTGCCAAGAAAATCCCACAGGACTGGCCGAAATTGAAAATAGACAGGTTCTTGTCTAAAATCCATTTCTACCAGTGGGAAGACTCGTATCTGTTTCGTGAGGGAGCAGATTGTATCTGGAGAAGGTGCATTCCTCAGGAGGAAGTTCCAAGTGTCCTCGCTTTATGTCATGATCAAGATTCTGGAGGACATCATTCAGGCAAATGGACGGCAGCAAAAGTTCTTCAAAGTGGCCTCTGGTGGCCTTCATTATTCAAAGATGCAGATGAGTATGTCAAATGCTGCACTGACTGCCAGAAGATGGGTGGAACCATAGGAATGAGAGATACGATGTCTCTGAAATACATTCAGATCTCAGATGTCTTTGACGTATGGGGCATCGACTTTATGCGCCCATTTCCTAACAGTCAGGGTTATGAATATATTCTGCTTGCTGTCGATTATGTCAGTCGATGGGTGGAGGCTATTCCCGCCCGAGCTGCCGACAGTAGGACTGTCTATCGATTCTTGAGAGATCACATCATAGCACGGTTCGGGATTCCCAAAATTCTCATATCTGACGGGGGTAGTCATTTCATAAACAGAGAGGTGAAGAAACTGACCCAAGAATTCTGCATCGAGCATCGTGTTGCTTCACCCTACCACCCGCAGTCCAATGGCTTAGCTGAATGTTCAAACAGGGAGATCAAGAATTTCTACAGAAACTTGTGCGTCCGGATCGCAAGAACTGGTCTCAGCTGCTTGATTCCGTTCTTTGGGCTTACAGAACAGCGTACAAGTCACCCTTGGGAATGTCTCCCTACCGCCTTGTGTATGGCAAGCCATGTCATGCTCGTGGAACTTATTTACAAATCTTTATGGGATATTAACATATGTAATTTGGACTCCAAGCAAGCAGGAAAGAACATAAAACTAGATCTGAATAGATTACTGGAATTCAGAGATTATGCATATGACAACAGCCTGATGTACAAGGAGAAGGTCAAAACATGGCATGACAAGCACATCTGCCACAAGTCCTTTGATCCAGGTCAGAAGGTATGGTTGTTCGATGCGAAATTAAAGATCTTTCCAGGCAAATTGAAGAGCAAATGGACCGGGTCGTTCATGGTTAGGCAGGTGCGTGACAACGGAAGTGTATTGATATCCAATCTGTCAGCTGACGCACAACCTTTTGTAGTCAATGGACAGCTTCTGAAGCCATACCTTGAACATGATACATTCATGGCCGTCGTTGACTCAATTCAAGTAATCTATGAGGATGAGCTGAATATCTCGAAAGAGGCAGAGGAAGGAGAAGCACATCAAAACATTTTTGAGTGATTTCTCTTTTCTTCTTTTCTTCTTTTCTTCTTTTCTTCTTTTCAGTTTCTTTTATCCTCTTCTACTGAATTGATGCCATTCCTTTCATCACTGCTACACTTAGGATGTACTCTATCCTAAGTATAGGGGGGATGTGCAACCCGAGTTGTTCAAACCCAATTTCATCTCTTTTCTTCTTTTCTTCTTTTCTTCTTTTCCTATTCTATCTTCTTTATCTATCAAAAAGGTGCCGCCCTTGTAGACAGTTTTCCATACTTAGGACGTACTTTGTCCTAAGTATAGGGGGGTGTGCACCCTGAATTTCTCTAGTTTTCGATCCTCTCCATTGTCTCTTCTTCTTGTCTATACTTAGGGATATCTTACCCTAAGTATAGGGGAAGACAATCTGAGTACGATCTGTTCATTTCCACCCTTGACCCTCCCTACGTTGTGTACAGTCTGCTATACTTAGGATTATTTGATCCTAAGTATAGGGGGGACGGTCAACTTCTCATTCGTTTGTTCATTCATTCCTTTATTCATTTCTCTTTGGACTTGCCTATACTTCGTACGAGTTATGTCTTCTCTTTTCTCTCCGATCTATGAGGACATAGCTCAAGCTAAGTATAGGGGGTCGTATATACGACGTATATACTTTAGCCATAACTCGTACTTTCGTATTTTCCTAATAAATATGGCTAATAATTCTTTAAAATTCATTAAATATCTTAATAAAAAGGTGTTTTGTTCCTCAAATTCTTTTTGTATCTACTGATTAATAAATCAGGTGAAAATATTTTTTGCAAAATATTTGAAAATCTTTGTGAACATCTATTGAAAACTATTTTGAAAATATTTTGTTACATGTTTTCAACCTTTGTAAAAATGTGTGTTTTGTAAAATTTATTTTCTTTGTGTGAAATAAAATGTTTGAAAAATGATTTGCAAATGGTTTGAAAAATGGTTGCAAAAATATTTTTAAAAATCTATATATACTGTTTTGAAAACCTTTGCGAAATGATTTTCAAATGTGTGTACATGTTTGTAAAATGTTTGTAAAAATTTTTTTGGACTATAGTTTTCAAAATTGTTTTGAAAAACATGTGTCAAATAAGTTTGAGGAATACATACATCTCACCAAAATCCATTATATGTATAAAATTGATCACTTACCCTGTAAATTCTTAAAATCCACTTCTTGTATATATAAGAAGCACTCCCGTGTACATATTTTCACCTTGTTTTCATCCAAAATCTTTTTTTTTTCAAAAATCCCCAAAAACATTTGCAAAATTAAAATCCAAAAACACTTGAAAAATCTTTCTAAAAAATACAAAAAAATGCATGCATCATCTTTTCAAAAGTCCATAAAAAAGTTCAAAATCTTGAAAATTGCATCACAAAAATATTTTCTGCATCTGCATCACATTTGCATACCATTCGCATTTTGCAGATTGAGTTTGATAGTTGAACAAGTCTAAGTAAAATCCGGATATTGGAGCTTGATTGGACCTTAAAATCTACCTAATAACAGGAACCTTATAGGAACTAGGTTTGAGGTACTTCAGGTCTAGTTGACTTAATTCTTTGAGGATCACGGGACTTGGTTCAATGGATTCTTGACTGCCTAAGTAGAGTATTTCGGAGCACACACACGACTCTTTGTGATGATGACCTAACATGGACACCTGCACCTTTCACATGGCTCAACCCAGTTGGAGTGGTGAGGGGATTGGATTTGCCGGTATGAGATGCACACGTGGAAACATTTGTCCTCCTCTAGGGAGAGAAGTGCACCCCAACCCGTCCAGTGATTAGGAAGTCTAAAGACATGAGGCTGTGGGTTGCGATAAAGCTTCAAAAGAGGGATAATCTACTGGCTCAAGAGGAAAAACTCCTTATGTAAATGCTGTTGTATATAGTATTTCAAAAAAAAAGAAAGAAAAAAATGTTCAGGCATGTACAAAAATAAAAAGCCTGCAAGTATGTACAAAGTCAATAAGCAAGCTTGAGTTCTAAAGTCAAATTATGTGAGCCTGCAGCTAGATGACTTGACTACACTGGTCTTGCATCCTAGGATAGGTAGCTACACTGGCTACCGTCCATTCTTCTCTTCACCCCTCCTCTTGAGCTGGTTGCCACTTGAACTTAGAAGGGAATACCCTGCTCCTCGAGGATGGAGTTATTGGATTGGGGAATCATTGGGTTGTCATACTGGAGAAGTCATCCTCTTTGTCATTCTAGTTGGGGAGAGCCACCATCACTTACACTGTACGAGTCAAACTCATAGTCATAAGAGTTTGCGTATGAGTTGAAGTATGTCTGACCTGGCTATTGAGGAGACTTGGACAGAGTTTTGGGATTCTCGAGGACTGTTGGATTTCAAATTCGGTTCTCATTAAGGTTCCGCCCGCACTAAATTTCCGAAGGTCCGACTTAAGCTCCAAACTTTGATTTTGTGAAGACAAGTTTGATAATTAAACTAAATTCATGTTCTTCTTTTTCTTTTCTTTCTTTTCTTTTTGCACTTATTGCATAAGTGTTTACTAGGGACTAGCAAAGGTAAAGTATAGGGGGATGATGAATCCACATTTCATCATCTTTATTCTATCATTTTGGCACCAAAAACCCTAGCAAATGCTTGTAAATAGCCTTAAATATAACATTTTAGCATTCATGCATATGTGTCTAAATAGTGTATAAAATATTGTAATTAAAGCCAAAATAATAGAATAAATAAAAGAAAAGAAAAGGAATAAAATATTGTAAATATTTTATGACCCGAAACCCCGAGACCTAGGCATCGTGATGAATAGGTCGACAAGGAATAAAGTAGGGGGAGATAAGGGCCAAATACCTATATTCATTAATTCATTCTTTATTCATTTTGGGACCTATTTTTGGTTCCACTTTTTATACATCAAATAAATAAACTTTGTACATGAAAGTTGTAGATAATTTTATAAAGAAAAATACAAAATTAATTTCACTGAAAAATAATGTACAGATAAAAAGTTATGGTCTAAATAAAAATCCTGAATCCCAACTTCGCAGACCCGTATCTCACAAATGAAACTCCAAATGCATCAAACTCACCTTTAATTGTATATAGAATAAAATAAGCTTTTTAATAGCGGTGGTTTCGCATTTGGCGGAGCTACGGTTTGAAAGTATAGTTTTGGACCCACCTTGTATAACGGCACTGATTAAAATATTCAATTTATTATTTATGTATTATTTTTATATTTTTATATTTTTATAATCTTGTAAATATTACTTATAATATACTTGTGTATTAAAACTAGAATAAAAGCCTAAATAAAATACAAAATAAAAATAGCTACATAAAATACATAGATACAATACCTATATACATACCTATACCATACATACTTATATTTTATTAAATATACAAAACACATCAATAAAATAAAATAAAAATACAATTATGTGTATAAAAGTATGTTATAATTATATAAATCAATAAACATAATTAATAACATTAAAATACACAAAATAAAAATAAAAGAACAAAATATGTAGATATTATACCTCTATAGGCTATAATAAGTAACTTCTAAAATAAATCTCATAAAAATAATTAAAATTAATAATAAAATACTTCATAAATTAATAAACATTTTTTTATTTTTTAACCAAAATGAAATTCATCTATTTACTATTTTATTTCGATTTTTGAAATCATTTTGTGAGGATTTTTCCTGGTTGGTCCACGTGGACCAACCAGGTTGGTCTGACAGTTGACCTCGGTCAACTGTCTGACCTCCTCCTCTAGACTTGTCAGATGCATTTTTGTCTCATCTTCTCGCCATTTTCTAGGTTCAACCTTGCACCGAATCGTGTCGACGTCTTCAGAGTTTTTGCTCCTCGATCAGTGGTGAATCACGCCCAAGTGATTTCTTGGGCCGAGGACCACTGATCGAGGCGTTTGACCCTCGTTCTTCTCGCCGTCCGTCAACCCTACAAAAGAAGACCCCTGACTTCAATTCGAATTTTAATCCTTCTTCCGCCATTTCCACCCTAAAACCCCTAGCCCTTCGTGTTCCTGGTGACAGCAGGCATTGAATCGAGCTTGGGTTTGAAGCATTTGGCGTCGAATCGAAGAGATTCGTCCCCTCGCCGGAGCTCCGCCGCGCCTTCCAGCCCGTCGTCTCTGGTGAGCTTCCTCCTCTTTTCTTTCCATTTTCTTGTAGCTTAAGCGTAGGATAGCGTAGACTAGGAGTAGTTTAGATTCCCTTCGCACTATTCACCGTGAATCTTCTATTGAACCCACGGCGGAGCTGAGCTCCGCCCATCATTTCCGGTCACTCCACGCCTCGACCCGACCGCCTGTCACCTCCATCCTTCTCCCCTTCACTCCATCGCTCCGCTCCACCCATCATTTCACCTCGATCTCGCCCAGATCGAGTCGCCCGAGCTCCCCTCTCCGGCGCTCGCCGGAGCTACACGCCCGAGCCATCCTCCGCCTCCATAGAACCACCCGAGACCACCTTTTTGTTCGCCTGGGTTTTGCGCACCTCATCTTGCAGGTCAGAGCCCAAGAGAAGGCTTCCTCGACCATCGACGACTCCAGGAACAGCCGCCCAGGTCAACTCCGTCGTCCGAGCACCTCACGTCGTCCTCGCCTCGCCTGAGACCACCAGCTGACGCGGAAGGGCCCCAGGATCATTTTGCCCCTGATCCTAGGGCTGGAGCGGTCGTGTGTCGGCCGCAATCGCCGATCAAACCTCACCAGGGAGGTGTTCTTCGTGAACCTCCCCCTGCCGTTGGATCAGAAGCCATCTCCAGACGCCACGTACGCCGTCGGATCGCCTGTGCTCCCCGCCATTGGATCAGCAGCCCAAGATCTAATCTCAGCCATCCAGGACGAAGGGGTACCAGCCGTTCGATGCTCGCCACGTGTCCAAGTGAAGCGCCATCGGCCGCACGATCGCTCCCGTGGATATTTTGCATTTTCAACCCACGACTTTTTGTATTTACTATTTAGACCTATAACTTTTATTTCCCGTTTAAAAACTTTTGTAATAATTGCACTTAGGTCCTCGCACGTTTCGTTATTTGCACTTTAGTCCGCGCCACGTCACCTCACGTAACTGGGGTGCGTGTTTTTGGACATTTTGCACTTTTTAACCCGAACTTGTAGGTATTTGCAGTTATACCCCCGTGCGTAGTTATTTAAATATGTTTTTGGGTTAATTGCATGTATGTCCTGCCGGCTTTTGGTAATTACAATTATGCCCCTGTGAATGACAGAACATGTGCCTCACGCATGTCTTTTTGTGGAATTTGCACCTGAGCCCCTGGATGTTTCTATAATTGCATTTATACCCCTACCAGGCTTAGGATTTTTGTATGCTTGAGCTATTTATTTCATGCCTCATTTAATTACCAAAATTTCTCAAAAAATAGGTTTAAGCCCCTGTTTGCTTCTACTTTCACGCCATATTTTTAGTTTTAATTTTATTGTATTTTTATATTTATTAAAAATCAAAAACATGTTGTTTCAGCACTGTCTAGCTTAGAAAATACCAAAAAAATATTAAAAGGCCTTAAAAAATTCCAAAAATATTCTTTGTTATGTGTTTTGAACTACTTTACTTTCAGTCTAAAAACCACTAAAAATTTCAAAAGAAAAACCTTAAAAATTCAAAAATACATTAAAATTCAAAAAAATATATAAAATCAGAGAAAACTCAGAAAAATATAAACTCAACTCCTGTTTGTTCCATATTTTATTGACTTTATTTGAAAATTAGTTTGGAAAATTTTTGTGACTGTTTTTATTTTTAATTTGCATTTTACTCCCAGCCAGTACCTATTTCACTGTTTTCTCTCATTTCAGCATTTAAAAATACCAAAACACTTTGAAAAATACCCAAAAATCACAAAAACTGTAAAAAACTCTAAAAATATCAAAACATTTTATTTCTGAATTTTTGGTTATTTTTGCACATTTTTATAAATAGTTGATCTTCCCTTTTATTACATTGTTTTTATATTCCTATATTAAAAAAAGAAAAAAAATATAAATTATAAAAATTAGAAAATTGAAAATCAAAAGACAAAATTAAAAATTAAAAATTAAATAAAAAAATAAAAATTAAAAACCCACAAAAAATTAGTTTGGCTACGTGGTTCATTAGACCTAGGTTTGGATTTTTGTCTATATTCTACACCCTTGCTTCCTGTGTTCGACCCCTACTTGCTTGCCACTGTACTTTGTTAGTAGGGTATAATACATTTTAATCCTTGCTATTGATTGCTTTATTGATTGTGTGGGTTAATTGTTGACCAACGAAGAGGCTTGAGTAGTCGCATCAGCGACAGTGAGTCTGTATTGTCAGACCACTAATTAGCGGCTCTTGCTTTTTCTCTTTTCACTCATCTAATTTGATACCTCCGAATCACTATTCCCATGCAGAGGTCCTGCATCAAGAGGTCGATTAGATATCAACCTAATGAGAAAGGATTGCCATCTCCTTCTCAGGCTGGAGATCACTATCTAACTCCTTAGATATTCATCCAAGCATCAGGCTCTATGATTCAATCAATGAATCAAGAGTTGTATGATTATAAAGTTGGCCATGGTACATAACCCATATTGTACAGAGGGACCTTATAGTGCATTCATTCAATCAATTTCATAAAGGGAGTGAAACATAATCAATAACTTTTATTGATAAATCATTTATTACAATAACATTTATTGCAGGAATGGTTCGCCTCGGGCTCACATTGCTAACATAAGATTCATCAACCCCCTATACTTAAACGATGCTCGTCCTCGAGCATCTAAATGAATGTCGTGAGGTGAAATGAGATTGGATTCCATAACAAGACCGGGAGCAGAAAGTGAAAATGCTGCTAGACCCGACCTTTGGATTATTAGTTTGGCAAAACTCCTGTGAGACTTAGGGTTTTAAAATCTACTGCCTCCAAGTTCTATGTATCGTTGTCACAGTTTCGACTCAGAAGTCATCTTAGATCGATCCTCCTCCCTACCCCATGAACAATGAACAACTAACTCATGTATGTGAAAGGTTTTAGCTCTTTCCATCCAGAATGCCGGACTACCATGCAAACCTCTCCTCCAATAACTCATCCTCGGGGAGTCAGGTATTTCCTTCTAAGGTTTGTTGCGCTGTGTTCACAATCGAAAAGAGTGATAAATTAGAAGAAGGGGAAAAGAACCGGAGGGTGACTAGTGTAGTCGCCTCTCCTGATGAAGTCGGCCGGTTTAGCCAAGTCTCCACCAAGATCTGCAAGTTTTCTTGAAGCTTGGACCTTTTTGGTCAAATATTTATTTGATAGTTGGCTTCTTTTTGTTTGGAAATTTTTGGTAGGTCTGCATGGATCTTCTTATGCCCCTATGGATATAGAATCTTTTTCCGTACATGTTTTGAGGTCTTGGAAAAAAATTGTGCCCAACCGTCCATCCCTTTTTTGAAGCTTTATCTCAACCCGCACTCCGGTCTTTAGATGTCCATGCTATCAGAGAAGAAACTCACACAGTCTTTCAAAACCCCGTCTGAGTTGAGCTAAGTGCATAGTGCGAGAGTACACATTAATTCCCTATTCAAGACTCGTACCTAGAATGAGGCAACCATGTTAGACACTAAGAGTCAAATTATGCACATTGTCATGCGGAACTCAAAGAATTAAGTCATCGACCTGAAGCTTCATAAATCCTCTTTCTCGATGAAGTTCCTCTAAATATTAGGTGGATTAAGGTCAAGTCCAGACCACTCTCAGTTTCTGCTCATAATTTAGTTCAGAACCCAAGGGATTTTCACAGATACATGAAATGCTGGATGAAGTGCAGATACGTAAAATGCAAGCACTTTTTTTCGAAACATCTTTCTCTTTTTTGAGATTTTTTAATACAAGATTTTTTATGCAAAATTAATAAGAAGCTAATTTTTCAAAATTTGGGTTGCATACACAATATGGATACAAATCATGTTAGTTGCAAAACTCTCTTTTTTTGTATGTTTTTTTTGTTTTTGTTTTGTTTTTGTTTTACAAGTTAGTTACCCATCCCTTAAATACATATAGACTTATGTGAAAGTACAAGATATGGGTAAAATATATACATAGTATATATACACCCCCTATACTTAGTGAGTTCTATGTCCTTAGAGAACAAGAAGAGTAGAGAAGACATAGCTTGGGCTAAGCGTAAGAGAGTGAAAAAGAAAAAGAAAAATATAGATCAGCCTGCCCTCTATACTTAGACTGTGAACAGTCTAAGTATAGAAGAAGAGCTTAGATGAGGTAGATGATGGGAGAAGCGGATGAAGAGAGTATACATAGTGGGCATCGGGTCCCCCTATACTTAGGCTCTGTTCAGCCTATGTGCGAAAGAAGGGTGGAAATGGGGTGATCGAGAGAAGGATTGGATGAGGAGATTGGTATATACAGATGGTATAGACCCCTCTATACTTAGGCCTTGGACTCAGTAGAGGAAGAAGATGTAAAAGGGAGTCGATGGGATCAGGAGGGAGGGTTGCTGATGATTAAGGAGGTTTTTTGTGGATCTTTTGTAAGCCTATGGTGGGAGATTGTAATGATTGAAACAAGGTGAAGTAGACGAGTCCTAGCTATCATTAGTGTTATCCTCAAAAGAATCATGTTGGAGAGTGTTTTGATAGGAAGAAGATGAAGAATACGAGTCAGATGATTCCCAGCCATCACCAGAGATATCCTTAGAAGAATAATACTTGAAGTTAGAGGTACTCCAAATATTCTTATTTTCAAGCTGCTTAATCAAAATGTGCTCAGTCGTGGGATCAAGCGATTTGTCCTCGGATGATGAATACTCTAAAGCACCAGTCTCAGTCTGCTCATAAGAAATAATTCTGGTATATTTGATGAGACCAGGAGAATCGGCTCTGGACGAGTAATAGTGAGGAGAAGGAATATTCCAATAGGGTCAATATTTGTCTGCTTTCTCAGATAGGGCATTATAGCTGTCGAACTGAGTTCACTCATGTAGATATCCATGTCCATCCCTGATCTTGAACTATCAGAAGATTCCTTTTGGGAATGTCGAAGGCGACTTTCCTAGTTTGTTTATTGGGAAGGGTCAATTTGGTCCTTATTGTTTGTGATGTGTTGACAATCGGGTCCTCATTAGATGAATAACCATTGTAGTATTCTTCCCTGGTCAGCGGACATCCTGCATATGTGTTCTCAGTTGGCATGTCATTGGTGAGTTCTTGTGTCAGATTGAGTTGGTCAAGGTAGTTAGATAAGATCTTGTCCGACTCAGGGTAAGACCATGCTCATGTTTCCTTATCACCATATAAAAAATCTTGTATCTGGTGATCTTCCATAGGATTTGTCATGATAGTGGTAGAGGTGAAAGTAGCAGGGAATGGGAGCATAAGATGAGTCTCTGAACCAATGGTCTGCTCAACAGTCGTTATCTCAGTTGTGGCAGCAGGGTAGGGCTTATCTACCGATTGACGGTTACAGCTGTTGTCGGCTTTGCGCGTTACCTTATACTGTGATTCCTCAAAGTCTGGTTGACCTTGATGTGCAAACTGGCTGTGTTGGTCAATAGGTCCAATCTAATATAGATGATTAGGATGTGCGGGCCTCACCATTTGGTTTGATCAATCCATCATGTTATTCCCTTAGGTCTAGTTTGGACGTGGTTCTGTGAATGGTTGACCTCTCCCAACATTATGATGATGAAAGAATGGAGTCGATCGGGACTGATGTCTCGACTAGTCATTTATCTCTACATTGGTTTGATTTTTGAATGGTTCAAGAGGTCCGACGAGAAATCGACACTATGTTGGTTGGCTCAAGATGGATTTTTATCATGTGTGGTCACAAGTAGTAGAGGTGGGAAATATGAAGCTGTATTGAATTTGATCGGATGATCCGAGTAAAATGGATTGGAATTAATAGATTGGACTGGATTCATTCGAGGGTGAGAGACTTCTGCAAATGTTGGAGGATATCTGGAGGAAGAGGATTTAGATGATTTGGGTTTGACCAAGAAGAATTCATTTTCAAAATAATCATCTGGGTTTAGATGATTTTATGTTAGATGAATTGGGTTTGGAGGATTTGGGTTTGACCGAGAAGAATTCATTTTCAGAGTACAAATCTGATGGGTACTCAGAGTAATGTCCCGACACCTTCAAATAAGGTGGATGTGATGACATAATGGATCTTAATTGAAAATTTTCAAGTGCACGGGATATTGAACAGAAGAAACCCTAATTTCTAAATCAAGGAGAGCGATGGCACAAGTGTGCGGTTTTTTATATTTGAGCTCGGTCCATGCACACCAATGCAAACACAAATCAAACCCCAGTTTTACTAGCTCATACAATGAAGGTCGCAAAAGTTTGAGAAATTATCTTTTCAATTTTAGTTGGTGTTAAAATCAATCTTGGAAAAGAATTAGCCAACTGTTAGGTGTCGGAAGTTTTCTTAAAGGCAAGCCCGAATTCTTACGACTAGGTGTAAGTACGGACCGTAAAACGACTACTCATTAGTGAAGGACAGAGCCTTACACAGTGTCCTTTAAACCACCCACTCTACTAAGGAAATCTGGATCATTTACCAGCTATCTGTATTTCCTCACTGAGAAGTAGCTAATCATTTTCATAGAATCAGTACTCTGAACGAAGACTCTGGAGATGTATTCTATCCTTAAGTGTCATCTCTCTCTCTCTCTCACTCAGACAGATAAATGAATCCAAGGGATTGCACTCCCGCAAAAATTCTTGATTTTATGGTTTAATTTAATCGGCCTTTTTTAGCAGTCCCAATTTTAATTAGGCGATCACTGAAAAATTAGGTGAGCACAAATACACGACTACCATCCAGTCCTAATTTCCTTTAATATTTTGAGTGACAAAACATGAGGGAGAAATTCGGGAAAAGTCGATGCACGTGAAAAACAATGATATATGCTCGGTGAGAAGACTTATAGTAATTCCTTGCAATCTCCATGTAGGATTCAATACAAGAATTGAAAATTATTCTATATGAATGAAAGCCGACAAAACTGCACCTAGCAGATAGTTCTATTAGCCGAGAAGAATTGATTTGAATTTTTGACTAAGTTGAATGATATATAAATGCGTCTCAATTAAGTGCCGTGTGGTCCTAGGTTCTACAAGCACAATCAAAAAATCATATCAGCTCTAATAGCCATATGTGTAGGTCTAACCTACAAACCACTCAAGTCGGGCCCCACCCTCACCGGAGAGTGAAATAGGCCACGACACACAACAAAAAAAGTGTTTAGGTCTTGTTACACACGCGAGAGTCTAAATGGACATTGCTGTAAATGAGCAATTAACTACAAATAAATACAATTGAAGAAATTAAAATCCTATACTCTACGCTCTCTCATGACTCGACTCGATCTTAATTTTATGCAGCTTGGCGATTGGTAAAGATGCTTCGGTTTCATGAAAAATGCTTCATGTACATTGGGTACCTCACATGAAAATAAGAGACAGAATGTAAGAGAGTGACAAATGAAATCAAAAATAAAATAAGAAAATAAATGCTAAAAATAAAGATAAAATAAAGTAAAATAAATGAAGGAAAAATATGGAAAATGTACAGTGATGAGGGTCAGGGGTCAGACTACCTGAATATGTTAAAAACCTACACTAATTTTCTAGACAAAAAAACCTAAGCTGTTTGCCGCCCCGACAACAATGCCATCTGACGGGTCTGAGAAACCCTTCGTTAATTTGCACGAATTATCACGTGCTAAAAATAATGATGTGTCGCTTCATTGTAAGCGGGTAATCGGAATCAACCAAGAAATAATCACTTAAATATTTAATTCAATTAATTCAAGTGATTTTATGTTTATTTTACTTGGGCAAGTCCCAAGGTTGAACTCAAAGAAGCAAAGGGACAACCTAGGTTAGTGTCCATCTAATTTTGTGCGTGATTTTCGAGATGCAATATTTTTGGTATTTTTAATATGATTTTGGGATGCAAATGAAAATGGGGTCAATTTTAAGGACTAAAATGTAATTTGCAGTTAATCAGAGTCCAAAAATTATGAAACTTGACCGAGATGTAAATAACGATGAAATAAATCGAATTTTTGGATGCAAAATAAATATTTTATGAATTAATGAATACAGATAATGTGATTTTCAACATTAATTACAATAAATATTAGATCTACTAATTTTCAGAAAATAAATTACCTAAGATATATCACTAGGTGATATAACTTAGAAAAAATCATAAAACCTAAAAATCTTGAATTTCGTACCTATTAAAAAATAATTACTAAAACTCACAATGATTTTTAAAGAGTAAAATATGCATGGAAATGCAATTCTTTTTGGGCACAATGTGAAACGCAATTAATTCTACTATCCGTGAATTTTTTGGTAATTTTCCAGGCTATGGTTAATTACTTATGAATTTTTGAGTGTTAATTGGACAAAAATATGCAAATATCCACAAGAATAGTAATCATTAATTAACCACATGTCATAAAAATATAAAACATGTGCCAAAATGTAGACGATTAAATGTAGAACACCATGCAATTATTGAAGAATAAAATGATGTCAAACTGATGTTCAAAATTACAAGAGAAACTTGGGTTCTAAATTCAATTACAATAAATAAATTAAATAAGCAAAAATGTAGAAGAAAGGATTTAGTTATAATTACCGAGCCCTCTGGGGGCTATTTGCAAAAATTCCAAGGGGACACGTGCGGAGCACGTGTCCTTGGATGGCGGCTGGGTGTGGATGGAATCTGATGGAACGTCGAGGGCTCTTTGCAAATCCCCCCCCCCCCCCCCACGTGTGCAGGTCTCATGCGGGGAGGGAGGATTCTTATCACGTGCCCTCTTTGGGTTCCATGCCCGTCGGAGGTGTATGGTTTGCAGGCTGCGCCTCCTAGAAGAGGAGGTTGACTGGAGGATGCCAGAGTTCCTACAGGCGGTGAGGAGTAGCATCGATGGAGGTGAGTCGATGGAGATGCTAAGTCCGGCTAAGGAGAGGTAGATGAGACGTCTTGTGCAAGCAGAGGAAACTGAAGCCCAGGCGGAGTGGCACTTGGGGTCTCACGGTGTCGGAGCGGAGGGCTTCCTGGAGAGGAGGCATCTCGATGAAGATGGTCGATGAAGGAGATTGCTTGATGTCAATGTGGTGCAACCGACCGTGAATCATTGATGAAGCTGCTGCATTATCGACGAAGTTTTGGTGCTATGGAAGCACAAGTTCGACGGCGCAGTCCAGAGCAGAAACAGAGGTTGATGGGTGGTGGTTGGGATGTCTCTGGCTCTATGGCACGAAGAGATCGAAGCTGGGGAAGGTGCACGGAGGAGTGCGACTGCAATGGCCGAGGAGGCTGGATCTCACCGCAAGGGGTGTCGACGGAGCTATCACCTCCACGTGTCTGGTGCTCTATTGGCGAATGCTTCTTCACAGAGGTGCGACACTTTATTTATAGCGTTACAAATCGATCGAAATAAGAAGGAGATCAAGTGAGAACGTTGGTGCATGATTGGAGTTGATTGTGATAGTTGTCGACTGTGATTAGGAAGGTGGGCTCGAGAAGAGGGCGGTGGTGCAAATCGCTGATCTTGCGGGGAAATTGGGGATGTAATCCATGAGTGGCGATCTGGGGGGATAGGAAGGTGGTTCGATTGGCACGGCTTGCGACTAGAGGAGAAGATGATCATTGATATGGGTTGGTGGCGATCTGATCGACGATGGTGAAGCAAAGATTGCGATGATTTGAGATTCGTCGATCTGTCCAGGGGTCAATTTAGGAAGGTGACTGCCGTCTTAGATGGAAATGGGCATGGGACATCCGGAGTGACGATGGGTGGTGGCGATTTTAGGGGGACGACGTCGCTGTCCAAAAGGGGAAGGTGGGGGAGACGACAAGAGGAGAGGAAGAGGACGGCACGTGCTGGGCACGTGCGGCGGAGGCATGTGACCAGCATGTGTAGTGGTTTTTATTTTTTTATTTTTTTTATAAAATATAATAAAAATAAGGCAAAAAATGAGTGACATGTGGCGGCTCCAGGAGCTGTCACGTGTCTGCTCGAGAAAATTCGAGAAATAAAATCTAGAGAATAATAGGAAAGAAATATCGAACGACCTCATATCAAAAAAAATTCTTCACGAAGTTTCTCTTCTCTATGAGATCTAGAATTTTTATGAAGGGATCAAAACCTAAATTAGTCAATTGCACAAAGCGATATTTTTGGGGTTCCTCTATGTATATAGAACACCGGCTTTTTGGGGTTTTGTAACTTTTGTCATTTTTAAATAAGGCAAAAATCGGGAAAAATATGATAAAATCAAAGATAAATATTCAAACATTATTCTGTTCTTTGGATTTTTATTAATTAGGAATATAAAGAAATAAAATATAGTATGAAAAAGAGGACTTTTGTACAAACTATTAGTGAAAACTCGAACTTAGTTGATTTCTTTGATTTCAAGCTCATTTTGGATTTGGATTTTTATGCATCTTAATAAAAATTTCATCAAAGAAAATAAATGAAAAATAAAAAACATAAAATTAGTTAATTATATACATAAAATAATAGGTCAAAAACCGCTAAAAAGACAATGTATAAAAGAGGCCCAAAATCCAACTTTTCACATATGAGCTCCGATTCACTTGAACTTAATCTTGTTTTGAAGATAATTGAATGTGCATTAATTCAAAAGCGAGTATGATCAAATCGGACACTGTATAAGGAAGATATCCGTGTTTTAGCCTGATAGATCTAAAATTAGGGTTTGGGTTTCTGTCCACTTATTTATGTTCGCACTTTTTTTGTATTTTTTATTTATTCTTATTAGTAGTACTTACACAATGGAGGTGGGTTCAGGTCATTTGGAGTTAGCATGTCTTAATTAAAAAATGGGAGAAGTTATCATATTTTACAGGTCAATTGGGCTGTGATTTTTGGCTCCTCATTTTATGCAATTATGAATGATAAAATGCTATTATTATTTACAACCACATGAATACTAGTTATGCTATATATATATGAATAAATGCAGTTGAATTTTGGGGATCTAAACTTAATTAATGTCTTTTAGAGTGATGATTCTGAGATTCATCAGGCATTAAGCCGCTATAACTTGGACTCACAAAAAGGTGATCAGCAAAGAAAAGTGGATCTGAATAGACTCCTAGAATTATGATACTATGCGTATGATAATAGCTCGATGCACAAGGAGAAAGTTAAACACTGGCATGACCGTCACATCAGACAAAATACATTTGAGATTGGGCAGAAATTATGGTTGTTCGATGCAAAGTTGAAGATATTCCCAGGAAAATTGAAGAGTAAATGGACATGGCCATTCAGAGTGAAAGAAGTGCGTGACAATGGAAGCATCTTGATATCAGAGCTGTCATCTGTCACACAATTATTCACCATCAATGGTCAATTACTGTAGCCGCACCGACTCAGTCCAAGTGATCTACAATAATGCATCCTCTACAACTCCATCACCATACAAAAATTCATATAATGCTCCTATAAATCTCTTTCTTTAGTTTTCTACTTTTCTTTTGTTATTTTCTTTCTTCTCATTCTTTCTTCCATTCCTCTCAATCGTCACTGCTATATTTAGGATATGCTTCATCCTAATTATAGAGGGGACGAGTGAGTCTCGCTTTCCATTCTTTGATCCTTCACATGTCTCCTCTCTTGTTGTTGTCTCTGTCTATACTTGTAATATTTTACCCTAAGTATTAGGGAGACACGATGAGTCGTTGATCTGTTCATTCCCACCCTCTACCCTCCTTGCATGTAGTTACAACCTGCAATACTTAGGATTACTTTATCCTAACTATCGGGGGGATGGTTGACTTCTCATTCATTTGATTCTTTACCCATTAGTTATTGTAGTATGTGATCTTTTATACTTAGTCCTAGTTATGTCTTTTCTTTTCTCTTGTATCTATGAGGACATACCTCCAGCTAATTATGGGGCGGGGATCGTTTATAATCTGTATATACTTTAGCCATAACTCGTACTTTCATATTTTAAATAAGTATGGCTAAAATACAATTAATTAAGTGTAAATAACATATGCGTATCAAATTCATTAAAATTCCTTGTATATATACCGATTAATAAATCAACCTAAAAATATTTTACAAAAATGTTTGAAAATGGTTTGGAGAATTCTTTGAAAAAAATATTTTGAAAATTATTTGGAAAATATTTTGTAAAATGTTTTCAACCTTTTAAAAATATTTTATTTGTTAAAATTTCTTTCTTTGTTTGAAATAAAATGTTTTGAAAATCTATTTGCAAATGTTTGGAAAATGGTTGCAAAAATAGTTTGAAAAATCTGTACATACTGTTTGAAAAATCTTTGCAAAATGATTTTCAAAATTTGTAAAATATTTGTAAAAAAAATATTTATCAAATTAGTTTGCAAAAAAAACTTTTCAAAATGTTTACAAAATCTTTTCAAATTCTTTTGAGAACTATGTACTTAATGCAAGCAAATAAAGAACCTTTACAAAACTTGTATATACAAAGCTATAAATTCCTAAAACCCAACTCTTGTAAATAATAAGAAGCACTCCTATGTAAATAATATCCACATATTTCTTTTTGCTAAAACCCTTTTTGTTTTGAAAAACCCCTAAAAATTTGCAAAAAAAATCCTAAAAACATTTGCAAAATATTTTCAAAAATTGCATAAAAATTTGCAAAACTTTTTAAAAAAATCATAAAAAGTTTAAAATTAGAAAATTGTATCACAAAAATATTGTCATTTAATTGTCTATAGCATTTACATTTTTCGGATTGAGTTTGATAATGGAATAAGTCTAAAAAAAATCTGAAGATTGGAGATTGGTTGGACCTTAAATCTACTTAATCATAGTAACCTTATAGGAACTGGAATTGAGATACTTCAGGTCTTATAGACTTAATTCTTTAAGATCATGAGACTTAGTTCAGTGTCGTCTTGGCTGCCTAAGTAGAATATTTTTCGGAGCACACACACTACTCTTGTTGATAATGACCTAGCTTGCATACATGCACCTTTCACTACTTAATGCAAGCAAACAAAGAACCTTTACAAACCTTGTATATATAAAGCTGTAAATTCTTAAAACCCAACTCTTGTAAATAATAAGAAGCACTCCTGTGTAAATAATATCCACGTATTTCTTTTTGCTAAAACCCTTTTTGTTTTGAAAAACCCCTAAAAATTTGCAAAATAAAAAATCCCAAAAACATTTGCAAACTATTTTCAAAAATTGCATAAAAATTTGCAAAACTTTTTGAAAAAGTCATAAAAAAGTTAAAATTAGAAAATTATATCATAAAATATTATCATTGCATTATCTATAGCATTTGCATTTTTCGGATGGAGTTTGATAATGGAACAAGTCTAAATAAAATCTGAAGATTGGAGATTGGTTGGACCTTAAATCTACTTAATCATAGTAACCTTATAGGAACTGGAATTGAGATACTTCAGGTCTTCCAGACTTAATTCTTTGAGATCACGAGACTTAGTTCAGTGTCATCTTGGTTGCCTAAGTAGAATATTTTTCAGAGCACACACACGACTCTTGTTGATAATGATCTAGCTTGCATACATGCACCTTTCACTTTACTCACCTTAGTTGAAGTGGTAGAGGGTCCGATTTGCCGACATGAGACACAAGCCAATGGAAACATCAGAAGTCACACATTTGTGTCCATTGTACCCCAACCCGATCCAGTAGCCATGAGGTCTTATGGCAGAAGTTGTGGGTTGTAATAATGCTTCAAAAGAGGGATAGTCTATTTCTCAAGAAAGAAAAGTCCATATGTAAATGCTGATGTATATAGTATTCAAAAAAATTGCAAAAATAAAAAAAACTCCAAAAAAATGGACAGACTTGAATGAAAATAAAATGCATGTCGGAGTATGTACATATTTGTATAGCCAATAAGCAATGTTAAGATTTAAGGTTAGATATTTGTGAGCCTGCAACCGGATGACTTAGCTACACTGGTCAAGCATCCTAGGATAGGTAACTACACTGGCTACCATCCATTCTTCTCTCCACCCCTCTTCTTGAGCTGGTTGTACTTGAGCGTAGAAGGGAATACCCCGCTTCTTGAGGAAAGAGTTATTGGATCAGGGAATTAGGGTCACCATGTTGGAGAAGACTGACTTTTACTGCTTCATCCGAATAGAGCTACCTAACACACACACTGTCCAAGATAGATTCATAGTCATAATGGTCTGCGTATGAGTTGACTTATTCTGACCTATTTATTGAGGAAACTTAAGTAGAGTTTTGTGACTTTTAGAGGCTGTTGTGTTTCATGTCCAGTTCTCAATAAGGTTCCGACCAGACCTTAACTTCCAAAGGTCTGACTGAGCTCCAAACTTTGATTTTGTGAAGACAGGTTTGAAAGTTAAAAGCAATCCTTGTTCTTTCTTTTTCTTTTCTTTATTTTTATTTTTCTGCACTTATAGGCATAATGTTTGCTAGGGACAAGCAAAGGTAGGTATAGGGGGGTGAGGAATCTCCATTTCATTACCTTTATTCTATCATTTTAACCTTAAAATCCTAGCCAAATGCATATAAATATCATTAATTTGTACAAAATAACATTCTTTATTTACTCTATTTATTATTTATAAAATATATTATTCAATGCCAAAATTATAGAATAAAGGAAAGAAAAGAAAAGGAATAAAATACCAAAGGTATTTTATGACCATAAACCCCGAGACCAAGTCAAGAATTGAGTTGGTTGATAAGGAATAAAGTAGGGGGGGATAAGGCCAAAAATCACCAATAAAACCCTAGTTTTTATTCTTCAATAAATCATTTTTGGGAGCCATTTTATCCTTTATTATTTATACATCAAATCAATAAACCTTGTACATGAAATTGGTAGATAAAAATACATAGAAAAATACAAAATTGATTTTATCCAGAATAATACAGTGTACATTCTACATTCTGAATAAGATTCCAAAAACCAAACTTCACAAACTGATATCTTCTCTATAAAAAAATCAAAATGCACAAAATCATAGTTAATTGTATATAACTTTTAATTAGCTATTTAATGAAGGTGGTTCTATCTAGTTTGGAGTTAAGATGCAAAATTATATTTTGGACCCCTATTGTACTATATATATGAACAAAATATTTATTTTATTTATTATTTATATATTTTATTTTATAATTTTATAATTTTGTAAATATTATTTACATTATATGTACATATTTAGAATACAATAAAATCATAAAGAAAATAATAAAAATAAAATGATAAACAAAAATACATAGATGAATACAATATACTTATACCTATACAATTAATACCCTTATTTAATTAAGTATACAAATAAACCCAAAAATGAAATAAAAATATATTTATGTGTCTCTAAATAAGTTATAATTATATAAACTAGGTACATAAAATAATGAAATTTAAAAACAATATCAAATAAAAATAAAAAGAGTTATATAGGTAAATATACATATAACTCTACTTGTAAATAATAACTCCACATAAATTAATCCATAAAATAAATAAAGCTCATAATTAAATGCTACATAAAATAATAAACATTTTTATTTATAAATTTTATCTAATTATAATTAATTAATTTTTTTATGTCTTTTATTTCATATTTTCCACCATGTTTTGTCTTGTAGCAGCCGGAGGTGGACCAATCACAGACCTCGAGCCATTGACCTCAGGTCAACAACCCCTACTCCGTTCCTCGAGTCTCTAGTTTGTCAGGACCCGGGTTTTTGCAATATTTCCCGCTTGTGCTCATGATGCTCTAGCTAGGCATGATGCACATTTCATGGAGATTGAACATCCCTAAATCATACCCTAGTTAAAGATTACATCAAGGAATCTTGATTCAGCCGCTATCGTTTGATTAATAAGCACCCTTCACCTTGTCTATAAATAAAACCTTCTCCCTCTAAACATAGTTTTGATCCTTCTTTGAGCCCTAAAACCCCTTGTCTCGTGTGTATGTCCTCCCGGTGATAGAGGAAGTATCCCTCGAGGTCGAGGAGACGCAAGGAGGAGAGGAGCAGTCCATAGTGGAGCTCTGGTGACACCTCTGCTCCTTGGCCCCCAGATATGAGCTATGCCTTTCTTTAATTTCTAGGTAGATTTAGCGTTAGTTTTTATATTCCTTCATTTTATTTCGACTGTAGATCTATAGTCTAGTCTAAAAATTAATATCTTTGATCACCGGAGCTCTCAGCTTTGACCGCTGTATTCCACTATGCAACCTTCGTTCCAACGTCACCTTTCCACTTCACCATCTTCCCCTGCTGCTGCTCGTCGCCCCACACCACTTCAATCACGTAGATCCTTCGAGAGTCTGAAGATATGTGATCCACATCCGAGGCATCGCTGAAGCATCTCTGCTCGCATCCCTTCCACCCATTTCCTCCCAAAATAGTCCCTATGAATCCTTTTTCTTTGGTCACGTGTGCTCTCTTTACAAGTCCTGGAGGCTAAGGACCCATCTGGGTCGATTTTGGTCACTAAGGAGGATACATGGACCCCTGTTCTTCCCTGAGTAGCCAGGACCCCATCAATGGGTCCTTGCCATGTTTGAGGCTCCCGGGAGCTGCAAACCCCCTTGAGGAAGCTCCAGAGCATCTTACCAGCAAAGAAGACCACTGGAGGAGAGAGGATCAGCCGATCGATGCTCGCCTAAGGACATGTTCTTCCCTATTCTTCAGGGAGAGCAACATCCGTTGGATTGGCCCTCTGCTCCAGTTCTGATCGTGGCTGTCCAATCATTGCCTACTTTGCGTGTCTGATGGAAGCTAAACTATGATCCTCATCATAGATCGATGAAGCATCATCGCGCAAGAATCACCTACCACAAGCATAACTGAAGCGTCGTGGAACGCACGATAACGCTCCTTATGGGGTAAACTGCAGAACCATTCCATCACTTTGTTTTATTTTCTTTTAGTCCTGTAAGTTTAATATGAAGTATAAATAAATGTGTAAAATTTCCAAGGAGATCCCTGTATATATCTTATATTACATTTTGGTCCAGTCCTGCTCAACTTACGTGTTGTATCACGTGAGCTGGGCATTTTGCATGTATACCCTCACATGTTTGTGTATTTATGTTTAGTATTTAATATTCAAATAGTAGTTTTAAAACTTTGGGTCATTTGCACATTCGCCCCTTGATGAATCTACGATTCATCATCTTTATTCATTTATTTTAGCTTAAAATCCGTTATAAAATACATGTATATAACACTAATTCCATATTCTTACTAACTTGCATCTGTGTGTAAATATTGTTTATTTGTATATTATTTTAACCTAAAATAAATAAATAAAGAAAAAAATAAAGAAAAGAAAATAAAAAAGGAAGACTGTATACATGTAATAGATACAGGCTGACCCGAACCCCGTGAGAAGGTCAAGATTTGACCTGATCGACCAGGAATAAAGTAGGGGGAGAGGGTCCTCAATTAGAAATTTCAAAAAAATTATGTGTTGTGTATATTTGTATACTTCACTATTTTATTTGTGCATTAATTGACCTCAAATCACATAACTTTCAAAACCAAAGTCATAAATAAAAATGTGTTGTAATTAATAAAAATATTGCACATTTAAATCATGCACAGAATAAAAGCAACCACACTTGGGAAAAGCCACTAAGCACTAATTGAAAGACTAATTTCGACTCCATATGAACTCAAATTGAACCAATCTCACTTCCATTGGATTCTAAATTAAATTATCTTTAAAATGATTGTATTTTCATAATTTTTGGAGTTACGAGTGAAAAGTTGGTTTCTGGGGTGGTTTGTGCAACTTCCCATGTATTTTGTACATATTATATTGGTGTATATATATATAGTTGTAAAATTTTTTACTAATTATTTAAAAATAAAAATAAATAAATAAAATTAATTTAAAAAAAACAATTTGCTCATTTACCCATGTATATAATGTCATATATGTATAGAGTATATGTATATAGTTGATATTCTTAATTAACCACCATAAAAAAATAACATTTTTATTCAAATAAATAAAATGATGAAAATACAAAAAAATTAGTTAATTTTTTAGATATTTTTTTCTCTCTTTATCTTTATCTCATTCCAATTTTTATCTCTTTATCTCTTCAACCAAAAATTCAAAAAATCAAATTTCATTATCTATCTTTTCTATTTATATGGCTCTTTCTCCATTATTCCAACTTGATCAATCTTTGGTGAGAGGAGCCCGATCTCCGAGAGTCTTCTTGTCGTAGAAGGATGCCTAGACTCTGACCCGTCCGGTGACAACGCATCGACCTTCGTCGAGGTGATCAAGGTCTTTTCCGTTCCTAAGGTGAGATCCGTTTTTCTTACTTTTATCATAGATTGGTCATAGCTTTATCTCTTGTATTTTTACTTTGTTGTCAATTATTTTTTATAGATCGTAGAACCATCACGATTTTATCCTCCATCGATTTCACGTTCATCTCATTTTCTTGATCTCTTCGCATTCATCTTTATCTTCCATGATCTATCAACTCCGACAACGTACGGTGGTCGGAGAACTGGATTCGATTCCTCACGTTTTGCCAGATCCTCATTCATCTTTCGATTTGTTTATAAATAAAAAAAATATAAAAAAATATGTGTTTTCTTCTAACATTTGTTTTGTAGGAAATAAAAAATAAAAAAATAAAGAAAATAATATAAAAAATCATTAAAAAAAGTTTTCTTTATTCTTTTTACAAATAAAAAATAAAAATAAATAAATAATATTTTTATATCTTATGTTTCTGTTTTACAAATAAAATTTAAAAAATAAAAATAATAATAAAAAAATAATCGGCAACAGGCACGTCCGCTCCAGCCGTTGGCATGCCTGCCGCCAACCTAACATCATCGCCTCCGCCTACATAGCCACCGCCGCCCACCTCCTTCATCGCCCAAGCCGTCGACCACGACCGCACAAGATCCAGGGAGCCACCTCCCTCGCTGCCCCATCACATCACCTCGAAGAAGCTCCTCTCAGCCACCTGCGGCCCGCTGCGAGCAACCACTCCTCCGTAGTGCCACCGCCATCGACCTCCTATTCCATCACCGCTTGGACCACCACGCCTTTCGTCGCCGCTCCCTCCGCCATCAACACCACCCGCATGCACCTTCTCCTGACTAGCCGCACGTATCTTCTGCCCTCAGCCATGTGTCGGTTGAGGGGCATCTCTAGTCCATCCCTCGTCCACCGCGCCTGGAGAGGAGCAACCCACTGCGAGGCACCGTCGACGCAACGCGCCAACATGGGAGGAGTAGTCATCGCCATCCGCCTGTAGATCCAAGCTATCCGAGCCCTCCGTTGAAGCAGCTACCGCCACCGCCCGTGGAAGAGAAGGGTGGGTGGCGGCCCTGTCCCTCCTCTTTGGCTGGTGCACAAAGAAAACAAGAGAGAACTAGGGTTGAATAATTTTTTGGGAAAATTTCATTGAAGACCCTTATGCATTCTGAGAATTACAAAAAGATCCCCTCCAGATTAACTCAAGTACAGAGCGCGCCCCCTGTAGGTAATTTGCATGTTCCTTCCTCTTTTTATTCCATGTTAATTGTTTATGCAGAAACTTTAATTATTTAGATTTCAGTCCTTCGTTTACAGACTTTAAATTGCATGGTTTTCTTGTTGGAATAAATGCTATTTGTGATCTAAAAATTCTAAAAAATTGTGTATACTTCTATTGTGTCCATGATCATTGTATAAATTTTTCTATTGCATTTTGTCATCATTTCTTATTATTTAAAAATAAAAAAGTCTCATTTTTATCGTTCTGAAATTCAAAAATTCATAAAATTTTGAATAGTTCTCTAAAAAATCCAAAAAAATAGAGTAGTTTTATTCCATTGTCATTTAATTTTTGTCCAAATTTCACGCATTAACTCTTTATAAAACCCAAAAAATTGAAAAATACTGAAAATATTATAAAAATCATAAAAAATTCTATAAAAGTCCAAAAAAACTTGATTTTAGTCTATATTTGTAGATACTTATCCCTATTTTATCATAAAAATAATTTCTAGAAGTTTTGGGCACTTAAAATATTTTTAAGTTGCAAATTACTCCAAGCTGTGCACTGTTTCTCATTTTTGTCACTGTTTGACTTTTAGAAAAATATAAAAACATCTAAAAATTCTACAAAAATTCCCAAAAACATTTCAAAATCTATAAAATTCAAAAATATTTTCTCTGGATTTTTTGAGAATTTTTGATATAATTAAAAATACAAAAAAAGTTTGGTGTGCGTACTTTTTATCTTGTGCATATTGTTCGTTATTTCAAATTAAAAAAATTGGAAAATTAAAATCACTAAAAATTTAAAAATCAGAAAATAAAAATATAGAAAAAATTAAAAAAAATTAAAAAGATAAAAATTCATGAAAACCAAGGATAGTTTGCCTTTGAGATTTCCTTTTTCTTTTAATTGATTTTTTGTCGATTATTTGAATAACCCTCGGAAATTGTAGCCTCCCTGAGTTCGACCATGTCCGCTATACAGGTAAATAAGTAGCAAAAATAAAAAATTATTTGTTTGTCGCAGGATTTTTGGGGATAGCAAGGACCTTTCATATCATTAATCATCGATCCTTGATGGTCCTGGCACAACAAAATGGCAACGTTGCCGGGGAGGCACGGTGAGGGTAGTTAGGTTTCTCTTTTGACCTGCTATTCTTGGTTGTAAATATCTGTTTACATTTTGCCATTCACTTCATTTTTCATATCCACTACATTCATTTCATTTTTTTCATATTTGATAATTGTGTTTCTTACACATTCTCTTTTCTTTTTCTTGCGAGGGCCCGCGGAGGGAAGGAGGCGATCCTAGGAGAGCTGAAGCACCGAAGCGACATGGAAGCGGCTTGATTCTTCACCAACGAATATATGCCCCTACTAGTTCATATATTATTGTTCTAGTTCTCTATTTTCTAAAAATAATAAACAATCTTAAAAATTATGTGAAAGTAGGATTAAATGCCTACTAGCTTACTTTTCTACGCCATATTTTTTTAGCATTTTAAGAAATTTTCCTATTTTATAAAAATCAAAATGAGAACATTTGCCCTTGGTTAGCAAGAAAAAAAAAGAATATGAAATCTTTTTGAAAAATCCCCAAAAAAATCATATGTTGCTTATTATAGTATTTTATAGCTCCAAACCAAAATCCCCTAAAAATAGAAAAAGAAAAAAAGAAACAAAACTAAAAGCTCCAAAATCCCCCTAAAAAATAAAAAAATCCTAAAAATGCCAAAAACATTTCTTTCTATTTGATATTTTTATTTATATATATTAGAATATATTAAAATTAATTTGGAGAACTTTTTTACTTTAATTACTATTTTTAAATCCCAAATAAATTCGATTTATTTATTTAATCCATGTTTTGGGATTGTTTTAACTTTAAAAATATATAAAAATTAGCAAAAATACCCATAAAATCATAAAATTATTAGAAAGATATAAAAATCTCAAAAAAATATATTTTATGAGTTTTAATTATTTTTACCTTTATTTATAATTATAATACTCTACCTTGTATAATAATACCTCCATATATATAATTTATATTATAATTATAAATACCTTATAAATATAAATATATTATATGGGAAAAAAAGGAGCCTACCTCAGCGGGTGCAGGTAACTCCCTACACCCAGCTTAATTTTTCATTATTTTTTGATTTTTTGAAATGGAACCTTGAGGTATTTAGATCACCATGTATCACCATGTTGTCATTCCAAATTCAACTTAATTCGAGACTTTTATCATCTCCATCAAGACTACCAAATTTTAACGGTGTTAGAATTGCTAAAATCCACCCTATCTAGATGAACGTGTTAGGAATGTTTGTTTTGCATGAAACTTGAAGCACATATTCCCCTTAACATATTAAGTACCCCCCAAACTCTAATTCAAAAAAATAAAAAAATAATTGAAAAAATGGGGTGGGTGCAGGGAGTTTCCTACACCCCAGGGTGCAGGCTCCCTGCCCCCATATTATATATAGTCTAGACTATATTTATTAATATTTTCTTATTGTTTATATCTATTATATTATTATGATTTACGTATCTTATATTTTACATACATTTTTCTATCTATAAACCTTTATATATACATATATATACATTATAATTTTTTTAAAATTAGAAAAGAAAGCAAAAAATATATTTCAAATAAAAATTTAAAAATAAAAACCCACAAAAGAGACATTTATGCACATAATTCATTTTGATTAGAAATAATCATTAGGTTAGCACATTTGCTCTCAGTGGTTCGACCTCTACATGCTTACTTGCTATACATCTTGTTTCTAGAGTATAATAATACGTGCTCCGTATTTTGTCATTCATTGATTCATTATATGTTGTGGGTACTTGTTGTCTGAACGTGGGATTTTTTGTGGGTCACCTCAGCAACACTTTATCTTCACTTCGTAGTGAGGATACTTTTAGACTCGCATGATAAGTCTGTGTTCATCATGCATATGAGTAATATGATCTCTCAAAGGGATCATACATATTTATAACTGAACCAGAAGACATGAGCTCACTCATGAGATATTGGGATCAAATTCTGTGCATAGTCATCTCGCTTTGGAATCTTGATTGAATTTCCAGGTTTAATACATTCTTTTGGAAAGTAAATGATCAATACCTAGGTATGATATATGCCTTTGGACATTATTTGATCGATACCAACTTTCAATGATCGAATGAGAAACTTAATGATAAAATCCTGAAGAAAACAAACTAAAAATGATCTAAAACATCAGGTTTATTCCAGATCTTCTAGTATGCATGATGTACATGTATTAGGAGTACTCGAGGGTGATGTGATCATAAATGATTGCATAACCATGACACTTCCATTTTGAGGGAGTGTTGAAATAGGCTTGGATTTTAATGACACCTATCAATAGAGAAGTAGTCTGATCTTAATCCAAATGTTGGACATTGATCTGAATACGATTCAGATGCAATGAGAAGATTATATTTATGGCTTTGATTTAATCAAACATCTTTGAGAGGTCGTCTTGATCTGGATTTGAGATTTGATCTCAATATCCAAGTCACTACACATGGAACGTACAATCGCCGAGTCCTTATCTCCAAGTATCCAAAGAGGAAGCACATTATTCTTGAAAGAGTTCAAGAATAATTTCATTATTGATAATGTATTTTGAGGAAAATTGATAATAAAATGTGATTTAATTATTATGAATAATATGAATGTGATTTATATTACTTTTATACACGAGTATGAGCATCCAAGATAATTAAATAAGATTTAATTATCGAAGACATGAATAATACGGATATCACTATCCATATTAATAATAAATATTATAAATGTGATTTATAATATGTCAGAAAGATGTAATTGTTAATGGTATTTACAAATTAAATGTTGATATGAATTTGACTCACTTTGGACAATTAATCATAAACGAAATTTACATTTTATTTTGGATGTGTGAATATGATTCACAATTTATCAATGACATGACTGAAATTATCATAAAATAATTCGGAATTATTTTGATGAATAATATGCAACAAATGTTGTTGCACATGTGGAATATATGTTGAGATATGAGATCTTAACTTTTAAGGAATGAAAGCACACCCCTTTCCATATAACGTGGGACAACCAAGTTGAGCTCTCTCAACTTGTCATCGTTCACCCTATGTATGGAAGGTGGGTTGCCTTACTTCCAATACATTGCATAATTGTTTCTTTGATATTAAATTGACTTATATTGATTGATTTTTAATATATTTCATTTATTTTAAAGACAAAAATTTGTTGTTGCAATGTTATGCAACAATATCATAGCCATTTATTGCAAGCACAATCAATCTCAACCAGTAGTTGTGTGTGCACGTGGATTGTGATCCATGGACATCCAAAGGGAGGGTAGGCATAGCCTTTTATAATATACAACTCTCTCTCTCTCTCCATATTCTCTCTCACATGTCCTCCCTCTCTCTCTCACTCAATAAAATGGCTATCCATATTGTTGACCTAGAGAATCTCGTAGTCGTCGCGACACCATTGTGCTGCCGGATCGACTGCTTATGGATCTCCGTCTTCTCTGATGCACCTCGCTCGTGAAGAAGACATCGTATTTCATGAGATGGAATTAGGATACTCCAAGCATGGATCATCAACATGGATTGCGTGAAGCATGTGTCTCATCAACACGTCCGCAAGTGCAATCGTCGTCGGATCGAACTTGAGATGAGAGAATATCTTACTTTAGAGATTAGCGATTGCAACTACGCTTCAAGAGGTATTCCTTGAACTTGTTTGTGATCTTGATGAAACGATTTCAGAAATGTTCTCAAATCATGTGTTTTCATCTCTTTGAAATTTCTAATTTCCACTGCCCTGAGCAACTAGTATGACTAGTTGTTCTTAATCGTATATGATGTGCTCTTCATGCTCCCATGATGCATAAAGGCCTAAACCCTAAACTTTATGTATATGAATTTTTAGCAGATTCATAGAGAATCCAAGGAAGGAGTAATGGTAGGTAAGAAGCTGGTTTTTTGATATCCAAAGACATGCTTGATATTTGTAATACCTATAGAAGTAGTTCAAAAGCATTTTGTTGCTAGATATATGGATTAAAACTGTGTTGAGGTCAACGATATGCTACCTTTATACTATAAGGATATCTATCATTAGTTGGAAGGTGACTTTATTACTTTCAATACTTTATTTACCATAGATAGTGAGTATATGCTTTTTTATAAAAGATGCAAAGAGAGACATTTTTTAGACAGGTTCAATTAGAACTATTGATCTATAACAATACCATGATAATGTATACGTCGATTGTCTTAGAGAAATATGCCTCACTAAGGATCAGGTTCATCATTAGATGACCAAGCTATATATTTATGTTAGGTTTCACTTTATGTCATGATAGATAACCAAGTTGATATGTTCACCAAGATAATTCTTGGAAGAAAGCTCAAACATTACTTGGATTTGCTCAGTGTTGACTGTACCATAGTCTTCTGGATATATGGCGATGATGGAGTCGAGCAGTTGTAGATTTGCTATGTAAGGATTAATTCCATGTGGGGACTGTTGATATGTCTCGAATCCTAAATAATTAAATACTCATTCAGATCTTATGGATTAGTGACCTATGATTAGGTAATCCATCATATTCGAATTTATTGAAGCCTCTTTTTATTGTGTTTTAATTTTGGATACATCAATCTCAATAAAAGTAAATGCATACTGGGTAGGCCGGAACCATTCGTGTTAGCATGCTAAGCAGACCAAGTATTCTATATTAACGATAATGCTAATTTGGGTTGGATAATACCGATAAAAATAACTCCTAGGGGGTTTAATCAAGGATTTGACAATGAAGAGTACGATGATGATGGTGGTGGTGATGCCTATTAAGAAGATGTAGATCTATGAATTCTGGTATGATTTTAAAAGCTTTTCCAACCTTGCAATTACTCATTGTTTAAATATCTATGTGAAGATTGTTTTTCATGTGTAAATATCCACTACTTTACGTAATATATATGTGAATATTTATTTTCCATGTTTGTATATAAATTAAAATGTTTATGGATATCTGATGTAGCTATGATTATTTTCAAATAATGTGGATGGTTCAGACTCGATTTTCTCAGCGGAATGACCGCGATGAGGGTGAGCGAACATGTGAGTCACCACAGTCTAAGGTGGTTGAGAGGGCTGCAGAGAGCTCCCAAGATGAGGAGGATGATGTTGGGGGAGTTGCCAGTCCTCATGGTCCTCTAGTGATCGATGCTGACGGGGCTTCATTGTTAGGTATGGGTTTAAATAGTAAAGAATTCTTTTCAAATCACACATATCAATGAAATGTTCTTAAACATGTCAACGACGTAAGGGAAGGGGTCCTGCTAAATGCATCCAATTAAGTAAGATAAAGCTTGGAGAGAGGGTGAAGGTGCAACTGAATAGGGCATGACAGGCTTTAGGGGGAGTACGCTTGGTATTTTTCCAGTCGGTTGTTGATGAATCCCAGATTGATCAACATAATATTTATTTATTACTCTCTAGCTTAAGTAATTCACTAATAATAATTAACTATTATCTTAAGAATTAATTATGTATAAATAATTAATATTAATTACTTTATATAAATACATATATTATTGTTCCTATAATTTTATGTATTTCTTTATTTATTAAAAATCAAATAAAAATTACATTAATAATGTATATAAGTAGTAAAAAATTAGACATAAATTCAAAATTTAAAAAATTAACAAAAAATAGAAGCAAGTGTTTTTAATCTTTAAAAATGCTTATAAAAATATATCTATGTACATATGACTTATCCTTACTTTGAGTTCTATATAAAAAGTTGTAGATCTCATTGAGATCTACAATTTTCATGTTGAACATCTTTTTAATTCATTTTCTAATTATTTATTTTTGAATTTACTTTATTTTTCTCATTTTCTTAATTTTTGATTGGGCCACGTGGCCCAACCATCTTCAGTGACCTCAGTCGGCTCTTCATTATTTAGCGCCTTAATTCTCAACTGGCTGATCATGTTGATAAGATAGTGCTGATTCCATCCAAGCACGCCAAAACGCTTCCCATCTGATCGCACGATCAGACGTTGAAGGTGCTTCGTCAACCTCCCGCTTCACCTCTACGAAGAGGTGCGACCTGAAGCAACCACCCCACATCTCCCCTTTTCCCTAATATCTCTAATATCCATCTCCTCTATTCAACCACTGCCTTTCATAGCTCTAACCTCCATCTTCGACGCTAACTTCCTCTTCGAACCTAAATCTAACTCAGCTTCCAACTAGTGGGGTTGAAACCACCACATGGAAACCACCTAACCTCCTATCTCCTCCACACAAAACCTTATCTCCACCTTCCAGAACTGCCATCCGCCACTTTGATGCGAGTCTTTCTAGATCAATCCACCTTCTAGTGATAGTGGAAGTCAAGATTTGAGAGCAACGATCGAAGATATCGCCGGTGATAATCTTGTCCCTTGGTCAAGTTGCAACCCTTGTTCAATAGTTGCTTGAGCCTGGTTTCCTAGCCAAAAATGCCAGGCGAAGACTCAAGAGCTCTAAGATCCCCTTTGTTGGCCCGTTCCGACCTCTCTGTGAACCTCCATCTTCCAATCCATCTCCAGGTAAATGTCGAACTCTTCTCTTCACATTCTCTGCACTTCTTCCATTCATACATACATACATTCACCCATTCTAGGATCTGATCTGCTACTCACCATTGTACTATAGCCATCTTCCACACATACCTTTTAGTGATCCTTTCCAACTTCTCCATGATTGTAAACACCTCAATTCATCACCCTCCTTTCAAAGAAAGATGACCCAGCTGAGTCTCTGTCCCCCACACTTGAATATCCCCTTTCTTCACTCAAAGTTTCACAAAAGTATGCTGGTTTGTTCTAATATTGCAGGTATTTGAATGTATGGAGTTTCGTCGGAGTTAAGTTGTATGTTCCCTCCCTTAATGACCATGGCTCAGTACAATGCTCTAAAAATCCCATCTTCGAGATGAAGTTTCCATCTTCTTTGATTAGGATCTAGCTTCCTTCCCCAACCTTAAGATTTAAAATAGGAGAACGACATTTGTATATGCCCTTCATCGGAGCTCCGCTAGAAGTGTGCTGCAAGAGGAGGATAGGGAAGAACACATATAGTAGTATTTGTTGGATTTCGTTTTCGTCGATGATCTGATGACACGCATGATCCTCAACGCCATCGGTCCCGAAGCAACACTTTAGATAGTAGCTTTGGGCGGCCTGAGCCTCTGTGCCAGCCCCTAGCTGCTACGTCAACATGAGCTCTTCCCGACGCTCCTAACCTACGAGTATATGAGTATTTCAAATGGTTAGGCACAAATTGCACTGATGCCCCTCTGATTTCTAGATTTGCAGATAAGCCCACTCTTGAGAAATTTACATACATGTAGGGGTTTCGTTATTTGCAAGTAGGTCCTTACATGGACTGATTTGTAAGAAAACTTAGTTTTTCTTTATATATTTTTTGCAGAAATATCCTTTATTATTTCTTGAATAACTTGTGAACCAAGTGTCAAAATTGAATGATTTTGTCTTGTTCAAAAGATAATCTCATCATTTTTAATTTGGTATCATTTATTTACAGATTTGGTCTATCTATCATGCATTAAGATTCAGAGTACAAATATTGACTATTTAGCATTGCTTTGAAGTTTAAAATTGATTCTCTTATTATTCATTGGTCTATTAATAACCCTGATTAATCTTAAATCGTTTTAATATGATTACTAAGGTTAGTAATATTTATTGGACAATTATCTTTAGTTATCTAATTGAGGTGTGATTATGTTTGTGGATCATATTGCTTAATTGAAAAGAGACTAATCAAGGCTATCTTATTGCATGAATTTTGATCCTCCATTGAATTGTTCATCAATAATCATTCAAGTTAACTTATTAATTAAACAAGAGCTTCATGTTGGTTTTGCATATTATATTGTTATGCATTATAATTTGTATGCATTTATTATATTTGCATAATTAAAAAAATTAATTTAAAAAATTATGCACCGCATCTTGTTTGCATCTATTTGATCTAGAGTACCTATTGATTACTTAAATAAATATTTGACACATGAATTAATTCAATTGATTGCTCATGTCATTGTGTTTAACCCTGTACTTACTTATGATAGAAATTTAAGCCGAGTTACTCTTCATAGAGATATCATTTAGTTCTGAATAACAGCTAATTTACCATATTATAGCGAGTAATAATTATCATTACCAATTAGCAGTCAATTAGTTATCCATCACGGCACAGATGAATGTGCCGCTATGTATCACAGACTTTAGGAACATCCCCGCCACTTTGAAGGTTGTCATCATTTCTGATGTGAAGGTATGTTTTATTAAACGAATTATTTGAAACATTTCTGATATGAATGTATGAGTTATCTACTTTGTTGATTACTATATCGAATATTTTTGGTTGGGGTGATGATCTCGAACTCGAGGAAGGGATCTTGCATCTGGCAACGAAGCTACATCCCCATACCTGAGCGAGGAGAAATAAGGTTAGTACTTTTTGTAAGTTGATGATCCAGTTGATACTTTCTATTTAACCTTATTTGAAAACTCTTAAAGCAATATGAGATATTTGCGATGGCGGCTGAAGCGTCAGCCAATCCATCCCCAGATTGGCATTTAGCCGAGTGGGAGGCGGTCATCTAGTATTGGGAGAGGGACGAGTTTAAGGTGAGATGCATGAACAACATGATATGCTTTGCTACTTGTAAAATTATGTCTAGATTTATAATATTGGTTTGATCTCCTTAATTGTAGGATTATTCAACTGAAAATAAAGAAAAAAGGAGTAAAGAACCGGATCCTACCCATACCTTGGGAAGGACAAGTCTGCATAACCTGAAACACAAGTATGTAAGTTATCTATTCTAACATGCTTACATAACAAGGATGAATTTATATGAATATACTCGTTATATACGTGTATAGGCCGCAACAGGGGATGAGCTGAATCGTTTTATGCTCTTTCATATGACTCGACATGCCACAGATAAGGAGGGGAATGCCTTCTTCATTCATGATACCTATGCAGAAGTCCACGTAAGTCACCATTGATTTATTAGGTGGATTCAATCAATTTATTCGTTTGTTAAAATTCTAAGTATATATATATATATATCAAGCATAGTCAAAATGTGAATGTATGTAGGGACAAATTATGTAGCTCATCAACAACCAACCACCTTCGGATCAAGGCTCTTTGGACTCCAGACATTTGAGCGGGGAAGTATTTCGCCATGTCTTCCCTCCATCATCCTAACATTCTAGATGAGTCCTATTGAGTGGCACAACTACCACCAAATCGAGCTACTATGGACGAGGCGGTGGTCCGTCGCAACAGGAGTTCGATCAGCTGAAGCAAAGTATGGTAGAGATGCAGCGCGACCTTGAAAGGTCACATGAGAAGGAAGGCCAGCTGTGAGAGAACGTGAAATAGAATACCCAAACTATGCAATAGAATGCACAAATGATGCATGAGATGTTCATGCTAATTGCTGAGTTATCTAGGAGAAGCATTTACAGTTCGGCTCCAACCCTCTCCAACCCTTCCACGTCGAGACCACAATGACGACTCGCCTCCTACCTATGCTTAGGATTTACACTGTTTATTGTATTAGCGTAGTATGGCTATGTTAGGTTTAGATAAGGATGTATTTATATATATATGTTGTATGTAACATACATTTTAATCTTTAATATTGGTTTTGAATATATTTGTAATTGTGATTGTGAGCCACAGAGCTCTTGAGTGCTGCATTTTACAGGTGAGTTTGGCGAACAAAGTGGAGAACATCAACGGCTAACAACTGTTGTTTTTCTATAGTCCCTCCATATGCGGCGGTTGGAGCGCCGTTGCAAATAATACATTAGTCATATATACAATGGCTAGAATAACCATCGTTAGTATGGAGACTATATACGACAGTCATCGAACCACTGTATATACTTTGACCATTTCACGTCGATTTTTATATATTCGGCGGCCATTCTTTACAACGATCCACTAGAAGCACCATAAATATTATATATGACGACAACCTTTGTGTCACTGTAGTCGTAGGGAGAAGGGGGTATTAGCGGCGGCTGACAACTGCCATAAACAAGCTTGTTTCCATTAGTGATATAAACCTCGATAACTACATAAACCACGATAAGGGTAGATTTCATAATCATCCTATGTACTATAATTTTTCCAACATATATCAAACTGTAGAACAATTATAGGATTACAACCACATAATATAAATCTAAATCATAAAATATTTAACTAACCAACTATATGTTTGTGCTGATATCCCTTCAATCCTAACCTTATGTTAGTTGAATCCGATCAAAGAGTCATCTAATGTTCCCATCTAGAAAATTTTCTACATGGGTATTCTGATCTATTTGCATCCGGGATCTGTTTTGTAGGGGAGTACTATATAAACTCCTTAGGGTTAGGACTCTTTGTATCTTTTGTATTCTTGTTCTCCACAAATGGTGAAAACCGATGGCCACTATCAAAGGACGAAAACTAGTTACGAGTGAACCTTGTAAATCGTATGTTTATGTTTTGCTTAATAGATCATGTTTGTGCATGTTTGCTTCCACGATTTACAATTGTTTGATACGATGAAAAATCGCAATAGTTTGATACGACGAAATCCATGATTTAAAATACGATGAAAAATTCATAGTTATGCATTTTACAAAAAGCAAATTAGTGGTTTTGGTTATTAAATTGTCTTCTTACAAAATGAAATAGAAGACTAATAAAAAAGAAAACTTACTTAAATTCTATAGGCAAAGAATCAAATAAATAGATATTTAGGTACAACTAGAAAGGAGAGAATAATTAGGAATAAATGAAGTACACTTAGTGAAGAAAGAAAGGGTATATACATGATTTCGGAATAAATAATTCACTAGTTATCAAAAATCTAAATATTGTAGGGGTAGTTGAGCATTTTCCAAAGTCAATTTGAATAAAGCATAAGTTTGATGGACATTTTAAAGGTGAAAGAAAGTAACTGGGCATCTAATAGGGAGATGACATTAATCATGCGATTATTAAACGAATTATCCCAAACAAAGAGCTTATTTTAAATTTAAGGGACGTAAAATTTACAAAAAATAAAAGATTCCAATAAATCAAACTAACGCAGCATAATAATAGAAAATAACCAGGGTTGTTTTTAACAATTCTATTTATATTGTATGTTAAAAACTAAACCTCACGTACATCGTAATAATGAAGGACAACGATGGTTTCATATTTATTTGTTGTTTGGAAAAAGGAATAGCAAACGGAAGGTGTATAAACATCACGAGCTACAAAGTTTAAGCCTATTCCAATTTAACAGGTAGGAAATAAATAAAAAATATTTTCTTTTTAAAAAGCTTTGCAACTTACAACAAATATATAGTATTGATTCAACTATTGTGGAGATATAAATATGTGGGAAAAGGGAGTCTACACCGGGGCTGTAGGTAAACCATCTACACCCGACTCATTTTTTCCTTATTTTTGCTCAAGCTTTCTTATTGACTATACAAATATGTACAGTTCGGTAGGCATTTTATTTTCAATCAGGCCTGTCCACTTTTTTGGAGTTTTTTTAATTACTATATACAACATCATTTACATAAGGAGTTTTTCCTCTTGAGCCCAAAGACTCCCTCTTTTGAAGCATTATTGCAACCCACACTCTCATGTCTTTAGACATCGACACCACTGGATGAGTTGGGGTGCACTTCCCTCCCTAGATGAGGACGAATGTTTCCACTCGTGTGCATCTCAGACCGACAAATCAAATCCCCTTACCATTCCAACTGAGTTGAGCCAATGAAAGGTGCAAATGTCCAAGTTAGGTCATTACGGACACGAGTCAAGCGTGCATCTTGAAAGTTCTAATTAGTCAGTTGAGGTGTCTTGAAACCTGCCCTGAGTCTCAAAGAATTAAGTCTGAATAGACCTGAAGTGCCTTAAATCTAGTTCCCATAAGGTACCAATGAAGTTAGGTGCATTAAGGTCCAACCAATCTCTAATATTTGACTTTACTCAGACTAGTTCAATTACCAAACTCAATCCAAAAAATGTGAATGCTATGCAAATGCTATGTACAATGCGGAAAATGTTCTTATGATGCAAATTTTCAAAAGATTTTGCAAATATGTTGGAAATTAAAATAAAAAGACTTTTGGCATCAATAGGAAATATGTGCACCTATTTACACGGGCGTACCTCTTTTTATTTATTTACAAGAATTAAGAGTTTTAAAAACTTCACAGGTTAAATGTTATTTATTCTTATAGGTATATATGTAAAATTGCTAAAGAATTTTATTACTATTATTATTAATGATGCATATATTCCTTAAACTTATTTGAAAGCAATTTTGAAAACTATAGTACAAAGTAAGTTTTGCAAATTATTCACAAACATTTGAAATCCTATGTTGCGAAGATTTTTCAAACAATATATATAGATTTTTCAAAATATTTTTACAACCATTTTCAAAAGCATTTGCAAATACATTTTCAAAATATTTTATTTCACACAAATAAAAGAAATTTTACAAATAAAAAATATTTTTACAAATGTTGAAAATATTTTACAAAAAAGTTTTCCAAATGGGTCAAACCATTTTTCAAAAGATTTTGCAAAAATATTTTTAACCTGACTTATTAATCAGTATATACAAAAAGAAATTAAGGAATAATATGCATCATTTTATTAATTTGTTTAATGAGTTGTATATGTATATAGTATTTAGCCATAGTTATTATTAACAATACGAAAGTACGAGTTATGGCTAAAGTATATACATAGTATATATGACCCCCCGTACTTTGCTTGATCGATGTCCTCATAGATCGAAAAGAAAAAGTGAAGCCATAACTCGTACTGAGTATAGAAAATCCTATACCAAAATGACTAAAGAATAATGAGTGAATGAATAAATGAATGAGAAGTCGACCGTCCCCCCTATACTTGTGATAAAATAATGGGAATTTTGCCCAACAGACCCTATAAATGTTTTAAAATGCCTCTATGACCTTTTGTACAATGTAATTACCCCATAGAGCCTATAAATTACCCTAGAACCTCCATGGACTTAAAACATATTACCCGGAGGGTTCATAGGTTAAAAGTTGGCAAGTTTACGGGGTTGAGGGGGGAATTAGGTTGTTTCAAAGGTCGTGGAGGTGATTGAAAAAGTTTATAGGGTCTGTCGTGTTAAAATCTCTAAAATAATCCTAAGTATAGAAGATTGTATCTACATGCAGGGAGGGTCGAGGGTGGGAGTAAACATATCATAGCTCGGTCTATCTCCCCCTATACTTAGGGTGAGATATTCCTAAGTATAGAAGAGAAAATCAACAAGAGAGGAGATAGCAGAGGGGGTCAAAAAAAGAAATCAAATAAAAAGGGAAATATGGTGGGTGAATATACGCATAACTCCCCCAATACTTAAGGTGAGATAACCCTAAGTATAGGCAACGACATAAGTGATAAAATAGATGACGAAAGGACAACATACTAGGTGCACCCGTTATACTTAGGACAAAGTGTGTCCTAAGTATAGACACACAGATATGGCGAATGATCTCGGGTACACATGACATACGAAAGAGAGAAGTTATGGAAGATGAAACACGTATATACAACACTTAAAGAATGGTGAAGTGCAGGACGCCATCTAAAAATGGAATACCGTACTCTCGTCATTGTCTCCCTGTGAGAACAGTGTCGCAGTCAGAAAGAAGAAAGACACCCGGATATACAATAAATGGGGTGTCCACTACCGGGTATAACAGATCGAAAACTAAGATAGGAACTAGTAACGAAAAGTAGAACATCGACTCATAAGAAAAGAGTGAGAGATCAAAGCTGATACCGTACGGCACGGAGGAGGAAGGATCAATACATATTCCTCCATGTCAATCATAGTTTCATCAAGATACGAAAAGTGAAGAACAAGAGACTCCCTACTTAGCTCGATATCTGGTGGGCATAAGGTTAAAAGATCAAGAGTAAACCAAACATCACAAGACATGGCTTAGCTTTGCGAGGGTCATCAAGGTGAGCAGACTCAGATGAGTCAGAGATCTCAGACTAATCAGAAGACTTGGCTCTGTGCTCCAACAGATTGGAGACATAACCAGAGATGAGACCGAGCACATAAATTAGAAGACTTAGCTTCATGCTCCACCAGATTGGAGACCCAAGAAGTGAAGCCGATAACCCAAAAAAATGATGTATCCTGCTGTAGATAACCCTCGATCACAAGAGTCAGATCCATCAAACGGATCATCAGAATTGGTCTTGGTAGGTGACATATTGTCTACCCTACAGAAGAGACTGAAAGTTCTAGAAAATGCCACAACCTTTTACAGATAACCCTCGAAGATGAATGTGAACTAAGCGGGGAATAATCAGCAGAGTGCGATTCATCCTTGCAAGGACCATCGAGGAAAGAAGACTCAAAGGAGTCCAGACAGCTAGGATAATCTATCTCGAGCGTCGACAGATCAGACACGCACTTAGATAGTGAGATCGATATCACATATCAGACGACTCGGTTTCATGCTCAATCAAGATGGATATACAAGCAGTGAGTGAAACCAATCGTAAAGAGTGTGTTGCATCCTCCCACATATAATCCTCGGGGAGTAATGCAAACTTAGTCAGTGAATATCAGGGAAATGTTGTTATCAATCTCATGTCCTCAAAGAATATCAATCGACCATCATCAGGAGGGCATAAGACTATGGGCTGGAGAAGAAATCATCAGTGCAATCATAATGTGGTCCCTCAAATCCATCAAATCGCTGAGATGGATCAAGATGTCAGAAGGATATCCTCAAGTACTCAATGGGGGTGGAAGAGTCAGGAGATGGAGGATGGCTCAGTCAGGAAGATGAGTGAAACCATTTGGATTTTGAGCACCGTTGCTTTGAAGCACGGAAAGAGATAGTACATTAAGCGTCCGAATCAATACGGGAGGAACCACATAAGAGATCATATAGTCAGGGCTCATGGAATCATAGTCAAATCATCAGTAATGAATCACATCCTCAATCTAGTGTGCGAGATCAACAATCATCAATAAGGAATGACACCTATAGTCGTGCCAAAATCAACTCAATATCGTGTATGCACATATCAGAGTCTTATCCACCAAAACTAGCACGCCAATCTCATCATCCTCAATCCTGCCTAGCTTACTCCAATAATCAATGTAGTCAAAGCCTTGATGCATGCCTCATCTACTAGTGTAGCAATCCCAGGTGAAAGAAGGGAGAATACTCAAGGGAATGAGGAGGGCGGGCGAGTTGTAGGCGAAACATAGACAAAATTGTGGCCGAACGAGAGAGTCTCCTTGAACCGGACCAGAGTAAGGGTGATATGGGCAAAGCGACGGCCGCAAAATTCGTCTAAGAAGGTAAAGACCAATACCCGATATCATGACTCAATAAAGAAGGAAAATAATATAGATAAGGGAAGGGAGAGGGACTCAATGAAAAGAAGAGCTCACACACTCAAGGATCTACTAACTCAAAGAGTGATGAACGTGAATGGACTTGAAGCCACAATCAATGAACAAAGCAAACCCCCATATCACCTACTCAACAAAGTGAATACCAAAGATATTGGTCATTTATCTTTTCTATTTTAGAGTTAGGTGAGCTTCAAAAAAGTTGTACAAAAATGTAGGTAGGCCTGGGATTTGGGCACTTATCGTTAGTGTGTATGTGATAATAAAATGCACATACAAGGAGGGGGTTTCTCTCCCTAAAGCAATGAATCCATTACGTTTATTTTAGAAGTCCAATAGAGTTAGTAGTCCCAATTGTATCTAGGTTATCACCTTTTTTGTTTTTTTAATGCACGTGTCTAACGAGTTTTTAATTCCAATAACATCCTAGGTGATCAAAATCAGAGGGAGAAGGTCGGAAAATCAATGCAAGTTGGAAATCGATGATGCATGCAAAGTCAGAAGACTTACAGTGCTTCCTAGCTCTCTCCATGCGGGATGCATAATAGAATTGAAAATTTATCTATATGCAGATGCAAGCCGATGAAATCACCCTAGATCAGAGTATACTATTAGCGTGAAGCACTAGATGCTAATTATTTAGAAAAGAGACTAAGGTCTGGTCTTCAATGGCACTCGGTTCCTGCCACAATGGGTCCTACCAGCGCTGTATGTGACCTCTCTCGGCACATGATCTCAAATCTAAATAATTAAAAATTATGATTTAACTAAGTCCAAAAGAGAATCTATTGCTACATGCAAATATATTAGGGCTTTGGACCTTAATCTATCGATCAAGCACATCCTAAGCTAGGGCTCATTCACATAAAACAAATAAAAGTGAAAAATAAAAAAAGAAAGTGATGAAAACATGACAAATTTTGATAAGGCCCCCAAGGGAACAACCCCTCGGACAGTGGACCTCGTGAAGTGCGAAGTGCCAGGAGAGTACAATTTATTACAATCCAATGTCATTCTCTCACTTTAATTACAAAATAAAATAAAAACTAAAATATGAGAGAATTGTCTTAAAAAATCCTTCATGTCCTCCTTTGCCACTCTCTCATACGACTAAGTTAGAAAGCTGGATGCACCTTGCTTGGGTACGCATGTCCTCCTAATAAGTCCTACCACGCATGGTGGTCCCTCACAACAAAGATCAAACAAGGAGTGTCAGACAGTTCACAATTAGTATCAAATAATAATGAAAATAAATAGACAAAGAATCATGTATAGACAAGAGTAGAGAAACAACTAGTTAAACCAATCTATGCAACATTGCTCCCCGGCAATGACGCCATTTGATGAGGAGGGTCTTGCCAAGGTCTTGTCAATCCACAAGGCAGATCAACAATCATAAAAGTGACCTCAGACGAAACCCGCATCCGATCAACAATTAACGCACAACATAAATCAAGCAATGAATAAAAAAATGTGGAGTTAAAATTTGTTATAACTCTACAACAAATGTGTATAGATGTAAGTATGTGTAGAGGTCAAACTAAGGAAGAAAACGATAGATTGGGGCATTGAAGCTCAAAATTTGTTCTCTTCTCGTGTACATTTATTGGTTTTTTGTGGGTGTTTTATCGGTGACAGCGGCCTAGCATCTTCATCAAGCGATGACCTCCTTCAGGCGAGATCTGCAATGACCACCGTCCCTGCGTAGTGAGTATCCCGTTAAGCTTGCTCAGCTTTGTGGGTCCTCCGCCATGTCAGTCGAGGCCACGAGGAGTTCAGCATAACTGCTTCGCAATCTGGTGAACCACATAGGTAAGTTATCCTTATACTTTTCCCCATTTTTTATCTAACATTTTTTTGTTTTATTGTTATACATCATATCACCACCAATCATGACCATTTCCACCCTCATCTTAGTCACATTTGATTCCATGTTTGAAACCAAAAAATAAAAAAATCAAAACAACAACAAATATATCAAAAAAAAAGGGGAAGCAGCAGGTGCACGACCCGCCGCCCCCTTCCCAGGCGAGCCTATGCGCGCCACCGTGCCTGCAACCAATCATACTCTAGCCCCGCCATCACCCTTTGACGCTTTGTAGGCTGCACCACTACACCATCATCGCCACCCCGTGCCTCTCCACAGCTGCACCGTCCCCCGCTGTCATGCGACCATGCGCCCCGTACTCCAGCCTCTTTGCAGTCGCCTTGCATGGCTGCTCAAGCAGTAGGATGCCACCTGTGCGCACATCCACCAATAGTCACGCATTGCCAACCCCAACCGCCTCTCGCATGTCCACCCGTGCACACAATCTCTAACGACTACGCCTTGCCAGCTCCAACAGTGGGCAATCGTGCACCACCCATTCCCTACGTGCGATCCAAGTCACGCCCCCGTTGCCACGCCAGCCACCAACAAGTGTCTTCCTCCCTCGCATGGTACGCCCCCTCGTCAACTCCAGCTACCGCCTTACGTGCACCCCCCTATGCAACTGTGCTGCACCAGCCAACCACTTCTCCATCCCCTGCTGCCAACCGTCGCCGTCGCCCTAACATGGGTTCCATTTTGGGAACCCACAATTTCAAGAAGAAGAATAAGTGGGCTCTTTATTATTTTTATTTTGGCTAATTTACAAAAGGGCCCCCTCAAAAAAAAGTAACTAAAGAAGTGTCCTTAGACACAACTTCGTTTTGTTTCTTTTTGTTAAAGTTTCTATTTCCTCACTACAAAGACAGCCCTACATTTACATTGTATTTTGAACCATCATTTTGCATCATATTTTAATGCTAAAAATTGCATTTTATTCTTTAATTAATGATACATCTCCTGACTATTTAATTGAATTTTTATGATCCTTTGTGACTTTATAAAAAAATAGAGTGTGATAATTATTGAAATTTTACCCATTTATACTCTGAAATTTGCACGCATTGATTACTTTGTCTAAAAATTCTTCAAAAAACCAGAGATGATGTGTCTAAGTGTGCTTTAATTTCTTTCCAAATTTTATGTAAAATGAAGGAGTCTTGTATCTAAAATAGTTTTTTTTGTGATTTATGTAATTGATTTTATATTAAATCCACAAATATTATTTTTACGGAATTTTAAATCTCCTAGATTTCCTATTAAAATATCTTTTTGAGATAAATTGATTTCTGGATAAATTGATTTAGTGGATTTATTAGGAATTAAATACTCACACTCTTTTTCACTTAGAATATTAATTTAAAATCACATATTATCGAAACTTTCCAAAAAAATAGTTAGCTTCAATTAATCATGTTTCACTTCTAATAAAAATTCCATAATTTATGCATTCTACTTGCGTGAAAAATTTCATAAAAACCTCTAAAAAGTGTGCATTTTTCATTATTGTATTTTAGACCCAAAAATTCTAAAAAATACATTCTGCATTCATCATTGTATTAGGTTTCTAGGAAAAATATAATTTGGCTAAATTGGATTAACTACACATTTAAAAATTTAATTTGGCTAAGTTGCTTGATTTCTTAAGAGCTTAATTCAATCGCATTTTGCTTGTGATTCACTTGCATAAAAATTTATAAAAAAATGCCTTGCTGAAAACCTAGTTTCTAGATTACCTAATAATTGACCTATGGAGATAGTGGCCTCTCTGAGTTCAACCTTGGACTTTCCCAAGTAAAAATAAAAATTTGACCACTCACTTTTAATAGGATAATTAACCTTAGTGGTTTTTGATTAATCTGAATTGCCCGCCTGCAACAACACGCCACATTTAACATAGGGTGACTTGCTTCCATCACACATGCATCCTGCATATTGGAAGACATAGAATAAACCCAAAGTGTTAGATCACATTTAGACTATCTTCTTAAATATTTTATCATTATGTTTGTCATATGATACCTAGGTATTGATCATATACTTTCCAAAAGCATAATCATATCTACAAATTCAATCAACCTTCTAAAGTGATACAACCATGCATAGAATTTGATCCCAATATCTCATGAGTGAGCTCATGTCTTCCGGTTCAGTAATGAACCTGTATCATCCCTTTGAGAGATCATATTACTCATATTTCTTTGTATGCACACCAACTTTTCCACGTCTCCCAGCTTCGACCCTGATTATAGAGTAGGGCACACCCGACACTACTTCTCCCTTGCCATTTGACCTAAAGTTTCCGGGTATGTCCGACCAAAGGATCGAGCCACGAAGCAAGCTTTCCCGAATACGACAGATGCGGAAGCATCAGGAGACCCCTAGAAGTGAATTCCTCTCGCATTGTCTGTAGAAGAAAGAGCACCAGTGTATAAATCTTGAATAGGTCATCAACCTATCGGTCAGCCAAATGTACATACTCAGATATATAGTAACACATATGTCTCCGGTCAAAAGACGCATGTCTATATCTTGACAATATACGACATAGGTCTTGGTTATCTCGATCTCGTTAAGTCAATTCTTTGACCTAACTTATCTAAAACCTCCTAATCTCTATGCCTATATAGAGGACCTACATCAAGAGGTCGGTCAAATATCAGCCTCTGGAGAAGAATTATCATCTCCTTCTCAGACTGGAGATCCTTTCTTAACAATCATTTGACAGTGCTTGATGAGCCCTCAATCTTAACTCTTTAAACATGATCATTAATATGGCCATGGTACATGACCGTAATTGTACTAAGGGACCTATTACGCAAATTAGTTATTCTTCATTTCAGATTAGGGAGTGAATTGCAATAACATTTATTGCATAATGGCTCGTCGTGGGCTCACATGTCGAACACTATCCCACTAGCCCAAAGAGCCATTTAATGGGCTAATCTTGAAATCCACACTCTTGTGCTAATCATAAGCTATTTATAAAAATAGCTTTGTAGGTTGACTAGTCACTCTGATCTTGAGAGACTATGCCAAGTCCTTTTACTGACTTGCATATCCCGTAGTAACATTGCTCGTATCCAATGCGAAGGTTGCATCTTATACAACCAATACTCAATCTTGTAGTTATTGTGCCTTTGTTACTGTAACTCGATAATTATTATAACCAGTAAGTTATACCTTTATTCCTAGAGATCTCTATCTCCTCAGATTAAGATATAGTCTTAAGTCTAGTAAGGCATCTGTAAGTAAAACATTTTAGATCGTTATCTATAAAGTCTTAATTTCTTAAAGACTTTGAGATTACTATATCAAAAATCTTATGCATTTCAAGATGTTGATTATTATTATTGCAATATAGTGTTTTATCTCCATAGTAGGATTTTTAACATTTTACTACTCCCACTGCATGGCAAACATCTGGCCTTTTGTACAGATCTAGCATACATTGAACTTCCCATAGTTGATGCACTAGGGCATGTAGCTTTGGCATTCACATCCTCAACTCTTTGAGGTGCTATCCCTTTGGATAGGTCAATATGATATCTTAAGGGAAAGAAGCTTTCCTTGGAGTTTTTCAAAAAAATGGAATATGTCCAAGGTGTACTGCTAATGTGATGGTCATAATGCTCTCTTCTCATTACTTTTGAACAACTTCATAAATAAGATACAATAGGCACCCTTGATATTTTTTCTCAAGGTATGGAACAACCAGATTATAAAACACTTATTATCATCCTTATATCATTCCAAATGATTAGGATTTTATCTACATTTAGCATGATGAACACAATGCCACTCCCACTAAGCTTCACATGGTTTATTAAGATTCTATATGAAATCATAACATTTATAATTTCATCAAATCTAATATTCCAATTATAAGAAGCTTATTTGAGTCCATAGATGGAGTTCTACACCTTGCATTCTCCAACAATGAATCCATGGGTCTACTACATATGAATATCCTCGTTGAGGTATATATTGAGGATTGCAATCTTGACTTAGTTCTTCCAGATGTCATTATCAAGTTTTGTAACTACAGTTAGCAATATTATGATGGGTTTAAGCATGTTTACTAGAAAGAAATTCTCATCGTAAGCGATGTCTTTTTTCTGTGTGTAGCTCATGGCTACGAGCCATGCTTCGAAGGTCTCTACATTCTCATATGATTCCCTATTTATTTCAAAGATCCGTTTACACCCAATGTGTTTGACCCCTACAGGTGGATCCTCAAGGGTCCATACACAACACTTGTGTATGAAGTCTAATTTAGACTTTATTGCTAACATTCATCTTTCCATGTCATGATTACAGAAGCTTCATCATATGAAGTTCAATCATTGTCTGATTTCTCTAACACATGGAATCCATACCCTCTAGGTGGTCTTACCACCCTCAAACTGATTTGAAAAGGTATGAGTGTTTCATCTTTAATTGTTTTTTTAGTTTCTGATTTTAGGAGCCTCATTATCCTCTTAGTATTCAATGAGTCCCTTTACTTCATTCTTATCTTGATTCTCAAGAAATTCATCCTCTTAGAATCATATTCTTAGAGACGAAATATTTTAAGAATCTCAAGGTCATAAAGTAGGTATCCAATACCATCCTTTATTTTCCTAATGAAGTAGCACTCTTAAGTGCAATATTCTAGCTTTCTTGCATCCATGTTATAGCACGGACCAAGCAAACCTTAAATCCTCTATTGTCTGAGTCTAAGCTTGGTTCCAAACCATAGATCATGAGGAGATTTCAGTTCATATTTGCATGGAATCTTATTAAGGATATATATTGAAGTCTCCAGTACATATATACATGGAAACTAAGATGTAATTATGCTAAGATTCATCATTGATCAAATCATGTCACACATGATCTAATTGCATCTCCCAACAACTCCATTGAGTTGAGGTGTTTTAGGAGGAGTGAGGTAGCATCAATATTCCTTTCTCTATAAGGTATTCCTTGAATTCATCTAATAGGAACTGGCTACCTAGTTTAGATCAAATTCTTTTCGTCTTCCTTATAACTTTGATTCTAAACCAAAATCATGAAATATTTGAACATTTCAAAGGTTTCTAAAGGGTATAGAAAGAAATCTCATATCATAAATAATTATTAATGGATATCACATATCATTAATGTTCATTATGGTATAACTTGTCCACATACATCAATATGTATGAGGTCTTGAATGCCTCAATATCTTACGCCATTCTCAGAGAAGGGTGCATCAAGCATTTTAACTTTGAATACAATATACACAAGTATGTAAGATTTGAACTTTCAGATAATCTAAAGTTCCATCTACTACTAGTCTATTGATTAAGATCAATAGACATATGTCCAAGGCTTGATGCCAGATCATTGTCAAATGACCTGCATCCGTCTGTTGATCTTTTAGGGTTTAAATTTTCAGTATTAGAAATGTTAATGAACCATTCATTAATATTCTAATTTAGTTGAGTCCTATAGATATTAGATTACTATTTTAAATATATTGATCATAACTCTTTGTGATCAGCCTATTCCATAATGCATGTCCATTTCTAACAAGTTTAGAAATAAACAATGATTGTATTCTAATATCTAGGTCATAGAGATATTATATAAGATTGATGGCCCTTCCACTGAAAATATGTAGTCTTTCTATCCAATGGATATTGTTGCAACAATTGCATCAACTCCAATGTGGATGACTATTAAACCTTAAGATCTAGTTTTCTAGTCTTCTAAAATATATGCAACCATTTCTAATTGTTATTAGAAGAATATACACTTATTGGACTTTATTCTTATCTAATAAGTCAATTTCAATGATGATTTGTAGATGTAGAATATCCTGATGCACTACCCGAGTCCATCTCTAATGATCTTAGATAGTCTAGATAGTCATACTATCAATACATAGGCTTGTTGTAGTATTGGCACTCATCCAACTCTTCAGATGCCATATTTATGGAAGTCACATAAGTACAATTAACACTTTAACTCTTCTTCTTACATTGGTCAGACCCATGCTTCCATGACTCTTCCTTAACACTTAAACAACCACTGCTTAACATAAACGATTTCTTAAAGTAAACATGTCCTCACGGAACTTCAATACAAGAGCATTTCAACATTTATTGTTGCTTCATCCATTCATACAATTTGAATATTATGATGCTTCATGAATGACCTGAGTAGAGATAATAGAATAATGACATTCATCATATCCACATTCATCTTAATTCAAAAAAACTTAGGTTCATGCATGTACTCAAATATTTTGAGTACATCATCTCTTATTGAGACACCATTCTGCATAATTCAGAGAACCATGTCATTCATGATTAAATGTTGAGAGCACATATGTTTTTCAAAAAAATTTCTTCAAATTTTTAAGAATGATATTGGTAATTACGATCATTATCGACATGTTACTTCCAAAGAACCTTGATGAGAGATCAAGACTTTAGAGACACACAAACCGAACGTTGTTTTCCTATTCTCTATTTAACTGTCAACCCTCATAGTCATGAAAAAACTTGCAGATTGCAACTATATACATTATGTGTCCAACTGCAAGTACTACATCTTAATCATGGATCCAATCCATGATATTATACTGGTTATTATTGAGTTTAGTTTTGGGTGGATTTAATGAAGGTTATCTGCAATAAGACAATTTGCATAAATATATATATATATCTTTAGTTAAGGTTATTAATGTTTTATCAAAGTTGTCTTTCCTTTTAAACTCTGAAAGTTCGTTCCCTTATTAAACATTCAAAGAAATATATATATCTATACCAAGATATGGGATCTCCTTTTACCTCTGTTACATCCTAATAATATGAGAAACCACAACTCCGATAAAAAAAAGCAAGAACTCATTCCAACTTGCCTATCCAACTTGCATTTCCCAATTCGATCTGTAACACCTGGGCCTACCACCCCTAAGGTGATGTTGACCCATTGTAATTAAATCAACCATCAATACAAATATAACTTGCTATGTGCAATCCAATATCGCCCCAATAATACGAGGAACCAATACTGGGTCACTACACATACGATTGACGAATATCCATTTCATCACCTTTATTCGTTCATTTTGGTCTTAAATCCCTAACTAAATGTATGTATACATTATTAATTTGTCAAAATAAACACTCTGTAATTTATACAAAATATTATATCCTTATTGTATTTAAATATAAAATAAAAGAATAAAGGAAGAACAGAAAAAGAAATGAGATACCATAGATGTTGAGTGACCCTACACCCCAAGACCCAGTCATCATGATGACTTGGTCGACAAGGAATAAAGTAGTGGGATATAGAGTAGATGAATTGTACAAAACATATACAAAACACTAGTTTTTAAATGCATCAATAATTACTTGTCATCACCTATTTTATATTATTAATTTTACACATCAAATAATAAAACTCTCAACATGAATATTGTAGAAAAATATATAGAAAAAAAAACAAAATTGAGTTCAGAGAAAAAAATTCACAGTGTGCCCGGGATACATCAAAATAAAAAGTCAAAATAAAAACTTCACAGACCCATATCTTCTCCATACTATATCAAAATAGACCAAAATCACTTTAATTGTATATAACTTTTAATAAGCTATTTAATGAAGGTTGTTTCATTTAATTTGGAACTAAGATGCAAAATTTAGGTTTTGGGCCCTTATTGTGCAATATACTTGTATATTTTATTCAATATAATTATTATTTATATTTTTCAACTTTTTTATTTTTATAAAAATGTAAATATTCATTGAAACATATGTACATAATTATATTAGAATAAAACAATCAAAATAAAATTAAAATAAATAACAAATTCTAATGCGTAGGTAAAATATACCTTTATATACCTGTAATGTACATGTACATAATTAATTAAGTGTACACATTAACCTAGATAAATACAATAAAAATATCTAAATGTGTATAAAAATAAATAAAAAATATATAAAATACCTATACAAAATAATAAAATATATATTACAAAACAAAATACCCAAATACATGTATTTATACCTATATAATACATGTAAATATTAACTTGTAATGGAAAGACTCATAAAAATAAATAAAAATATGTATAAAATACTACATTAAATTACAGACATTTTTATGTTTTAAAAAAAATCAATTAAATCATTTTTTTATTTTTTTGATTTTATAAGTATTTTCTTCCTGGGAATTTTCTTGTTGGTCCACATGGACCAACCATATACTTCCTACCGTTGACCCTGGGACAATTGACCCCCTCTCTCTTCCTCGAGCTTTGAAGTGTCAAACCCTTGTTTCATCCCTTTTCCTATTTAATCCACTCATTTCTTGGCCCTCTGATCTAAATGAAAGTTGCTGATCTAATGTCCATGATTCCCTATCATACCTTAGATCTATCCAATCTTCCCCGATCATATCAATCTCCTCGATCAAAGGTGCCTCCTCCAATAGCCTATAAATTTGCTCCTCCGACTTCCTTCTCGATTTTGATCACTCTCGAGCCTATCTTAGCCACTCAGAACCCACCAAAGGTCTTCCCCTTGGTGACATCATTCAAAAGTCGGGTTTTGAATCAAGGAGGAGTGATAGAGGAGCTTGATCCACCATCTCCGTTCTTCCAGCGTCAGAGGTTCTGCTTCGTCATCCCTAGGCCGACTGGATGCCTTTTATTCGTGCTTTCAAGGTATCTCTAGATTCTAGATTTAGTTTTATGCATTTAGTTTCATGTTTTAGGCAATAGATTAGGTTAATTCGATCATCCCTAATTTGACCTGGAGCTTGAGCACCAGGCCAAATTGCTCTATTTTTGACTGTAAACTCACCTGTTTTCCATCTCACATCAATCCCGTTCGCATGCTACATTGTCCCCCACATCTGCCAACCAAAATATCGCCATGATCTGGTGAATCAAGGATCCTCCTCTGCATTATCTTCAGAGTCTCACCACCATCACATTCCCATATTTTTGCTTCCTATTTTGGTCGAGGTGACTTGCCTTGAGCCCAGTAATCTTTTGGTGCAGGATTCGTGCTTTGATGATCCATTTGGAAGCAAGAAGGGTACCTAGAATCTAGGTCTGTTGGAGCCTTCTGGGCTCTCTGAGCTTCATCGATCCCATCTAAGCCCACCTGCACACGCGGAGTCCTACCATGAGTTTATAGCCATTGTCGCATTAGAATCCATTGTCGGTCGATGGAGATATCAGAGGACGAAGCTCTCCGAAGCCCCTATTCATATGATTTCTTCGAAGCCTCTTCTTAACCTTCCGATCGTAGTGATGCTCCAGATCTAATCTAAAGCATCCATCTCGAGCAAAGCGCTACGTCACCTCAACTACATGATCATCCACGTATCACATGAAGAACGACTAGATCCCTCGTATGTTAAGTGGTAATATCTGCAAGGACCCCCTCCGCATTTTTGGTAATTTGTAAAAGATGTTGTAAATATTTAATTTAGTTGAAAACTTTGTGGCCTATCTCCATGTACCCCTTGGACCTTTCTGATATTGTAGTTAAGTTCAGTGCCATGTCACATCACATAGACCCCCACGTGAGGGGATATTTTGCAGGGGTTCCATTGCAGATATTGTATTTACAATTTAATCTATTAATATCAAGTTTTAATTCAATCTTTTGGGTTATTTTGCATGTGTGCCTTTGGAAATTATTTTATTACAAATATACCCTTGATAGCTTGATTTAATTTATTTATGCATTTCTTTTTATTAAAAATAGCTTCAGTGCTCTAAAAATTGTGCAAAAATAGGTATAAGTGCATGATTGGTTGCTTGTTCACGTGGCTATTTTATTTTCCATTTTGCATGCATTTGTTATTTATTAAAAATCAAAAAGAGATATTTTAGTCCCTGTTTGAATCAAAAAACAAAAAAAATTCAAATCCTTTTCTAAATATTCCAAAAAAATCCCAAGTATTTATTAACCTATTTTATAACTCCATATCAAAAATCTCAAAAACATCTCAAAGTAACCCTTAAAATTAGAAAACCCTTACTAACCTTAAAAAATAATAAAATATATTCAAAATACGAATAATCTTAGTTTCTATCCCATATTTTTATTAATATGTATTTCTATCTATTAAAATTAATTTTGAGTAAATCTCAAATCAATTCAACCTATTTAAAAAGCTACTATTTTATCTTATTTCTGATTGTAAAAATGAAAAAAATGACAAAAATTCACCAATAATTCATAAAAATAGAAAAACATTTGAAAAATATAAAATGGTTTTATTTGGTTATTTTTTTACTATTTTTATCTATATTCATAATTAGTGTACCCTATATAGCCTATATATACTTATATATTATTATGTATAGCTTATAGTATTATTAATTATTGTAAATATTAAGAATATACTGTAAGCCTTTAAAAATTTTGTTCTTTTTTGTTATTTTTAGATTTTTGTATATTATATGTATTCTATTTTATACTACTTATATTATATATATCTTATATATCTACATATATATTTATATATTATTTATATATTTTTAAATTTAAAAGAAATTAGAAAATTTAAAATGAATTATTTTATTTAATAAAAAACCCACAAAAACATTGAGTACATATTGTGCATACTTATATACATATGCATTGTTTATTTAATTTAATAATTCCTGCTACGTCCTGTATTCCCTATGTTCAACACCTACCTACTTGTCGACTATACACATTCATTGTAGGGTTATAATAATTTTGATCCACAAACTTTTACTTCATTGCTTGATTTTTTTATTGTGGGTTGATTGTTGAATTTAGCCGGATATCTTTGGGAGCTGTCAACACAACGATTGTTGATCTCGCCTTGTGGGAGCCAATAGACTACTCATGGGAATGTTTTGGCCATTTTAAATGGCGATGTTGCGAGGGAGCGATGAATATCCAGCATTGTATATATTATTATGTACATTATTTCTTTCTTATTTTTGTTCTTTATTTTTTATAATTATTTGATCTGTTCTGACCCTCTTGTCTTTGTTAGGCTCTCTTGCGAGGGACCACGTGGTGACAATCGCTTCCTAGGAGGTGGACATACCAGAGCCGTGAGGAGATTGACTTTTCTTCTTGCGAGTCAATCATGAGAGGGCAGGAGAGAGGCAGAGAAAGGAGGAAAGACTAGCCCATTCACTTAGCTTTTTTGTTTTATTTTGAGAGGAGTGATTTTTATTTTTATTTGTGTAGTATTATTTGTAATAATTTGGACTTGGACACTAACACACTAACGAGGTCCATTGCCTGGGTGTCTGCTCACCTGGAGGCCTTATCACGGTTTTTCGTATTTTATCTCCTTCTTTTATTTTGTTTCTCGTGTTTTGAGCTTTCCACCTTTATTTTCTTTGTTTTATGTGATTGAGCCCCTAGATTAAGGATTGTTTGACTCGATAAGCTAGGTCCAAATCCCTAATAGAAGCATGAACCTATATTCTCTTTTGCTTGGATTTAGTCAAATAATTTACAATTACTTGATTTTGGAACTGCGAGCCACGAGAGACTCCATACAACGCTTGCAGGACCCATTGTGGTGGGCACCGAGGAGTCTCCAAGACTAGACAATTGGATCAATTTTTGAGTAGTTTGTATTTGATTCTTCCTGATAATAGCAATTCTTGTTTCGGGCACTTTCTCGCTTGCATATCTCCATATAGTATCAATATTTCGTTTCTGTTGTGCATCCCACATGAAGAACGTTGGGAAACACTATGACTATTCTTAATTTGCATGTATTATTTGACACAAGAGTGAGATTTCCACTCTCATGTCCACTTGCTTTACTTTTCCATTTCTCCCTCTGTTTTATATCACAATTAAGACTCAAAGAAAAACAAAAAAAAATCGTTAGGTGGCTTCTTTGAAAAATACTGATGAACCTGTGATTCATCACTCTAAAAGTTGAAAATAGAGCTTTGTTCCCGAGTAATTGGATGCATATTTCCACTTATATTGCATAATTAACATTCATACATGCATAAATAATATTTGCATTTTAGCATTCATATCTGCATTAAATAAGAAGCTCAATTCACTTGTAAAAATCACATGTATATTCACCATATTTCACCTATTTGTATATATTTTACACTAACCCTAAATTCCATAAACTCACTTTATACTGTATATATCACTGCCTAATAATAGAAGAAAAATAACAAAAAATGCTTACTTGAATAATTTCCCAATAAAACCCCAAACCCAGTTGGAGACCTTAGATCTTAGAATGCACATATCCATCTCATACAACCTCTAATCTAGGTCTACTCACCTTTTAAAATAATACACATTCAGAGACCTTCAAAATGAGACTAATTTCATTTAAATCGGAGCTTGTATGCAAAACTTGGGTTTTGGGACCCCATTGTACACTATATGTATCTATAATTGTAATTTTATATTTTATTACTTTATTTGACCTCGTTTTGGTTTTTGATCAACATGAAACTTGTAGATCTCATCGAGATCTACAACTTTCATTTTTGAGTTTTTCCAAATTCGACCATCTTCTTCCCCTTATCTCACGTTCTTTTTCAGCCATCCAGATTGGGGCACATGGCGCCCTAAGATTACGCCACGCGGCTCACTCTATTGACCGACGCGCCCCCTGCCCTGAGCCATCCGATCATTTACCCTCTCTACAGATCCAGACCCTCCATACCACATCATCTCTCAGCCGTCCGATCCATCCCCCAGATCTCATCAAGACCGTACGTCTCCGCCTTGACCTTAGCACCCTACGTGGCACGCTCATGCCCATTGGATCTTTGCCCCAATGATCGGATCACACCCATTCAATCTCGGCCATTTCCTGAACATCCGATCGAAGCCCAGATGAAATCACAACCTTCCTTTAGCACCTCATCCTTAGAGCTCTACGTGGCAAGCTCTGCACCGCTCGATCCTCCAGCCATCGATCATATCTCCGCCATCGATTCCTAGGAGATTGTCACCTTTGGATCATCCCCCAGATCTCGTCTCCACCATTCTTTAGCGCCACATCCCCATTCTTCCACGTGGCATGGTCTACGCCCTTCGTTAAGCGCTGATCTAATCTGATCTGGACCGTTTCCTTGCGCCTACCTCCTGGTCGTTTGATCACTAGATCCAACAGCTGAGAAGTCATCGTCTACCTCCTGCAGAACCCTCGCCCACCTCGCGAGGGCTCCGCCCCCTTCCTATTTTCGGTACCACTCTAGCCACCTACTCCGCCCCCTGTCACCTCCATGACATCGGCCATACCTCGCTCATCCTCGCCGGCCTCCATGATCTCCATAACGCCCGTCCTTGTCCCTCCATACGCTCCATGAAACCTCACCTCTCATCACTGTCACCTCCACCTTCTCTCTATAAATCCAGAACCTCCGGCCTATTTTCACCCCATCTACCATAGCAGGAGGTATCCCAGAGCTCTCCTCTCCTCATCGATGACAACAATTAGGCACGAAATCGAGCAACGACGATGGTATACCTCCGGCGAGATCCACGACGTTTCTTCGTCGTGTAGCAGCTCCTCCGATGAGTTACTTGAGCTCGGGTAGCTACCGGTCCTCGAGCGACGACCCGAGTCTCCACCAAGAGCCTCGGATCCCAGGTAGCAATCCTCCATCGTCTTCTCCGATCTCCATCTTCTCCCTCGTCATTTTTCTCTCAATTTAATCCGCTACTCCGTTCAACGTCGTGCCTCTCCGACCATCCATCAGGCTCCGCCTTGGAGCTCTCACCTTCGCGTGCTACTCCATTCACTCAAACAACTCCTCGCACCCCCTTCCGACCAAATCTCCGCCACCCCAACGGAGGAGGACCATCAGCCACCGCTCGATTCGCCTCCAGGCCTCACCGCACTTGCACTCGCCTCACGAACACGTTGCACACGCTGTATTGGACAAGACAACCCTGCAGAAATCATCTTCTTCATTGGATGGAATCATCGCCGGAGCCGCTTCGAGCTTCGCCTCCACAGGTCCCCAAACGACCCCAGCTGCCTCTAGACCCTCCGGTGGACTCCTGGCACTGCTACAATTGATCTGAGCCATCATAGAGTCACCGGCGAGCTTCCAAGACCTCAAGCGAAGGCGACAGAGCCAGAGCGTCATCGCTGGGGCCCGCCAAGTCCGCTGTAGGAGGTGGCGGATCGGAGAAGAAGACTCCTAGCTACAGTTGGATCTCCCCGATCCAACGGTTCTCATCACGCCGTGTTGCCTCTTCATCGACCTCCAAATACCATTGGATTGATCGTAACCCAACAGCCCCTAGCAAGCCACGCATCATAGCCGTTGGATTGACTTCTGATCTGATGGTTCATCCGTAGCCACGTAAAGACTCCGAGCCTCTTCCCTGACCCTAGGCTCGGAGCGACCAAAACTGACCCGAAGCTGATCCGAACCTCCAGAGCCATCCGAGCCCCTGCCCGAGCCTCCAACGTCGTCCGAGCCTAGCCCCCTCACGTGTCTCTCACACGAGGGTTGGGTAATTTGCACAGAGGCCCTGGAAAGTTTCTAAAATTGCATTCCGGTCCCTGCCAGGCGAGCCATGTGAGGGGCATGTGTTCTCAGTGGGAATTTTATACTCATGCTCCCAACATTATAGGTATTTGCATTTGAATCCCTGTACGCATGTTTTATTTTCAATAATTTTATTTTTTGTATTGCATTTTGGCCCCTATCTTTGCACATATATTTAGGTGCCCATTTATCATCATTTTTAATTTCTAAAAATTACATGTTGTATTTTAACTTGTCCTCAATCTTATGGGACACGTGTCTTATTTTGTTGAGCCACCTTGATTTTAAACATTATTTTAGTGAAATTTGACATATTTTTCCTACTCATCGCTTGACCTGGCAACCAAAGTTTGCTTCTTACTCTTATGAGAGACTAGAGAGCTACCAACAAAAATAACAAAAATAATGAGGCCCGAAGTGGACTTTCTATCCTTTGAACATCCTGCATAGTCTGCATCAGTGCATGCAGATATAGTAAATGTTGCCCCTTTTCTGAATAATACTCATGCACCTGGAGAAGGCTTTAGGTACCTCAATATCATATATACATCATCCATGTGTACCTGTCGGGATTGCTCCATGAATTGACTCACCTGGCTAACTGCAAATGAGATATCCAACCTAATTATAGTAACATAAAGAAGCTTTCCCACTTTATAGTGACAAGGGTGAAGGTGGTGATGGATCCGTTGAAGATGGTGGTGGTGGCATGTAGATTTCATTATTTGAGTTTGATGAATTCAACCTATCACCTATGAGAGAAAAATACATCATTTACTCAAAAATCATGACATCAATGCTAACATAATACTTCATATGCAGTGGATCATAGAATATATACTCTTTGTGTCCTGGAGTACCCAACAAATATGCACTTGACAGCTCTAGGAGAGAGCTTGTCAAGACTTAGAGATAACTTGTGAACAAAGGCAACCGAGCTAAAAATACGAGGAGTAAGTGAGAACAATTCTTTCTCAAGAAATGCTAGGGAAAAAGGAGCTTTTTTATCCAAGACAGACAAGAGCATGTTGTAAGAACATCATCACCCAAAAGGAATGTGGAGCATGACTTTGAATGAGAAGAGTTCTGGTAACATAAAGTAAGTGGAGATGCTTTCTCTCTGCAACACCATTTTGTTGGGAAGTAAAAGCAAACGATGTTTGATGAATAATACGCTGAGTTAAAAAGAAATTGGAGAGGGCATGAGTACATAATTCCAAAGCATTATCAGTTCTCACAAATTTCACAAAGGAAGAAAACACAATCTGCACTTCATCGATAAATTTTTTGATAACATCTCCCGCTTCAGATTTATTCTTTAATAAAAAGACCCATGTTAGATGAGAAAAATCATTCATAGAAAAAAGATAAAACATTGTCCCTGATGATTGGGAACACGACTTGATCCACGAATATCAATATGAAGTAACTCAAAATGGAGCTACTGCACCGACTCTGACTACTAGGGAAGGCAGACTAACCGATGATGCTTTCTCAACTGACACACCTCACACTAGAAGGACGAATGAGGAAAAATCTGAACACGACACATTTTCTAAAGTAGAAGATGACCAAAGTGCAGGTGACACGTAAAGGAGGGAGACCATTTCAACAGAATGGAGGAAAGACCTGCATAAAGGGGTTCGAACCCAATGATAGAAGCCACCCTGCTCACGGCCACAACCAATCACCTTGCCTGTAAGGATGTCCTGAAATACAAGAGAAGATAGGTCAAAAATAGCTCAACAATGTAGTTATTCAAACTGATCTCCCCCTATCCTGCGCTCTGGGAATGAGTCCCATCTATTATAACCATGGTTCTTCCTGGAGGAACCTGTCTGTATGTTGTAAGCTGACCTCTGTCTCCACACAAGTGATGGTAGCACCAGAGTCCATAATCCATTCTATAACATCAGATCCACTACAACTAGTAAGTGCATATATACTACCTGAGGCACTAGAAGAGGCTGAAGCAACAACATATGAGTGACTTACCGAGGCAGATGAGGAAGTAATGGGACTAGAGAAGGCATAATATCCCTCAATCGAGCTATAAGATCATCAAACCTCTGATCCAAAGAGGGAGCAGTCGGAGACTCAACCTGCTCAGCTACTTGTTCAGATGTAGGAAAGCCATGCTTAGAGTAGCATGTATCCTCTGTATGTTCGGGATGATGACAATAAGTGCAGTATGGACGAATACAACCTCCTCTGCCACGAGATCCACATCCACTAAACTGAGAAGAACCTCCACAATGTCGAAAGGCAGCCATTACAAAGAAGTCTGACTAGAGGCGGTAGATGGAACAATGATCATGTTGAGCCTGCAGAAAGCTTCCTCCATGGGAGGAATAGTAGCATCCACCAGAATCTGGGAACGAGCAGCCACATACTCAGGATCAAGGGCTACAAGGAATACACCAACCATGGTGGCATTCCTGCATATCTTCTACTGCTCAGGAGTAGACATGAGGGGCATGAAGTTGTGGAGATTCTCAAACATCCCATGCAAGGATGTATATAACAAATGAAGGGGTCGTCCGTTCTGCTTGATGGTAAAGACATCATGCCGGAGTTGTAGGATCTTAGTCTCATTCCTCGCGTAAGAATAAGTGGCTGCGAAGATATCCCCCATCGCCTTGGAGGTGGGCTGATGCAACACATCACTGACAATCTCTATCGTCAATGTTCCTGAAAGAAAATCCTTTGCATCATCTTCCTCCCACGAGGCATTGACCCCAGTCTTCTCTCAACTGACTCTTCTTCGTAAGAATATGTTTCTTACTCATAGGCTTCATAAGTCTCATGAACTACATGGCCCAAAGCTCGTAGTTCGTCCCGTCCATCTTTAGAATCGGCATCGGATCTCTAAAAGCACATGTGACGGGAATCTTGATCTTGCTCTCTGACATATTTCCAGATGAAGAAAGCTAGGGTTTTGTATATCAATAGATGAGTGTCTATACAGACATATAAGGATTCGATTGCATGTATAAACCTATGCAATCAAATACATCAACTTAGGCAAACCTCGATAGGAGAAAGGAGGGTCATTCACAGAGGCATGAGCACATGTGGCTTAGAGAAGGGGCCAACGACACTCGAATAAGGTGGCAACGGTGAACTGGGAGAGAGAGTGGGGCCAGCGGTGAATGAGGAGGGGGTCGACGGTGGTGGGAGATGAGAGAGGAGGTTAGGGTTACTGTACGTGAGCTCTGGCCTAGGACCGCCACTCTGATACCATGTTGGGAAAAAGAATGAAAGTTCATCTATTCCTTAAACCCTAGGCTCTCTTATATAGAGGAGAGACCTATAGGTAAATTACATAAGATAAACATAAGAATAGAAAAATAGACAAATAGTACAGAGACACAAATATATCTCTACATGATTGGAAGGTTATCACCCTTGATAAGAACGATGGGGGTCTTAGGGTCCGAAGCCTCGAAGAGATGAACAAGGCCCTGCTTTGTAAGTGGATAACGCATATTTGGGGTGATTGAGACAATGAAGAACTGTGAAAATACCCTCTTAATTCAATGGAATTAATGATTAAAAGATGTTTCGTTGTAAGCGGGCAATTTCACGATTAATCAAAATCCACAAATTTTCTTTTTTACTTGGGTAAGTCCAAGGTCGAACTTGGGGAGGCAACTGTCTCCTTAGGTTGGTTAAAAGTCGATCTTGGATTTAGGTTTTCAGAGAGGAATACTTTTGGTATTTTAAATGCGATAAATGTGTGATATGCAATTTTGGCAAAGTTCAGGGGCTAAATTCCAAATTTCATCAAATAACATCCAAAAATCCTCAAACTTTGCCACAATGTGAAATGTAATGAAATTAAGCTATTGCATTTTTTTGGAATTTTTGGATGCAAAATGAATTTCTGTGAATAAATAATGCAAACAATGAGATTTTAATAATTAATTATAATAAATATTAAATCTATTTATTTTAAGGGAATAAAATTATCTGAGATATGTCACTAGGTGATCTATCTCAGAAAAATCCTAAACCCTAAAAATGTTGGATTTAATACCTATTAAAAATTAATTAATGAAATGCACAAAATATTTTTTAGAGAAAACTATGACGCAAATGCAATTCTTTTTTGGCATAATGTTACTACCAACTAATTCTACGATCCATAAATTTTTGACAATTTTTGGAGCTATGATTAATTTCATATGAATTTCTAAGCTCAGAATGGGCAAAATATGCTAATTCTCACAAGAATATTAATAATTAATTAACCACAGAGAATAAAAATAAAAAGCACATGCCACATTAAGAGAATTAGTTGTCAAACAAAGTGTTATTTTTTTAATAATAAAATGATGCAATAATGTAGTTCAAATAATAAAGGAAAGATAGGGTTCTGTTTGCAATTATAAGAAATAAATAAGATAAAGAATTGCAGACTGGACTTATGCGAAATTGTTTATACCTACGGGGGCATGCATGCAATTTTCCCTGAGGAAAGGTGATGTGCACGTGGCGTTGACAGGCGGGGGTGACACCGTATTTTTCCAGTGTATCAAGGGCTCTAGATAATTTTTTCCAAGACTCCCATGCATAACACGTAAGCACAACAAACGGGGGCTTGCGGTTGATTATTGTGACTCCAAGGGAGGCAGATATAAATTCCCCACCCCACTCATGTGAATCACGTGAGGGAGGGGGTGAGTCCTGCACATGAGGGGAGTAATCCCTCCCTTCTTCGATGGAGCCAAGGTCGAGGCGGCGTGCCTCCGTGCGGTTGGGTTGTTGGTGGAGCGTAGCTCCTGTGGCCGCATGCGGATGGAGGTGATAACGAAGGCGGTGGGCGCTGGTGGCTGCTCGGGGGTGTCTGGTGGCGGTGTGCGCACACTAGAGCAGGTGTGGCGGTGGTGAAAAGGCAGGGTGCACAGCTGCTGGTCTGAGGCTGTGTGCGACTGTCGGTGACGGACCGACCGGGGTGGTTGCGGGTCGGTGTGGTGGTGGCGTAGATGCTGATGTGGGGCCACGCCTTGCAGCTGGAGCGACACGCGTGGGGGCAGGGGTTTCGAAGAGTGGTGCGTACGATCTGGAGAACTGCCGCTCATGAGAGCTGCTGCAAAGCGGTGGTGCTTGGCGGAATCCGGTGAGGCTGGCGGCTTTGGAGTGCTACGGAGAAGAATGGAGAAACATAGAAGAAGAGGAGGAAGAGGAGGAAAATTTGTGTGGGGGGTAACTTGGTAAACATATTCACTGTATGCGGTCGGAATTATTTTTTTTATTAACTACCGTAGATAAGCCACCTCTTGAAGAGGCGGCTTCGGTTAAGTAAGAGCCGCCTCTTGAAGAGGCGGCTTTAGACTAAAGCCGCCTCTTGAAGAGGCGGCTCTCAACAAAAGCCGCCTCTTGAAGAGGCGGCTTTGCGCCAGAACCTTAAAAAAAGGGGGAAGCAGCAGCTCTGCTGCTCGCAGAGCTGCTGCTTCCCCCTTTTTTTTTAAGTAATTGATACGTTGGCGAAGTGAACGTCATGAACAGTTTGTAATACCAAATATGATATTAGAACAACTTTAAAAGATAAGATTCATAGACAATAGTGAAGTGAATACAATAGTGAGATTCATAGAAAGTAACTTGATCATACAGAAGGTGCATAACGCAAGCGACAAGACAATAGTTGCAAACACTATAAATTACATGCTTGGTTTACATTATAAAAAATTGCCAACATCACATTCTATGGTCTCCGTTCCCTCCTCCTTTTGTATTGTAATTTGACAGGTCTTTCATCCGCCATGGTGGTCTCCGGAGGTCTAGGGTCAAATCCATGCAGTTGGTTGTTGCGATCTATGTCGTCGATGTTGGTCATCTCGGGTCCTTCAACTCCAATGAAGGACAACGGGAGGGGTGAATGATGTGAAGGTCCTGCATTGTGCTCCGCTCGATCCCTCCATGGTGCAGGCGGCGTTGTAGGCTCCCTGGATGTCCCACACTCAGGAATTGGGGTCTCAAATTCTATGCCAGACTGAGGGGGTTGTTGTGTATCCACTGGGACATCTCCCTCGCCAGAAGACCTCTCTCCTCTTTGTTGTTTACCGTGTCCCCGTCCACGTCCTCGAACACGTGAACGGGGATGACATGTAGCTTCTGCATCGGCGTCTTCCTGTGAATGCTCATCTGTAGGTCCATCTCAGAACTGTCGTTGTATAGTCACGTATCCTGGAACTTGCTTCAGCAGCAAGTTCTCTAATACGTGGTGAACCATCATCGCAAAGTCGAACAATCTCCTCGAATTGAGACACCTGCAATATGAGCAAATGTTGTTAAAACATGTTAAATCATACTACAAAATGTAAATTAAGTAAATGCTATCTTACCGTGTAATCGAGTGTGCATCTCATTGTGAATCCTCTTACTCTTTGGTCGCCCCTTTTGCCTTATCCTGCTATCATCTGGAATAACTAATGGATGGTCGAAACTGGGCCACTTGTCTCTGTCACCAATGGGGTAAAACAACCCTTCATATATGTGCGACTGAGCTTGCCAAGTATACCATGGCCCAACATATTCTTCTACATCTGTGTTCAAGTGAGATAGAACGGCACATGCATGAGAACAAGGGATTCTGTGAGTTTGCCATTTTTGACATGTACATGATGCATCGCTAACCAAGACAGTTTGTTTCTTTCCACCTTTTAGACCGAATTGTGTCATGCGTTGTCCTGTGACAACCTCATACATGTGCAAGGGTGCTCCTTGTATGCGAAAACAACGGTGGCCATTACTTCTATCGATCCAACGCTTCAACATGTCATGCGCGTATTTGGTATATTTCTCACCCCGTAAAATACAATTACGCGCCTCATCGTGACGGTCACAGAAGTAGTTAATGCAGTTGTAGTACGTCTTCAACACCAATGCCGCAACTGGTAGACTTCTTGCATCCTTAAGAACTGCATTGTAGCTCTCAAAAAAATTTGTGGTTGTGTAACCAAATCTATAGCCACCATCGAATGCAATTGTCCAACGTTCCTTTGGACAATCATGTGTGTCAAGCCACTTTGCAGCATTCTCGTCGCATTCCTTCAGCTTATCCATGTAAGATTGCCATTTTGCTTGGGAATAGACTTTTCTCTCCCTCATGGCCATACGCTTTAGAGTTTGATTTTTGTGGGCGTCATTGAAATTACTACCCACATGTCGGAGACAGAAGCGCCAGTGTACGTATGGTGGAACAAATTGAACCTCTGGGTATCTGAGTGCAGCACGTAACCCAGGAGCACAGTCAGATAACAAACATATTGGTCCAGCACGATCACGGAAAACATGCAAACGTAGCCTCTCCAGAAACCACGCCCAACTAGGGCCATGCTCCTCGTTGACAAAAGCAAAAGCCAACGGTAAAATGTGGTTATCTGCATCGCTTGAGCAAGCAATAAGGATCTTCTGCTTATACCTTCCATACATATGTGTACCATCCACACTAACAATGGGCATGTAGTGCCTGAAAGCCTCAATACAAGGACCAAATGCCCAGAAGGCCCTCTCAAATATCTCCCCTTGGTCAACTGTTGTTGTGTCAATATCTGTAACCGAACCAGGAATAGCCTGCTCAAAGGCCCTAAAAAGATAGGGAAGTTCATTGTAAGATTTCTTCCAATCGTCATATACCATCTCAATGCATTTCCTTCTTGCGTCCCAAACCCTTCTTCTACTCACATGGAAGCCAAAATCATCTTGAATTGATGTCTGAAGATAAGAGACCTTGACTGAAGGAGATATCTTAATTTGATTCAAGAATCTGACAGCCATGAAGTTGCAATCCAGCTGAGGATGGTCTTGATTAACAGCACGATTCAAGCAAGTATGCGGCTTCTCAACCATTGAGACAACAAACTGTCCATCTATTGGTCTACGATGACCACGCAATCTCCAAGAACAACCTCTAGCTCGTTCGCTGCAGTGTATATCCCACACCTTCTTATCTGATTCCAGTACCGTGAAGTTGTAATGACGTTTAATGTGGAAAACTTTCACGGCGAACACCAAATCGGCTTTGCATTTGAAAAGCATGCCATTTTTCAACTCGTTAGACAGACTAATCCCATCATCACAATTCATGCAATCTTCACCATTCAGAATATAGCCATCACCACCTCTCATGTTCAAAATTGGAATATCAGAAACGATACGGGTTCCAACATGATGATCCTCCTCCTCATTGTCATCATTTTCCATCTCATCATCAATATTCTGTGGTGAGGGTTCCATTAACCTGTCCAGTTCCGGATCATTAAATGGATCCATGTCTACCACGGGAGCAGAAACTGGAGGTATGGATCCACATTGTGGTACAGAAAATTGAGGTCCAGATCCGGGTATAGAGACAGCGACAGTAAATATCACGGGCCGATATGCAGCACCCATCTCCTCAGCATATTCGACAATCTCTCGGACATCATCATCACATTCGACACACCCAATATAAAAGCTTGCTCCATCTTGGGACATTTTATGAAAGACCTGTAACTCAAGTCTTAGAGCTAAATCCAACCTGAATACGGACTTAATGTGCTCAATCAGTCCCAAAAATGACATTTCGTGACCGATTTTGATGGTTTTCATACGACCTCCTACGTAGGTCATGTCTTTACTAGACTTCGATATTGTACCCCCACAGTGACAGAAACAACGAACTTCTCGAGACATCCTACATACCATTACGTCGACATCAATGTATTAGAGTGAAGAAAATATTTCAAATAATTATTTAAACCCTAAACATGTACCCAAAACCCTACACCATAGACAAATCATACCTTCCTTGAGGTGGAGAAGGAGATGAATAGCGTAAATGGGGCCAACGGACGTTGGAAAGATGATCGGAGAGCGTACGACGGCGGGAGGGGGAGCCCAAGGCCGCTTGGAGGTCGCAGGGGGGCTTGGGCGGAGGAGAGAGGTCGCAGGTGCTGGGGTTCGCTGGGGGGCTTGAGAGCTTCTGTTCGTGTGGAGGGAGGCACTGGCGGGCCGCTGGGGTTTATGCCCCGACAAAGCCGCCTCTTCAAGAGGCGGCTTTGGTCTAAAGCCACCTCTTCAAGAGGCGGCTCTTACTTAACCAAAGCCGCCTCTTAAAGAGGCGGCTTATCTACGGTAGTTAATAAAAAAAATAATTACGACCGCATACAGTGAATATATTTACCAAGTTACCCCCCACACGAATTTTCCTCGGAGGAAGAGGGTAGCTATAGAAACAGGGGAAGTTCCCCTGTGAACAGGGGAACTACCTCTATTTCTTTCACTGGAGCAAATGTTCAATTACTTCGTTCAAAGAATTTCATCGAAAAAGTCATTAAAAATCATCATTAATCTCTCTGTGAATGGTTTATTTGTTGAAGTGCAGTTGGTTTTGCTATTTGATGAGTGGGTGAAGGTATGGTAAAGAGAGAGAAAGTGCAAGGAAGAAGATGATAAGGAAAATAAGAGGAAGATGAAGAAAGAGATGGAAGAAGCCACCTGGAGGAGTGGACATACGATCGCATGTGAATAGGGAACTCGAGGTTCCCTGGTCGTTGCTCGGTGTTGGCGAAGCTCGAGCTCAACAGTGGTTGAGAGCAACTGTAGCAGAGGAGAAACCCTCTGCATTTTGCCTAGGACTTGGGTCGTCGTTGCACGACCTGAGGGCCTTCTTATGTCACTAGAGGCCGAGGGTGCTGGGCCGAAGACTTTCCTCCATTGGCGGATGGTTCTCTGGTGGTGGATGAATGACATTATATAGGAGACGAGAATGGAAGGTTGGTCGATGAGGGGATAATAGATAAGATGAAGATCGACGAGAGGGGTGACAGATGCAGAGCGGGCGGTTGAGACGAAGGGATAGCGGCGTAGGGACAGTGGCCGGTAGGAGGTTGCGCGCGAGGCGCGGGCAGAGGTTGCGGAGGCACTGCGTTGACTGGGGAGAGAAGAAGGTTGTTGTTGATGATGAGAAGAGAAAATGGAGAAGAGAAAAGCAAAGCATTCCCCAAAATCTACTCAAATCCTAGTTGATACCCCCACCTTACATGCACTCCAATCTCGCATGGCATCCAACCAGACACCCCTTATCCCACCAATCATCAATGCATTTAAGAATTCAATTTTATTTTATAAAATATGCATTTTATTTGGAAGAGCAAATCCTCACCTCTATTTATAGATGCAAATAGACATAGACAAATATGTATATAGGTGCTACCATTTCCTTGTTCATTCTAAAATATAGGTGCAAATACATAAACAATTATCTTACATGTACGGAAGTTACAAACTATATAATTCACACATTCCAACAACGAGCTATTTAACTGCAACAATTTAAGTGCATACTATTGGAGTTGGATTACTCGGTTGTTGGCACCAGACTCACCCTCCAATGGATCCACATTAAAGGATTTAGATTATATTCATTGCAATTTCCAAATTCAAAGAGCTCAATATTGTTATTTATTAACACTATCATCCAATGTATGGATTAGATAATACATGTGCATGTTGCCTTCCTCAAATGTGGTAGCCATTTCTCAAGCTTTCTCTGGGTCGAACCATAATTTTCCGCACATGTCACCACCATGGTAAGCTCGTAAACTATCAGTGAAAGTTGATAAAAGGCTAAAGTTTGAATGATGTGTCACCAATACGAAAATTGTGCTATCCATCGACTTGTCATGTATTATCGAAGAAGCGGGTAAAGTCCAGATTGACCTTTTATCTAATAATTATTCTTTTTCTCCATCCTATTAGTGGTCCATGACTTTCAAAAAAAATATTTTTTTAGAGATATCTTCTTTAAGGGGGAAGAGTGTAACCTCACCTATATGGATGCAAACAAACTAGCATAGATACAAATTACCAAATACGTGTTCATTTTAATACATGGATACATATATAGAAACATATATCTTGTGGGTGTTGAAAATCACAAACCATTCTTTATGGTAACAGATATGGAAATAGAGAGTCATAATTCAGACATACATATATCCAACAAATGAATACCGAATATCCTACGGATAATAAATATCTCTTAAGAACAATTACTTTTGTAAAGTTGACATTAATACTTTTCATGAGTCCAATTCCCTTTAGGCTCTCTGAATGGCTGGAATTAGGGATGGTCTATGTAAGATTGATCACTAACATCAATCAAGTCTAGGGAATCATGATGTGTAGGCCTCTCCATTCGGTTTGTTCGATCGACCATGTTTTTCCTTAAGGTCAAGTCGGGACGTGTATATGTAAATTGTTGTCCGGTCCCTACTTGAGGTGAGAATGATGTATGTGGGGGCACACAATTCTGCCAATCATCTATCTCAGCAGTAGCTTGATCTTCATTTGGTTCATTGATTCCAGCAAGCTCTCGAGAATAAGAACAATCAACCCAAGATGGAAGTAGATCCAGAGTGTTAGAATATGGAGTAGGTGAGAAATGCGATGAAGTGGAGAAGTCAGTTGAAGTTATGAATTCATAATCGGGGTGAGATGGATAGAAGAAGGGTGGCTGCGGAGAAACCGTCTCGAAGAGAGGGTGCATGGAGGAGAAAGATGATGAAGATGGTCGGTGTGGAAACTAATGAACCGACATCTTCAAGAAGGAATGAGAGAGGATTGATGTGAAAACATGCAAAAACACAGGGAGAGAACTCACACAAATAGACACCAAGACAAACGCAAGAGCAAACCCTGAGTTCACACTCAACACAGTGAAGGACCCAAAGATGGGTCCGATTAATCTAGTTGACTTTAAGTGTGATTTTCAAGCAAAGTTAGCAAGGATTACGTGATGGTCTATAGGGAAGTCGGCTCAATGCCAGTTGCGTATTCCCTATTTAACCTGTCGCCTAAGATACCAATGCCCTTCCTCTCTTAGCTCCTATCACCAGCTTACTCGGTTAATATCGATGAAGTTCAGGGACCTGCCCCTATATACCTACCGAAGTAGGCGGTGGCGGACAAGGCTTGTTACATCGCCCCAGAGGAGTTACTAGCAACTTGTCACGTCACACCACTGCTTCACCCATATCAACTTGCCAAAGCATGCAGAGGCTACTTGGTTCTGGTCGGTGATGAATATGCGATTCGTCATTCTTTATTCATTTATTTTAGCTTAAAATCCCTTATAAAACACCTGCATATAACACTAACTCCATATTCTTACTAACTTTCATCTGTGTGTAAGTATTGTACACTTCTTACTAATTTTAACCTAAAATAAATAAATAAATTAATTAATTAAAATAAAGATAAGAAAAAAAAAGAAGAGGAAGACTGTATACAGGCTGACCCAAACCCTGAGAGAAGGTCAATACTTGACCTGATCGACCATGAATAAAGTAGGAGGAGACAGGGTCCTTAAGCAGAAAATTCAAAAAAATGTGTGTGTTGTTGTAAATACTTCTCACTTATTTTGTATATATCTGTGTAAAACTGACACTAATTTATTTGTACATTAATTGACCTCAAATCAAATAACTTTCAAAATAAAAGTTGTAAATAAAAATGCATTCTAATTAATAAAAATAATTGCATAATTAAATCATGTACAAAATAAAAGTAACCACACTGGGAAAAAAGTGACTAAGCACTAATTGAAAAACCAATTCTGGCTCTATATGAACTCAAATTGAATCAATCTCACTTCCATTGGATTCTAAATTAAATTATCTTTAAAATGACTGTGAATTCATAATTTTTGGAGTTACGAGTAAAAAGTTGGTTTTCCGGGGTGGTTTGTGCAATTTTCCCATGTATTTTTGTTAATATTGTATTTGTATATATTTGTAAATTATTCTTATTAATTATTTAAATTAAAAAAAATTAAAATTTTTAAAACAAAAAAGAAGTTAATTTCCTCAATTACCCTTGTATATAATGTCATATATGTATATAATATATGTATATAGTTGCTATTTTTAATTAACCACCATAAAAAAATAACATTATTTAATTTAAATAAATAAAGTGACGAAAATTTTAAAAAATAGATAATTTTGTAAATAATTTTATCTCTTTTTATCTTTATCTCATTTCAATTTTCATCTCTCTTATCTCTTCCACCAAAAAATTCAAAAATTCAAAAATTCAAATTTCATCTCTATATTTTCTATTTATATGGCCCCTTATCTCTCATTCCAACTTGATCAATCTTTAGAGAGAGGAGTCCGATCTCCGAGAGAAAACTTCATCGAGAAAAGTGCCTAGCCTCCGAGCCGTCCGGTGACAGCGAGTCGGCCTTGTCGAGGCGATCACAATCCATTTCCGCTCTTAAGGTGAGATCCATCATTTTTCTCATTTTTATCTTAGGTTAATCATAGTTTATTTCATCGCATTTTAATTCCATCATAATTTTATTTCTCTATATCTTTAAAAAAATTCATCACGGTTTTGATCCACTTCGACTCAATTTTTCATCTCACGTTCTTGATATCCTTACATTCTATTTCTATCGTCCACGATGTCTCAACTCCGACCACGTACGGTGGCTGGATATCGGATTCGAATATCTCATTTCCGCCGGATCCTCGTTCATTTTTCCGAGTTGTATATAAATAAAATTAAAAATAAAAATTCCATTTAATTGTTTTTCTTCTCTAACCTTTGTTTTGTAGGAGAATCAAAATAAAAAACAATAAAAAACTATTTTTTTATTTATATTTACATTTTCTGTTTATAAAAAACAAAAACAAACACAAAAACAAAAAATTATTTCGTTTTTTTCTTTCTTCATCTGATTACAGTAAAACAAAAATAAAAAATAAAAAAGGGGACGGTTGCCCCTAGGCGTCGCCGCCCCTCCTCCGCTCCAGACATCCACCGCCGCACGAGGGCGGCGCAGGCTCCCTCCTCCGCCTCAACGCGCAAGCCTCCACTGTCGCGGCTGCGCCCGGCCACAGTGTCGCTCGACTCCTCCCTCTGCGCCATCCTCCGTGCGGACGCACGCGGCAGCGTGCGACCTCCACCGACTCTCCACGCCTGCAGCAACCCCGCCTCTGCCAAGGAAGAACCGATCGCCGACCTCCATCGCCATCCCGCAAGGGCGGTGCAGGCTCCCTCCTCCGCCTAGCACGATGGAGCCGCAACACCAGTCCTTTGCACAGTCCCCAGCACCTCCGTGCTCGTCCTGGACCACCATAATGAGAAGCCGTAACGTCAATCCTCCGCCAAAGCTCCATACGCCCGTCGCTCATTTGGGAGGAAGAACAAGGGGCGGCGCCCCCTTGGATCTCTTGAGAAGAAATGAAGAACCCTAAAGGGGGGATTAATTTAGGGAAATTACATCCGAGCCCTCAAGAGTTTTCCATAATTGCAGAGACGACCCCCACCAGCTCTATTACGCGCAACACACGTTGTATCGCTGGGTAATTTGCATTTCTTGCCTCCTATTTATTTCTGTTATTTATTCTATGCAAAAACAAGAACTATAAACATTTTGGTCCCTATGATTCCAGACCTTTATATTGCTAGATTCCTTATTGAAATAAATATTTTTCTTGGTCAATAAATTCTTGAAAAATCATGGTATACTCCTGATGTGCATATCTACCTAGAATAAATTTTTCATTGCACTTTAATTTCATTTATTATTAAAAAAAAATCAAAAACAGTGTCATTTTATTTTCCTAAAATTCAAAAATTCATAAAAATTCAAATATTGTTCCAAAAATTCCAAAAAAATTAGGGCAGTTTTGATTCATTGCCGTTTAATTTCTGTACAAATTTCATGCATTAGATATTTTTAAAACCCAAAAAATAAAAAATACTTAAAATATTATAAAAATCATAGAAAATTCTACAAAAATCTAAAAATAGTGATTTCAGTTCCTGTTTGTAGATAATTGCTTCTATTTTCTCATAAAAATAATTGCCAAGAGTTTTGGGCGCTTAAAATATTTTTTAGTTGCAAATTACTCCAGGCTGTGCACAATTTTGCATTTTCTCACTTTCTGATTTTTAGAAAATCACAAAAACATCAAAAAAAGTTGAAAAAATTACCAAAAATATTTTAAAACATATAAAACACATAAACATTCTGTGGATTTTTCTAAGCATTTTTGATAAATTGAAAAATTTTAAAAAAAGAGCAGGTGTCTATATTTCATATCTCGTGCATTTTTTCTCCGTTATTTTTAAAAAAAATTGCAAAATTAAAATCAATAAAAATTTAAACATCGGAAAATAAAAAAATATAGAAATAAAAAAATTAAAAATTAAAAAAGATAAAAAATCACAAAAATCAAGGATGGTATCCTTTGAGATTCTTGTTTTTCTCTTAATTGATTTTTGATTAATTGAATAACCCTCGGGATTTGTAGCCTCCCTGTGCTCGACCATGTCTACTATACAGGTTAATAAGTAGCAAAAAGAAAAAAAATTGTTTGTCGCTGGATTTTTGGGGATAGCAACGACGTATCACTAATTTATCCGATCCACAGAAAATCGTGAGCAACAAAATGGTGCCGTTGCCGGGGAGGCACGGCGAGGGTAGTTAGGTTTCTCTTTTGACATGTTATTCTTGGTTGTAAATGTCTGTTTATATTTTTTCCATTCACTTCATTGTTCATAACACTGCTTTTGTTTCATTTCTTTCTCTCATATTTGATAATTATATTTCTTATACATTCTCTTTTCTTTTTCTTGCGAGGGCACGCGGAGCGAAGGAGGCGATCCTAGGAGAGCCGAAGTACCCAAGCGACGTGGAGGCAGCTTGATTCTTCACCAAGGCACAGGATAGCGTAAGAAGAGGAGAAAGAATTGAAAAAAAATAAAAGAAAGAGAGAGAGAGTTTTTCTTTTCTAGCATTTTAGCTCTGTAAACGAACATTCATTTGTTGTGGGGTCTGTTTCGTCAAGTGCTGGTGCACTTGGGGGACCTCACCGGTTTTGTTTTCATTGCCTTTATTTTTCTTTGTTTCCCACGGATTTCGTGAGCTGCCTTTTGATTGCTTTAATTAGTTTGCTTGAGCCAGATAATTAATTAGGTCCAAATATCCTAAACAAGAATTTCTGTGCCTATAGAGTAGAGCGTAATTTGGACTTAGTCAAATTAACTTATTCTTTCTCGTTAATAGAAGCTATCATCTGGGACGGTACACTTGCATTTGCATATAGGATAGTTTATTTAAATTTTGCGCGGATCACTTGCATGTAGAGTGCTGGCGACAAGGTACGCATCTCTAAGCCATGCATGCATCATTGTTTTTAATCATGCATTGGCATTTCTGAGCTCCTTGTTTTCACTCACATAAGTTAAAAAGGAAATTGGATACTCGGTCGGCGATTCTTTGAAAATATTTTAACCAAGTGATAACTGCTAAAATCAGAACTCCTAAAGAAAACTCGTCCCTAAAAAATACAAGGAAAAATCATTGTTTTGGGGCGAGTAACCCCCTCATTGTTTGGTTTGCTTGAGCGAGAGAGCGACCCGCACACTAGGATAGAGCCATGCCCGAACTCTTTTCAGACTACTATCTTGGGTTAGTCGTTCTCCAGTGAGAATCTCTCCGGTAGCCGGTAAAGCGGCATGTGACGTCCTTAACAGATTGAATTTATTGGGTAGCCGGTAAACGATCCGTAATTCATACTGACTGGGAAAGATCTAACTTTGGGATTGGGCCAGTCTCCTGAGAGCATTGGGTTCCTAACAGCTCGCTTTAACTGCTCTGATAGATTGTATTGTCACCAAACTCTAAAAATTGACAATATAATTGACCGAACCTTCACGGTCTTCACATTGAGTTGAGTTGGTGAACTGGGGGTTTGTATTGTGGTTGCTTGCTAGCGATAAAGATGCTTCTGCGCAATTTGCCCCTTCATTCACTTTCACTCTTGCATTGACCATCGTGTTCTCGCATACTGCCTATTGATTTTGAAGATGTCGGACCGTAGTATTTCTCGTTCGGACTTTGCGAACTCATTCTACACTCCGAGCCGTTCACCTTCTATTCGAGGAGACTCACTTCACGAATATTCCTCTTTCTCCACTTCGACCTTCACAACATCTATCAATCAAATATTTGAGGTTGGCTTTAATCTCAAATTAATATCTAAGACTCCATCAATCCTGAGTACTAATCGAGTATCATGCATATTTTTAGAATCAGACTTGATGCCACAAAAGGGAAAGGGAACCATGTCGGAGTAGAGAGAGATCAACAACACCATGTTAGCCTCCATCCTGACAATTCAAGCCCATATAGCATAGCAAGCTAATTTTCAGAACGCATTGAGAAACATGATTCTCGAGCTGAGACAGGAAAGAGAAGATAGGAGAGAGAGAGAGAGGGACAACAGAAACCCTGGAGGTGGGAATGGGGGAGAAGAACCTCATATAGAACCTGGGGCTAAGCCTACACTAAAAGATGTTTATAATCCAAGGGCAGGATAGACAAATTCTTGGATACAAATCCCTACGTTTCATGGGCATTTTGAGCTTAAGCCTACTATTTTACCTCTTTTCCCAATATCCATGGAAATATTAACGAAGAACCTTATATACACCTCCAGCAGTTTGATCGTATTTGTGGAACAGTACACTAGACAAATGTCCCATTAGAGGTAGTACAGATGACCGCCTTTCCATTCAGTCTGATGGGCAAAGCTTTGTATTGGTTAAATCACTTGGGGAAGGTTATCACTACTTGGGAAGAGTTGAGGTCTGCATTTCTGAACAAGTATTATCCACTTGGAAGACTCAACCATATGCGATCCTTAATTGCTAATTTCTCCCATATGCCCCAAGAGCCTATTCACGAGGCATGGGAACGATTCAAAGATTTGACAGAGAAATGCCCCCATCATGATATTCCAAAGACCAACCTTGTACAAAATTTCTTTGGGGGTTTAAGCATTGAGAACCAGAAGCTGGCAGATGTCTCTTGTGGGGGAAGTCACTTCAATAAGGACGGTGATGCCCTTTACCAAATTTTTGAGGAGATGACAGAAAGTTCAGCAACTCTTTCTTCTTCACGTGCTTTTCAGAAGCACCCTGTCACCACCCCTGCAGTACCCCACAAGGATGTCAATATGAAAGCAACAAAAGAAGCGGATAAGGTGGATAGCACTGACCTGGCCATCATTGGAAACCACCTATCCAAAGTGGACATTATTGAAAAGCGATCCCAGGAACTTGATAAGCTTCATGTGATCGAGCAGGGGACAAAGAACCTGGATAAGCTGGATGAGATAACAAAGCATCTGGAACTTCTTATCAATGCGATCAGTGCAGTCCACAGTACGAGTGCATCATCCAATACCTCTACTAGGGAGCATACTTCTTCCATCAAGTAGAGTAACAGAGGACCATCCACAGTTCAGCATGTCTACTACATGCAGACACCTGATCAGGTTCAGCAGCATTCACATCAGATAGTTCCGTATCAACAGGAAGTAGCCTACATTCCTGAGCAGCAGTCTCCACCTCCGCTTGGTATTCAGGAGATGAACGGTATCTGGTTCGACCGTGAGCGAAACCAGCCCCGTCCATCAAGGCAAGACCAGTTGGGTTCACAGTAGGGTCAGAGACCTGCCCACCAGTTTCAGGGAGGCAGACAACAGTTGTACCAGTACCAGCACCAGCAGTTCCATCCTCAGTATCAGTCTCCACCTCAATTCCAAAACTGGAGACAAGGCCAGCCTCAACAGCAGTCTATGTATATCCCTCATCCTAACCAGCAGCAGACTGCATATTATGGACAGTATTCTCCCCCTCCTCCTCCTTATTATCAGAATCCATATGGGTACCAACAGCCTCCTACTATCAGCCTCATCGACATCCACTCAATGAGGAACCTGAGGTCCCTTCATTCAATCTAGCACTGGACCAACTTACACTACTTATGAAGAACATGAATGAACTGATTCAGCGGATCGACGACCTGACTACCACCAAGACACTGAATCCAGCGCAGGTTGAAGCCAACCCCAACAACTTCAGACACAAGGAGCAGGTAGACAATGGCCCACCCACCCTCGAGACAGGTATGTCCTTTGATTTTACATGTTTATCTGACGCCATTCATCTCAGGAGCGGTAGGAGATTGCAGCCGCCTACGCAGCAGTTGGGGTTGGGAGATCGATCCACTGAGAGAGCATCATATTCTACATCATCTCCTTCGCCAGCAGTCGAGAGGCCCAGTATAGCAGCACCTACATCTGGAGTTCCGCCACCTTCACCAGGAAGATGCAGATCACCATCAGCAAGGGAGAATATACCAGTCGCATATTCTTCCTCTTCACCAGCAGCAGCATCCCGTTCTGTTTTAGATTCTGTTTTTCTTCACCTAGATTGGACAACACTGTACAGACTGATTCCAGTTGTCCTCTTGTACATGATGATTCTAGTTTGAATAAAGGAAATGAACGTTTGCATGTTTATTCTGATTCTGTGCCATTTCCTTCTGCTCTCAAAGCTAAAAAAATCAAAAATTAAAAACAGCACTATCTGATCCTGGAGTGGTTGAGATCTTACAGAACATCTTTTTTAAAGATGACACCCCTTAAGGCCATGGAATACATGCCTACAATAAAAAAGGGAATGAAAGAGGCATGTACCCAAAAGCGTCAACCAAGGAAGAACAGACAAAAGGAAATAGAGAAATACATTTTGACCATGGCCACAGTTCATGCCATCAGTAACCTTCCGCCTAAAAAGACAAGGGAGTACCTCACATCCGTTGCCATATCTTTGATCAAGAATTTGATCGTACTCTTCTCGATAGTGGTTCCTCCATTAATCTCATGCCTTCCTCTTTATTAATTGAATTCCAACTAGGGCCTCTTAAGACAACCAGAATGATCCTTCAGTTTGTTGATAGATCGATTAAGAGGCCAAGAGGCATTTTAGAAGACGTTATTGTAATGGTGCAGGGAATGAAATTCCCTGTTGATTTTGTTGTCATGGATTTGGACACACCTGCATCGCTACTCCATACTCCGATCATACTAGGTCGACCATTCCTCCGAAAGGTCGAAGCAACAATTGATTATGGTAATGGAGAGATCATCTTTCACTCTCGTAGTGACAAGTTGAAATTGAGACGATCTCTGATCCCAGACCATCATCGCCACCAGCAACATATGATACAAAGAAAGTTATATCAGAGCCAGATGACTGTGATTTTCTTGTTGAATTCAGAGAGACAGATCTTTTCACGGATTTTATAGATACCCAGGAGTTCCTTTCCCATAAGGACTCTATGGAAAGCACAGTCGACATGAGTTCCCTTGGTGGTCCAATTGAGACAGTTACCGAGGAGCAGTTCGAACAAAGTTCTGAGATCCAGATATCTGAGCCATTTGTTGAATTTCCTGATTTATGCACAGATGAGAGACATCTTTCTGAGATTATTGCTGAGATATCTGAGCCGTTCATTGATAAGAGTATTGAACATCCTGATGAGCCATTCCTTTCTGAGCAGAGATCATTCATTACAGATCTATCAGATATTCTACTTGCTGAGCCGTCAATAGCCAAGGTGGATAGTCTACAGAGCACAGATCATAAACCGTCTATCAATACAGTAGCAGAGGTTATCACAGAGCTGATTCAGGCCCCACCTGAGCTCAAGGTTTTACCATCAACGTTGAAATATGCCTTCCTTGCGCCCCCAAATGTTTCCGGTCATCCTCAACTCGTAGTTGACCGCTGAACACGAATCTCGCGTGTTAGAGGTTCTTGAGAGAAACCGCAAGGCCATAGGATGGAATATCTCGGATCTCTGTGGGATCAATCCAGTATTGTGCTCGCATCATATATATCTAGAGGATGACTGTAAACCCTCCCGTGAATGTCGGCGCTGTCTAAATCCAAACCTAAAGGGGTTGTCATGAAGGAGATCAAAAAATGGTGTGATGCTGGCTTTATATGTCCCTTTTCAAATTCCAAATGGGTCGGCCCTTTACATATGGTCTCGAAGAAATATGGGATTACAATCGTAAAGAATGACCACGGTGAAGAGATTCCGACCCGGGTTCCTGCTTCATGGCGTGTCTGTGTAGATTACCGACGCCTAAACTCAGCTACCAAGAAGGATCACTTTCCACTGCCCTTTATTGATCAGATTATTGAGAGGTTGGCAGGGAAAGAGTTCGTTTGCTTCTTGGATGGGTACTCGAGATACAACCAAGTTGCTATCGCTCCTGAGGATCAGGAGAAAACTACTTTCACTTGTATGTTTGGTACTTTCGGCTTTAGACGGATGCCCTTTGGATTGTGTAATGCCCCCGCTACATTTCAAAGGTGTATGTTGGTCGTTTTTGCCGACATGGTGGGTAATTTTCTTGAAGTATTCATGGACGATTTCTCAATCTACGGGGATAGTTTTGACACATGTCTTACTCATTTAGACCGAGTTCTTCAACATTGTTGTGAGGTAAACCTAGTGCTCTCGTGGGAGAAGAGTCACTTTATGGTGACTAATTGGATTGTATTGGGCCATTCATCTCCAAAGATGGTATGGAGGTTGACCCGACTAAGATTGATGTGATTTTCAAGTTAGAGCCAACGCAGAATTTGAAGCAGTTGAGGTCATTTTTGGGACACACAGGATTCTATAGGCGATTCATAAAGGACTTCCGTAAAATTGCCAGACCTTTGACTGAGCTTCTGTGTAAGGAGACTGATTTTGTTGTTGATGAGAAAGTTCTCCTTGCATCCAATTAGATGATAGAAATGGTTACTAGTGCTCCTATCTTACAGCCACCTAATTGGTCTCTTCCTTTAGAGATCATGACGGATGCATCAGATTTTGCAGTTGGAGCGGTTTTAGGATAGAGAAGGGATGGGATACCATTTTCTATACACTATGCTAGCAAGACTCTAGATGAAGAACATCAGAATTATACAGTTACAGAGAAGGAGATGTTAGCAATTGTGTTTGGGCTAGAAAAGTTCAGATCTTACCTCACAGGTTATTGTGTACACGGATCACACTGCCATACGATACTTACAGGCAAAGAAGGATTCCAAACCACGACCAGTGTACTTGAGCACTGCCACAAACTAGAATCTGGTGGGCATCATTTGGGGAAACGCACGACAGCAAAGGTTTTACAGAGTGGCCTATGGTGACCCACATTGTTTAAGGTTGCTATAAAATATGTTCGGGGTTGTACTGATTGTCAGAAAATGGGAGGAATTGTTGGTTCCAAAGATACCATGCCCCTAAGATATATACAGATTTCTGATGTTTTTGATGCTTGGGGCATATACTTCATGGGCCCATTTCCTGTCAGTCAGGGATTTCAGTACATCCTGCTCGTCGTGGATTATGTGAGTCGATGGGTGGAGGCTATCCCTACCCGAGCTGCAGATAGTCGTACAGTGTGTTCCTTTCTCAAGGACCATATTATTGCACGGTTCGGTATTCCCAAAATACTGATTTCAGATGGGGGAAGCCATTTCATTAATAGAGAAGTAAAGAAGCTTGTGAAGGAGTACGCCATTGAGCACAGAGTTGCGTCTCCTTACCACCCTCAGACTAATGGCTTGGCAGGAATTTCAAATAGGGAGATCAAGACGATACTGCAGAAACTTGTACGTCCAGAAAGGAAGAACTGGTCCCAGATGCTTGATTCAATTCTATGGGCTTATCAAACGGCGTACAAGTCTCCCTTGGCTATGTATCCCTACAGATTGGTTTATGGAAAGCCTTACCACCTGCCAATGGAATTAATTCACAAATATTTATGAGCACTCAGTGTACGCAATTTAAACTATGAGAAGGCATGAAAGAACAGGAAGTTGGATTTGAACAAATTACTGGAATTCCGAGACTTTGCATATGATAACTCACTTATGTATAAGGAGAAAGTCAAGCGCTGGCATGATAAACACATTTGAAGAAAGACTTTCTCCCCTGATCAGAAAGATTGGTTATTTGATGCTAAGTTGAAGTTGTTTCTAGGAAAATTGAAAAGCAAATGGTCAGGACCGTCCATCGTGAGAGCTGTGCGTGACAATGGTAGTATTGTCATATCTGGGTTGTCATCTGACATGCAACCATTTGTTGTGAACGGACAGTTGCTGAAGCCATATCTGGATCATGATACATTCCTGTCCGTCGTTCATTCGATATATGTGGTATCAGATGATGATCTTTTGATTCCATCTTCTGCGTCTGATACATGATCATCCACTCCTCTTGTATATCCTTTCGTTTCACTCTTTCTTCTCATGTTTTATCATTCACCCCTTTTCCGTGTGTGTATATATGCTATACTTAGGATGTGCTTTATCCTAAGTATAAGGGGTGAATGACTTGTGTTGTTCTTATTTGTCCTGTTCATCACTCTTGTCGTTGCCTATACTTAGGGATACTCTACCCAAAGTATAGGGGGTGATGTTGTTCATATCGTGTCTTTTTTATTTTTGAGTATGTACATTCTCTTCATCGGTTTTCTCCTTTTGTACACTCTACGATACTTAGGATTACTTGATCCTAAGTATAGGGGGGATCACCAACTTCTCTTCTTTTTATCCTTTCTTTGATTCATTGTAGCATAGGAGTCTTTTCACTTTTCTATACTTAGCACGAGTTATGTCTTCCTTTTTTGCTCTCTGATCACTACGAGGACATAGTTCGATCTAAGTATAGGGGGGTGTCGTATATATTGTATATATACTTTAGACATAACTCGTACTTTTAAATATGTTTATTTGGGGGGTTATGTGTATAATTTTATAAAATCCACGTGTGTAAAAAAATAAAAAAAATAAAAAGACAAAAACACAAAACAAAAACACAGAAAAAAATAAATTAATTAAAAAAACACAAAAAAATCTTGTACATTATTTTACTAACCCTTTTTCCTAAAAAACTACAAAACAAAAAATCTATAAAAACTCGCATAATTAAAAAAAACCATTTCTTTTAAATCTGCATTTTTCTCCAAAAAAACCCCATAAAAAGTTCAAAATTAAGAAATTATTAAAAAATGTTCTTTTCACATGTGCATCATTCCTTTTCAAAAAAAACCTTTGCATTGTTCATATTTTCTTGCATTTGCATGTGCATTTTTCAGGATAGTATTGACATTTAAACTATGTTTGGAATAAAATTGGAGAATGGAGCTTAATTGGACCTTAATCCACCTAATTCTTAGAGGAACTTCACCGAGAAATAGGATTTTAGAAGCTTCAGGTCCTTGACTTAATTCTTTGAGTTCCACATGACAATGTGCAACGTTTGACTCTTAGTGTCTAACCTGGTCTCTTCATTCTGGGTACAACTCTGGAATAGGGAATTAATTTGTACTCTCGCACTATGCACTTAGCTCAACTCAGACGGGATGTTGGAAATCTGTATGAGTTTCTTTTCTAGTAGCGTGGAAATCTAAAGATCGGAGTACAGGTTGGAATAAAGCTTTAGAAAAGGGATGGACGGCTGGGCACAATTTTTTCTAAGACCCCAAAACATGTACAGAAACAAAAAGATTCTATATCCATAGTGGAACAACAAGATCCAAGTAGAACCACCAAAAATCTAAATACAAAGAATCCACTACCAAATAAATATCTGATCAAAAAGGTCCAAGCTTCAAGAAAATTGCAGATCTAGGTGGAGACTCGGCTACACTGGCCAGCTTCACAAGGAGAGGTGACTGCACTGGCCACCCTCCAGTTCTTTTCTCCTTCTTCTAACTTCTCCCCCAATTCGATTGTGAACACAGCACGACAGACCTTAGAAGAAAAGACCTGACTCCCCGAGGACGAGTTACTGGAGAGGAGATTTGCATGGTAGTCCGGCATTCTGGATGGGAAGAGCTAAAACCTTTAACAAACATGAGTCTATTGTTCAATGTTCATAAGGTATGCTTTGGGATGAGGATTGATCTAAGATGACTTCTGAGCCGAAACTGTGACAATGATGTGTAGAACATGAATGCTGTCAGTTTTAAAATTCTAAGTCTCACAGAAGTTCCGACACACTAATAATCCAAAGGTCCGACAGAGCTCCAAACTACAATTTTATGAAGATAAGTTTAATACTCAATATTGTCCTACTTTCTTTATTTTCCCTTTCCTTTTCTTTTTTTTTCACTTATTCTTTCAAATAAGTATTTGCTAAGGGACTAGCAAAGTTAAAGCATAGGGGAATGATGAATCTGCGATTTGTCATTTTTATTCATTTATTTTAGCTTAAAATCCCTTATAAATACTTGCATATAACACTAACTCTATATTCTTACTAACTTGCATCTGTGTGTAAATATTGTACACTTCTTACTAATTTTAACCTAAAATAAATAAAGAAAGAAAGTAAGTAAGGAAAAATAAAGAAAAGAAAATAAAAAATAATAGGAAGACGGTATACAGGATGACCCAAACCCCGAGAGAAGGTCAAGACTTGACCTGATCGACCAGGAATAAAGTAGGGGGAGATATGGTCCTTAAGCAGAAAATCCAAAAAAAATATGTGTGTGTTGTTGTAAATACTTCTCACTTATTTTGTGTATATCCATGTAAAACTGACACTAGTTTATTTGTGCATTAATTGACCTCAAATCAAATAACTTTCAAAATCAAAGTTGTAAATAAAAATACGTTCTAATTAATAAAAATAATTGCATAATTAAATCATGTACAAAATAAAAGTAACCACACTTGGAAAAAAACTACTAAGCACTAATAGAAAGACCAATTCCGGCTCCATATGAACTCAAATTGAACCAATCTCACTTCCATTGGATTCTTAATTAAACTATCTTTAAAATGGCTGTTATTTCATAATTTTGGGAGTTACGAGTAAAAAGTTGGTTTTCCGGGGTGGTTTGTGCAATTTTCCCATGTATTTTTGTTAATATTTTTTTTGTATATATTTGTAAATTATTCTTACTAATTATTTAAAATAAAAATAAAAAAATATAAATATAAATATAAAAATTAAAAATTTTAAAATAAAAAGCCAATTTCCTTAATTACCCTTGTATATAATGTCATATATGTATATAGTTGCTATTTTAAATTAACCACCATAGAAAATAAAAAATGACAATTTTTAATTCAAATAAATAAAGTGACGAAAATTTTAAAAAAAAGATAATTTTGTAAATAGTTTTATCTCTTTTTATCTTTATCTCATTTCAATTTTCATCTCTCTTATCTCTTCCACCAAAAAATTTAAAAATTTAAATTTCATCTCTATCTTTTCTATTTATATGGCTCCTTCTCTCTCATTCCAACTTGATCAATCTTTAGAGAGAGGAGCTCGATCTCCGAGAGAAAATTTCATCGAGAAAAGTGCCTAGCCTCCGAGCCATCCAGTGACAGCGAGTCGGACTTGCCGAGGTGATCACGGTCCATTTCTGCTCCTAAGGTGAGATCCATCATTTTTATAATTTTATCTTAGGTTAATCATACTTTATTTCATCGCATTTTAATTCTATCGTCATTTTATTTCTCTAGATCTTAAAAAAAATAAATTTCATCACGATTTTGATCCTATTCGACTCAATTTTTCATCTCACATTCTTGATCTCCTTGCATTCTATTTCTATCGTCCACGATCTCTCAACTCCGACCGTGTACGGTGGCCGGAGATCGGATTTGAATCTCTTATTTCCGCCAGATCCTTGTTCATTTTTCCGTGTTGTATATAAATAAAATAAAAAATAAAAAATGCATATAATTGTTTTTCTTCTCTAACATTTGTTTTGCAGAAGAATATTAAAAAAACAATAAAAAAACTATTTTTTATTACTATTTACATTTCCTGTTTATAAAAAACAAAAAACACAAAAACAAAAATTATTTCATTTTTTCTTTCTTCATCTGATTATAGTAAAAATAAAAATAATAAAAAGGGGACAGCTGCCCCTAGGCGTCGCCGTCCCTCCTCCGCTCCAGACATCCACCGCCGTGCGAGGGCGGCACATGCTCCCTCCTCCGCCTAAACATGAAAGCCTCCGCCGCCGCAGCTCCGCCCGGCCACTCGAGACCTGCTTCTCCAGAACCGACAGCACCACTTGACTCCTCCCTCTACGCCATCCTCCGCGCGGACATACGCGACAGCACGACCTCCACAGACTCTCTGCGCCTGCAGCGGCCCTGCCTCCGCCAAGGAAGAACCGATCGCCGACTCCCATCGCCATCCCGTGAGGGTGGCGCAGGCTCCCTCCTCTGCCTAGCGCGGCAGAGCCGCAACACCAGTCTTCTACATAGTGCCCAGCACCTCCGCGCTCGTCCTGGACCATCATAACGTGGAGCCGTAACGCCGATCCTCCGCCAAAGCCCCATGCGCTCGCCGCTCATTTGGGAGGAAGAACAAGGGGCGGTGCCCCCTTGGATCTCTTGAGAAGAAATGAAGAACAAGGGGGTAATTTTGGGAAATTATATCTGAGCCCTCAGGAGTTTCCCATAATTGCAAAGACGACCCCCACCAGCTCTATCACACGTAACGCACGTTGTATCGCTGGGTAATTCGTATTTCTTGCCTCCAATTTATTTCTGTTATTTATTCTATGAAAAAACAAGAACTATTGACATTTTGGTCCCTGTGATTCTAGACCTTTATTTTACTAGATTCCTTATTGAAATAAATATTTTTCTTGGTCAATAAATTCTTGCAAAATCATGGTATACTTCTGATGTGAATATTTATCTAGAATAAATTTCTCATTGCATTTTAATTTTATTTGTTATTAATAAAAAATGAAAAACAGTGTCATTTTATTTTCCTAAAATTAAAAAATTCATAAAAATGCAAATATTGTTCCAAAAATTCCAAAACAATTATGGTAGTTTTATTTCATCGCCATTTAATTTCTATACAAATTTCGTGCATTAATTATTTATAAAACCTAAAAAATTAAAATTACTAAAAATATTATAAAAATCACAGAAAATTCTACAAATATCCAAAAATAGTGATTTCATTTCCTATTTGTAGATAATTGCTTCTATTTTGTCATAAAAATAATTACCAGGAGTTTTGGGTAAAATATTTTTAAGTTGCAAATTACTCCATGTTGTGCACTATTTCACATTTTCTCACTGTTTGATTTTTAGAAAATCACAAAAGAATCAGAAAAAGTTGAAAAAATTACCAAAAAATTTTAAACATATAAAACACAAAAATATTTTCTCTAGAATTTTCTAAGCATTTTTGATAAATTAAAAAAAAGAGTTGGTGCATGTATTTCATATCTCGTGCATTTTTTCTCCATTATTTTTTTAAAAATGCAAAATCAAAATCACTAAAAATTTAAAAATTAGAAAATAAAAAATTTAGAAATAAAAAAATTTTAAAAATTAAAAAAGATAAAAAATCACAAAAATCAAGGATAGTTATCCTTTGAGATTCATGTTTTTCTCTTAATTGATTTTTGATTAATTGAATAACCCTCGAGATTTGTAGAATCCCTGAGTTCGACCATGTCTGCTATACAGGTTAATAGGTAGCAAAAAGAAAAAAAATGTTTGTCGCAGGATTTTTGGGGATAGCAATGATGTATCACTAATTTATCAGATCCAGAGAAAATCGCGAGCAACCCCGGTTCAACTTCGTATACTTCAGCCTGTGATATTCGCCAAGAGCGGAGTACGTTAATATGGAAGGCGTGGATTTGGGCTCTATCTTAATGTGTGCACACACTCTTTGTACCCTCACTATGCATGAAATCAAGGTCGTGGTTACTCTTCCGCAAACAAAGGTTAATTTTATTAATTTTTTAAGTCCTATTCAATTAGCAGTCCCAATTCGAGATTAGTTGTCACTGTAGTTAATCCACACAAGAAATCACATCTACCGTCCAGTCCCAAAACGAGAGGGAATCAAAAAAAGCTGATGCGATCGAGAAAATGATGATGAATGCTTGAGTAAGAAGACTTATAGTTCCTCTATCTCTCTACAATGCAAGATGCACAACTGAATTGAAAATTTTATACTAAATGAATTCAAGTGATGAAAAGCTGCTTCTAGACAGGCAATTCTATTAACGAGTGAAGAATAAATATTAATTTGGTTAAAGTCATGCGGTCTAAGTGCATCTTTTATTGGTGAAGTGTGGTCCTAGATATTACGAGCACAAACAGACTTAGGAAGCTGTAAGAGCTGCTGATGAATACCTGATTCTCACTCTTTATTTTTTTATTTTAGCTATTTATCTCAGCAAAGTATCATGTAAATAGGTGTAAATACAATAAGTTAACATTCAACATGCTTGTGTTAACATTGTATAATTAGCATGTATTTGTGCAAAAATAAAAGAATAAAGGACAAGAAAAAGGAAGGAGGTATTTAGAATAAATACAGAGTGACCAGAACCCCAAGAGAAGGTAAAGCCTTGACCTGATTGCCAAAGAAAATAAGTAGAGAGAGATAGGGCCTACTCTATGCTGGACATATTACCTATATATGTAATAAGTATTATTTTGATAAAATAAAATTAAAATATTATTATTACCTCTGTGTATATTTTCTAAAAAATAAAAATAAAATAAAAATCAGAAAAATAAAATAAAATAAAAATAAAATCCTTTCTCACTTGTACAAAATGCATGTATACATGTCACATTCCCTATTTATTTTATAAAGTAAAATTATTTTGTACCCCTTAAAATATGTTGAAAATAAATAAAATACAAAAGTGGGGTATTTGTATAAAAATAACAAAATAAAAATAATTGTGAAAAATACATAGGTATATTATACATGCATTTATCACTATTTATTGTATATACAACAATTTTTTTTATAAACATAGTTAAAAATCATAGAAAAATAGTTTGAAAATTAATAAACATTTTTCATTTTATACACTTTTTATTTTGAACTCATTTACTATTTTTTAGTGTTTTTGTAAATATTTTGTAAATCTCTTTTTTCTGATTGGTCAGGACCGGGTGTTGACCTCCTGTCAACGCCCTCTTCCAGGGTAGATCTACTCAACTTCTCTTGTCGGAGTGTTTTCTCCCATTTTTCCCAATCAGGTCTCGCCTCTTCTTGACTCAATTCTTTGCCCAGCCTTCTCCTGGGATCTATCACCTTCGTGGATCCCTAAGAAGGTATGGATCATCCTAGGTTTGCGCGCTCTCGCCCAATCTTCTCACCCTCTTAGGAAGCCTGTAAATTGTCTCTGCCTACCCAATGTCGCAGCTCGTGCCTCGCTCCTTCTTCCAACCCTAGCCACCTTTGGTTGAGTGACAGCTACCGGAGGCCACCTTTGGGTTGGAGTTTGGTCACGTACTCACGCAGCTCAGCTACGTGGCCGGCGAGCGCCGCTGCGTCTAGCCTCCTGGCTTTCCACAGCTCGGTTGAGGCCACAACCCCGACTCCCATCTTTGCCTGAAGCTCAGGACTTCATCCAGGACCTCAGGTATTGCCCATTTCGCTTCCATTTTCCTGTTCACTTCGATCTTGCATTTCATCTCCACCGCATGTTCACTCTCTCCGACCAGCTGGTCGGAGCCTTGACACCCACACCCAACTGTTCAGATCGACCCCCATCTCACCCATCATCTTGCACCACACCCTGATCATCCTTAGTCTCGACCATTCGGTCGAGATTAAGGCTAAGATCCCCCTCTACCTTCTTCACTGGAGATCGAACCCCATCCACTGTCGCTTCTTTCCCTTATCGCTTCAATAACCTGGATCAGAGCACAGCCCCGAGTCCCAGCTTTGCCTTGCAGGTACCCCAGTGTGCAGGGAGCCCCTACTGGACCTCCAACTGCTTGGCGGAGTAGCTTCATGTGAAGCTCATGTGTCCTGACCATCGACCGTCCTTAAGCTGATCCACCTCCGGCATCCGACGTGGAGCACCCCTCCAGAGGTGCTCGACCATTTGGAGGCTTGATCAGCCCAAAGGATACACACTCAGTCTTGATTGAAGTTCGCCATTCACTAGTTCATCCACCATCTTCCATCACCGTTGGATCAGGAGCAGAGGCCTAGTTCTGATCTGAGCCTACCATTGCTGCAGCTTTTCAGCCCGTTGGATCAGTCTGACAGGTTAGATCTACCGTGCGTCCCTTACATTCCTCAGACCATCATATCCTTTCGTAGGGAATGATCAGAGCTGTCAGAGCCATCACATGCACCCCACGTGCCTAGGGGTATATTGCATTATTGACCCTGCATTTTTACTCTCTATTATCTAGTCCATTAAATAAATTTGTAGCTAAGATATTTTACGGTTTGGACCTCAAACTTTTAATATCTGCATTTTAGTCCTATGTATCTGAGCTCATGTGTAGTTCCACGTGCTTAGTGGTTATTTGCATTATATTCCCTGTACTTCATGGATGTTAGGTTTTGAATGGGAACTTTTTAGTATTTGCATTTATGCCCCTCTTAGCCCGTGCCACGTGTTCTGCGCGTGTTTGTCTAGCTAATTTGCAGATCAAGCCCCTTATCTTTTAATTGTGTTATTATTTGGCCTATAACTTTTGAATAATTACATCTAGGTTCCTATATGTTGTGTGCTTTGTGTTTGATCAAATAATTACCAAATTAACTCGAAACATTCCATAAAAAATATAGTTAGCTCATGCTAACATGTAATAATTATGGTAATTTTTGTGAATTGATTTATTTTATTTGATATTTTCTAAAAATCAAAAACACCTAAAAACTAATCTGTTTATTTTCTAAAATACATAAAAATTCGAAAAATTGTTTGAAAATATCCATAAAATTTCTGTGTTTATGTTTTTATATGCTTTGTCTTCAATAGCATTTTTACTTGAAAATTCCCCATAAAAATCCTAAAAATCACAAAAGATTCAAAAAAAATACAAAAATCATTAAAAATTCTAGAAAATTAAAAAAATGCATTTCACTTGATGTTTGTAGCTATTTTTATTTACTTTTCATAAAAACTACAACCATGACATTTGGGCATTTTTCATATTTTAAACTTGCCTTTTAGTCCAGGATGTACACTATTTTCCATTTTTGCTCTTGTTTGAATTTTATAAAATCATATAAAAATTGGAAAAATCGCATAAAATCACCAAAAATATCTAAATATTTGAAAAAACATAAAAATATTCCTATTTCCTATTTTTGAGCATTTTAGAGTTGTAATAAAAATTATGAAGCTTGCTTGTTTGTATTTATTTCTCTTGTTTTCTTGTTTTAAAAAAATAAAAAAAAAATAAAAACTACACAAATATGCTCTTATTTTGACTGCTTCGTACATTTCCGTGCTCCTTGTATTCGACCTTGGTTGCTATACCATGTTAAATAAATAGTGAAGACCGCTAACATTGAATTTCGTGCTTTGATTGATTTATCTGAGTGGTTCTCTTATTTTCTTGTTGAGTTTGATTGGCTGCTTGGGGTCACAACGACCCGTGATTATTTTTTAGACTTAACCCTAGTCGGCTGGTCGCTCATCAAAATGGCGTGGTTGCTGGGGAGCACAGCTTAGTAGTATTTTCAGCCTTTTCTGCCTATTTTATCTCAATTTGTTATAACTGCTCTCTGACATGTTTTCTGTTTCTCTTTACGTGCGAGGAACCGTCGGAGGATACTTTGGAGGAGACACGTGCCCGAGGAGGAGCCGAAGTAGAGGAGGAAGTAGTTGTAGGTTCTAGAGATTAGATAGAGTAGTTAGGTTTTCTTTTCAGTACACTTATTATTGTTGTAATAATACAAGGACACTCCGACTTTCTTGGACACTTGAGGGATATCGAGGTCTGTTTCGCCGAGCACCGGTGTGCTTGGGGGACCTCACAGTAGTTTTTTACCGGTTTTGTTTTATTTGCATTTTCTTTCCTTTGATTCTCGAAGAATTTTACCCCTAGATTTAGGAATTTCTTTTGATTGTGATGTAAATAATCAAGGCCAAATCTTTAATATATTGCCTGCACCTATAGATTAATAATTGGATCTTAATAAAAATCATAATAAAAAGTTAATCTGATTGATTGAGAGGTCACGTGCCGCTAGAGGCCGTATACAGCGCATGCAGGATTCGTTGTGGTGGACACCTATCGGCATCAAAGATCGGACCTCGACCTCTCTCTAGTCAGTTAACTATTGTTCTTCACGATCATAGAAATTGCTCATCAAAGGCCGTTTTCTTCTTGCATCATTTAGATTAGTTTTATTTCAGTCTTTAAATTTATGCACGGATCACCCTGCATGTAGAGTGCTGGCGACAGATACACATTTCTGACTTTGCATGCATCATAAATTTTGATAATGCATCGACTTTTTTGACTTCTCCCCCTGTTTTTGGACTTTAAATAATCATGAGATCGAAAAATTTGATAGGCATTTGTTTGATTATTGAAAAATACCATAAAAAGAGAAATCATAAAATTAAGACTGCTAATCAAACTTGATCATAAAAGACACCTCACTTAAAAAAATATGTCTTGGGAGAGTCATCCCCTTATTGTTTGATTTGCTTGCGCGAGAGAGTGACCCGCACACTAGGCTAGAGCCATACGTAAACTCTTGTTTGACTACTGGTCTTGGGGTTAGTCGTTCTCCAGTGAGGATTGCTACAGTCTCCTGTAAAGCAGGCCGCAATATCCTTAACAGAGCGAGTTGATCGGGTAGACAGTAAACAGTCCGCAACTTGTATTGGCCGAGAAAGACCTAGCTTTGGGATTGGGCCAGTCTCTCGGGAGCATCGGTTTCCTGCCAACTCGCTTAATCGCCCTGCAAGACTGAATTTTCACCTAAATAGAATTGACAAGATAAATGACCGAACCCTTACGGTCATCAACTCAACGTTGCATAGGTGAATTGGGGGTTTGATTGATGATCTTGTTTGTTTCCAGATCCCATCCGCACTTCTTCCAGATCACGATGATGGGCTGGAGGTCCCTTAGCTGCCCCTGGCAGCACCGCTCTCAAGTACTCCGACCCACCCATATAGGCAGGTTCGGGAGAGCCTATACTAGCTCTCCGAACTTGAGTTCGATTCCACCATGTTCACCCTCGACCACCCTTCTTCCAGTCTCGAGGTGCCCGAGCAGAGACCTACACAGATATTTGTTCATTGGATGCCACCTGAGTTGGAGTCTTTTGCCTTTGCAAAGACCCACGAGATGGCCAACAGTGAGGAGCACACCGATGGATAGCCCCAGGGTTCTATGTACGTTTTAGATCAGGGCACCATCAACAAAACACTTTTAGCCTCCTTGGAGACAATGCAGAGGCAGATTAGAGACCCAGGAGCCTTCATGGTAGAGTTGCACCGGGAACTGACCCAGATGCGAGCTAACAGAGAGAAGCAACAGAGAGCATGCAGTGGAGAGATCCCAGAGGGTGGAGGAGCAGATAGAGGATAACCAGAGGAGTCGTAGAAGCCAGTCCAACTAGCCAGGTCGATGAGGGAGTTGCACAACCCTGGTGCAACACTTACAAACCGTTGGATCCAGCTTCCGGCGATTTTGGGAGACTTCAAGATCCCTCCCCAGACCATTCAGCTCTTGCCTAAATTTCATGGGCTTGCCATCAAGGAGCCGCATATACACCTGCAGGAGTTCGAAATGATATGCAACACGATCAACGACAGATACATGGACGAGGATACCATCAAGATGATGACATTTCCATTCTCCCTCGTTGACAGAGCAACCTACTGTTTGAAGCATTTAAGGAGATATGTGACTTCGTGGGAGCAGCTCCGGACCAAGTACTTAAACAAGTACTATCCACTCGACCGGACAAACGCAGCACGAGCTCTGACCAAGAATTTCTCCATGATCCCCAACGAGCAGTTCCATGAGGCGTGGGACCGTTTCTGTGAGCTCATTGACCGGTGTCCCCGCCACGACATATCCAAGCCAAACCTAGTACAAAGCTTCTTCTATGGGCTGACACCGGAGCTGCAGGGGCTAGTTAATGCTTCTTGTGGGGGCTCTTACTTTGCCAAGGATGAAGACCAGGTCTGGGCCATCTATGAGGAGATGGCTGAGAATTACACAGTGATATCCCAGACCCTGCTCTACACTCAGGGGAAGCCCTCACCCCATATTGTGTCCTATCAGAATATAACACGAGTTGATGCAGGTCCATCTGCCTCTTTAGCACCCACATCACAGGCAGAGTCATCGGCTGGTGACATGGGCATTATTAGAGAGAAGCTGGACCGCATCGAGATCATCGAGAAGAAGCAGTGCTGGGGCATGGCTCAGATCAGTTGGCATAGACCTTGAGTGACCTGAAGACCTAGATCATGTGTCTCCAGGAGGCATAGATGGCTTCTCAACCCCGTCTTAAGTCATGAGCTGATCCCAACAGCAGCAGCTCGTCCCAGCCCTCCGCCAGTACCGACAGGTTCACCACATCCAGGAAGTGTCGGTCCTGCAGTTGCAGCACCAGTACTCTTAGCCACTGCCATCTCAAAACACTCAGATGGTGGTGTACTCACAGGATCAGCCACTGGCAGTTCTTCATCCCCCTACGAGCAGAAGCCGTTGATGGAAGTCAACGAGATTTGGTATGATCGAGAACAGCCTGGGATCCACGAGATCATCCTGAATTCAGGTGGTCGATCGGAGGTACCTTATCCCAGCATCAGCCTCCAGTTCAGGGTGGACAGTTCGGCCAGCAGCAACAACAGCCTCAGTTCTCCCACCAGCCATTGCAGTAGCACTTTCAGTTGGGTCCTCGTCCCTACCAGCAGGGACAGTAGTGGAGGCAGCACCAGCCGCAGCCTCAGCATCAGTATTCTCAACCTCCCCCCACCAATTCCAGTAGCAGCCTCATTTCCAGCGAGGCAACCCGTTCGGTTCTCATGGGCCAGCCTATGAGAACCCATCCCTTGACGATTTAGCCTGCCTACTCTCAGACCATCAGGCATCCTTTAGGTGGGAGATGGACGAGTTTCGGCGAGAGATGAGGGATCCAGCCGACGGTACTGAAGCCTTTGCTTCTCCAGATGCAGAGGGTGGTACTGACACCACCATACCAGATGATGCTGAGCAAGAGCGCGGCGCTGATGCCGCAACGGCAGATGCCATAGGTGGTACTGAGGCCATCCCTTCTATTTTAGTTGTGTTACCTCCAGTTTTTATATGTCGGGACCTTACGAAAACACTAAAAATTAATAAAGGAAAGGTTTCTTCATCTTCAAGTCCATATGTGATGCCTGATGATACTTGTATGGACCCTTTGCCTTCTCAGCAACAAGAACCTCTTCCTAGTCCTCTATCTGAGGAGGGCCCAGCCACCCCCTTCCCTCAAGCACTTTGCTTGGGTAAGGGGAATAAAAAAGAAAATCCAAAAAAAGACCAGCAGTTAGAGTTCAGCCAACAGATGATTAATAGATTCCATATCCAGCTGACTCTACATGAGTCACTTGAGCACATCCCTCTCTTCTAGAGGAACTTGAGAGAGAAGACCACTATTTGTAAGAAGAAGAGGAACCATCAGGCAGAAATCCATGTGTTGACTTGTGCCACCTGCTTCGCCATCCAGAATTGTCTGCCAGCCAAGAGGCCAGATGCAGGAGCTCCCTACGTCAGATGCCACATTCATGAGAAGAGATTTGATCGTACTCTATTAGACAATGTCTCTTCCATTAACCTCATTCCGACAACCTTACTCGACCGGTTCGAGTTTGGCCCTCTTAGACAGAGCAGGACAATCCTTCAGTTTGTCTGTCAAGAGGCCGAAGGGGTTGTTGAAGGACGTAGTCATCACAATTCAGGGATTGAAATTCCCTGTGGACTTTGTTGTGTTGGGCATGGAGATCCATGAGTCTGTGACCGATACCCCCATCATTCTAGGACATCCATTCTTGGCCACAATCAAGGTGGTTTTCGATCATGATAGCAGGAAGATGTACTTTGATGTCAAGGGTGAGAGTATACAAATAGAGATGATTGATGAGACCAGAGTGCGAGACTCAGCTTGCTCAGAGCAGTCCAACGATACAGTGCAGACGACAGAGGCAGAGCAAGACGCCCACCAGGAGTGTGACTTTGTGATCACTGATGATGAAGTCGCTTGGTCCAATCCCATTTAACGAGCCCTTCTCTCACCTTCAGATTGCATATTAACAGTTTCCTGCAGAGGAGAGTTCAGAGACCACACTCTTGGTCGAGGACACTTTTGAGGCCGACGACCGCATTCTGGACAACGAAGCAGATTTTTGTGTCTTGTGATTCTAATTCAGATCCCTCAGATTCAGACATAGACTGGGCAGAATTTGATGATATATTACCTTGTCTGATTTCCATAAAGCCATCAGCTAGGGCGGAGACCGTGATAGCACTGAGTACAGATACACCAACAGGGCCGTCTTCGCCAGTTTTCCATGATCAATAAGAATTCTCTCATTCACACCTTGTGATTATGATTCAGATCCCTTAGATTCAGACATAGTTGCATTCACTCAGACCTTTCAGAGGCCAAATTTGCCAGCTCCCAGTTGTCTCGAACAGAAGCCTTTACTGCAGTCGCTGAAGTATAGATTCCTTGCGGGTGAGCATGAGATGTACCCCATCATTATCTCAGTAGATTTGACTGGAGAGCAAGAATCTCGATTGATGGAGGTTCTTGAAAAGAACCGCAAGGCAATAGGATGGAGTGTAGCTGATCTCCAAGTTATAAGTCCGGCCCTGTGCTCTCATCATATCTATCTCGAGGAGGACACGAAGCCGTCGCGTGAGTTCCAGCATCGGCTGAACCTGAATCTTTGAGAGGTGGTCATGAAGGAAATATCGAAATGGTGGAGGGCCGATTTTATCTACCCCATCTCCGACTCCAAGTGGGTTAGTCCATTACATGTGGCGCCCAAGAAGATGGGCATCACAACAGTTGTGAGTGAGTCTGGAGAGGAGATAGCTACCCAGTACCCACTTCTTGGAGGGTCTGTGTGGAATACATATGATTGAATCAGGCCACTAAAAAAGATCATTTCCCGCTGCCTTTTATTGATCAGATTATAGCGAGGCTAGCTGGGAAGAGTCACTACTATTTTCTTAACGGGTACTCCGGTTATAATCAGGTGGCCATAACGCCCGAAGACCAGGATAAGATGACATTCACCTATCCGTTTGGAACCTATGCTTTCAGGAGGATGCCCTTTGGTCTACGTAACGTCCTGATGACATTCCAAAGGTGCATGCTGTCCATTTTCTCGGATATAGTGGGTGACTGTTTAGAGGTCTTCATGGATGACTTTTCGATCTATGGTGACGGGTTCGACGCTTGTCTTGACTGCCTAGATCGTGTTCTTCAGCACTACATAGAGGTTCATCTTGTCTTTTCTTGGGAGAAGAGTCACTTCATGGTGACTCAGGGGACGGTGCTTGGTCATATCATCTCCAACAGGGGCATGGAGGTTGATCCGATCAAGGTGGATATCATCAGAAGACTCAATCCACCGTCCAACTTGTGATAATTACGGTCTTTTCTGGGGCATGTCGGCTTCTACCGATGTTTTATTCATGACTTTAACAGGATTGCCTGACCATTGACTGATCTGTTGACGAAAAACATCAAGTTCATTGTAGATGATAAGTGTCTGGCATCATTTGAGACTCTCAAGAGCTTAGTTGTTGAGGCTCTTGTCCTTCAGCCGCCTGATTGGTATCTCCCATTCGAGATCATGACAGAAGCCTCCGATTTTGCCGTAGGGGCTATGCTGGGATAGAGGAGGGATGGAGTACCATTTACCATTCACTATGCTAGTCGAACAATGGATGTCTCTCAGCGAAACTATACAATCACGGAGAAAGAGATACTAGCCGTAGTTTTTGCCTTGGATAAATTCAGATCATATATTCTTGGATCCAAAGTGACTATCTTTACTGATCATACCGCCATCAGGTACCTTATGGCAAAGAAGGATGCCACGGCTCGATTGACTAGATGGATCCTTCTACTCCAGGAGTTTGACATTGAGATTAAGGATAAACCTGGAGTCAAGAATGTGGTGGCGGATCATCTCTCCCATTTGGAAAATCTTGAGGAATCTTAGAAAACTGATCCCATAATAGAGACCTTCCCAGATGAGATGATACTTGCTATCGTCTCTCTCCCATGGTATGCCGACATTGTGAACTATCTTATCGCCAAGAAAGTTCCACAAGGTTGGCCCAGACATCGACTTGAGGCCTTCCTTGCGAAGGCCAATTCTTACCATTGGGAGGATCCCATCCTTTATCATGAAGGAGGGGATAACGTCTGGCGTCGGTGCATTTCTCAGGAGGAGCACCATAGCATCCTCACATACTGCCACAAGCTTGAGGCATGAGGACATCATTCTGGGAGGAGAGCAACACAGAAAGTGCTCCAAACCGGCCTATGGTGGCCTACCCTCTTCAAGGATTTTGATGAATTTGTGAAGAGGTGTACTGACTGATAACATGCATCCTACAAGGGTCACAATAATATATATAATGTCGCTGAGGCGACCGCTCACAGAACACCAGTTAATCAGCAATAAACCCACACTAAAGAATAAATCAAATGAGTCCCAAAATTGTGAATTAACATTTAACTCTACCATAAAATGCATAGTGAACAAGCATGTAGAGGTCGAACCACAAAGAGCAATACAAAAATGCAGTAGCCTATGATGTTCATGTACCACAAAGTCATCCTTGTATGAATTCTATTTTTGAGGGTTTTTTTAAGATATCTATATTGTTGAGCATTATATATTAATGTACATATGTATTTATTTAATATAGATATATAGCTATATACAAATAAAGAGTATATATAGAGAAGAGAATACACATATGTAGAGATAGGATATAAATATATTAATATAGATATATATTATTTTTTTAACATTAATTTTAATTTTCAGATTTTGATACATAAATAAATATATATATATATATATATGTATATATATTTTTAATTTTCTTTTTCAATATTGGAATGTATATAGAATGTAATGAGAGAGGTGATATAATATTTATAAAAATATACAAAAATACTCAAAAATGCAGAAATAAAATCTTTTTGGTATTTTCATGATTTTTTACTGTTTTAGTGATTTTTGGGTATTTTTCAAATAGTTTTTTGTTATTTTTAAATAGCAAAATAAGGGAAAACATGGATTAAGCTACTGGCTGGGGATAAAATGGGAATTAAAAATAGCAAACAGCCACAAAATTTTCCCAAACTAATTTTAAAATAAAGATAATAAAATTTAGAACCTACAGGAACTTAGTTTGCATTTATTACAGTTTTCAATATTTTTTTAGATTTTTTTGAAGTTTTTAGGTATTTTTGAATTTTTAAGATTTTTGTTTTGATTTTTTTTGTGATTTTTGGACTAACACTAAAATATAAGAAAATAGATCATAGATAATTTTTTTGGAATTTTTCGAGGTGGTTTACTATTTGTTTGGTATTTTCTAAGCTAGACAGTAGACAAAATGCATGTTTTGATTTTTAATAAATGCAAAAATGCAACAAAATTAAAAACTAAAAATGTGGCGTGCAAAAGTGAGCTAACAGGAGCTTATATTAATTTTTGTGGAATTTTTCAAGTTAATATGATGCATAAAATAAATGGACAAGGCATACAAAAATATATGGCCTGGCAGGGGTATTTTTGCAAATAAAATAACTATCAGGGGCATCAGTGCAAAACTTACTACAGAAATAAACATTTATTTTTATTTTTGGAACTAATACACAATTTACAAAAACCGGCAGGGCTAAAGTGCAAAAATCACGCGCCTCACGTGGGACTGCACGTGAGGCGCTGGAGGACCAAACTGCAATTATGAAAACCACAGGGGGCCTACTACAAAAATTACAATTTATTTATAATGTGAAAATTTATTTATAGAATTAAAATATAAGTACAAAAAAAGCGGGGGGCGTATCTGAAATTTACAACTAATTTAGGCGCTCACGGACGGTGATGGCGACGCCACTTAGACACGCGTCACGCATCTGACGGCTGGTACCGGTTTGCGGATGAAGGCTTGAGATTAGATCCTCCTCGTGGATCGGACGGTGATGGCGACGCTTCATCCGACGGATCACGTTCAATCTGGGGCGCTCCTCCTGATCGGACGGCGAGGGAGGGGTCTGGAGGAACAGGGAAGAAGCTCACGCCAGGCGAGCTTCGATCTTGAAGCACGAACTCCTTGAGCCTTCTTCCTCGCATCTGAGGTGTGCGAATCGTAGCTGGAGGCGTCCCGCACCTGCCGGCGGTCTTCTCATGACTCCTAGAGGTCCAAGGAGCTCAGGCGAGGTCGATGAAGGTCCGGACCTCCAGGAGCCTCTTCCTGGATCCGATTGAGTCCCTGAGGGCTCGCTGTTGCGTTTGACCTGCATAGGAAGAACCGGGGGAACGAGGGCTATCTCCTCGACCCCGGGTTTCAAAGCTTTGGCCCACAATGAGATGAGGCAGAGGAGCTCCGGCGATAGGCGGAGAAGGAGCTCCGATTCGCAAGGACTGGGGGTCCTTGGTTGAACAAAGATGATCGATAGATGGAGAATGCGATGGGGAACGAGGTGAGAGGTGAATGGTGGTCAGAGAAGGTCGATGTCACAGTGAGGAAGCCGCCAGAGCTGAGCTCCGGCGAACTTCGAGTTGGCGATTTTACGCTACACTACTTAACTAAAGATTAAACTAAGCACGGGAATGAAAAGCTAACATTAAATTCTACCTATAAAGCACGAAAGGGCAGCTCTTATACCTGGGGCTACCAGGGAGCAGGACGGACGCCGGAGCTCTGCCGCGTCAAAATGTATCCCTCCTTCGGCCGATTCGAGGCACTGAGATGCTCCCCCTGTCACGAGGAATCTCCCAGGATCAAATTCGAGGCATTTGGGTGGATGAAATTGGCCAAATTTGAGGAGGGGGGTGGAGCTTCTTATTTATAAATACTGGAATGAACCCTTATTGACCGGCGTTTATTGATTAATCCATTGAGCATCATGTTGGTCTAAGATATCGGCGGGCATTAGTGATCATCAGGGATGATTTCTTGTGAAGAACGCGAGCGCGATCGATGGACGAGATGGCCGTAAAAAAGGGAAGAAATTCAGGGAAAAGACAGTTCTGAGACGTCAGGTCCCAGATGGGACAGTTGACCGGGCAGTCAACAAAGGCTGGCGCCCCATTGGTCCACCTCGGACGCTAGAAGACAAAATAGGAAACCTCATTCTAAAATGATTTATTTAACATAATAAATGATTTTATTAGAATTTTCTTATAAAATAAAAATGTGTATTAATTCATGTAGTATTTATTTTTGCTTTTTATTTAATTTTTCGATGTATTTTATTATGGTTTTAATTTAATAATGTATTTATGCATGTATTTACATGTATTTTGTATTTTATTTTTATTTTGTTTATTTTATTTTAGTATTTTATTGACTTATTTTATAAATTTATAATTTATTTTTGTGAGTGTGAGGGTATTTTTATTTAATTTTTATGAGTTTATTTTCATATTTAAAAAAATAGGTATATGTATATGTAGGTATACTTATAGGTCTTTTACCTATATATTATATATATATACTTTATTTATTTAATGTATTTTCTTGGTTTTTATTTTAGATTTGTATTTTTAGTAAGTTATATGTTATATTTATAATATTATAAAAATATGAAAGAATTAAAGAATGTTTCCCTTCTTTATTTAGATATATACTTAACACAGGTATTATGCCTATTATCTTGCATATACTTATTTTATTTTGTAAATCCTTTTTAGTTTTATTCTAATCTCAATATGTACATGTATTATACACATTATTTACAAAATTCTAAAAATAGAATTTGATAAAAATAATGGACAATGAATAAATTGAATATTTTAATCAGGCAGATTGCACAATGAAGGCCAAAAACCTAACTTTTGCAGATGGACTACAAAAATTATGAAACCAATTTTATTAAATAGTTCTTGGAAAGCTATATACAATTAAAGGTGAGTTTGAGTGATTTAGAGTTTTTATTTGCAAGATATCGGTCTGTGAAGTTGAGATTTTGGCTTTTTATTCTGTGTATAAAATGTACACTGGGTATTATTTTTAGGCAAACTCAATTTTGTATTTTTATTTACATTATTATATACAACTTTCATGTACAAAGTTTCTTTATTTGATGAATGAATGAATATATACAAAATAGGTGTCAAACATGCATAAATGAATGACTTAATGAATGAGGTATTTATTGTATACTGGCCCTTATCTCCCCCTACTTTATTCCTTGTCGACCAATTCCATGCTGGCCTTGGTCTCAGGGTTCAGGTCATAAAATATTTACAATATTTATCCCTTTTTCTTTTCTTCTCTTTATTCTATAATTTTGGCATTAAAAACCTTATTTAGTGTATAATTAATACAATGAATCATGAATGCTATTATGTACAAATTGATGCTATTTACATGCATTTGCTGGGGTTTTTGTGGCCAAAATGATAGAATAAAGGTGATGAAATGGAGATTCATCAGTGCCCTATACTTGCCTTTGCTAGTCCATAGCAAATACTTATGCAATAAGTACAAAAAGAATAAAGAAAAGAAAAAGGAGAATTAAAGAAGGATAGAGTGAATAGGGGTGCTTTCAGTGCAATGCATGTCTTTATAAAATCTGAATTTGGAGCTCCTGTCAGACCTTGGGTGTAGATGTGTGTGGAACCTAGTCGGGAACCAGTTTTAAAATACAACAGCCTTTGAGAGCCACAGAACTCGGTTAAACCCACCTCAATAGCCTGGTCAGAACTGGTCTACATCATACGCAAATCCTTATAACTATGAAGCTGACTTGTACAGTGTAAGTGATGGTGGCTCTCCTCAACTAAAATGACAAAGGAACTGACTTCTCCAGAATGAAAACCCAATGATTCCCCAATCCAACACCTCTTTCCTCGAGGAGCAGGGTATTCCCTTCTAAGTTCAAGTGGCAACCAGCTCAAGAGGAGGGGGTGAAGAGAAGAATGGATGGTAGCCAGTGTAGCTACCTATCCTAGGATGCAAGACCAGTGTAGTCAAGTCATCCAGCTGCAGGCTCATATATTTGACTTTGGAACTCAAGCTTGCTTATTGGCTTTACAACATATGTACATACTTTGCAGGCATTTTATTTTTGTACAGGCCTGACCATTTTTTTTCAATGTACTATTCACAGCAGCATTTACATAAGGAGTTTTTCCTCTTGAGCCAGTAGACTATCCCTCTTTTGAAGCTTTATTGCAACCCACAATCTCCTGTCATTAGACCTCATGGCTATTGAACCAGGTTGGGGTGCACTTCCCTCCCTAGACGAGGATGAATGTTTCCACCCGTGTGCGTCTCAGACTGGCAAATCCAACCCCCTCACCACTCCAACTGAGTTGAGCCAAGTGAAAGGTGCAAGTGTCCAAGTTAGGTCACGGTCGGCAAGAGTCGTGCGTGCGTCTCGAAAAGTTCTAGTTAGTCAGTTGCGGTGACTTGAACCCAGCCCTGATTTCTCAAAGAAATAAGTCTGCATAGACCTGAAGTACCTTAAACCTAGTTCCCGTAAGGTTCCTGTGCAGTCAGGTGCGGTAAGGTCTAACCAAGCTCCAATTTGAGACTTTATTGGACTGATTCAATCATCAAGCTCACTAAAAAGAATATGAATGGTATGCCCATGTTATGCACAATGAATGATGCAATTTTTCACAAAGAATTTACAAGAATCGGAGAATCTTTTTACAAAAAGAATTTTTGCAAATAATAAAAAAAACTTGACACATACAAAAAGTACACACAATTATTTACACGGGCTTGCTGCTTTATTTACAGAATGTCTGGATTTTTAAAGACTTTACAGATTTTAATGAAGTAATTTATTCAGATTGTACAGAAAGAATTTTATGTATTTTACGATTTACAAGTATTTGTAATGATGCTTTTATTCCTCAGGTCTAGTTTAAAAATAATTTTGCAAACTATCGTACACGATAATTTTTGCAATCATTTACACACATTTGAAAACTATTTTTGCAAGGATTTTTCACACTATATATATACATTTTCCACAATAATTTTGACAAACATTTTTCAAAACATTTGCACATAGGTTTTTCAAATCCTTTATTCCACACAAAGAAAAAGTTTTTCAATCCAAACAATTTTACACAGGTTGAAAACATTTCACAGCAAATTTTTCAAACGGTTCACACTATTTTTCAAATCATATTGTATAGGTATTTAACCTGATTTATTAATCAGTATATACAAAAGAAGAAAAACTGTATTCGATGTACAACATGGTTTTGGATCTTATAAGCTTTATTTGGTATTATTGCTAATTTTGGAATGAGATATTTTCGTGCAGACTCCTCAGACTTATTCGAGAATCATTTTCAAAAGATTTTCGAAAAACCATAGTTCAAAATAATTTTACAACATGTTCACGCATTTGAAAATGATTTTACAAAGGTTTTTCACACAGGATAGATAGATTTTTCAAAGCAATTTGACAACCAAAATTTTCCAATCATTTGCACACTGATTTTCACACATTTTATTTCACTCAAAGAAAATAGATTTTACACACAAGACTGATTTTTCAAAGGTTGAATACTTGTACACACTATTTTTCAAGCAATTTTTTCAAAGGATTTTTCAAAGAGAATATTTTGCACAAAATGCTTTTCCTGACTTATTAATCAGTACAAGTACAGAGAGTCTGAGGAGCTTACAATCATCTTTTATTATTATAGAGTTACTTATTACCCTTTTTTATCTTGAGTTGATGTTTTAATTTTCAGTATGACTTATGGCTTATAGTATATACATGGTATATACGACCCCCCTATACTTAGCTTGAGCTATGTCCTCATAGGTCGAAGAGAAAAGAGGAGACATAACTCGTACTGAGTATAGACAGATCTAAAGAATATATTGAATGAATGAATGAGAAGTTGACCGTCCCCCCTATACTTAGGATCAAATAATCCAAAGTATAGCAGACTGTACAAAAAGTAGGGAGGGTCAAGGGTGGGAATACACAGATCGTACTCAGATTGTCTCCTCCTATACTTAGAGTAAGGTACTCTAAGTATAGACAAGAAGAGGAGACAATGGAGAGGATCGAAATGAAATGAAGACTCGGGGTGCACATCCCCCCTATACTTAGGATCAAATACGTCCTAAGTATGGAAAACTGTCTACAAGGGCGGCACCTTTTAGATAAAAAAAGAAGATAGAAAAGGAAAAGAAGAAAAGAAGAAAATAAGAAAATCAGATAAACAGTTTTTGGAGTACATTGTCTGAATCTTTTGATGCTGCCGCTGTTGTGGATATGTCATCATGGTGTATGAGCTGAATGGAGTCAACAACGGCCAAGAATATATCTGGTTTGAGGTAAGGCTTCAGGAGTTGACCGTTGACGATGAATGGCTGTGCGTCAGGAGATAATTCTGATATAGCAATACTTCTATTGTCACGCACTTCACAAACTCGAAATGGCCCTGTCCACTTACTCTTCAATTTGCCCGGGAAGATCCGCAACTTTGCATCAAATGACCACACCTTCTGTCCAACATCAAAGGTCTTTCGTCTGATGTGCCGGTCATGCTAGCGTTTCACCTTCTCTTTGTACATCAATGTGTTATCGTATGCATAGTCTCGGAACTCCAAGAGTCTGTTCAGATCTTCTTTTCTTTTCTGACCACTTTTATGTGAGTCCAAATTGCAACTGTTAACTGCCCATAAAGACTTATGAATTAATTCAACGGGAAGATGGCACGTCTTCCCGTATACAAGACGATAGGGCGACATGCCCAAAGGAGACTTGTAGGCAGTTCGGTAAGCCCATAAGACCGAGTCCAAGAGTTGGGACCAGTCTTTTCTATTTGGCATGACAAGTTTCTGCAGGATAGTCTTGATTTCTCTGTTTGATAATTCTGCCATGCCACTGGTCTGAGGATGGTAAGGAGATGCGACACGATGATCGATGCCGTACTCCTTCATCAGTTTCTTGACCTCTCTGTTATTGAAATGGCTACCCCCGTCTGATATGAGAAATTTCGGTATCCCGAACCGCGAGATGAAGTTCTTTTTCAGGAACTGACATACTGTTCGGTTGTCGGCGGCTCGGGCAGGGATAGATTCAACCCAACGACTCACGTAATCGACAGCAAGAAGGATGTGCTCAAAACCTTGACTGTTAGGGAAAGGTCCCATGAAGTCAATGTCCCATGCATCGAAAACATGTGCTATCTGAATGATTTTCAGGGGCATCGAATCTTTTACAGTGAGTGTACCTTTCAATCTATGACAGTCAATACATCGTTTGACAAATTCTGTTGCATCCTTGAATAATGTGGGCCACCAGAACCCACACTGAAGTACTTTGGCTACCGTACGATCTCCAGAGTGATGTCCACCAGATTCGAGCGAGTGATAATGCTCGAGGACACTAGATTGCTCTTCATGAGGGATGCACCTGCGCCAAATGCAATCTGCTCCTTCCCTGAATAAAAGAGGATCCTCCCATTGGTAGAAGCGGATGGTCGACATGAATTTGTTCTTCTGATTCTTCGTCAAATCCGATGGTGTTACCCCAGAGGCGAGGTAATTGACTATATCAGCATACCATGGAAGAGAATCCACTGCTAAGATTGATTCGTCGGGAAAGGTTTCTTTAATGGGTGCACTGTTCGGAGGAGGCTCATGCTGCTCAATTCTAGAGAGATGGTTTGCTACCACATTCTGAACTCCAGGCTTGTCCTTGATTTCCAGATCAAATTCCTGAAGGAGAAGGATCCATCGAATCAGTCTCGGCTTGGCATCCTTCTTCTGCTGGAGGTATCGGATAGCAGAGTGGTATGTAAAAATTGTGACTTTTGATCCCAGCAAATAGGATCTGAACTTCTCAAGGGAGAAAACCACAGCCAGCAACTCTTTCTCTGTCACAGTGTAATTTCTCTGTGCTTCATCCAATGTTATGTTGGCGTAGTGAATGGCATAGGGCGCTTTCTCTTTCCTCTGCCCAAGAACAGCCCCGACTACAAAGTCTGACGCATTGGTCATTATCTCAAAGGGAAGAGTACAGTCTGGCAGCTGTAAGATAGGAGCCTGAGTAATAAGCTCCTTCAACTGGTTGAAAGCAATGAGAACCTACTGATCTACATTGAACTCAGTTTCCTTGCACAGAAGTTCTGTCAAAGGTCGGGCAATGCGGCTGAAGTCTTTGATGAATCGTCTGTAGAATCCCACATGCCCTAGGAATGACCTTACATTCTTTACTGACTGAGGTGGCTGTAGATTTGTAATAACATCCACCTTCGCCGGGTCGACTTCCATGCCACGTTTAGAAACGACGTGACCCAGCACGATGCCTTCGGTGACCATGAAGTGGCTCTTTTCCCATGAAAGCACTAAATTGACTTCCCGACACTTCTGAAGCACTCTGTCTAGGTGCTCAAGACAAGAATCAAAACTATCACCATAGACAAAGAAGTCGTCCATGAACACCTCGAGAAAACTGCCTACCATCTCGGCGAAGACTGCTAACATGCATCTTTGGAAGGTTGCAGGTGCATTGCATAATCCAACGGGCATTCTCTTGAAGGCGTAGGTGCCGAACGGGCAAGTGAAGGTAGTCTTCTCTTGATCTTCAGGAGCGATTGCCACTTGGTTGTACCCAGAATACCCATCCAAAAAGCAGAAGAACTCCGTGTCTGCTAGTCTTTCCAAAACTTGATCAATGAATGGCAAGGGGAAGTGGTCCTTCTTAGTTGCCGCATTAAGACGGCGGTAGTCGACACACACCCGCCGGGATGTTGGTACCCGAGTAGATATTTCCTCTCCTTTATCATTTGTAACCACGGTAAGCTCGGATTTCTTTGGAACTACATGCAGTAGGCTTACCCATTTTGAGTCGGAGATGGATAGATAAAGCCTGCATCACACCATTTCGCTATCTCTTTCATGACGACGTCCCGGAGGTTAGGGTTCAGCCTTCTTTGGAATTCACGGGATGGCTTGGCATCTTCTTCTTGATAGATGTGGTGTGAACACAAAGCTGGATTTATCCCTAGGAGATCTTATACACACCAACCAAGTGCCTTGCGGTTCTTTTCTAAAATCTCGAGAAGACGAGATTCCTGATCTGGATTCAGCCTGCTGCTGATGACGACCAGATACATTTGTTCTCCACCCGCAAGGAAAGCATACTTCAGGCCTGCAGGAAGTGGCTTGAGCTCCGATTTTGACCTGTCCAACTTGTCGGTCACTTCAGATACTATGCTGGTGGTGGGATGTACTTCTTTGAAAGGGATGCCATCATCATCACTCTGTTGAGATCCCAGGGATGTGCCGAACGGTTCTGCGCTAAGCTAATCGTGTTCGATCTGGAGTGCATACTCAAAGAGATGCGCCTGCATCTAAGAATCTGTCTCCCAAGAATCCTCGGAGCCAAGGGTAACTGTGCTTTCCGAATCCTCCTCATGAGTGAGGATTTCTCGGGTCCATGAATCGTCCAATGACAAGAATGAATCTTTGATTTCTGCAACAAAGTCACAGTCTGCTTCGGATGCTGCCTGGCTCTCATTAGTTGTGGCATTCGGCTCTCTTCTCATGTTTATAGTGATTTGCTTGGCGTTCGAGCTAAAAGTAATCTTGCCAGACCAGTAATCAACCACGGCACCTGAAGTACGTAAAATGGTCGACCAAGGATGATAGGGGTCTGGAGCAGGGGTGCTGTAGAGTCCATATCAAGGACTACAAAATCAGCCGGGAATTGCATCTCCTGCACTTTAACTACAACGTCTTCCAAAAGACCCAGGGGCCGCTTGATGGATCGGTCAGCGAACTGAAGGATCATTCGTGTTTGCTTGAGCGGACCCAGCCCAAATTCTTGCATTATGGATGATGGCAAAAGGTTGATGGAAGACCCACTGTCGAGGAGAGTACGCTCGAAGACCTGTTCAAAGATCTCACAACTGATAAGAGGTGCTCCTGTATCTTGCTTCTTCTGTGGGAGGTTGCTGATGGCTGCCACAGTAGCCATGGATAGCACGTGCTTCTCTACATCTCTGCGGCTGTTCTCCTGTGTTGGGCGACGCATGTTGGTACATGCCTCCTTTAGTCCTTTCTTCACAGCTGGCATGTACTCCACGCCCTTCAATAAGGGAATCTCAACAGACAACTTGTCTAAAATTTCCACAACGCCTGGATCAGACAATGCCTTTTTTCGTTTTGCAATTTTTTTGGATTTTTCTATTGCATGAGGAAAAGGAATATGTACATCTCCAGCAGGTAAAATAGAGTTCTTATTTACATCAACATCATCGCCCATAGAATGGTGTACATCCGGACTACAAAAAGGAGTACAAACTGTATCTTGGCATGCTGGTGCTGCAGGATGAGCAAAAAGTGTAGCGTCTGCTCCGTCGGCTGGCGAGGGATCGGCTGCTGCTGGCGGCTCCTCCAAGGCTGGCGCGGCTTCGCTTCGGCTGCAAGCTTCTTTTTGTTGTTTTTGATTTTGCTGATTTTTTTGTATTTTCAGCTGGAACTGATGGGAATGCACGACGGCTAGACTGGCTTCTCCTTCTTCTTCCTCCTCACCCGCCCTTGTAGCTGGCACGGCTGATGCGGAAGATGAAGATCCACCTGTTTCTTTATTCACCTCATTCTTGGTGGCAGGCGAAGGCAAGGCCCTACCGCTCCTGAGAGTAACGGCATTAGAATAAGCAGTAATATCATTGTCAGACACGGACAGGACATCACAATCTACCTTCTCTTTCTTCTTGGAATTATTGGGGTTGGCTTCGACCTGAGCTGGAATGGTGGTTCGGGTGGCGGTCAGGTCGTCAAGCCTCTTGGTCATATCCACTAGCCCTTTGACAAGTTGGGCCAGACAATCCATGGTGGGGTTCGCAGGGGGTACTTCAGTGAGTTCAGCGTGCAGACCACGCTGCTGATGCATGGATGGGTGCGGAGGTTGTTGGTGGTGGTGTTGAGGTGGTGCAGGAAGTTGAAGTTGCTGATAAGAGGGGGGAGGATACTGCTGATATTGCTGAGGTGGGGCAGCCGCATACTGATGAAAAGGATGTGGATGGCGGTATTGCGGTTGCTGGTATGGCAGATTCTGCCTCCATTGATTTGTATATTGGGGAGGCTGATGATACTGCTGATGAGGCTGAGAGGACTGTCCAAAACGACCACCCTGAGGTTGGTGGTATTGCCGATTGGCAAGTGGCTAACCATGGGGTTGTCCCATAGGACGGGTCGGCTGTGCATCGTTGGTCCATACCCCGTTCACTTCCTGAATCAGGGGTGGTGGTGGGAAAACTGGATCAGGTCCTGAAAGAAACTCTTGTTGGTACACAACCATTTGCTGCTGCGGCTGGGCCTGGTCGAGCGCCTGCACGTAGTACACGTACTGGACTGCCGGTGGCTGCTGGCTAGGCTGAGGCTGATGCTGCGGTTGCTGCTCGTCCTTCTTCTCTGCTGGAGCTTGTGATGGTGTCGTCGACTGAACAGAGTTGATGGTGCCCACCAACAGTTCAAGGTACTTATTGATCTGATCAAGCTTATCTAAATTCTGAGTCCTCTTCTCGATCACAGCGAGTTTTTCGAGGTCCTGTGATCGCTTCTCAATGATGTCAACTTTCGAGAGATGGCCTCCGATGATACTGAGGTTCGAGCTCTCATCTCTCTCTGCCTCTTTGGACGCTGCCATGTGTACTTGTTTTTGGAGGATCTGGGGCTGCTTCTGATATGCCTTGGATAAAGAGAGGGCGGCCTCTCCTTCGGCCATTTCTTCAAATATCTGCCAGACTACGTCTTCATCCTTGTTGAAGTGTGAGCCCCCACATGCTGCGTCAACGAGCCTTTGGCTCTCGATATTCAGTCCCCTAAAGAAGTGATGGACCAAGCTGGTCTTCAGAATTTCATGATGGGGACATTTCTCCTGCAGGTCAGTGGATCTCTCCCATGCTTCGTGTACTGACCCATGGGCTCCTTGGGAGAAATTACTGATTCGGGCTCGCATCTGGTTGAGCCAACCGAGAGGGTAATACTTATGCAGAAAAGCTGACTTCAGCTCCTCCCAGGTTGTCACAACCTTCCCCAGATGGTTGACCCAATAGAGGGCCTTGTCTTGTAGGCTGAAGGGGAACGCCATCATCTTGACAATGTCCAGAGGGACATTGGGGTAGTGAGTGGTGCGGCAAATGCGGGAGAATTGCTGCAGGTGAATGTACGGCTCTTCACTGGTATTTCCATGGAATGCAGGGAGAAGAGCAATGAACTGGGGTTTCAGCTCAAAGTGAGCGTGTACCGGTGGAATGAGAATCCACTCGGTCATCTGGCTGTCTCCCGGATTGTATGTCTCTTTAAGTGTAGGCTTGGGTGGTGGTGGGAATTCTGGATCGTCATTGTTAGGCCCACTGCCTCCTCCACCTCCACCTCCACCTCCACCTCCTCTGCCTCTGCCTCCTCCTCCCTCGTCTCGGTTCATCATATCGTTCAACATATCCTGGAATGTTGTCTGCGTGAGGGCCTGCTCGGTCAGCTGCTGTTGAATGGCCTGGATAGACGCCAGCAATTGTGCATTGACTTGATTTTGGTCTGGTATCTGTCCTTCTGGTTGGGGTGGCTGCTGACCCTTGCCCTTTCCTCCGGGAGCCATATCAGGGTCTGAGTCAGACGAAATGAACTTCGGAGTAGTCTCCGGGGCTCGCTCTGTCTTCTATCTGTAGAATGAGATAGTCCAAATCAGACCACTTGCAATTTTGTTCAGCCGTCATGATGAAGCTGGAATTCAGGTCAACCCCAGCATGTTGTGAACGGAAAAGGATTTGGACTGTAATCGACTTCCATTCACAACGGCGAAGGCGGGACAAAAGTGATCCCAGTTTATTAGGTGGCCAAGAGAAAGGTAGAAAACGAGGAGTCTGGAGATCGATCCGCAAGGTCCGGATCGGGTTCTCGGGAATCGCCTCGAATTTATTGGCGGAGTTGAGTTCATGGAATCGATGTGGATGTCGGTGAGGTCCCGACGGAAACCATCAACGTATCAACTTCGCGAAGCACAAGAGAAGATCAGATGTTGGAAGAAAGATCTGATGGTCAACGAGGAATAAAAGGAGTGTAAAACAGTAGAGAGGCTCAGCTGAGCGGAGTGGTCAAAGGGAGAAATAACAAAATGTGCGCAAAGGCGCGGGACTCGATCTTTGAACCTTAATCTAGATCCATACAAACGCAATGCAAAATTGGGTTCATTAACTCACGTCATGTGAAGCCGTGAAGGTTCGGCTATTTATTATCATTTCATTTTTAGAGTTGTGATTTCAGGCAAATCTTGTAACAAGTCCTTAGTACGCTACCCTATAGGAGAGAGAGTACTGCCAGAAGAGTATCCCGTACTTGTCCTCCTCCTGTGTAACCTGTAGTCTGTACTTTTTGGAGTCCTTGTAACCCTTCCTGGATCCCTACTCAGCCAAAGAAATAGAGAGAGGAAGTCTATAGGCGAAACCAATACTTCGGTTCTCGCTCGCAACGGAATCACCTGTGAGCGTTCAAGAACCTACTCGGACGCAGGACGATGAGACAGACACCCCCGTGAAGGTGTGGCCTATTCTCAATACTTTGGACAGGGTCGATGCTCTACACAACAGAGAGTCATCATTGGTGACCAAGTCCTACTCACCTACGTACGATAGAAGTGCCATTACTTCGGAAATCCAGGCGATACACAAGGCAGTTGCAGACTGGGTTTTTGGCTTTAATCCTTAGGGGTCGCACTCGCTCAAGGGAGTAGGGTTTTGGTCCCCCTCCAAGGTACCTGAAAACAATGAGTGCTTTATAAACCTGGTACAATGATAGTCCATTACAGATTTTAATTAAGGTCAAAGTTTATTTAGCAGTCCCCTTGTTTTAATTTTTGGTTTTCACTTTTTTTGAGTCTGTTTTCATACCAGCGCCTAACGTTTTTGTAGATTCTCATTTAAGTCCTACGTGCTCGAAATCAGAGGGAGATAGCGTAAAAGTTGTGCAAGTGGTTCCATGATGGAAATCTCACCATTGAACCGAATGATGCATGCTGAGTTAGAAGACTTACAGTGCATCCCAGCTCTCTCCATGCGGTATGCAAAACAGAATTTTTAAACCTATCTACATGTCAGTATGCAAGGCACAAAATCGTCTTAAACATTAGTTGTTATTAGCGTGAAGAACCATAAGTCGCTCATTTGTCTTTAGCCTGAAAGGTCCGGTCTTGACTTACCCCTCCTCTGCTCAACACATTTGAGTTTAGGAGATAGCGCTTTACGGGGCTTGCTGTGGCACAAGGGCTAAGAGACAAATGAACGGCTTGTTTAAGTTTGACTAGATCCATACGAAGTATACTATAGGAACATGCATTCTTATTAATGTTTGGACCTAACTACCGAATCAAGCAACCTATATCTAGGGGCTCCAAGCACACAAAACAAAGTAAAATAAAGGCGGAAAGCTCAAAACTTCGGGAAACAAAGAAAAGAAAGCGATGAAAAACTCAGAAAACCGCGATGAGGCCCCCAGGTGAACAATCACCCGGGCACTGGACCTCATTGTGAAGAGTACAGTCCTGTTAATTATTACATGTCAAAATTGTCTCTCTCTCACACAATAAATTACAAAAATAATCCTAATTGCTCTAGACCTATCTAATCCCCATCCCCTTGTGTCCTTGGTGCTCTCTCCAGATGGTCATGACGTGAAGACCACCCTCCTCCAAGCTCGGCTGCCTTGGCTTCCTAAGAAACCATCCTCGCGTGGCGGGCCCTCGCATCAAAGTCACAAAGAGATTGAATTAGTAGAGCTCAATCAATAAAATAAAGCAGGAATGAATCAATCACAATAAATAAATGAATCAATAAAGCATAGTGATCAATTGCAAAATAAATAGCTGCTCATCAATTTTTAAACAAGAATGACAAAATTAATAGGCTACGCTCATTGCTCCCCGGCAACGACGCCATCTGATAACAGACATCCTGCAAGGGTCACAATAATATATATATATAGGAGAAACTTCAAATGAGACGGGGTCTCATTGTGATTTTGATGAGCCGCAATTTATAGCCATTTGATTTGAATTGATGGACATGATTAAATCCGGTTTTGCAATAGCAAACCACCATCAAAACCGCCATCCCTCCTTTTTATGGAAATTCTTAACCTATTAACTACAAATCCGACTTTTTTGTTCGATTTGGAAATATTTATTATCATCAATTTTATTATGTCGATTTAATGAGGCGGAAATGTCGGAGCTGACCGTGAACTCCCTTTACGGAAGTAATTTATTACTTTCCTTGTTTTTATTATTATCATAATAACCCGTCGATACATTCTCATAATTAGTAAATTAATTTTTTCCATATTAAGCTTAATTTTAAATTTTAATATGTAAAGTCGGAACATCTAATAGGAATTGTATTTTTTAATGCAATCAATTTTTGTAATATAGTATAAGTTATTTCAAAATATCTTCAATCATTTGTAAAATTCAAATCAAATTTATCAAAAAAATAATTACAATTCAATCTTACATAAGTATAAAATTTCAAAAATTTATAATCGTATTTTTGTTTTAAAAAAGCGTAGTATACTTTATTGAGGCCATCAGCTTTTAATAAATTCGCTTAATTTTTAAATTTCAGTAGTATATGTTATTTCATTTCTATTAGAATCTTTGTATTATTATACGTTCCAATTTCAAATTTGTGTCAATGTATTCAAATTTTCGAAGTAATATTTTATTATTAAATCTGTTAATAAATTTTACAATCCAAAATATATTTACATTGTTCAATAAAGGAAATTGGTCATAATGAAACATCGTTATCAAAAGGATACAATTTTTTTATTCTCCTAAGCTATTTAACTAATCCTCATGACATAGATATACTATATATGCTGCTTTTAAAACCAACAAAATATGAACAATTTTTTGTAAATTTATTAGCTTTATTTCAAAAAGTATCGTACAATAGCAATTCGTTAAAGTATTATTCAATAAACTATCCCAAAGAAGTAATATTTTTTGAACTATTTACTATTCACTATATAAATTAGCTGTCCTGGCGTCTGTTTTTAAGAAATTAGATTTGCCTAATTTGTAGATCCGCCTTTTTCTCTACTATCCCATGAAAATCGCACGTTTGTATTCTCTATATATAGAAATGTTTTTTCGTCAAAACCATTCCATATAATGATAGTGGTTTTGATCCGATCCATCCGATCTTAATCCAACCGTATTTATTGTTGGCTCACTATAATCTCTATGAGACCCCACCTCATTTGAAAGGGTCCCTATATATATATATATAATGTCGCTGAGGCGACCACTCACAGAACACCAGTTAATCAGCAATTAACCCACGCTAAAGAATAAATCAAATGAGTCCCAAAATTGTGAATTAACATTTAACTCTACCATAAAATGCATAGTGAACAAGCATGTAGAGGTCGAACCACAGAGAGCAATACAAAAATGCAGTAGCCTATGATGTTCATGTACCACAAAGTCATCCTTGTATGAATTCTATTTTTGTGGGTTTTTTTAAGATATCTATATTGTTGAGCATTATTAATGTACATATGTATTTATATAATATAGATATATAGCTATACACAAATAAAGAGTATATATAGAGAAGAGAATACACATATGTAGAGATAGGATATAAATATATTAATATAGAGATATATTATTTTTTTTCTTAACGTTAATTTTAATTTTTCAGATTTTGATACATATATATATATATTAATTTTCTTTTTCAATATTGGAATGTATATATAATGTAGTGAGAGAGGTGATATAATATTTATAAAAATATACAAAAATATTCAAAAATGCAGAAATAAAATCTTTTTGGTATTTTCATGATTTTTTACTATTTTTGTGGTTTTTGGGTATTTTTCAAATTATTTTTTGGTATTTTTAAATAGCAAAATAAGGGAAAACATGGATTAAGCTACTGGTTGGGGATAAAATGGGAATTAAAAATAGCAAACAGCCACAAAATTTTCCCAAACTAATTTTAAAATAAAGATAATAAAATGTAGAACCTACAGGAACTTAGTTTGCATTTTTTACAGTTTTCTATAATTTTTTAGATTTTTTTGAAGTTTTTAGGTATTTTTGAATTTTTAAGGTTTTTTTTGAATTTTTTTGTGATTTTTGGACTGGCACTAAAGTATGAGAAAATATATCATAGGTAATTTTTTAGGAATTTTTCGAGGTGGTTTACTATTTTTTGGTATTTTCTAAGCTAAATAGTAGACAAAATGCATGTTTTTGATTTTTAATAAATGCAAAAATGCAACAAAATTAAAAACTAAAAATGTGCCGTGCAAGAGTGAGCTAACAGGAGCTTACATTAATTTTTGTGGAATTTTTCAAGTTAATATGATGCATAAAATAAATGGACAAGGCATACAAAAATATATAGTCTGGCAGGGGTATTTTTGCAAATAAAATAACTATCAGGGGCATCAGTGCAAAACTTACTACAGAAATAAACATTTATTTTTATTTTTGGAACTAATACACAATTTACAAAAACCGCCAAGGCTAAAGTGCAAAAATCATGTGCCTCACGTGGGACTGCACGTGAGGAGCTGGAGGACCAAACTGCAATTATGAAAACCACAGGGGGCCTACTACAAAAATTACAATTTATTTACAACGTGAAAATTTATTTATAGCATTAAAATATAAGTACAAAAAAAGCGGGGGGCGTATCTGAAATTTACCCCTAATTTAGACGCTCACGGACGGTGATGGCGATGCCACTTAGACACGTGTCACGCATCTGACGGCTAGTACCGGTTCGCGGATGAAGGCTTGAGATTAGATCCTCCTCGTGGATCGGACGGTGATGGCGACGCTTCATCCGACAGATCTCGTTCAATCTGGGGCGCTCCTCCTGATCGGACGGTGAGGGAGGGGTCTGGAGGAACAGGGAAGAAGCTCGCGCCAGGCGAGCTTCGATCTTGAAGCACGAACTCCTTGGGCCTTCTTCCTCGCGTCTGAGGTGTGCGAATCGTAGCTGGAGGCGTCCCGCACCTGCCGGCGGTCTTCTCATAACTCCTGGAGGTCCAAGGAGCTCAGGCGAGGTCGATGAAGGTCGGGACCTCCAGGAGCCTCTTCCTGGATCCAATTGAGTCCCTGAGGGCTCGCTGCTGCGTTTGAACTGCATAGGAAGAACCGGGGGAACGAGGGCTATCTCCTCAACCCCGGGTTTTGAAGCTTTGGCGCACAATGAGATGAGGCGGAGGAGCTCCGGCGATAGGCGGAGAAGGAGCTCCGATTCGCAAGGACTGGGGGTCCTTGGTTGAACAAAGTTGATCGATATATGGAGAATGTGATGGGGAACGAGGTGAGAGGTGAATGGTGGTCGGAGACGGTCGATGTCACAGTGAGGAAGCCGCCGGAGCTGAGCTCCAGCGAACTTCGAGTTGGCGATTTTACGCTACACTACTTAACTAAAGATTAAACTAAGCACGGGAATGAAAAGCTAACATTAAAATCTACCTACAAAGCACGAAAGGGCAGCTCTTATACCTGGGGGCCACCAGGGAGCAGGACGGACGCCGGAGCTCCGCCGCGTCAAAATGTATCCCTTCTCCGGCCGATTCGAGGCACTAAGATGCTCCCCCTGTCACGAGGAACCTCCCAGGATCAAATTCGAGGCTTTTGGGTGGATGAAATTGGCCAAATTTGAGGAGGGGGGCGGAGCTTCTTATTTATAAACACCGGAATGAACCCTTATTGACCGACGTTTATTGATTAATCCAATGAGCATCATGTTGGTCTAAGATATCGGCGGGCATCAGTGATCATCAGGGATGATTTCTTGTGAAGAACACGAGCGCGATCGATGGACGAGATGGTCGTAAAAAAGGGAAGAAATTCGGGGAAAAGACAGTTCTGAGACGCCAGGTCCCGGATGGGACAGTTGACCGGGCGGTCAACAAAGGCTGGCGCCCCATTGGTCCACCTCGGACGCTAGAAGACAAAATAGGGAACCTTATTAAAATGATTTATTTAACATAATAAATGATTTTATTAGAATTTTCTTATAAAATGAAAAATGTGTATTAATTCATGTAGTATTTATTTATGATTTTTATTTAGTTTTTCGATGTATTTTATTATGGTTTTAATTTAATAATGTATTTATGCATGTATTTACATGTATTTTGTGTATTTTATTTTTATTTTGTTTATTTTATTTTATTATTTTATTGTCTTATTTTAAAAATTTGTAATTTTTCTTGTGAGTGTGAGGGTATTTTTATTTAATTTTTATGAGTTTATTTTCATATTTAAATAAATGGGTATATGTATATGCAGGTATACTTATAGGTCTTTTACATATATATTATATATACTTTATTTATTTAATGTATTTTCTTGGTTTTTATTTTAGATCTGTATTTTTAGTAAGTTATATGTAATATTTACAATATTATAAAAATATGAAAGAATTAAAGAATGTTTCCCTTCTTTATTTAGATATATACTTAACATAGGTATTATGCCTATTATCTTGCATATACTTATTTTATTTTGTAAATCCTTTTAGGTTTATTCTAATCTCAATATGTACATGTATTATACATATTATTACAAAATTCTAAAAATAGAATTTGATAAAAATAATGGACAATGAATAAATTGAATATTTCAATCAGGCAGATTGCACAATGAAGGCCAAAAACCTAACTTTTGCAGATGGACTCCAAAAATTATGAAACCAATTTTATTAAATAGTTCTTGGAAAGCTATATACAATTAAAGGTGAGTTTGAGTGATTTGGAGTTTTTATTTACAAGATATGGGTCTGTGAAGTTGAGATTTTGGCTTTTTATTCTGTGTATAAAATGTACACCGAGTATTATTTTTAGGCAAACTTAATTTTGTATTTTTATTTACATTATTATATACAACTTTCATGTACAAAGTTTCTTTATTTGATGAATGAATGAATATATACAAAATAGGTGTCAAACATGCATAAATGAATGACTTAATGAATGAGGTATTTATTGTATACTGGCCCTTATCTTCCCCTATTTTATTCCTTGTCGACCAATTCCATGCTGGCCTTGGTCTCGGGGTTCGGGTCATAAAATATTTGCAATATTTTATCCCTTTTTCTTTTCTTCTCTTTATTCTATAATTTTGGCATTAAAAACCTTATTTAGTGTATAATTAATACAATGAATCATGAATGCTATTATGTACAAATTGATGCTATTTACATGCATTTGCTGGGGTTTTTGAGGCCAAAATGATAGAATAAAGGTGATGAAATGGAGATTCATCACTGACTGTCAGAGGATGGGCACTTGTGGACAGCGTGATATGATGTCGATGATGCCCATTCACTTCTGTGAGGTTTTTGATGCCTGGGGCATCGATTTCATGGGTCCATTCCCTAAGAGTCAGGGATTTGAGTACATTATGTTGGCTGTTGATTATGTCAGTCATTGGGTTGAGGCCATTCCCACTCGAACCGTATATGTTAAGACTGTTTGCAATTTTTTGAGGAAGAATATCATTTCACGATTCGGGGTGCCTAGAGTATTGATATCTGATGGGGGGTCTCACTTTATCAACGACAAGGTAAAGGCCCTTGCTAACGAGTTCAACATAGACCATCGAGAAATGATTTTGGACTCGATCTTGTGGGCATATCGTACTTCCTTCAAGACTCCTTCGGGTACATCTCCCTTTCGTCTCGTTTATGGCAAGCCATGCCATTTACCTGTTGAGATTAAGCATAAGTCACTATGGATTGTCACTGATATATTATTGGATCAAGAGAGTATAGGTGATCAAAGGAAGGCAGAATTGGCAACCCTAGAGGAGCTTAGAGATACAACCTTTTCAAATAGCCTACAGTATAAGGAGCTAGTAAAGATACGGCATGATTCTCATATCAGCCATAAGCAATTTGAGCCAGATCAGAGAGTATAGTTGTTTGATGCTAGGCTTAGACTATTTCCAGGGAAGTTGCAGAGTAAGTGGAAGGGACCATACCTGGTCCGAAAGGTGCATGACAATTAGGGATGTAAATAGATGCGGTAATATTTGTATTCGTTCGTATTTGTATTCGTTTTTAAGAGAAAATGGTTCTTATTTTTTTAAAACAGGCGAATACGAATACAAATACGAATATTCTAAACAATTTTTTTGCGGATACGAATCTGAATACGAATCTTGAGTTAACGAATGCAAATACGAATACGAAAAAAATGAATACGGTTATGAATATGAATATTCGTATTATATATTTAATATTTTAAAATAACATTAGGGGTTAACATCCCCTAATCCCCCACAACCCATACCCTCGACGCCCTCAGCCCTCATGCACCCTCTGCCTCCCCCCAAGCGCCCTCTGCCCTCTTCCCCTGCACCCTCTGCCTCCTCTGCCACCCTCGCCTTCCCCGATGCCCTTTGCCTCCCCCTGCTGCCCCGCCTCCCCCCTCGCCCTACACCTCCCTCTGCCACGCCGCCTCCCTCGACGACCATCCGCCTCCCCGCGCCCTCTACCTCCCCCTGTTGCCCTGCCTCACCCTACGGCCCTCCGCCTCCTCGTACCCTCTGCCTACCCTGCCGACCTTCACCTCTCCCTGACCTCCCCCCATGCCCTACACCTCCCCCTACCACCCCGCCTCCCCGCACGCCCTCCGCGCATGCATCCTTCGTCTCCCACTGCTGCCCCGCCTCCCCCTGCAGCCCTCCGCCTCCTCGCGCCCTCTGCCCCCATGTGCCCTCCGCCTCTCCTGCCGACCTCCTCCTCTCCTTGACCTCCGCCCCCACCCAACCTCCCTTATAGCCGCAACCAACCTCCCTCGTCCTCCCTCAAAGCCGCAGTCGCCCTCCCTCACCTCCCTCGTCCTCCCTCGTAGCCACAAGCAGGCGTCTCCCTCGCCCTCCCTCACAGTTATAGTCGATCTGGTATAACATCTTAATCTTCCAATGTTCATTCCATTCTACCATTTTATTATATAATTGCACAAGAGGATCTCTTATATTATGGTATATAATGTAGATATTATGCACCATATATTGCTTGTTTGAAACATGGAACACGGTTAAACAAAAAATGGGAGTTATGCAAAAGTGGTCATCAAATAATCTAGGTACATTTTTATTTATAACTTAATTTTCATGTTAAAGTTTACATTCATTTGTATATTCATAGTCGTTCGTAAAAGATTCGTTTCGTATTCGTATTCCTATTTTGTGGATTTGTATCTTGATTTTTTACATTCGTGTAACATTCATATTCGTATTCGTATTCATAAAATAATATGGATATGGTTATGGTATTAACTGAATTCGCATTCGTATTCATTCGTTTGCATCCCTAATGAAAATGGTAGTACCGACATATCTGAGATGTCATCTGAGTCCACAACGACCAGCGCCTCAAGCCATATTTAGATCATGACGCGCTGATTGTTGATGTTACCCCGATTCATTTTGCATGAGATGTGGTCATTGACTCACATCATTTGCATCTCATGCCTGATTATCACTGTCTTCCACCTTGTATAGATTCATATGTCCATATCATCTCATTCTTTAGTCTAACACCCCATCTGCATCTTGTGATTATGTTATACTTAGGGTGTACTTTACCCGAAGTATAGGGGGTGTCAGATTTTTTATTATTCTTTTGATTCTTTTTACCTATGTTTTGCTGCTTATACTTAGGGATATTTTACGCTAAGTATAGAGGAGGTAGACCCTATACATTCTTTCACTCGATCTTCCCTTTGAGTATAGTCTGCTATACATAGGATTACTTGATCCTAGGTACATGGGGAAAATCACCGAGCTCTACTCATTCTATTCTTTTATCCGTCATTGTAGTATAGCCTTTCTTTTCACTTCCCAATACTAAGCACGAGTTATGTCTTGTCCATCGCTCTTTGATCACTCTAAGGACATCGTTTGAGCTAAGTATAGGGGGTGTCATATATATTACATATATACTTTAGCCATAACTCGTACTTTGTGTGAGTGTGTCAATAAAAACAATGGCTAAAAATCACTTATTAAAAATAACAAAAAATTTAAAAAAATTTGAAGTACATAAAATTATTTCCTACACATACATAACTATTTATAAAAAACTATTTTTGTACAAATGTTTGTAAAAATGTTTTGCTTGTGAAAAGGTAAATACTTTTGTATCAAAACTATGTATATAGTACAAGTTTTTTGTAAAATGTTTGAAAATAAAAGTTTGCAAAAATCCATGTGTAAATGTTTGTAAATAGTTTGCAGAACTTTCGCATTCATGCATGCATTCAAACATTTTCAAAAATTTTGCACATTTTCAAAAACCTTTCATAAAAAGATTTTTGTATATTCTTCTGAATCATAGTTGGCATTTAAACTAGTCTGGAATTAAATTGGAAAATGGAGCCTAGTTAAAACCTTAATCCACCTAATTCTCAGAGGAACCTTATAGGATTTGGGGTTAAGACTTTTCAAGTCCTTTAGTGACTTAGTTCTTTGAGTCCACTAGGCTATGTTCACATGTCATCTTAGTACTTCTAGGCGGAACCTCTCGTCTTCCTTTAGGGAGGGAAGTGAGCCTCAACTTGGTTTGGCGATGTTGAGGTCTAAAGACAAGAGTTGTGGGTTGCAATAATGCTTCAAAAGAGGGATAGTCTACGGGCTCAAGAAGAAAAAGTCCTTATGTATATATGTTGCACCATGTATATATGTTGTACATATGCACATCAAAAAAATGTGCAAAAGAAAGAAAAACTCCAAAAAAGTGGCAGGCCTGATAGAAAATGATATGCCTGCCGGAGTGTATATAGCCAAATAAAGAAAGCTTTTGTTACACCTTCTAATCTCATGAAGCTTGCAGCGGGAGACTTAGCTACACTGGTTGGGCTCCCAGGGATACATGGCCAGTGTCCATTCTCTTCTTCCACCTCTTCTTGAGCCGGTTGAACTTGAACATAGAAGGAATACCCCGCTCCTCGTGGAAAGAGCTACTATATTAGGGCATTAGTGTTACCTTGCTGAGGGAGGTTGTTGCCTTATCATTTCTGAGGTGGGGAGCTACATATCACTTACACCGTACAAGGAAAGATTCATGGTCATTAGAGTTTGTGTATGTAGACTTGTTCTGATCTGGATTATTGAGGAGTCTTGACCATAGATTGGTGGAACTTAGAGGCTGTTGAGTCTTAAACTTAGGTTTAAATAAGATTCCGACAAACTAATAATCCAAAGGTCTGACAGAGCTCCATACTCCAATTTAATGAAAACAAGTTTAATAATTAACCTTGATTCTCCTTCTTTTTCTTTTCTTTTCTTTTTCACCTCTTTTTCAAATAAGTGTTTGCTAAGGGACTATCAAAGGTAAAGTATAGGGGGTGATGAATCCCTGATTCTTACTCTTAGCTATTTATCTCAACAAAGCATCATGTAAATATGTGTAAATACAATAAGTTAGCATTCAGCATGCATGTGTTAACATTGTATAATTAGCATGTATTGTGCAAAAATAAAAGAATAAAGGAAAAGAAAAAGGAAGGAGGTATTTAGAATAAATACAGAGTAACCCGAAACCCAAGAGAATGTCAAGCCTTGACCTGATCGCCAAAGAAAATAAGTAGAGAGAGATAGGGTCTACTTGAAGGATATGGTTAGATTCTTAAGCGCATCACGGAAGCGTGAGGATCGCATCGTATGCGATCAGGAGCGACTAGTCACACTAGTTGCTCGATGCAGCAAAAATTAAAATTTTTATGTGATGAAACCGCATGATCCAAGAACACTTCTCGGATCATTTCGTCTAAACCACAAACAAGTATTAGGGTTACCTCTTGATGCGTGGTTGTGATCGAGTCTCTAAACGAAGAGACCTTCTGTTTCAAATACGATCTAACGGAGGAGACGCTTGCGAGCGTGTTGATGAAATACGTGCTTCTCGCAATCCATGTTTATGATCCAAGCGACGGATCTCTTGATCTCGACACACAAGATCCGACGTCCTCTTCACGAGCGAGAGCATCGAAGGAGACGGAGATCCACAAGCAAACGATCGGACAACATAACGACGACGCTGTGGCGATGGAGGCCCTCTCTAGGGAAACTATGGTGGACGACCATATGAGAGAGGGAGAGTGGGCGTGTAGAGAGAAAGAGAGAGAGAGACTTATGTTCTCATTGTGTAAAGAAGAGCAAAGGGGGTGCCTCTCCTTTTATAATATTTTGGGATCCATGGATCTCAATCCATGGACAACGCAAATCCAATGGCTCACATTGATTTGTGTTTCTTTTAATGGCTAAGATTTGTGTTGGTAAAAACCAACAACAATTAATTTAATAAAATCAAATATATATTGAATATAATTTGATTTATATCAAATCAATCTCCTTTAGAGAAATAGGAAGGAGGCAAGCCTCCTTCCATAAGGAGGGTGGACGGCCACCACATTCCTTATAGGAATTGTGGCCGTCCATTCTTCCTATATGGAAGGTGGATGTCTCTCTCCTATTACATGAGATTACATTATCTTACGATTCTCTCCAATATTTGCAACAACTTTTGTTGCAAATTATTTCACAAAAATAAATCCAATCTATTTTGTGAACATTGCAATCTTGCCATTAGAAATTTGTGAATCACATTCACAACCCAAAATAAAATATAAATTACATTTTCAATTTAATGTCTAATGTGAATCCAATTCATATCAATATTTAATTAATAAATGTAAATTACAAATAGCTCTCTCTCTCTCTCTCTTATATTATAAATTACATTTATAATATATACGATTAGTATGGATAGTGTTATCCACATTATTCATATCCATGATAATTAAATCACATTTAATCATCTTGGATCTTTATTCTCATGTTCCCAAATAATATGAATCACGTTCACATTATTCACATCTTTGATACTCAAATCACATTTAATTATCTAAGATAACTCTCTTTATAATATGAATCGAATTCATATTAATCATGATAATTAAATCACATTTAATTACCAATTTACTCAATGCTTGGATAGATATATTAACAATGAAATTATCCTGAACTCTTTTGAGGATAATGCACTTTCTCCGCGGATACTTGGAGATAAGGACATGACAATTGTATTGTTCCACGTATAGTGACTTGGATATTGAGATCACATCTCAAATCAAGATCTCGGGCCTCCCATAGATGCTTGATTAAATCAAGACCGTAAATATAATCTTCTCATTGCATCTGAATCACATTCAGATCAATGTCCAATATTTGGACCAAGATCAGATTACTTCTCTACTAAGAGGAGTCACTAAAATCCAGACCCGTTTCATCACTCCCTAGGAATGGAAGCGTCTTGGTTATACAATCGTTTATGATCACATCACCCTCAGGTATTCCCAATACCTATACATCCTGCATACTGGAAGATCCAGAATAAACCTGAAGTATAAGATCAATTTTACACTGTTTACTTCAGAATTTTATCATTAAGTTTCTCATTTGACTATTGGGAGTTGGTATCGATCATATACTTTCCAAAAGCATATATCAAACCCAGGTGTTGATCATATACTTTCCAAAAGTATATATCAAACCTACAAATTCAGTCAAGCTTCCAAAGCGAGACGACCATGCATGGAATTTGATCTTCTCAATATCTCATGAGTGAGCTCATGTCTTCTGGTTCAGTAATGAACCTATATGATCCCTTTGAGAGATCGTATTACTCATATGCCCTTGTATGCACACCAACGCACCGGTGTATAGACCTTGATTAGGTCATCAACCTATTGGTCTGCCAAATGTACATACTTAGATATGTAACACATCTGTCTCTAGTCAGAGGATGTGTGCCTATATCGTGACAGCTTACGTCATAGGACTTTGATTATCTCAATCTCGTTAAGTCAACTCTTTGACCTAACTAATCTGACACCTCTGAATCACTATTCCCATTCAGAGGACCTGCATCAAAAGGTCGGTCAGATATCAGCCTATGAAAAATGATTGCCATCTCCTACTCAGGCTGGAGATCATCTCTTAATAATCATTTGACGGTGCCTGACGAGTCCTCAGTCCAACTCTTTAGATATTCATCACAACACCAGCCTCTATGATTCCTTAATTGAATCAATAGTTGTATGATCATCAAGATGGCCATGGTACATAACCCTAATTGTACTAAGGGACTTATTATGCAAATTATTTATTCTTCATTTCAGATTAGGGAATGATATTTGCAATAACATTTATTGCATAATGGCTCGCCGTGGGCTCGCATGTCCAAAAATCTCCCACTATCCCAAAGAGCCATTAATGGGCTAATCATTTAAACCTACACTCATGTGACAATTATAGGCTATTTAGAAAAATAGCTAGGTAAGCTGATCAGTCACTGTTCTCAAGAGACTACGTCAAGTCCTTTTACGGCACTTGCATATCTTCGAGTAACAGTTCTCGCATTCAATGCGAAAATTGCATTTTATGCAACCAATACTCAACATTATTAGTTATAGTGTCGTTGACGCTACAACTCAATAATCATTTAACCGGTATTTAATTTTTATCATCATCATTAGAATGCCCTTAATCCTGGAGATCTCTATCTCCTAAGGTATCCGCAGTTAAGACCTTTTAGATCACTATCTATAAAGTCTTAATTTCTTGAAGATAAGACTTTGAGATCACTATCTCAAAAGTTTTACCCTCTATGAAGATATTATTATTACTGCAATCAAGTGTTTTATCACCATAGTAGGATTAGTAACAGATTACTACTCCTACTGCATGGTAGACACTTGGCTTTTGTACACATTTAGCATACACCCGACTTCTCGGAACTGATGCACAAGGGCAAGCAGTTTTAGCATTCACATACTCAACTCTCTGAGGCACTATCCCTTTAGATAGGTTAGTACCATATCTTGAGGGAAAGAAGTCTTTCTTGGAATTTTCCATAAATTGAAAATGTCCAAGGTGTACCATTAATGTGACGGTCCCAATATCCTCTTCTCTTTGCTTCTGAACAACTTCAGAACTAAAATCTAAGAGGTATCCTTGAGATTATATCTCAAGATATGGAATAGCCAGTCTATAAAACACTTATTATCATCCTTATATCATTTTAAATTATTAGGATATTATCTACATTTAATACGATGAACACAATGGCGCTCCCACTAAGCTTCACATGGTTCATCAAGATTCTATCTGAAATCATAACATTTATAATTTCATCAAATCTTATGTTCAACTACAAGAAGCTTATTTGAGTCCAAAGATGGAGTTCTTTAGCTTGCACACCTTGCTTTCCTCAACCATGAAACCCTGGGGCTACTTCATGTGAATATCCTCATAGAGGTACTCATAGAGAATTGCAATATTGACTTCCATCTTGAAGATGTCAAAGTCAAGTTGTGTAGCTATGGTTAGTAATATTCTGATGGGTTAAAACAAGGTCACTGGAGAGCAAGTCTCATCGCAAGCGATGTCTTATCTTCGGTGTGTAGCTCATGGCTACGAACCGTGCATTGAAGGTCTCTACCTTCTCATCAGGTTCCCTCTTTCTCTTGAAGATCCATATACACCTTAATGGGTCTTACCCATATAGGTGGATCCTCGAGGGTCCATATACAACACTTGTATATGAAGTCTACTTTAGGCTTTATTGCTAACATCCATCTTTCCATGCTATGATCTTCAGAACCTTCATCACATGAAGTCAGATCATTGTCAGATTCAACTAACACATGGAATATATCTTCAAACTTATTTGAAGAGGTATTAGTGTTTCATCTTTAATTGTCCTTTTAGTTTCCAATTTTAGGAGCTTCATTATCTTCTCAAGACTAAATGAGTTCCTTTACTTCATTTTCATCCTAATTCTCAAGAGTCTCATCATCTAAGAATCACATTCTCATATATGAAATCTTTTAAGAATCTCAAGGTCATAAAATAGGTATCCAATACCATCCTTTATTTTCCTAATGAAGTAGCACTCTCTAGTGCTAGATTCCAGATTACCAACATGGAACCTTTTAAGTATATGTATTGTAGTCTCTACTACATATATACCTTGGAAACTAAGAGGTAATTATGCTAAGAATCATCATTGATCAAATCATGTCACATATGATCCAATTGTATCTCCCTACAACTCTATTGAGTTAAGGTGCATTAGGAGTATTAAGATAGGATTTTCCATAAGGTATTCCATGAATTCATCTAATATGTACAAGCTACCTTGGTTAGATCAAATTCATTTCATCTTCCTTCAAACTTTGATTCTAAACTAAATTTGTAAAATCTTTGAACATTTCAAAATTTTCTTAGGTGAAAAGAAGAAATCTCATATCATACATAATCATCAATAGATATCACATATCCATAATGTTTACTATGATATAGATGATTCACATACATCAATATGTATGAGATCTTGAATACCTTAACATCTTACACCATTCCAAGGAAGGGTGTATTGGACATTTTTACTTTTGAATACAATTTTCACAAGTATGTAAGATTTGAAATTTTAAACATTCTAAAGTTTCATCTCTTACTTGTCTATTGAAAACATCAACAGACATATGTCCAAAATATGATGCCAGATCATTGTCAAATGATCTTCATCCTCTTATTGATATTTAAAGGTTCAATTTTCAGTATTAGAAATCTTAATGAACCATTCATTAATTTTCTAATTTAGTGAAGTCCACTAGATGTTAGATTACTATCTGAAATATCAAGGTCTATTCCAGAATTCATGCTTATTCCCAACATATAGAAATAAACTATAAGTGTATTCTAATATCCAGGTCACAGAGACATTCTCTAAGACTAAGGGCTCCCAATGAAATATGAAGTCTATTGATCTGGTGGAAATTTTTGCAACAATTGCATCAATTCCAACATGGATGACCATTAAACCTTAAAATCAAATTTGTAATATTCTAATACATATGCAACCAATTGCAAGTGTCATTAGAACATTGAGATACAATTATCAAACTTTATCTTATCAAATAAGTAAGTCAATTTCAATGATTATATGAAGATTATTCTGATGTACTATCCGATTTCTTCTCTAAGGATTCTAGAAGATTTGATAGTCATACAATCAACACATCAACTCACTGCAGTATTGGCATTCATCCAACTCTTTGGATGTCATACAGAAGTCACAGAAGTACAGCAAACTCTTTGACTTTCTTTCTTATTTGGATCCAACTCATGCTTCCATTGTGCTCCCTTTATCTATAAACAACCATTGCTCAAGTCAAAGGATCTCTTATGTTGAAATAAAAAATTTCAATATAAGAGTATTTCAACATTTATAAGGGGGCAGCTTGCCAAGGGCGAGCGGGAGGGCTTGGAGCTTGCCGGAGGGGAGGGCGCATCATTTTGTTTGATCATTTTGTTACGAAATTATTACTCAGGGTTATGGGTGTAAATATCCAAATAGTAAAATGAAACAATTAAATATGAGACAACTTATAGTTTAAAAATCAACCTGAAATGATCTCACATCCATTAAGGTAAATAAAACCGCATAATCGACTCCACTTAATACAGAAAAAAGCTTTGATTGTTCTAGCATAGGAAATATTTATGCAGCCTTGCGAAAATTCCAAACCACAGGCGAGCATATAAAGGGCCTCTAGCCTATATTGAGGACGTAGAACAAGAATAAATAACCGAAAACTAGTGCTGCACAGATAGCAAGAGAGCATCACCATGAGACCAATGATGTTTTCTGAACAAACGAACTTTCAAAATAAGCAGCGAGCAGTTCCAATTAGTTCTATATTGCTGGCTTCACCCCCTTGTCACATGTATTCCTTTTTCTACGGGAAGAAATAGAAGTATACACAAGGGGGTGGTGCAGATGAGGTCTGATGTCTGACCTAATTTAATATTTACAGAGACGTGAATCACATCTTACATATATACGAACCCCCCTTTCATTTCTCCAGAGCGGAGGCCTTGCAGACGGGGCAGCTGTTCTTGATCTCCAGCCATTTTCTGATGCAGCAGAAATGGTACCCATGCCCGCATTTTAGGCTCCCCACCTCCTCGCCGACCTCGTAGTTCTCCTGTTTACAACAACCGATCCAAGGCTTTACATAGGTTAAATACCACGTATATTAAAAAATGACAAACTGCTTGAACATCCTCCAGGTGAAGAATAAATGGATGTACCAGACATATGGCACATCTCTTCGCATCCAAATCTTCCTCAAGTTCAACCAAAGGACAGCAGTGTATGGTTCTAGTCAAACACATTAAAATCGCATCCTCCGAGAGGCCGGTGTTAACACTTCCAATCCTCTCTCCCAGAGCAATCAGTTCCTGCAAAATTTCAATTTGGAGCATTAGCGAGAGGAATGGAAAATGCATGATTAAAAAAACTAAGCACCTCATAGCTCATGTTGTCCACGTCAAGTCTCATGTCTTCGTGCCGATCAAGTGTAATACCTGAATCATAGTAGATTCCTCGGCCCATCCCTGTATAACCCTGCGCCATTTATTCATAGTGAAAAAGAGAAAAAATAGCAGCCCATGCACCCGATAGCCACTTTCCTAATGCCAATGGCGGCATCTCAGCCAAACTTTATCAGTGGGGTTGGCTAAGATGCAAAAAGTTGCAGGAAATAGAGCATTTATACATGAACTAGGTTATTTTTTTAAAGGATAGCAAGTGCGAACCCGAGGCATCCATCTTCCATGATTGTTGGTTGTGATTGGAACCGAGTGAAATCTTCCAGATGATTCTCTAATCCTTCCGCTACGTCCACTGCTGTGTTGGCTCCCACCCACTGAAATTGACATCGAACGTCTGCTGATGTCCTCAGGAACCCCTGAGCGTGCTGCGGCAACTTCAGAATGTAGATAAAAGCTCGGCATGGGCCTCCAAGAAGATATTGCTCTTTGATTATGAGTACTGCTGCTTGCCCCTGCGCTCTGAGGACCATGGGCGGCTAAAGGAGAAAAGTTTCTGCATTGAACAGAGTTGTGGTGAATCCCACCACCAGCATGTAAAACATTACTACTGCTGCTCCCATAATGGAACCGGTTCATTTCAGATGTGGATGCTTCAAGATCTGCAAAAGAAAAATTCACACGTCTAAGAATAATCTGCAGAAATATCTAGAAATGTTAACTTTGAATTGTTTTTTTTTAATTCAATGTAAACATAGAAGTGTGAAAAAAATCTAACCAGAAAAAGGAGCCTTGCCGTGATATGACAGAGAAGCGTGGCCATGATTCCTCCGTCTTGCTGTACTTGGACAAGGTAAGTTCCCTGTTGTTCTTAGATGGCTCGAAAGTTCAGTTGGAATATGATTTCCAACTGCGTCTGTGTCCAAATGATGAGAATGGGAGCGTCGAAATCGCACATTTCTCTGAAAGCAATGTCTTGAAGAATCAGTGACCTGAGTACCCTCAAAATTACAATGTGACTGCTGAGAGTCTGATATTGGCTTCTGATGCATATTATGATATGAGCTTTCCGCATGAAAATAACCTGCTACATTCCTGGGATCATAGTCTATGGGCATTGATAACCATTTTCTTTTGTATGAATGCCCCTCGTAACCCATCGGATTTATAAAACCATATTCCTCAGCATGCATCATCCGCTGATTTATAAAGCGGTCATGTGACGAAGGATTGAACGGTAATGCAGTTGAACTGCTGGACTCAGGAAATGAGCCGTAGGTCACATGAGATGATCCAGACGGCATTCTAACAGTTGGAACGCTTGTATTAAAACTTAATGGTGGATACTCATGGGACCTTTCTACAGAATAGCAGGGCACCAAATTGCATCCAATATCTGCTGCATTCTCTGCATAAATGGACATTGTGGGGTATATTCAATTAATCTAGTCATCAGAGATATTTGAAATAAGATAGAGAATGACTTAAAAATTATACCTAAGTAAGCCCAAGTCCATGGTTGAATTTGCTTCCATAATCGATCACCGTCCCCCTCAGCCATCAAGGATGGTCAGGACAGATTGTCAAACTCAATTAACTGATACCTTGGAAACATGAAAGGAATTACTATCAGAGTCAGATATTTGATTTATACAGACAGTTATGAGGACCATCGTACATAAAATTTATTGAAAGTAATTATATTATAAAAAGATGATCTTATTGGACTCAACCAAGTTAACCACACATTCTAATATATATAATAAAATGAATAGGACATAACTTTCATGTTTCCTTTCCCAAATATGCTTATTGCATCCTTGCCTCAGCTCTACATGGAAGTTAGATTTATTGAATAAAATATATTCTGATTTCCTCCCAATAATTTTATATCAGACCTAACCCCGCCCAATCCCCCAAACCCTATCCGCCAAAGCTTCTGATGTTGTCACCAGCTACAAGCATGCTGCTTTCTCCTCCATCTCCACCACCCCGACTGTGCAAGATCCTTTACTGCCAAACATGAATATACTGGCTTGCTAGTGTTCACTGCTGAAGGCTTTGAGTGAAAATTTCATATGTATTCAAATCATGAGTTCGTAGAGTGATAATAGTAATGCTTTTTCATTTAGGACCTGACCTGATATATTGTTGTCTGTGATCAGTTTTGATAGACACTTGACCCCCCACTGTAGATATATATTATTCACTTATGTATCTCTTTTGTTATTTTTCTTTCCCGTTGTACTCTTTACGTAATTTACCCATAGGCTACTCTCCTATATAAGAGAGCCTAGGGCTGATGGAATAAACAAGTTCTCTTATTTTCCTAACATGGTATCAGAGCGACGGTCCTAGACCGGAGTTCATGAGCCAAACCCTATCCCTAGCCCTACCCTCAAGCCTCCACGCACGCCGCGCATCCTCCTGCGCATCACCGCGTCTCCGCAGCAGCAGCGCATCGCGTCGCCGTGCATCGCTACGTGCCACCGCGTGCTTCAGCGCACGATCTTCGCGCGCATCAGCGCGCCTCTGCAAGCTTCGCCTCCGCATGCATCTCCGCGCGTGCATCTTCGCGTGCGCGCATCCGCGTGCGCTCGCGTGCCCCTGAGCGCCACCACATGCGCGTGATCTTCGTGGGTTTCTCGTGCGTTTGATCGTCTAAAAGACTTGATTCTCATGCACGCAGAACCCTAAGTCAAGCGCGCACGCCTCCAAAGTAATGGGTTTGGTTGCTTGAAGTCTACACATGCAACTAAACCCGTTTATGTCCGTGTAGATGATCATATCTTCAGTCTACCACTCCAGTCTTCTGTTATCAGTATGTCAGAAAGCAAGGCAGATATTCCATCTATAGGCGCCTTCCGAGGTCCAGCGCCGATTGTAAAGATGGATGGTTCGAACTATGAACTGTGGGCTATGCAGTTCATGAGTATGATGAAGTCAACCGGTAAGAAACACATTCTTACTGAAGAAGAGCATGCTGAGAAGACTGGAGTTAATGCCTCGTGGGAGGCAGATGATGCATATGCCAAAGTATGGCTATCTGGAACTCTGGCAATCGAGATTGCCAATGATATTCTTCATTAGCCCACAGCCAAAGCAATGTAGGATATTCTGGCTGCTACATATTCTCAAGCGAAGAATGAGACAAAGATTCTGCAACTTCAGCATGACATATTTACTATCAAGCAGAATGGACGTCCTCTATACTCACTGTACACATCTCTACGAGGAATGTTTGAGAAGCTTTATAGCTTCATGCCCCTGACAACCACACCAGAGCAACAGAAGACCTACCAGAATGCTACTATGGTAGGAGTTTTCCTCGCTGCCCTTGATCCTAAGTATGAGGCAGCACAGTCCCATATCTTGGCAGATTCTACTATTCCTCCTATGGAGGAAGCCTTTCACAGACTGAGCCGCATCACTGTTCCTTCTACGACTACAAATCAGACTGCTTTAGCCATGGCTGCCAATCGAGGCCGTGGAGGTCACCATCATCAGGCCCGTGGCTGTGGCCCTCGTGGCAGAGGAGGCCGTGTTCGGCCAACGTGTACCTATTGCCATCGCACTGGACATACCGAAGACACATGCTACTCTAAGCATGGATTTCCTGCATCTGCACGAGTCGCTGAGCAGATAGAGCCTCCATCTGCTGCTTCTTTGGATCAGTGCTTTGATGATCTTGTCGCCCGTCTAAAGGGCATCATTCCTCCATCTGACCCAGCACCCACTACTGAGAACCAGTCTGATGTTGCCACATCCGCCTCTGCATCTACTGTTAACATATACATTAGTTCTCTTTATGTCTCTCTGTTATTTTTATTTTCAGTTGTATGCTTTAAGTAATTTACCCATAGGCTACTCACCTATATAAGAGAGCCTAGGGCTGATGGAATAAACATCTCGTTCAGTTTTCCCAACATGGTATCAGAGCGACGGTCCTAAACCGTTCTCGAAACCCTAACCCTACCCTACCCCGCCCGCGTGCCTCTTCCTCATCGGCGGCGCCTCCGCCAGTGCCTCCGCCCCGCCTGCACCTCTGCGCCTCCACTGCGCACCCGCCAGCGCCTGTGCGCATCCTCGCGCAATGCCCCTGCTTCCTGCGCTAGCGCCAGCGCCACTGCGCATCCTGCGCGACTGCGCCTAGCGCTTCTTCGCGCAAGCGCTTGCGTCTAGCGCTTCCTGTCTGCGCAACCGAGCGTCTGCCTGTGCGCGACCGAGCGCCTGCCTGTGCGCGAGCGCCTGTCTGCGCGCATCTCCGAGCCTGCGCCTGTGTGCCTAGCGTGCACCTTCACGCTGCGCGACTAAGCGCTTGCCTTGTGTTCCTGTGTGGTTCAGAGAGTGTCGTAGAGCCCTAAGCGTGTGCTAAGCCCTAAAGCGCACACCATCAACTACATGGATTTAGTTGCTTGAGGTCTACACATGCAACTAAACCTGTCTACGTCATTGTAGACAAATCATATCTTCAGTCAATCGCTTCAGTCTTCAGTCTCCAGTATGTCAGAAAGCAAGGCAGATATCCCATCCATTGGCGCCTTTCGTGGTCCAGCGCCTATTGTAAAGATGGATGGTACAAACCATGAACTGTGGGCGATGCAGTTCATGAGCATGATGAAGTCAACGGGTAAGAAGCATATTCTTACCGAACCAGAGCCTGCTGAGAAGACTGGAGCCAATGCCTCTTGGGAGGCCGATGACACATACGCCAAAGTTTGGCTATCTGGAACGTTGGCGATCAAGATTGCCACTGACATTCTACATCAGCCCACGGCCAAAGACATGTGGGACATTCTGGCGGCTACATACTCTCAGGCGAAGAACGAGACAAAGATTCTGCAACTCCAACATGATATATTCACTATAAAGCAGAATGGTCGCCCTCTACATTCGCTCTATACATCCCTGATTGGGATGTTCGAGAAGCTCTACAGCTTCATGCCTCTGACAGCCACGCCAGAACAACAGAAGACGTATCGGAATGCGACTATGGCGGACGTGTTCCTTGCTGCACTTGATCCAGAGTATGAGGCGGCACGATCCCAGATCTTGGCCGATTCCACTATTCCTCCCATGGAGGAAGCCTTCCATAGACTGAGTCGCATCACCGTTCCTTCCACGGCCACGAATCAGAATGCTTCAGCCATGGCCGCCAATAGGGGTCGCGGATTTCATAATCAGACCCGTGGACAAGGACCTCGAGGCAGAGGAGGCCGCACTCGGCCAACATGTACCTACTGTCATCGCGTCGGACATAATGAAGACACATGCTACTCGAAGCATGGATTTCCTGCATCTGCACGAGTCGCTGAGCAGATAGAGCCTCCATCTGCTGCCACTTTGGATCAGCGGTTCGATGATCTAGTTGCCCGTCTAAGGGGCATTATTCCCTCATCTGGCCCAGCACCTACTACTGAGAGTCAATCTGATGCTGTTGCATCTGCCTCTGCGTCTACCAGTGCTTCAGGTAGCATACTTGCATTTACCAGTAGTAGATAAGATACATTACCCTGGATTATGGACTCGAGCGCTACACATCATCTATGTGGCGATCAGAGTTTACTTACAGGATATTCTCATATACCTCCAGGCCGAACAGTGGTCCTTGCCAATGGTACACATTCTCCCATCACTGGTCAGGGGGAGATTAGACTGACATCTTCTATGCAGCTCAAGAATGTGTTACATGCGCCTGATTTTTCAATGAATTTGTTATCAATCAGTCAGATTACGAAGAATTTACAATGTCGGGCAATTTTTGATCCATCTTCTCTTATTTTTCAGGACATCCGCACGGGCAATGTGATTGGTCGTGGCTATGAGCGAGGAGGCCTCTATCGCCTAAATCAGACTCCATTTGCTAGAACCTCATCCCTTCCCACTGGACCAGTATCTCCTTTGCTGTGGCATCTGCGCTTTGGGCATCTACCGCTTCAGAAGTTGCGTCGTGTGTTACCCCAGGGTCTTCCTCACACATCTATCCAATGTGAGGCTTGTCAGTTGGGAAAGCATCACCGGTCTACCTTTCCCAGTCATCCAGGTCAAAGTAGTACCTCCATTTTTTAATTACTTCATATTGATATCTGGGGTCTGAGTCGTGTACCTGATCATCAGGGACACAAATTTTATATAGTTATTGTGGATGACTTCTCTCGTATGTCATGGGTATTTTTGATGAAAAATAAATCTGAAGCAGGCAATATTATTATCCATTTTCTGAATGAAATTCAAAATGTTTGCTCCACATCTGTGAAATTTGTGAGAAGTGATAATGCCCTAGAACTATGCACGCATGTCCTAGCCAACTACTACTCATCAAAAGGGATTATCCATCAAACATCCCGTGCTTATACCTCACAACAAAATGGGATCGTTGAAAGGAAACATCGCCACCTACTAGATGTCATAAGATCACTTCTTATACAGAGTCATGTTCCTTATTCTTACTGGGGTGATGCGGTTCTCACAACATGTTACCTAATTACCCGTATGCCGTCGTCTGTCTTAGATGAACAGATTCCTTTTTTCCTTATCTACCCTGGTAAGGATCTGTTTTCCCTTACTCCTCGTGTGTTTGGTTCAGTTGCCTTTATCCACCAGTTGTCTCCTGGTACTGACAAGCTCTCCCCTAGGGTTGTTAAGTGTGTGTTTGTTGGGTACTCCAGAACTCAAAAGAGGTACAAGTGCTTTGATCCTTTGCGTAGGCGGTATATGGTCAGTGCAGATGTTACATTTTTGAATCCGTAATGTATTTTTCATCCTCAGGTGATCAGCAACTACCTCCACTGACTACCGATGCCATATATATGACACCACCACCTCCAGTACTATCACCACCACCATCACCACCACCACCACCAGCTCCACGTACTATCCCAGTTTCACCACTACCATTCCATTATACCTGCAGGCCTCCTCCAGCTCATGGTCATGACTCATCTCCTAGCTCGCCTATGGTATGTACTGAAGATACTTCTCTTGATGGATCTAATGATATTTCTGAGCAGGATATGTTGCAAGGGCCAGATGAGGACACGGCTGATTTCGATGTTCCTATTGCTATACGCAAATCGAAGAGGAGCTGCGCTACATATCCTTTATCAGCTTCTGTGTCATTTGAACGACTATCTGGGGATTTCAGGAACTTTGTGGTTGCCTTGTCAGCTGTAGATATTCCACGGAATTATCACGATGCTCTGCAGGATAGTAGATGGCGTCTAGCAATGGAGGAAGAAATGGCAGCACTTCAATCTAGGGGAACTTGGAGTCTAGTTCCTATACTTGCAGATGTGACCCCGGTGAGCTGCAAGTGGGTATTTACGGTGAAGCAAAATGCAGATGGCAGTATTGACAGATACAAGGCCCGCTTGGTTGCACGTGGCTTTACACAGACATACGGGGTGGATTACCTTGATACATTCTCGCCAGTAGCTCCTCATTCTACTCTACGGATCTTGTTATCAGTTGCGGTCACTCGAGAGTGGCCGCTATATCAGTTGGATGTGAAGAACGCGTTCTTATATGGAGACCTACAGGAGGAAGTCTATATGCAACAGCCACCCGATTTTGCTGTTGAGGGGGAGTGTTCCAAGGTGTGCAGACTTCATAAGGCTATCTATGGCCTTAAGTAGAGCCCCTGAGCATGGTTTCAGAAGCTCTCAGACCTCTTTGAAAAACAAGGATACAAACGCTCTAATGCTGATCATTCCTTGTTTGTACAGAAGACTTTAAGAGGTATTATTGCAATTATGGTTTACGTAGATGACATCTTGATTACAGGAGATGATGAGCAAGGCATAAAGCAGGCGAAAGAGAAGCTGGGGAGTGAATTTGTCACTAAGGATCTTGGAGTCCTTAGATATTTTCTGGGGCTGGAATTCGCTAGAAATCCGTATGGGTTAGTAATGTCGCAGAGAAAATATGTTACGGACCTGTTGAGTGAAACAGGTATGCTTGGGTGTCGGCCTGCTACGACACCAATGGACCCCAGCATGAAGCTATATGATAATGACACAGAGGAGGTGGACATTAGAAGATACGAAGAACTGGTAGGCAAACTGTTGTATGTCACGATCACTAGGCCCGATATATCCTTTGCAGTGAGTCGTGTTAGCCAGTTCATGGAGCAGCCACGTCAGGTTCATATGGATGCCATACGTATGATACTTAGATACCTCAAGTCATCTCCAGGTGCAGGTTTGCTATTCAAGAAGGGCAAGGGGATTTCTATCTCAGCATGTGCAGATGCAGACTATGCAGGTTGTCCCAAGGACAGGAAGTCCACCTCGGGGTTTGCAGTCTACGTTGGAGACTCTTTAATGTCATGGAGGAGCAAGAAACAGACGGTAGTAGCCAGATCTAGTGCTGAATTTGAATATAGGGCTATGGCCCAGGGTAGCACAGAGATGATGTGGGTAAAGGTTGTGCTTACAGATCTATGTATAGATGTACCACTTCCTATGAACTTGGAATGTGACAATCAGGCAGCCTTGTTCATTGCAAACAATCCAGCATTCCATGAGCGGACCAAGCATATTGAGGTTGACTGTCACTTCATACGTGACATGATTCAGAAGGGGTTCATAGCTACATCTCATTTTACTTCAGAAAATCTATATTCACCAAGGCATTACTACGAGGCCCATTCCAGAAGTGTGCGTCCAAGCTGAGCATGATTGATATCTATGCTCCATCTTGAGGGGGAGTGTTAACATATATATTAGTTCTCTTTATGTCTCTCTGTTATTTTTATTTTCAGTTGTATGCTTTATGTAATTTACCCATAGGCTACTCTCCTATATAAGAGAGCCTAGGGCTGATGGAATAAACATCTCGTTCAGTTTTCCCAACATCTACCAGTGTATCAGGTAGCACATATGCATTTACTAGTAGTGGATCAGATACTTTAGCATGGATTATGGACTCTGGCGCCACACATCATCTATGTGGCGATCAAAGTCTACTTACAGGGTACAGACAAATCTCTCCAGGTCGAACAGTGGTCATTGCTAATGGTACACATTCCCTGATTACTGGTCAGGGGGATATTACACTGACGTCATCTATGCATCTCAAGAATGTGTTACACGCACCTGATTTTTCAATGAATTTGTTGTCTATCAGTCAAATTACAAAGGATTTACAGTGTCGGGCGATTTTTGATCCATCTTCTCTTGTTTTTCAGGACATCCTTACGGGCAACGTGATTGGGCGTGGCTATGAGCAAGGAGGCCTCTATCGCCTCAGTCAGACTCCTTTTGCTGGAACCTCATCTCTACCTGCTGGACCCATCTCTCCTTTGCTATGGCATCTGCGCTTTGGACATCTACCACTTCAGAAACTGCGTCGTGTGTTACCTCAAGTTTCGCCTCACACGTCTATTCAATGCAAGGCTTGTCAGTTGGGAAAGCATCATCGGTCTACCTTTCTCGGTCGTCAGTGTCGGAGTAGTACCTCCAAGTTTGAGTTGTTTCACGTCGATATCTGGGGTCCGAGTCGTGTTCCTGATCATCAGGGACACAGGTTTTATATAGTTATTGTGGATGATTTCTCTCGTGTGTCATGGGTATTTTTGTTAAAGAACAAATCTGAAGCAGAGAATATTATCATCAATTTTCTTAATGAGATTCGTAATTGTTGGAAGAATAAGAGTTGTTGTTTATTCAAGGAACCCTAGGGTCTCTTATATAGAGAAAACCCATAGGTAAATTACATAAGACGGAATATAGAAGAATAAAAAGTACAAACGGTACACAGACTACATAATTATTTCGACACTCCCCCTCAAGATGGAGCATAGATATCGATCATGCTCAGCTTGGAAGTATACTTCTGGAATGGTCCTCTGAGTAACGGTTTGGTGAAGATGTCGGCAGTCTGCTCCTCAGAACTAACATGTGAAGTAGAAATCAATCCCTTCTGGATCATATCTCTGGTGTAGTGACAGTCAACTTCAATATGTTTGGTTCTCTCGTGAAAGGCAGGATTATTGGCAATGAACAATGCGGCTTGCTTATCACACTGTAGATGCATGGGTAGAGGTACATCTACATGCAAGTCTTCTAATACAGCTCGAACCCACATCATTTCCGTACTTGCTTGTGCCATAGCCATATATTCAGATTCTGCACTGGATCTAGCCACATCTGTTTGTTTCTTGCTTTTCCAAGAAACTAGAGAACTACCTACAAACACAGCAAAGCTTGAGGTAGACTTTCGATCCTTAGGACAACCTGTACAGTCAGCATCCACACATGCAAAAACAAATAAATTGGTTTCCTTTCTGAACAGCAATCCCGTGCCTAGAGACGATTTTAGATACATGAGTATCATATATATAGCATCCATATGTACCTGTCTCGGTTGTTCTATGAACTAACTTACCCGGCTAACTGCAAAGGCAATATCGGGTAGTGTTATAGTTATGTAAAGAAGCTTCCTCACCATTTCTCTATACCTTCTCTTGTCAACTTCTTTTGTATCATTATCATACAATTTCATGCTAGGGTCCATAGGAGTAGTAGACGGTCTGCATCGAACCATGCACGTCTCAACAAGCATATCTATAATATATTTCCTCTGGGTCATTACTAGACCATGTGCATTCCTGGCGAACTCCAATCCCAGAAAGTATCGTAATGTACCAAGGTCTTTTGTAACAAATTGGCGACCCGACACTGCTTTGATCATTTCTATCCCCTGAGCATCATCTCCTGTAACCAAAATATCATCAACATACACCATGATGACAACTGTACCTCGAGTAGTCTACTGGATGAACAGTGAGTGATCTGCATTGGATCTCTTGAATCCATGTTCTTCAATCAGATGGGAAAGCTTCTGAAACCATACCCTTGGGCTCTGTTTAAGGCCATATATTGCCTTATGAAGTCTGCACACCACATGATTCTCCCCCTCAGCAGCAAACCCCGAAGGCTGCTGCATGTAGACTTCCTCCTGCAGATCTCCATACAAGAATGCATTTTTAACATCTAACTGGAACAAGGGCCAATCACGTACCAAAGCTACAGACAGAAGAATACGAAGAGTGGAGTGACGGACGACTGGAGAGAAGTTATCCATATAGTCCACTCCATAAGTCTGAGTGAAACCTCGTGCTACTAGCCTTGCCTTGTACCGATCAAGGCTACCATCTGCATGATACTTGACAGTGAATACCCATTTGCAACTAACAACAGATGCTCCTGAAGGAGCGGGAACCAAGCTCCATGTGCCTCGCGATTGTAGGGCAGCCATCTCCTCCTCCATTGCAGTCCGCCAGCAATCAGATTTCAATGCATCTTGATAGGTCTTTGGGATCTCCACTGAAGATAAAGCCACTGCAAATCTCTGAAAGTCCCCTGTGAGGCGATGAAAGGAGACCTGTGAGGCAAGGGGATACGAAGCACAGCCGCGTTTCTGCTTTCTCATCGCAATAAGAACATCCAGATCATCAACCACTGAACTCGTCGGAGCAGATTCGTCTTGCAATGATGCACCCTGCATAAGCACACTATTCGACCCATCATTAATAGTAACACCTGAACATACCTGGGGCGTGCTGGATGATTGGCGTGTAGCATGAGCAGGACCAGATCGACGGGTATAAAGTTTTGGTAGTGGCGAGACAAGTGGTTTTGGTGGAGGTGGTGGTGGTGGTGGAAGAGCTGACATACCGTTAGGAACTGGATTGGACAATGGAGGACTCACCGTAAGAGGAGGGACATAGACTTCATCAGTAGATGTGTTAGAGACCAATCTGTCACCTGCAGGTGAAAAATACATAACAGACTCGAAGAAAGTGACATCAGCACTGACAAAGTATTTCTTGTTAACCGGATCATAGCAACGATATCCCTTCTGCGTCCGAGAATAGCCCACGAAGACACATTTGACAGCTCTAGGTAAGAGCTTGTCAAGACCTGGGGATAACTGATGAACAAATGCAACAACTCAAAAAAGACGAGGGGTGAGTGAGAATAATTCTTTATCTGGAAAAACAACAGAAAGAGGAATTTTCTCACCAAGTACTGTAGACGGCATACGATTTACCAAGTAGCAGGCTGTAAGAACGGCATCTCCCCAAAAAGAAATAGGAGCACAACTCTGGAAAAGTAGAGTTCGAGTAATGTCAAGAAGGTGACGATGCTTTCTCTCAGCAACTCCATTCTGTTGGGATGTGTAGGCACATGTAGTTTGGTGTATAATGCCTTTTGACAAAAAATATTGTAAGAAAGACCGAGTACAAAATTCCAACGCGTTATCAGTGTGGACATATTTGACATTGGATGAAAAGACATTGTTCACTTCATTGATAAGGTTTTTAATATCACCAGCTTCAGATTTATTCTTTAACAGGAAAACCCATGACAGACAAGAGAAATCATCAACCACGACAAGATAAAACATGTGCCCGTGGTGATCAGAGACACGACTAGGACCCCAAATATCAATATGGAGTAACTCAAAAGGGGAGCTACTGCTTCGACTCTGACGACTTGGGAAGCTAGCTCTATGGTGCTTCCCTAACTGACAAGCTTCACACAGGAAGGACGAACTTGGGGATATCTGAGGCAAAAGGTGACGCATCTTCTGTAGAGGGAGGTGACCAAAGCGTAGATGCCATGTATATGGAGAGACAGATCCAACAGCATGAGAAGAGACTCTAGCATATGAACTCCAATTCAGACGATAAAGACCATCCTGCTCATTACCACAGCCAATCACCCTGCCCGTTAGAATGTCCTGAAATGTAAGAGAAGATGGGTCAAATATAGCGCGACAATGCAAATCTTTTGTAATCTGACTAATAGAGAGTAAATTCATCGAAAATTCAGAGGCATGTAAGACATTCTTGAGACGCATGGAAGAGGATAACAAAATCTCCTCCTGTCCAACAATGGGGGAATGAGTCCCATTGGCAATGATCGCCGACCTCCTTGGAGGAATCTCTCTGTATGAGATAAGCATGTCTCTGTCTCGACATAGATGGTGCACGGCACCAGAGTCCATGATCCAGTCGGATATGTCTGAAGTATAACATGTGGTAAAGGCACAGGTACTACCTGAGGTACTAGCCGTGGCAGAAGTACTGGCAGAAGCAGACGCAGCTATATCCGAAGGGCCTCTAGAAGAATCTGTAAAAGCAGGAGGCATTATATTCCGTAACCGAGCGACGAGTTCCTCAAACCTCTGATCCGAAGTAGAAGATGATGGAGATGCAACATGTTCTGCCGCCCATGCTGATGCTGGAAAGCCATGCTTCGAATAGCATGTATCCTCCGAGTGACTTGGACGGTGACAAAACCTGCAAGGTGGACGGGACCGACCACCACGACCTCCAGTTCCACGACCATGGCCACAGAATGAAGAAGAGGAACCACCTCTGGAAGCAGCCATCGCTGAGGGGGGTGGTGTAGATGTGTTGGATGGAACAGAGATGCGGCTAAGCCTCTGGTAGACCTCCTTCATAGGAGGAATGGTAGCATCTGCGAGTATCTGTGATCTGGCTGCATCATATTCAGGATCAAGATCCGCAAGGACTCCTACCATGGTAGCATTACGAAATGTCTTCTGCTGCTCTGGTGTGGCCGTTAGAGGGATAGTGCTGTAGAGTTTCTCAAACATCCCTCTAAGGGATGTATACAAGGAATGAAGTGGTCTTCCATTCTGCTTCAAGGTGAATATGTCGTGCTGCAGTTGTAGCATCTTGGTTTCATTCCGGACCTGGGAATATGTCGCCGCAAGAATGTCCCACATTGCTTTAGCGGAGGACTGATGGAGGACATCATTGGCAATCTCCATCGACAACGTGCCTGACAGCCAGACCTTGGCATACGAGTCATCAGCCTCCCAAGAGGCATAAATCCATGTCTTCTCTGCTGGCTCATCCTCGGTAAGAATGTGCTTCTTACCGTTTGACTTCATGAGATTTATGAACTGCATCGCCTGGAGCTCATAGTTCGACCCGTCCATCTTTACTATTTGCGTGGGACCTTTGAACACGCCTATGGAGGGCATATCAACCTTGGATTCTGACATATCGCCGCAGAAGAAGAACTAGGGTTTGTAGACAAAGTGACAGGTGTCTACACAAACTGCATAGGATCCGAGTGCGTATGTAGACGTTACACACCCAAATCCATATATATGGCGAAGGAGGCGGCTACGACCAAGCCGGCAGGGGGGAGGCACCGGCGCCGGCAAGAACAAAGCCGGCAGGAGGCGGGTGTCGGGGCCGGCTAGGGCAAGGCCTGGTGTGCAGGCGGAGACAGCTGGGTGGCAGGGATGCCGGTCGGAAGGCGAGGTGTCGGCTGGCAGGCGGGAGGTGGAGAGCCAGAGCTGGAGGCGGGGGCCTGAAGGCGGGGCTGGAGGCGGTAGGGGATCCGGCGCTGGAGGCGGGGAGCCCGAGAGGGTCCGACGGCGGTAGCAGGAAGAGAAAGGGGGGACGGCAGGTGGGATGTGAGGAGCCTAGGGTTTAGGCTCTGATACCATGTTGGAAGAATAAGAGTTGTTGTTTATTCCAGAGAACCCTAGGGTCTCTTATATAGAGAAAACCCATGGGTAAATTACATAAGACAGAACATAGAAGAATAAAAAGTACAAACGGTACACAGACTACATAGTTCTTTCGACAGTAATGTTTTTTCTGCATCTGTGAAAATTGTGAGAAGTGATAATGCCTTGGAATTGTGTACTCATGTCCTATCTAGTTACTTCTCATCCCAAGGGATCATCCACCAGACATCTTGTGCCTATACCTCCCAACAGAATGGGGTCGCTGAAAGGAAACATCGCCATTTGCTGGATGTAACCAGGTCGCTCCTTATACAGAGTCATGCTCCTCACTCTTTCTGGGGTAACGCTGTTCTTACAGCATGTTACCTAATCAATCGTATGCTGTCATCTGTTCTAGATGAGAAGATCCCTTTCTCTCTTATCTTCCCCAGAAAAGAATTGTTCGCTCTTACTCCTCGTGTGTTCGGTTCGGTCGCTTTTGTCCACCAGTTGTCTCTCGGAACTGAAAAGCTCTCTCCTAGGGCTGTCAAGTGTGTCTTCATTGGGTACTCCAGAACTCAGAAGGGGTACAAGTGTTATGATCCATTGCGCAGGCAGTACCTTGTCAGTGTTGATGTTACATTTTTTGAATCTGTTATGTATTTCTCAGCCTCATGTGATCAGTTGATACCCCCTGCTAATACTGATGCCATTTACATGTCACCACCACCACCACCACCATCACCGTTACCATCTTCTACACCTCCTGCCACTATACATGTTTCACCATTACCATTTCATTATACCCGTAGGCCTGCTTCAACTCATGGTCATTGCTCATCACCTAGCTCGCCTAAGGTATGTTCTGAAGATATTACTATTGATGGATCTGATGATTTTTCTGAGCAGGATGTGTTACAGAGGCCAGACGAGGACACAGATGGTTTAGATATTCCTATTGCTATACAAAGTCGAAGCGGAGCTGCGCATCATATCCTTTAGCAGCTTCTATGTCATTTGATCGACTAACTTGAGATTTCAGGAATTTCGTCGTCGCATTGTCAGCAGTGGCTATTCCACGGAATTACCAAGACGCACTGAAGGATAGTAGATGGCGTCTAGCCATGGAGGAAGAAATGGCAGCTCTTCAGTCTAGAAGAACTTGGAGTCTGGTTCCTGTACTTGCTGATGTGTCTCCAGTGAGCAGCAAGTGGGTACTTACAGTCAAGCAGAATGCAGATGGCACTATTGACAGATACAAGGCTCGTCTTGTTGCTCGTGGCTTTACACAGACATATGAGGTGGATTATCTTGATACATTCTCGCCAGTGGCCTGCCATTCCACTCTACGAATCTTGCTTTCTGTTGCAGCCACTCATGATTGGCCGCTATACCAGTTGGATGTGAAGAATGCGTTCTTATATGGTGACTTACAGGAGGAAGTCTACATGCAACAACCACCCGGTTTCGCTGTTGAGGGGGAGTATCCTAAGGTGTGCAGACTTCATAAGGCTATCTACGGCCTTAAGCAGAGCCCCAGAGCATGGTTCCAGAAGCTCTCAGATCTATTTGAGAAACAGGGATACAAACGTCCTAATGCTGATCATTCCTTATTTGTACAAAAGACTTCCAGAGGTATTATTGCAATCATGGTCTATGTAGACGACATTATGATTACAGGTGATGATGAACAGGGAATAAAGGAGGCGAAAGAAATGCTGGGTCGTGAATTTGTTACCAAGGATCTTGGAGTTCTTAGATATTTTCTGGGACTGGAGTTTGCCAGAAATCCTTATGGGTTGGTAATGTCTCAGAGGAAATATGTCACTGACCTGTTGGGTGAAACAGGAATGCTTGGTTGCCGACCTGCTACCACACCTATGGATCCTAGTATGAAGCTATATGATGGTGATACAGAGGAGGTGGATAGGAGAAGATACAGAGAACTGGTGGGCAAACTTCTTTATGTCACTATTACTAGGGCCAATATATCCTTTGCTGTGAGTCAAGTGAGCCAGTTCATGGAGCAACAACGTCAGGTACACATGGATGCCATACATATGATACTCAGGTACCTCAAGTCATCTCCAGGTGCGGGTTTACTGTTCAAGAAAGGCAAGGTGATTTCTATCTCATCCTGTGCATATGCAGATTACGCAGGGTGTCCCAAGGACAGGAAGTCCACCTCTGGGTTTGCTGTATATGTTGGAGATTCTCTAGTCTCGTGGAGGAGCAAGAAACAAACTGTTGCGGCAAGGTCTAGTGTTGAATCTGAATATAGGGCTATGGCCCAGGTTAGCACAGAAATGATGTGGGTAAAGGCTGTGCTTACAGATTTACATATAGAAGTCCCACTTCCTATGGCTTTGGAATGTGACAATCAGGCGGCCTTGTTCATTGCAAATAATCCAGCATTCCATGAACGAACCAAGCACATTGAAGTTGACTGTCACTTTATACGTGACATGATTCAGAAGGTATTCATTGCTACATCCCATGTTAGTTCAGAGAATCAAACGGCAGACATTCTTACCAAGGCATTATTGTGAGGCCCGTTTCAGAAGTGTACGTCCAAGCTGAGCATGATTGATATCTATGCTCCATCTTGAGGGGGAGTGTAGATATATATTATTCACTTATGTTTCTCTTTTGTTATTTTTCTTTCCCGTTGGACTCTTTATGTAATTTACCCATAGGCTATTCTCCTATATAAGAGAGCCTAGGGCTGATGGAATAAACAAGTTCTCTTATTTTCCCAACACCCACACTTGAGGAGGCGTACAAAATTATAGATCGACTTGCACTATCTTCTACAATTGAAGATTTCATGTATATACACTATTGCATTGGTTGATTCTTCCGGACGTGGCAAACATAACTCTACCTCTCCACAAGGGAAAGGGCATGGAAAGAAACCCCCGAAAGTGGCCGTAAAGTATAAAGCACTTACTGTAGTAGAAATGGCCACATTGGCGACTCATGTTTACACACAACCACTGCATTAGTTGTCCTTCATGATGTGGCAGGCATGACTCTTCTACCTCTTCACATGGTTGCGGCTGGAAGTCCGGGGAATTTATTGTGGGAGAAATGACTCACAGTGGACAAATAATGGTGAAAGACCTGTCGCACGGGCAGTCATCACAAAGGGAGAATTCACTGATGCTGATCAAATCTCCATACATGAGAGGTGCTTTAGTAGCTGACTCAAAATTTACTTAGTTCATCTATACCTGGCTGCTGCAGCTGTCACATAATCAGGAAAACATGCTTCTTTTATTTGACTATGTACTGTGATAGAATGGCTCACTGATTCAGGAGTTTCACAGTACCTATGTGGAGATAGCCAACAACTCCATAGGCTACAAATTGTACCTCCCAGGAGAACTGTCCAAGTGGATGAAGGACAACTATCGTCTGTTGAGGGGCTCGGGGATATCTCTGTTCGCTATGCAAGGTTAAGAATTGCATAGTCATTTTTGATGACGTGTCTATTTTCATTTCAAGAGAGCCTCACAGGGAAGACAAATGGAGGTGTCCATGATGAGGAGGGATCTACCACATTCTTCAATCACCTATCGCGTTGCTTTTCCTTTTAGATGTCCACTGTATCTAGTGTGTTTTCACACAACTAATTGGGTCAGCCATCTGTGAGTACGCTTCATCATTGTAGAGAAAAGTTGAGAATGAACTGAATGAATTTATTTATTGAGTATGGTGTTTCCCAAAAGATGATAATTACATAACAAACCCGAAGGATTACAAGTAGGAAAAGAACTTAAATAATATAGAGAAAACAATAATCAAACAAGTCAAATAGTTTCTACACTCGCCTCAAGTTGGAACATATCTATCGATCATGCCCAACTTCGAAGTCAACCATGATATAAGTTTCTTTGGTAGTAGAGATGTGCGGAGTGCTGATCCGCTCTCCTAATACTGCATGTCAGACAAAGTCGCATTCCACTTCAATATGCTTAATCCACCATGGAAAACATGATTGGTAACAATATATGTAGCGGACTTGTCATCGCAGTATAGAGGAACGAGAGTGGTAGCAGGGAGTCCAAGATCCTGCAAAAAGAAGAGCCAAATAATCTCACATGTGGCTTGAGCCATTGCCCTGTATTCAGCCTCTGCTTCTTGCTTCGAGATGTAACAAGTTTTCCACCAACAAACATAGCATAACCATTGATAGATCATCTATCCTCAAGAGAACTGGCATAATCAGCATCTGTATAAACATTGATTTCAGTGTGATTATCAGTCCCATAAAAGAGGCCTTCTCTTGGAGAGTCCTTCAAGTGTCTAAAGATCAATAGAACATCCTGCCAATGACTGTAGTAAAGATTCTCCATGTGCTGGTGTTGGAAGAAAATATGAATATGTCAATTCCAGAGAACCCTGGGGCTCTCTTATATAGGGAGAGATCCAATAGGTAAATTATATAATATAGATGAAGGACATATAAGATATATAAACTATACCGTAACATAAAAGTATCTCTACACTCTCCCTCAAGATGGAGCATAGATGTTGATCATGCTCAGCTTGGATGGATACTTCTGAAAGGGTCCTCTGGTTAATACCATGGTGAGGATGTCCGCAGTCTACTCCCCCGAGCTTACATGGGAAGTGGAAATGAAGCCTTTCCGGATCATGTCACGTGTATAGTGACAATCTACCTCAATGTGCTTCATTCTCTCGTGAAAAGCAGGATTATTAGCAACGAATAAAGCTGTATGATTGTCACATTGTAATTGCATAGGAAATGTTACATCAATGCCTAGATCAACTAGAACAGACCTGACCCACATCATCTATGTGCTCCCTTGTGCCATAGCTCGGTAGTCTGATTCAACACTAGATCTGACAACAACCATCTGCTTCTCTATTCCGGTACACTACAGAGCCACCAATGAATACTAGGAAGCCTGAAGTGGATTTCCTATCCTCAAGGCATCCTACATAGTTTGTGTCTGCGCAAACATTGACAGTAAGGGGAATCCCTTTTCTGAACAATAACCCTGCACTTGGAGATGACTACAAGTACCTCAAAATCATATGGCCTACATCCATATGCACTTGTCTAGGTTGCTCCATGAACTGACCGACCCAACTAACAGTGAATGAAATGTCTAGCCTATTAATGGTAACATAAGTAGCTTCCCCACAAGTTCTATGTATCATCTCTTCTTCTGTATCATCATTGTATAACCTCATGCTTGGATTCATAGGAGTCTGGACTGGCGATTGATCTGACGAGAAGTGCTGACAATCTAATTCCCATCGAGGAATGCTCGTCTTGGAATCTCGGGTGGATGGTACTTGAACCCGACTTTTAAATAAGATTTTTTTAGCAATGTTTTTAGGAGTACCAACATCTTTCTGAGGGGGTTAGCTCTTTTTATGGATCACCTGGAGGATGAGATCACTGGACCTGGAACGATGGACCTTTCACTGTCAAGCATGCATGCATGGACTTGGATAGACCACGGGACCCCATTACTGATATGTTGTTTGTGATTATAGATTTATATGGGAGTTGCACATTCCTTTACGAATTAAAGTCATCCTGAGGTTGTTTCGACGAGGAAGAACTCTTACTAGTATTTTCTCCATCTGTAGCACGAATGTGGAATAGAGAGATCATCTTTTCTTCTCTTGTGACAAAGTAAAGGAAATATGGAATGAGCCCGACTCTGAATAAATTTTTCCTCCAATCAAGTTGTCTTCTAGGACTCGCTTTACGGTACTCAGACCCGATTTTGCTATGGGCTTTTATTGCCTATAGTGATAGTTTAGGCGATTTGTCTTTCTATCGTAATGGGGCTTTTTCCCATGCGGAGCGTTTCTCTGAAGAGAATGTGATCCATCTTGCCAAGCCACTCCTCGAGTCTTTGTTTTTTAAGCGGTCATTTTTCTAATATATTTGAGGTGGGCATCATAGCATGTTTCCTCCTTTTTTAACTCATAAAAAAACTTTCCACCTACTTGCCTGTTGTAATGCTGGAGAAAGCCAACTAAAAAATGTCAAATAAGCTTCCCTTCACACCATGTTAACTATTGTAACTATAATAAATATGTGGGCTAAACCAGGGTATAATGGAAAACTAAGGATGCTAACCAAAATTACCAATCAATTTGATGCCAAAAATAAAACTATAGAGAACTCAAGGTTTCCTTTACCTTTACACTCTTTTAAAATTTAAGTTTCCATTTGCTGCAGAGAAGGAAAAATGAGTGATAAAGGTATAGATGTATATGGGTAGATGGATTGAAGATTTTGACAAGACATGCTCAACTTGTGACTCAAGTAATTAGGACCTTGTGCATTTTCTAATCCTCTGGACCTTGTGCATTTTCTAATCCTCTACCCCTTTGCTCAACAACAATAGGTACATTGTGGTTGGATTATTCTTTTTCTTTTAAATATTGGGAAGCCTTCTCCCACTTTAAGTAGGGTCGGCTACATAAATTCTTGCTCAAATTCATGTTAAAAGATCCGACTACTTTTACGCTAGTTGTCAACTACCTATCGCAACCCCCACAAGAAGGAATTATTCTTTTTCATAACCTTTCAAATTCTCTGTAGGTCCAAACAACATTTAGAAAAGGTGTCTACAAAAGAAAAGCAACACAGATTCATTCTTTTGCAGTGCTTTAATGCATCATGATGATGTGGTGATTGGAAGGATGCAAACCTATATTGAAAAATTGTTTAAATTAAGCGTTCTCAAGTGGCATGGCATGGGGGAGGGGTTTCTTCAATTTTTTTGGAAACGGATAGTGGAATAGCACCTCTAGTAACTATCTTATTTTGTCCATATACCATCAAGTTCTATAATTATAAACAAATTCAGCCTCCTCCCTCCCCTTTCTTTGACATCCCTCAACTCCCATGCCCAATCACAACCTCAACCTAACCTCCAACATCACTTCTAAACCCCATCCTTGCTAGATCAATGTCGTCAGCTCCCTCCCTCACCACTATCAATACTCACCTCTATCTCGATTTCACCATCATGAAATCCTTGCTAAAAACATTAGGATGGAGAGGGGGCTTTGATAGTATAGTATGGTCAAAACAGGAAGAAGCAAAGGCGAAATGAAGAGGAGTGCTTAAGGGGACTAGATTAAGCAGGGACATAGAGAGAAATCATAGCCAATGGTGATATTGAAGCCTGATGCTAGTAAAGGTCATGGTTGACACGAAGGAAGGAAAAAAAGGACAGAGAAAGTCAGATCAAAGTAGGAAGAAGTAAATGAGAAAGGAAGAGGAGCGCTTAAGGGGACTAGATTAAGGAGGGACATATAGAAAGGGAAATCATGACCAATGGTCATATTGAAGGCATGATGGTAGTGAAGGTCATGGTTAACATAAAGGAAGGAAAAAGTGATGTAGAATGCGTGATGAAAAAATGCCACTAATATCTAACCACCATCGCTATACCTGCATTACAGAATACCACTATCATGAAGACCTCAAACTTCCCCAGGGCAGCACTTAAGTGCAATTAGTCATAATGGACATATGGATAGGGAAGTTTGGCGGGGAGGACTACATATTCTTTACTGACAAGACTATCCCCGTGGACAAGGCTAGCCCAGTCACGTATAGTCAACCTAAGCAGTCAAGTTGACGTGTAGGGCGGTAGAATTTTAGGTTGATGGAGTTGTAAACAAACTTTAGAAGATGATAGAGGTTGTCTTCCCTATTCCAATAGTCTTTGTTGCCACTTCCACCTTTGGTAAGCTGAGGCGCAATTGCTCAATCACTTCAAGCAAACACAATTCAAGTGCGTTGTTTTACCTTGTCAAAGAACATCTCATCTCCATTAAGAAAATTATTCTTAAAAGATAGCTAGAAGACTAGCTAGAGTCATGTCCCATTGAAGCTAAGTGTGTTTTATCTGACTCAAAGTGAAGATTAACGTATGCAATTGAAATGACAACATTTAGATTGTTGCCTTTCAGAACTACACACAGTATCTATTAGTTTAAAAATCTTTTCTTATAGCTCTAGTCATCTTGAGCACAAGCATCTTGAACGGCAGTGTGTAGGTTGATCAGCAAATGCGCTTGCATAGCAGTTCTGAACTGCTGGATGGTGCAGTTTATTATGAGCTTCATGCAACAGTATTAGTACCAGAATCAGAATACAATACATAATCATGGATAAATGAGTTTTCCCTGAAAAGCTGCAAATCAATCGAACCATATAGATAGAAGAAAACAGAATTGTGATTCAGCGAGAAAAAACCATCTCAAAATAGAATTTGAATCATCATACCTTGCCTTCCTAGTTGTAGGTTAGGGACAATACCAGAGATAAACTTAAAAGATAAGTAACCTCATCAAAAGATAGTGAAGCTTAAAAACATTAGGTGCCAGTAAAACACTGTTAACTTCCGCTAGTACAGCACTCAGAAAACAAGGCCAACGACATGAGAGGTGGTCTTTAACTTATCCTTATGACATCCATGGATGAAGGAGCTAAGAAATTGGCTGACTTCCACACTCATCATCATATGTTCAACTGTCAATAATGTGCACTCCCATGTCTCAATTTTATAGCGCCGTAGGCTTCATACACACAGAGAGATAATGCTGCACATGTAAATTTCACGAAAACTAAAAGCTTCATGTAACAGATCTACAGACAAAATGTTGAGCCTGAAACAAACTTTCACACTCTTCAAAGTAACAAGAGATAAAGTTAACAATGGCAACATAACAAGAACCACTAGCATCGAATAGTCATCAACAGCTCACTGTTGGTTTCCCACATTGTAGTGATCATGTTTTATAGTGGGACCAAAAAGATGCAGACCATGTTAGCCATGGCAACAACCCCTCATAATGGTAGGCCAGAACCATGACAACTTGCTCACCAACGCAGCAAGTGCAGACACTTTAGAAGTAACATATTGCGCATCAATGAAAGATCTAAAGCAAGGAATGCTTGGCACATAAAAACAACTTCATTCTCAATGACGTCCTCTTTAACCTCTTTTTACTACCCGTGCAAATGAGGATGATTCAAAGTGTAAATTTTCTGATCAGTCATAGTCCCTGTAGCAGCCAAGTGTCCCAACTCCCTGCAGCATCGAGAAAATCCCTTAGAAACAGATAGTCCCCTATTACATTGCCCATAATGCTATTTCTCATCTAAAAAATCTACCATAATGATAAATATATACATTCATAGGGCTTGATGCACTATCATTGGTCACAATCTAGTAATAATCAACCATGAGCTACAATCCCAACCATATATAACATAAGGGAGGATAACTATATAGATATTCATGAGAAACAAGCTACTAATTGCAAATGGAATGCGCAAGTGAAATCCTCTACCTATTATACAGTGGAAATTCAATCAAGTTAACAATAAAATCAAAATATAGTTTGTTAAAGTAATAAACCTGGATGGATATAATTATGACTGGGGGGCGTGGGCGGGGTGGCATGGGCGACGAACCTGAAGGAGGCTCTATCGGCAAGTGGCAATGCCAACCAAGTCTTCAGCGTTGATGATGGGGAATCCTAGGGAATCTGGAGACCCGCGATAGCCTTGAGAAGGGGAAGTCAAAGGCTGTAGAAGACCCAAAAGAAGTTTAGGTTGACCCTTCAAATGATAAGGGCAAGGTTTATAAGAACGTGTGGCAATTGGAGGCCGTTTGCATGTATATGAGGCGAGGCGCAAGCCTCGAAGTGATCGAGGCATAAACCTAGTTTTTAGAGAAAAATTAAAATTAGGGAAAAACATACTGAATTGGAATTATGGTAATATTAAGTTTTTCTAGAAACAAATTAAAAACAATTCCACCCTAGAAAAAATACACCATATAAGTAATTAAAGCATTAGAGTTGAAAATTACTAAAATACTAGCACAATTAAATAATTAATATAATAACTTGTCACTCACTTCAACGATCTAGTGGTAGTGCAGTGTGCCTACCACCCAAAAGACCAGGGTTCAAATCTCCCTTGTGGGGGTTGCATTAGGTAGCTGACAACCATCGTGAAAAATAGTTGAATCTTTTCAACATGGATTTGAGCAAGAATCCATGTAGACGACCCGACTTAAAGTGGCCATTTTTTATAATAACTTATCAAGATTCAGGTTTTCGAAGAGAGTCAAATTCCTAAGTAGTACCTGGGAATTACTTAAATACCCAGGTACTACGTAATGTTTTTTTTTACTCAAAAACTACAGAGGTGTCGCATGTTGAACATCCCGATCCTCGGAAACCTCTCTGCCGCAGATTCGAACGATGCTTTTGGGCATTTGGTCCTTCCATTGAAGCATTCAAATATTGTCGGCCACTGATTAGTGTTGACGGGACACATTTGTACGGGAAGTACAAACAAAAACTGCTCATTGCTTGCGGGGTTGACGGGGATAAACATATTGTTCCCCTTGCATTCGGGATCGCCGACGAGGAATCCTTGTCGTCATGGAAGTGGTTTCTTTCGTTGGTTCGTCTAAGGGTAATCGGCATGCGAGCTGGACCAATATGTATCATCTCCGACAGGCATTCTGGTATAAAAGCCGCTATGAAAGATGCTGACGTGGATTTATTAGAACCCTTTGCATATTGGCGGTTTTGTACGAGGCATGTCGCGAGCAACTTCAATAGCGTTTTTAAAAATGGCTCCATGAAAGCTCTGGTGCAAGCCGCAGCATTACAGACGACACCTAGGAAGTTCGCGTACTTCATGAGGAAATTACAAGAGTGGAATAATGGAGCAGCTAGATGGTTTTCAACTCATGATTGTCGTCGTGAGCAATGGACATTGGCATATGACGGTGGGTATAGGTTTGGTCAGATGACCACAAATCTGAGCGAAAGCTACAATGCAGTTCTTAAAGATGCCTGTTGCTTGCCAATCTCTGCGTTAATTGAGAAGACCTTCTATAATTGTGTGTCGTACTTCATTCAGCATTTTGAAGAAGCAAGCGCAGCCATTGCTGCTGGTCGAAAATTCACGCATTACGCTTCCACAGAGCTGATCCGTTGGACTGCAGCTGCGAATGGGCACACAGTAACTCAGGTACAAGTTCAACCAGAAATATTATTCGAGGTGTCTACCAGGGCTCGACGGACGTCTACTGGTATTCGCGGGCGCAAACAGTACACAGTTAACTTGCTACAAAGGAAATGCACCTGCAACAAGTGGCAAATATATCGTATCCCATGTTCCCACGCCATTGCAGTCATTTCAAAGCGTCGGGCTGATGTAGATTCCTATGTTGGAGAGTGGTACACCTGGGAGAAACAGTTGCAGGTTTACGGAGGACAATTTTTTCCCATCGGTGATCGTGATACATGGGCTCCCCTAGAATATCCTGAGTTACGACCGGACCCAAAGCGTAAACGCGGTAAAGGTCGTCCACGTACAACAAGAATACATAACGAAATGGATGTTAGAGATGTGATTCGGCAAAATACTTGTTCCTATTGTGGGATATTGGGTCACACACACCGAGGTTGTCCCAACAAAGCCGCAAGGAATTCTCAAGCATCCACATCAAATGCGCCGACGGCGAGCAGGAATAAGAATAAATGTGGAAATTGTGGTGGCCAAGGTCACAACCGACGTAAATGTCCAAATTCGAGTAAGTTTGCTACCCTCGTATATTAATAAATTTAATTGTGGTAAATACTTGTTGATTTTGTCGGATTTTTTTTCATAGAGTTTTTTAATTGTATTGTGTAACATTCGAAATTGTATTTTTCAGATGGATCCCGGCCCAGTTGATCCTTCAGTTTTGTACCTTCAGGAGCGACATCGTTCACGTCGAGTTTGGGTTGGCGATGTAAGTAATTATATTATCTTCCATCCTTCAAATTTTTTTCCTAACAATTTTCTTGTAGGAATCTTCGTAGTTACATTTGGATAGCTGAAGTGCCTTTGATATACTTCCACATTGTGGAGTATTACTACCCAGATCGGTTCAAGAGATAATTTGGGGGTCTTCAGGATATCCCAAGTCATTGCTCCACCTTTCCAGAACTCCACGCTATTGATTTGAGGGGGAAAGTACATGTGGATTGGAGGGCAAAACACAGCCTGCATATTGCCCGCTGGGAGGAGCGGGAAGTTAGAATTATTCGCATCGATCGGTCCAGAGGGGTATTCGCAACGCCCGCATACGAGCAATGGTATCGGACCATTACTCGAAGATTTGTCGGACGTTTGGGTGCAACTCTGGCAAGCAACGTAAGTACTCGAGCTATAATTTTTTTGGTAAAATTATTAACAAAAATATTTCAAATTTACATCTACGTCTTCTCCTTGGATGCAGCTCGCTCTGTGGAGCCGTGTCTACGACATTGGACACGAGGAATGTCGCGAGATTGCGGCACAAGCGAAGGCGGAAATGACGGAGTGGCTGTCATTACAATTTGCAGATGCAGTCACGTTACATGATGAGCGTGCAGATGTGGCTAGGGAGGAGGCAAGGCGAGGAAGGGCAAGAGGACGGGGACGAGGAAGAGGTCGAGGTAGGGCGCGTGAACAAGTCGCGGAACCGATGGACTTTGAAGAAGCCGCTGCGGATGATGATAACATGGCGCAAGGAGACTACTTCACACCTGCCACCGAGCGACCAAGAGAAGACTTACCAACGCCTCAAGCACCGTTGAGGCAAAGAGTGGACCCCAGCCAGACACGACCTACTTACTGCACACTAACGCCGCCGTCTATGCCAACATTCGAGGAAGATGCCCCAGGACCCTCTCAAATCAACATGATAGACGAAGCGAACCGTCTATTACCGTTCAATCCTCCAGATTCTACGATTACATACCATCGGAGGAAGAAACGTTGAATTGTAATCAATGTAATTTTTAATATGATGCAAAAAATGTAATGTGTATTCATGAACAAGTCTATTTGGAATGTGTATACATACCATTCGAGGATGACGCATATTGAAATGTCTTCTTTGATGTTTGGAATGTCTACAATGTTTGCAATGTCTGGAATGTTTAGAAAAATATGTCTATTTACATTAAAAACATGGGATTGGCATGCCTTTTCAATGGTTTTTAAAAACTTTAAATTCCAAAGCCCACACTTGGACTGCCATTTTCGCCAAAAATTACTGTACAGATGACGCATTTTGAACATGCGTCATATGTTCAACTTTCAAAGCCCACACCTGCCCCAGCCATTTCGAGGAAAATTTCCTGTAAAGGTGACGCATATTGAACATGCGATACCTTTACAGAACATTTCGAGACCTGATGCCTGTACAGAACATTTCTAGAGCAATTCCCTGGAGATATGTCGCATATTGAATATGCGTTAGCTATAGCGCACATTCAACATGCGACACTAACGCAGTTCCTGGGTAAAAAAAAACTTAAGGGGTGTCGCATGTTCAACATGCGACACCCCTGCAGTTTTTAAGTAAAAAAAAAACATTACGTAATACCTGGGTATTTAAGTAATTCCCATGTACTACTTAGAAATTTGACTCTTTCGAAGAGGAAATAAGAATAAGCTATAGCCTATACCTTTTCAAGATTCACAACTCACAGTCATATGCCAATTAACTAGTAGGAAGGAATTCATTAGTTTTATTAACAAATTAGCAATACGCATATCTTTTAATACTTGTTAGTAAATACTAACAAATGAACAATGGATATTATCAAATAGAAAATGTTAGTAGATGTTATTAAACAAAGACGGTATTGTTAAACAATGGATAAATAATATTATTATACATATATTATTAATAAACATTGAATAAGCATATCACTTAATACTTGTTAGAGTGAATAATGATTATGCATAAGCTATACCATATCAATCAACAAATCAACACCAAGCAAAATCATTCAATATAATTGGCTACAGTTTTTATGGGCAAATCCCATATTACACTCAGGAACTTCTAGCATCTCTTTTACACACATTGGGACTTTGAAAATCAATATGTATATTTTTTAATAAATCATATCAATCTAGGAGTTCGACAAAATTAGTAACTTGGCAAGTAGATAATATTCTAAATATCATTGAAAACATATTAAATAAATTAATCAAAGATAGTGCTATTAGCATTATCACCTTGAGAAAAACATAGAATAGCGTCTTAATATTTTAGAAGGTGCTACTACCGCAATAAAAATGCCAATATCACATGTGTGGAAGGTCTCACTAGTCCAGATTTCTGCTCCTCCGAGCACCTCTGCACAGATCTACCAATCCACCTCGCCCCACCATGGAGGCCCCTCCTACTTTGCTGACGAAAGTGCTCTTCCACCGCATTCCCAATGGCCCAATCATCTTCCACCATTTCGACATCCACCTGAATAGAATGAAGAAAATTTTGCCTCATCCCACTGGCAGTGGCACACCTCACCAGAGAACCAAACGTGTCGATAAATGTTCGATATTGCATATTTGTATGGTTGATATTAGAGCTAAAATTGCATCTTCATAAGCAAAAATCAACAATAAACCTAAGCTTTCTTCAACTTTGATTTAACTATTAGTAGGGAGGACAGACTTTTTTTTCAAACTTTAGATCGAACTCCATTAGAAAATTGGAAGCGGAAGCGGAATGATAAAACATAGCATAAAGAACAGGAAAAGATAAACATGGAACACCATGATTTTACGTGGAACCCTACTCCGTGAGGAGCGGGATGAAACCACGGGAGAAGCCCTCAAAGGGGCACATTTTTCTATTACTTTTCTCATCTGTTACAGGAGGCCTGGGGCTCTTTATATAGCCTCCACAGGGCCTCCAAGCCCACCACTGGACGATGTGGGACTAAACAACTGGATAGGGTAAATGGATCCTGGAGGTATCCATTTACCCATCTACAACTCAATAGGCGCACTACCAAATACTCCAACACTCCCCCTCAAGCTGGAGCATGCAATGCTTAGCTTGGACAAACAAAAAGAGACTCAACTCAACGCTACAAGACACTACGGACAATATCAACCCAACGCACACATTGCTGCAGTCGAGGACGTTGCGTCTCATGCCGTGCTGGTGAGGAGGACGAACGGGCTGGAGTGTGAGTCAACTGAAGACTCGGAATCTGACCATCGAGTCTGAAACTGCGCCTGGAGTCTCCTCGTCGGAGAACTGGGTCTCTCCCATCTGGCTTAGAGAATGATACTCTACTCTGGAGTACCTATGATACCACATGAAAACCCTTGCCCTCAATGGCATAGAAAATGGTCCTCTGCTCTGGAGTCCCTATGGCTCACATGAAAACTCTGGCTTGACAACAAGAAGAATGATGGGGACCACGAAACTGAAGATCGCATACTTGTGTGTGTCTGAATCTCGAGACTCGGAAATATCTGACGTCGAGTCTGAAACTGAACTGTAGAGTCTGATCAACCGGCTGGTCTGGAGACTAGCATCTGAATCTGGAATCTGAAACAATATAACAGACCTGTGACTCTACATATATACTCCCCCTTTCTCCCATACTTGTCGGAATATGAACATCGACAAAGTTGGGAGAAGACAAGATAGATGGGGAACGAATATTCTCAAGAAAATTTCTCGCGGCTTTTCCATTTTTTTAAAGCCGTCCACATTTTTTTAAATAGTTTTTTTAAGCCATTTCATCCTTTTTTTACAGCTTTTGCATTTTTTTCTTGGCATACGGCTTTTTCCTTGTACGCGCCTTTTTAAAAAAACATCTTTTTTTTAAATTGCGTACGGCTTTTTTTATATTGTATGTGCCTCTTTTTTTGAAAACTTTGCGGACTCCCTTTTTGTTTTTTTTTCAACGTCAGCCCACTTGGGCTTCAATAAGCAGCCCCCTTTTTTTTCATTTTTTTTAAACGGTCGGTCCCTCTCTCCATTTTTTTTAACAACTTGGCCCCACTTGGGCTCTTCACACAAATGGCCCAAAAAAATTGATCGGGTCTAGGGTTCCCTGGGAACCCATCGGGGAACCCTTCTTTTCCCATGTGTCGCCGCTCCCCTATGGTATTTCTCTACTGGATCGACAGGGGGCTCCTGCTCGTGCCTGCGATCTGAATGCGGGGGCGTGGGCCTTTTCCGCCTGCTGGGAAGGAGGGCGGCGCCGCAAGGAGAGCACATGCTTCAACGTGAGGATGCTGCGCTGGGACAGGGCACGCTGCCGCCTCCCATACTTGTGCGCGCGCGCGAGACTGGGGCCCCAAGGGAGTAGCGGCATCGGAAATGAGGGGATGTGCTATCGTGAGACTGGGGCCCCGCCTGGAGTTTTCGCATCCTGGAGCAGCCGCGATGGAGCCTGGAAGCCCGTCGCCTGGAGCCTTGTGATCGGAAGGAGGTCCCTTGCGCCGCCTGCGCGAGGGATCGAGGGCGGAAGGGGGGGCGACGCCTGGGTGAGGTGTGGCGATCTGGGTTGAGAGAGGGAGCAGGCACCACTGGAAGAGGAGCGGCGCGGTGGTTCGCCAAGCCAGCGCCGCCCGCGCCTAGGGATGTGCAAAGGACATGCCGCCTAGAGGTTCTCGCCTCCTGGAGCGGCGCTAGGGCATTCAGAAGCACCTTCTGCATGCGTGGGCCTGTACGATGGGAAGATGTAGCACTAATGGGTGTGCACCAGGGAGAACCCCGCTAGGGTTTCAACCCATGAGGGAGAACCCCGATTGGTGTGCACCACGAGCAGCCCACGAACAACATAAAACACGATGATTTGTCGATCTTGGATGGAAGGAGTTTCGTGCGGTACAAGAGAACAAATCTGGGGTTCCAGCGAACATTGAAAACAAACTTTTTCGAACAGAATATGAACTTCACATCTTCAACATCAACATCGGATCTCGAATAGAAATAACATATCGTGAAATCCTCGAGAAACGAACCTGGCTTTGATACCATGTTAGAAAATCGGAAGCGGAAGCGGAATGATAAAACAGAGCATAAAGAACAGGAAAAGATAAACATGGAACACCATCATTTTACGTGGAACCCTACTCCGTGAGGAGCGGGATGAAGCCACGGGAGAAGCCCTCAAAGGGGCATATTTTCTATTGCTTTTCTCATCTGTTACAGGAGGCCTAGAGCTCCTTATATAGCCTCCACAGGGCCTCCAAGTCCCACCACTGGACGATGTGGGAATAAACAACTGGATGGGGTAAATGGATCCTGGAGGTATCCATTTACCCATCTACAACTCAATAGGCGCACTACCAAATACTCCAACAATTTTCAAAGTAATTTCAAACTAGTTCATTTTAATAAATATGTATTACGTTAGAAAAATAATGTACTATTACACAACCACACTCAAACATTTGTTTTCTCAACGAACTCAGACTCAAACATATGTTACTGAACCTTTATCGAAGAACTCGAACTTTCAAACATTCTTATCAAACTAAACTTGAATGTAGGATCTGGAAAGAAAATAATGACTTGCTTATTCATGAGACCCTAGGGTTCTCTTATATAGAGATGAGAAATCATGTTGGGCAAATAACATAATAGAAAAGAAAAGAAAATACATAGAATAGTAAATGATAAAATAACTCTAAACACACCCCCTCAACATGGAACATCTGAACCCCGTGGAATGGTCTAGTGATTGAAGCAGTGGGCTCCTACTCAAGTGACCAGGCATACAATCCCACTAACCTCTCCCTCCTTAACTACTAAAAAAAGATGAAGCGTGGATGTCAATCATGCTCAGCTTGGAACAACACTCTAGAATAGCCCTCTGGCTAGAGCCTTGGTGAAAATATTTGTTGTCTGCCCCCCTAAGTTGATGTGTGAAGTAGAGATAAAACCCTTCTAAATCATATCCCGTGTGTAGTGAAAATCTACTTTGATGTGCTTAGTCCTCTCGTTGGTAATGAGAAGAGATGCCTAGTTGTCACATTGTAGACGCATAGGAAGAGACATGTCAATAGCTAGATCTGACACACATCATCTCAGTGCTTCCATGTGTCATGGCTCTGTAGTCTGACTTTGCACTACATATGGTAACCACAGTCTGCTTCTTGCACTTCCTTGAGACCAAAGAACTCCCTATGAACACTGCAAAGCCTGAGGTAAGTTTCTTGTCATTGGGTGTGACGTCCCGAGATCCGGGTTACCCGTTTACAAAGCATTCACAATATTATATTCGCTATTGATCGCATTATGTTACAGAAAATGAGAGATTTTTTTTTGTGTTTCGAATGATATTCGTAATAATAATAAACAAGCACAAAACTAACAAGTGTCAACAAGAGATATTTTCCATATAACATTACATATGTCAAAAGAAACTGGCATCATGTGCACGTATCTCAAAATGTAATAAAAGAGAAAGAAAATACATTTATATTATCCTGTACAAAAACTATAACAGGTATACCGTCGAAAAAAATTACAGAGGCTCAAGGTCCATCTGTCAATCTATAGAGTCGCAAACACCATGCCTGCTATTCATGTTAGGAAGAAAAGGGTGTCAATAAAGCTTGAGTACAATCTAATTATTAAAAATAAAACAACTATTTCAATTATTTCAAAATAAAGCAAGTAGATAGGTATTACCATGTAAATTTAATAGGCTACTTGCATGGAAATTGGTTTTTAAACTATTTTATATATGAATCATCTTGATTATTCACCACCTCAACTACTTCCACTTAATATTCTTATTCAATTTATAAAATCCATATTTAGGCAACTACCAGAGAATGTTGAACCTGAAGGATGAAATCGCATGGCTGATCTCTGCTGTTGGAACGATCGCTGAATCGGTCCGAATGACTGTTGTGGCGTGGGTACTACTCCAGATGAACTCCCAAAATGTCTTTTTCCGATATCCTCAGACTTCTTCGCTGCATCAGTAGCCTCGAAGATGAAAGTGAGACGTAGTTCGACCAGCTTCTCCTACACCTCTTCCTGCATCCCTCTGATGAACTTCACCAAATTCTCTTCGAGGAAAGCAATGGATGCTGGTGTTTGTCGGACAGCTCGGTGTAGCAAACAAAGTACTGTCTAGCTGTCATCCATCCCTATCGAATCTCTACAAATAGTCAGCATCGGGACTACTTCCACTTCCTAGAAAAGAAGTGGGATCTGAATCTCATCTTGAATTTGTCCCATGTAGGCTCGCGTCCCATCTCGGAAAATTTTACTTCACACCATCTCTCTGCGAATGCTGTCAATGAATATTCCATAAAAGACAACCGCGCATCTCACTGTGCGCAAATCATCCGGAGTACCTTCACCGCTCTCTTCAGCCACTTCTCGACCTCATCTGATGTCCCGGCGCCCTCGAACATGGGCACAGTGGCTCGTTAATAGGAAGTAAAAATCGATTGATACTTGTGAATGGCAGAGTGGTCGAGTGTAATCTTGTCAGCAAAAGGTACATGGTCATGTTCCCTATCATGATCTCCATCCTCTGCTCCATGTGCGGGCATCTCCTCATATAAGTCATCAACCTGAGGATGTTGAACCTCTATAGACTGAAGCTGCTCATGTCGTGTTCTATCCTGAGATGGATGATAGGTGAAATCAGACAGCTCCTCAAATCTCATCTTTATGTCAATCTACCTGTCTGTGATCTCTATCTGTTGGGCCAAGATCTGGTCCTGCTGACTCTCATAGCAGTCTGCAGCCGTTGGAGGTCGATGAGAACGGCCAGGATGCCTCCAAATGATCTGACATCTCCTGACCAGCTCTAGACGCTATGGTTCTGCAAGAGAACCAATATCATTAGTCATAATAGTTAATATGTGGATATCATCAACTTTCATTTTTCTCTTCTTGGGATACGATATAGAAATTAATTGCAAAAACGTGACACGTGTGGTTGTAGAGTTTGAATGTCATTCCTTCCCTTCTCAGACTCGTGACAAGTCGGACGATTGTCGTTATCCGAGAACTTAATGCGATCGAAATTATAATATTGTGAATGTGTGTAGCGGGGTACAACTACTCTGATACCAAACGGTGATGCTCCAGGATCCAGGTTACCCGTTTACACAACATTCATAATATTATATTCGCTATTGATCGCATTAGGTTACAGAAAATGCGAGAAATTTTTCGTGTTTCGAATGGCATTCGCAATAATAATAAACCACAAAACTAACAAGTGTCACCAAGAGATATTTGCATTAATTTTCATATAACATTACATATGTCAAAAGAAACGAGCATTATGTGCATATATCCCAAAATGTAACAGAAGAGAAAGAAAAAAAGCATCTACATTATTATGTACAAAAACTATAACATGTGTACCGTCGAAAGTAATTGTGGAAGCTCAGGGTTCAGCTGCCAATCTACTAAGTCACAGGGGCCTTGCCTGCTATTCATGTTAGAAGAAGAGGATGTCAACAAAAGTTAAGTACAATATAATTTATTAAAAAAAACAGGTATTTCAGTGATTTCAAAAGAAAGCAAGTATATATGTATTCCCATGTAAATTTAATAGGCTATTTGCGTAGAAATTGACTTTCAAACTGTTTTATATATGAATCCTCTTGATTACTCACCACCTCAACTACTTCCACTTAATGTTCTTATTTAATTTATAAAATCCATATTTAGACAAACATCATTTTATTATTTATAAGACATGTTGACGAATCTTAGAAGATGTCGATGAGGTGTTTCTTGTTCTAATATTAGTCCTTATCTAATTTCTTAAGCTCAATGGATAGACTGTGTGGTTTGGGTGAGACATCACACTATAACTCCAAGGTAGGAAAGATGCCTTAGGTCGGGGTGTTTCCGTAAGCATGCGGTGGAGTATAATTCATACTAAGTTCCCAACACGTCCACTAGCTTCACCTAACAACCTGTACGAGTAACTCTCATTCTCGTGCAAAAGATTTTTGTGCCACGATTCTTTCTTCCTTTCGATTGTTGTGAGATATCATATATGATAATGGATCTTATTAAATATTGATGATTGAGGATTGATAATTTTAGGATCTAATTTCTTTCCTTACCAACACCTACTGGAGAAACCGTAACCACAACTCAACTCCATCTGACAATGATCTTTTCTTTTCCAGGACCTACTGGTAGAACAATAACCAAAAACTCAAGCGGTGAGGAAGCCTCCAAAGAGACTCTTCCGTCTAGCCCTCCCTGTGGAAGTGCAGTCTAGGAGAGGGCTAGGCATACTCCAAAACTATGACCCAGAGACGGGTGGGAAAGACTCTCCGGTCCGAGTCAATCCAAAAATCGGTCCGACCGGTACGTACAAACCTAGTTCGAAAAGCAAAACCAAGGGTCTTCTAGCCTATGTACCATATTGAAACAAGGTTAGTAGAACTGGTCAAAAACTTAAATCCCAACGGAGCGTAAAAACACTACGAGCTAGCGTAAAAAACCATAAAAAGGATTGGGATCATATACCCGTGCACTAGCGGCCGCTACCCTAACTAGGCTTCCTATCTCCCGCCCAACTGAGGGTCACTATGCTCTCGCACAGTCAGGTATAAGGGTCACCATGACCTGCATATTAATTGACATCACTGATTCACCATCATATTTACTTTCCTTATTCATCATCCTTTCTCGATCTCTGGTGTGGTTAACTTTATAGATCTAGACATCTTGCCAACGATCTTATTAATAGTAATCAATAGTTAGTATAGTATACTTAAAGGATTATTTCATGAAGATGATCAGTCCTTGTGATTACAGGTTATCATTTTTACAAAGCATGAGATTAGAAGCCGTTCATTGGATATGGATATAAGTCCAATAGATGCAAGATTTCCCAATTCTTCCTATCTTTAAATAATGAGATTTAGAGCTACTAATTAGAATTGAATTTAAATTACATTCTATACAAATGTCCTAAATCTTTTATATTTTAAATCATGAACTTAGTAGCTAAATAAGTGATCTAGATGTGGGTCTAATTTGCATGTAAATCACCCCCAAGTCTATCAATTTTAACATGAAATCAATGGTTAATTAATGATCTAAAATTGAGTTTTAATTGTATTCAAATCACCCAAGATTCTTTCACTGTTCAACATATTATTAGTACATAACAGTGGACTGATTTTAGGTACTAAAATGTATGCAAATCACCTAAAATTCTTTCACCGTTCAACATATAATTACTGCATAACAGTGGATTGATTTTAGACACTAAAATGAATGCAATGCACCCAAAATTCTTTCATTATTCAACATGATATCAGAGCATAACAGTGGGATAGATTTTAGGCACTAAAATGTATGCGAATCACCTAAAATTCTTTCATTGTTCATAAAATTAGTGCATAACAGTGGACTGATTTTTGGCATTAAAATGTATGCAAATCACCTAAAATTCTTTCATTATTCAACATAATATTAGTGCATAACAGTGGTCTGACTTTTGGCACTAAAAAGTATGCAAATCACCTAAAAGTCTTCTATTGTTCAACATAATATTAGTGCATACCAGTGGATTGATTTTTGGCACTAAAATATATGCAAATCACCCAAATTCTTTCATTTAATGTATAAAATCCATAGCTATTAACAATCTGAATTTAGAATTCAAGCTATTCATCCCCAAATTCTTTCAAATTATAAGCATGAATTAATAACCAATCAGTGATCCGAATTGTATATCAATTTCATGCTATTTACCCATAAAATATTTGAAAATTTAACACTTAATCAGAGTATAAACAATGGTATATTAAATTGCATGTAATTCACCTCTAAATTTCTCAATTTTTCTCATGAAATCAAGGGCATATGACAGCTTAACAGTGGTCTGATTTTTAAATGAATTTGCATGCAATCTACCATTAAAATTTGATCTTTTAAAAACCAAAATTTGGAGCTCTGAATCTGCTCCGCTCTTAAATCAGGTCTAAAAATGAATAAATCAGTAGCTTTTTGAGGGCGGAAGATTTATGGGAAAAATGATTTTAAACTTTATGAAATCAAGAACTTAAACTTAGACTTGAAATTGGAAATCAATGTGTGAGATTACATAGAGGTTGACAGTACCTTGGATCTCCATGGTTTGGAGATACAACTTGCATGCAGCAAATACAACTTGCATGCAGCAAATGGCTGCAAGAGGGCTGCTACAGGGGCTGAATTGGAGGCTCCAGCAGCTGTAACACTTGGAGGAGCATGCAGCAGCTCTCGAGCTGCATGGACAACAACTCCAACAGTTAGGAGAGGAGCAACATCTCCATATTATGCAACAACACCTCCTGTTGATGGGGGCAATGGCCTTCAGCTGTTGTTGATATGCAGCAACAGTAGTAGTGCTGCTTGGAGAGCAACTCCAGCTGACTGTTTGGAGCAGTAGAAGGGGATCTGAAGGGGCCTTCGTTGGAGAGAATTAGAGGGAAAAAGAGAGAAAAGAGAGTTGGAAATTTAGGGGAAATGAGGAGGGGTTTGGGAGTTATTAATAAGGGGAAGAGGCCTCAAGGTCTTGACAAGTGGAAAAAAAGAAGCCAAGTGGTTGTTGTTCTGCTTTAAATTCTGGAATATTTTTTTAAAAAAAATAATCCTTTATTTACTATTTAGGTGAATATCAAAGTCACCGTATTTGCATCTCTATTCTCCAATTCAGATGTACAACGGTTCGTTTCGACCATCTATGAATGGCGATCAAAATGAGTATAATATCCATATATTTTGATCTGGTAAGAAATTGACGAAATACAACCTTGATTTGTGATTATTTTTTTGTGATTTGAATAATCGAACGACCTCCGATTGAGGATCGGTCGATTTTGTTGGTCTTATTTTGTCGAGATGAAATTTATGAGTCTCGGATTATTTTTACAGTTTTTGATTGTGTCAGCTTTTCTGATGGCATGTTTTACGATGCAATCAATTTTTGGTTGATTAATCCCAAATAAATTTTAATTTACGATATATGGATCATTTATCGAATTAAATGGATCATAATCAGGTCGGTTTATCGGATCCGGATGTCACAAATATAAAAAACTCTAAGGAGTCTCGTCCTCGAGACTCGAATCAATGTCATTAAGTGTTTAATCTGAGTTTCATCTTGTCATAAAAATCTTAAAGTGTTTTGAATCCATAAAAACCTCAAAGGAAAAACAAGCCACGCTCTTTCAACATGTATATAATTAAATGAGCTTCCTTTGATGATTACTTGAAAAGAGATGCGGGTATCGTGCCCGCATGTCTGCTTCGGTCTCCCAGGTCGCCTCTTCAACACCATATTGGTGTTATAGCACCTTGACCAGGAGAATCTCTTTGTTGCGAAACTTCTTCACAGTACTATCAAGCATATGCATTGGCTTTTTCTCGTATGTCAAGTCGGGCTCCACATCAAGATTCTCGTAGCTAATGAAATGTCGAGGTTCGCACACATACTTTCTCATGTTGGATATGTGGAAGACATCGTGAATGACTGATAGATGTGGAGGAGGGCTACTCCATGGGCCACCTTCCCTAAACGAGCACTGATCTCAAATGGTCCAACATATCGTGGCGCTAACTTGCCACGGTCACCAAATTCTTGTACTCCTTTCATGGGAGATACTCATTGGAACACCTAATCTCCCACCTATATTTACAGGAACATCATCAGTACGAAAGATTAAGTTAAATCTTAATATGTCATATTTGCAAATGGATTAAGAGAAGAGCATCGAATTACTTGAAATTCTAAATCTCTTCTTCGATGGTCTGCATAGCTCTTTTGGCGACTTTGTGCCATCAGAAGCTTCCGCCTCACAAGATCAATAGTCCTCGCAATCTCCTCCAAGAGATCTATGGAGTAAAGAACGTGATCACCTACCTCACGCCAACTGAGGGGTATGAGGCATCTCCGCCCATATAGGGCTTCGAATGGTGCCATGCCAATATTAGAATGATAGCTGTTGTTCTACGTGAACTCTACTAACAACAGGTGGTCCTTCCAGGACCCTCTCCACTCTTGATGGCATGCACATAGCAAATCCTCACGTGTCTGAATTATGCACTCGCTCTGTCCGTCGGTTTACGAAACTCATCTTCAGCTCTGCCTGTAGCGCTGACATGAACCGATACCAGTAGTGAGATGTGAACCTCGAGTCTATGTCAGACACTACCTCATGTGGTATACCATGAAGCTTGATAATGTTCTTCACATATATTCTGACCAATCTATATGGAGTGTAGATCATGCTGATAGGTATGAAATGGGCTAACTTGTTTAACCTATCAATAATAACCCAAATAACATAATAGCCACACGATGTCCTCCGCAGTCCAATGACAAAATTCATATAAATACTATCCCACTTCCACTCAAGAATGGGGAGAGATTGCAATAACCCTGGTGGTCTCCTATGCTCAGCCTTGACCATCTGACAGGTCAATCATCTGCTAACATATTGTGTCACATTGTGCTTCATCCTGTCCCATCAGAAATGTTGGCACAGATCACGATACATCTTTGTGCTGCTCATCACCAAGCACAACGACCCGGCCAACTTTCCACAAAATGGATTCTGCTACCACAAAATCATCACATTCGTCCTTGATTTTTTTTAAGAAAAGATCGGATGGCCTCCCAAGTTGGGAATGACCTCAAAAGAAATAATTATTCATAAAAAAACCAAAAAGAAATGAATGTATCTGTCGCTACATATTCCAACTTCTACACAACGGCCTACAATGTTCAAGTACATTTTCAAAGTAAAAACAACTCCCCCAAAAATGACAACATTCCGCGCAAACCAGATGGCCCAGATCACCGCAAACGGGAGTGCACAGTCCTCATGGCCAACACCACACACATTCCTCATATCTCTCCAAAAACCAGCAAAATCCAGAGCGAGAAGCCACGGAATGCCAAGCTTCACCCAGACATCCGCAGAAGGCTGGCACGAGAAAAACAAGTGGACCAAGTCCTCCATCGCCAACCGCACCTATCACAGGAAGTGTCGCCCACACCCAAAATCCGCCCCCACCGTTCCTTCATAAGAGTCCTTCGAAGCCTGAACAAGCATAGAAAAACTTTGATCCTAGCCGGCACCCTGCTCCTCCAAATCATGCGCAGATCCACCCCCTCCTCTTCCTCCACCCTTGCTCCTTCCCGATGAAATGTAAATACGCCTTCTTAACGGAGAATCAACCATCTTCACAGACAAAATAATCCTTGCCCACCAAAGGTGTCTGCTCTTGCGCCAAAGCAGCCTGCAACTCCATGAACTCCACCACACTCTGGTCCGACAACTCCGCTACAAAAATCGGGTACCAAGCCCCTTCCCCCTAGACCTCCCTAACCGCCACCTCCTTATCCACCGCCCGCTGCAGCAACCTTGGGTAGCGAACTCCCAAGGCCCCCTCACCAGTATAATCGTCCAACCAGAAGCGGAAGCTGTCCCTGTTTCCAAGCAGGCCTTCATTTTGTACGCCAGCTCTGCCACAATCATCGCCACTCCCCTCCACAGAGAGGAAGGGATGTGCCCCGGCTCGACCTCCATCGACATCGACACCCCATAGATTTTCCTCAACAGTCTACACACTAAATTTTCAGAGCTTCCCCGAATCCGCACAACCCACTTAGCCATGAGCTCCTTATTCATCTCCCCCAACCTCTTGACACCCAGCCCCCCCCCCTCTTTTTTGACATTGTAATCCTGTCCCAACCAATCAAGTGACAACCACCTCGAGCTTGCCTCCCATCCGACCAGAAGAATCTCCTCATGATTACCTCAATCTCGCAACGAACCCCTTGGGCATGACCTACGTAGAGCAGAAGAAAATCAGGATCGTTGAGAGAACATGCTTCAGCAGGATCAGTCCCCCCCCCCAGACAGCAACTTTGCCTTCCACCCACCCAACCTCCTCTTTATTCGTTCCACCATGGGCCTCCAATCCGCCACCTTCAGCCTACCCGCAACCACCAGAGGCAACCCCAAGTAAGGAAGCGACAGCGTCGCCACCGGGCACCGAAGCGCCCCCACAACCACCCTTGCCTCCACCTCCGAAAGCAAGAACAAGACCACCGCAGACTTGTCCCGATTTACCTTAAGACCCAAAATGTCTCCAAAAATCTCCATTACTGCTCCCACCCTTAGAATCCCTTCCTCCTCTGCCCTTAAGAAAATAACTGTGTCATCGTAATACTGCAACAACGGAATAGAGATGGCCTCTCTCCTATATCGCGACCATCATCCCTCAAACGTCACCAACCTCATCATAACTGCAAGCTCATCCGCCACCATCACGAATAATAATGACGCCAACGAGCAGCCCTCCCTAATGCCCCTTTGTGGCTAGAAAAAACCCCCCTCTGGGTTGTTGACAAGCACCGCCAGCGAGGTCGTAGTAATGCACCGCTTGATCCAAGCGACCCACCGATCCGGAAACCCTCTGTTGGAGAAAAGAGCAAATCTATATTCCATAGAACCCTAGGCTCTCTTATATAGAGAGGACCCATGGGTAAATTACATAGTAGGTCATCTAATAAACAGAAATAGAATAAACAGTACACTAAATATAATTATCTCTACACTCCCCCTCAAGATGGAGCATAGATATCAATCATGCTCAGCTTGGAAGAACATCTCTGGAATGGTCCTCTGAGCAACGGCTTGGTGAAAATGTCAGCAGTCTGCTCCCCTGAACTAACATGTGAAGCAGAAATCAGTCCCTCTCTTCTAAATCATATCTCTAGTGTAGTGGCAGTCTACCTCAATATGTTTTGTTCTTTCATGGAAGGCTGGATTTTTGGCAATGAACAAGGCAGCTTGGTTGTCACACTGTAACTGCATGGGTAGAGGTACATTTATGTGCAAGTTTTCTAGTACAGCTCAATCCCACATCATCTTCGTGTTTGCTTGTGCCATCGCCCTATATTCAGATTCAGCACTCGATCTAGCCACAACAGTTTGTTTCTTGCTTTTCCAAGAAACCAAAGAGCAGCCAACAAAAACTGCAAAGCCTGAAGTAGACTTTCTATCCTTGGACATCCTGCATAGTCTGCATCTGCACATGCCGAAACGGATAAATCTGTGTCCTTTGTAAACAGCAATCCCGAGCCTGGAGAAAACTTCAGATACCTTAGTATCATATATATGACATCCATATGTATCTATCTTGGTTGTTTCATGAACTGGCTCACTCGACTCGCTGCAAAGGCAATATCAGGTCGAGTTATAGTAATGTAAAGAAGCTTTCCCACCATCTCTCTGTATCTTCTCCTCTCAACCTCCTCAGTATCATTGTCATATAATTTCATACTTAGATCCATAGGAGTACTCGAAGGTCTACATCCAACCATGCCCGTTTCAACCAGCAAATTTGTAATATATTTCCTTTGGGCCATGACAAGACCCTGTGCAATCCTGGCAAACTCCAGCCCCAAAAAGTATCTTAGGGTACCAAGATCCTTTGTGACAAAATGACGGCCTAAAAATGCTTTTGTCGTCTCTATCCCCTGAGCATCATCTCATGTAACCAAAATATCATCAACATATATCATGATGACAACCATACCTCTAGAAGTATCCTGAATGAACAACGAGTGAACCGTATTTGATCTTTTGAACCCCTGTCGTTCAATTAGATGGGACAGCTTCTGGAACCACACCCTTGGGCTCTGTTTAAGGCCATATATGGCCTTGTGAAGTCTACACACCATATGATTCTCCCCCTCAACAGTAAACCCCGGTGGTAGCTGCATGTAGACTTCTTCCTGCATATCACCATACAAGAATGCATTTTTGACATCAAGCTGAAAGATGGACCAGCCACGTACCACAGCGACAGATAGAAGAATGCGAAGAGCAGAGTGACGAGCCATTGGAGAGAATGTATCCATATAGTCCACACCATATGTCTGAGTGAACCCCTTGCCACTAGCCTTGCCTTGTATCGATCTAGGTTGCCATCTGCATAGTACTTTACTGTAATAACTCATTTGCAGCTAACAGTAGATGCACCAGAGGGAGTGGGAACAAAGCTCCATGTACCCCTTGACTGTAAAGCTGCCATTTCTTCTTCCATAGCCAACCGCCAACAGTCTATCTTCATAGCATCCTGATAATTCTGTGGTATCTCCACGGAAGACAGAGCCACAGCAAATTTCTAGAAGTCTCCTGCGAGACGATGAAATGAAACCTGGGAAGTAATGGGATAAGATGCACACGTACGTTTCTGCTTCCATATAGCAATGGGAACATCAAGATCATCATCCATTGCACCCGTCGGTGCACATTCCTCCTGTAACGTAGAATCCTACACAGGCAAACTATCTGACCCATCGTTATTAATGGCATCTGAACATACCTAAGGCGTAGTAGATGATTGGCGTGCATCCTGAGCAGTACCAGATCGGCGTGTATAGTATTTAGGGAATGGCATTATAGGTGGTGGTGGTGGTGGTATTGAGAATGATGTTGGCGTGACAACTGTGTCAGGAATGGGCATGGGTGGACTGACACTAGGTGGAGGAGGAACATACACATCGGCATTGGATGTAGAGGAAGTCAACCTATCACCTGCAGGAGAGAAGTACATAATAGACTAAAAAAATGTGACATCAATACCGAAATATTTCTTGTTGATTGGATCATAACATCGGTACCCCTTCTGAGTCCGAGAGTAGCCCACGAAGACACACTTGACTGCTCTAGGAGAGAGTTTGTCAAGTCCAGGAGACAACTGGTGGACAAAGGCAACATCACCAAATACGCGAGGTGTATGAGAAAATAGATCCTTGTCTGGGAAAATGACAGAAATTAGTATTTTCTCACCGAGTACAGAGGACGGCATATGATTCACCAGGTAACATGCCGTAAGGACCGCATCACCCCAAAAGGAGATAGGCGCACAACTCTGGACAAGCAGGGTACGGGTAATATCAAGGAGATGTCGATGTTTTCGCTCTGCCACTCCATTCTGTTGAGATGTATAAGCACACATGGTTTGATGTATAATTCCTCTAGACGACAAGAAATGGGAGAGGGAACGAGTGCAGAATTCCAATGCATTGTCTGTACGAACATGTTTCACATAAGAGGAAAAAACATTCTGCACTTCTATTATAAGATTGCGAATAACATCTCCTGCTTCAAATTTGTTCATTAATTAGAAAAACCAATGACACACGAGAAAAACCATCAACAACGACAAGATAGAACATGTGTCCATGATGATCAGGAACACGACTGGGACCCCAAATATCAACATGGAACAACTCAAAGGAGGAGCTACTGCTCCGACACTGACGACTAGGGAAGCTAGCTCGATGGTGCTTTCCTAACTGACAGTTTCACACTGAAAAGACGAACTGGGAGAAATCTGAGGCAATAGATGATGCATCTTCTGAAGCGGGAGGTGACCAAAACGTAGATGCCAGGTGTACAGGGAGACTGATTCGGCTGAATAGGAGGAGACGCTAGTATAGGAAGTCCGAACCAGACGATATATACCATTCTGCTCAGAGCCACATCCAATCACCTTACACGTTAGTATGTCCTGAAAAATAAGAGAAGATGGGTCAAATATAGCACGACAGTACAAATCTTTCGTAATTTGACTAATAGACAGTAGATTCATGGAAAAATCAGGAGCAAGCAGAACATTTTGTAGATGCAGGGAAGGTGACAAGGTAATCTCCCCCTGTCCAACGATGGGTGAATGAGTACCATCAGCAATGATCACTGATCGTCCTAGTGGAATGTCTCTATATGACTCAAGTCTATCTCTGTCCCGGCACAGATGATGGGTTACACCAGAATCCATAATCCAATCTGAAATACTACGACCGAATGTAAAAGTAGAAGCACTACCTGAGGTGCTAGCGGAGGCAGAAGTACTGGCAGATGTTGAGGCAGCAATGTCTAAAGAGCCTCCTGGGAATCTGTAGATGCTTGAGGCATAATATCACGCAATCACGCCACAAGCTCCTCAAACCTATGATCTGACATGGATACCGACGGAGATGCAACATGCTCAGCTACGCGTGCAGATGCTGGAAACCCATGCTTCGAATAGCATGTATCCTCGGATTGATCTGTGCGATGGCAGAAAGTGCATGGTTGGCGAAAACGACCTCCTCGACCACGAAGACCACGTCCACGGAATGAAGACTGACCACCTCTCCCTCGTGACACAGCCATCGCCGGAGGAGGAGGTGTAGTAGTAGTACTAGAAGAGACAGAGATGCGGCTGAGCCTCCGGTATACTTCCTCCATAAGGGGAATGGTAGCATCGGTAAGAATCTGAGATCGGGCTGCATCATACTCAAGATCAAGAGCCGCGAGTAGTACCCCCACCATAGTAGCATTTCGAAAGTCTTCTGCTGCTCAGGGGTAGCCGTAAGAGGTATAATACTGTAAAGCTTCTCAAACATCCCCCGTAGGGATGTATTCAAGGAATGTAATGGCCAACCATTCTGCTTCATAGTGAATATGTCATGCTGAAGCTGCAACGTTTTCGTCTCATTTCGCACATGCGAATAGGTAGCCGCCAAGTTGTCCCACATCGCCTTAGCGGTGGATTGATGGAGACCATCGTTCGCAATCTCCATCGTCAATGTGCCTGAGAGCCAGACCTTGGCATATGAATCATCAGCCTCCCAGGAGGCATAGATCCCAGTCTTCGTTGCCGGTTCTTCTTCGGTAAGAATGTGTTTCTTACCGTTCGACTTCATGAGGCTCATGAACTGCATCGTCCAGAGCTCATAATTCGTCCCATCCATCTTGACTATTGGCGCAAGACCTTTGAATGCGCCTATAGAGGGCATATCATTATCAACTTTGTTATCGGACATGATGCCAGAGACAAAGAACTAGGATCTGTAGACAATTGAAGAAGTCTCTACATAAGCTGGACAAGATTTGAGTGCATATGTAGACACTACGCACTCGAATCCATGGAGAGGGAGAGGACTCAGAGGAGCCTACGAAGGAGAATATGCCGGCATAGGAGAGAGGTCGGGCGGTGGAGGCCCCGGCGGTGCTTGGCGGCGGTGAGTGGGGCAGTAGATAGAACAAGAGAGAAAGGTGCCTCTAGGGCTCGACGGCGGCGGGAGAAGAAGGGAGTAGAGGAGGTGATGCCAAAGAGTGAGGGAGTGGGGGTCTGCGGGTTAGGGTTAGGGTTAGGTTTCCTGTTCTGATACCATGTTAGAGAAAAGAGCAAATCTATATTCCATAGAACCCTAGGCTCTCTTATATAGAGAGGACCCATGGGTAAATTACATAGTAGGTCATCCGATAAACAAAAATAGAATAAATAGTACACTAAATATAATTATCTCTACACCATCTTCTCTGCAAAGAACTCCACATGAATCACCAATCCACACAGTCATACAGATTCGCCCTTGATAGCACACAAGTATCTGTCTTTGATCCAGGGATCTATCTTCTGACCTTCGACTATGCAATCTCACAAACTGTTGAATCGTAGAGGCATGGCAGTGGATATGGATACACACTCTGGAGGATGCCAATCAGTCAAAGCTGCGAGCATATCTCATGTGTATAACCAGTTTGTCGTACCCTCAGCACGAGCTCTCCTGCTAAGCGCATCAGCCTCCACATTTCCCTTACCGAAATGGTAAGAGATCGTGCAATCGTAATCCTTCAGTAGCTCAAGCCACATGTGATGTCTCATATTCAGCTCTTTCTTATTAAAAATATACTTCAGGCTTTTGTGATCCAAGAAAATCTCAAAATTCACCCCATAAAGATAGTGGCGCCAGAACTTCAAGGAGAAGACAACTGTCGTCAATTCCAAGTCATGGGTGGGGTAATTCCGCTCATTCGGCCTCAACTGACGTGATGCATATGCAATCATGTGTCCTCGTTGCATTAGCCACACCAAACCTTCTCCTAAGGCACTTATATATACTACATAATCCTGTGTGCCTAAAGGAAGTGCAAGAATGGGCACAATAGTCAATCTTTTCTTAAATGTCCTGAAGGCATGCTCGCATGAATCATCCGGATAAAATGAACTCCCTTCTGTGTCAACCGCGTCAAAGGAAGAACTCGAGAAAATCCTTTGACAAAGTGTTTGTAATTGGTCGCTAGTCCAAGGAAGTTCCGAATATGAGTGACTATCTTGAGCTATTCTTAGTTGTCTCAATCTTTGCAGGATCAACACCGATAACTACTCCAGAAATGACATGCCCAAGGAATGAGACCTGGGATAACCAGAACTCACATTTACTCATCTTGACATATAGTTTGTACTCAAGTGTGACCAAGACAATCTTCAGATCATTCACGTAATCACATTCATTCTGATAATAAATCAACAAACATCAATGAATACCACTACAAAATTGCTTTAGATGGAAGATCCTTTTCATCATGTCCATAAATGTTGCAAGGGCATTGGTGAGCCCAAACGGCATCACCACAAACCTGTAGTGCCCATATCGAGTCCTGAAAATTGTCTTAGGAATATCTGACTCTCGAATCCTCAGCTGATGGTAGCCAGTTCGAAGGTCGATCTTCGAAAACACCGAAGATCCATGTAATTGATCAAATAAGTAATTGATGTGTGGCAGAGTATAACGGTTCTTCACTGTTCTCTTATTCAACTGCATGTAACCAGTATACAATCTCATCGATCCATCCTTCTTCCTAAAAAAGGAACTGGAGCACCCTAAGGTGAAGTGTTCGACCACACAAAACCCGGGTCAAGTAACTCCTGTAACTGCACCTTCAACTCTCTCAACCCAGCTGGTGCCATGCGGTAGGGAGCCATCGAGATTGACTGTGTATCTGGTAGTAATGTGATCTCAAACTCAATCTCTCTCAAGAGGTAACCCTGGTAAATCATCAGGAAATACATCTAGGTTATCTGATACTACTCTGATATCCTGAGTCATCGTCTCTCCATCAGATGTCTCTCGAACAAAAGCTAGAAATGCGTCACATCCCTGATCAATAAGTCTCTGAGCTCTTAACATTGAAATGTAATCCATTTCGAAGTCATGTAATGTACCCTCAAAAGTGAACTTTTGCAAGTCAGAATCCAGAAAACAACCGTCTTCCAAAAGCAATCAACTAAGGCATGATGAGCTGACAACCAATCCATACCCAAAATTAAGTCAAACTCATCGGTCTATAGTAAGAGACAATTTTGATCATCTCGTGACCGCCAATTAACACTGACAAACCTCTGACTATCAATCTAATGATAAATAACTGGCTACCTGACCCATGGATGTGATAAGGTGGATCTAGGACCTCTGCAACTTACCTAATGAAGCTAGTAATCTCGAAGCAATGAAGGAATGTGTCGTCCAGAATCAAAGAAAATATGGAAAGGTCGGTTCAAGACTGAGACCATACCTTTCACTATTGTAGTTGTTGATTGTGTTTACTTCTCAATCACTGCATATAACTGACCCTGCCTAGCGGGTATGATGCTCAAACTAACCACTCTGTATCTGTCATGACAACCTCCTGAAGTCGGAGTTCCTACCACAGAGACTCCTAGTACGTTGTGCCTACGGCTGTGAAGGTTGTGGTTGCGGTCAAAGCTCACCAGAAGCTGGGGGGTATTGATGCCAGTAATGACCCCACTCATTATACAAGTAGCATAGCACACAGGTAGGTGTAGTAGTCGTGTGGGTGCTCCGAGTCGGTCCCGCCGGGGGTTTCTCCACCCTCTATGACTCAGATAGCCGTGTTGAACCGTTGCAACATTTGGTGAGTGCTCCACCTAAAGTAGTTGATGAAGATGACGAGCATTGCCAGAGAATGTAGAACCACCTTGCTGATCTCTGTTGCTGGATCGGTAGCTGAATCAGCCCGAATGACCATTGTGGTGTGGGTAATGGTCCAGATGAACTCCCAAAACATCTCTCTTTGATATTCTCAAACTTCTCCGCAGCATCAGTAGCCTCGGAGATGGAAGTGAAACGTAGTCTGGCCAACTTCTCCTGCACCTCTTCCCGCATCCCTCTGATGAACTTCTCCAAATTCTCTTCGGGGAATGCAGTGGATGTTGGTGTGTGTTGCAACAACCCGGTGTAGCAAACAAAGTACTTTCTAGCTGTCATCCACTCATGTCGAATATATGCGAATAGTCGACGTTGAGACTCCATCCACTTCCCAAAAAAGAAGTGGGATCTGAATCTCGTCTCGAAATCGTCCCATGTGGGCTCACGTCCCATCTCGAAAACTGTCGCCTCACACCATCTCTTGTCGAATGTTGTCAATGAATATTCCATAAAAGATAACCACACATCTCATGGTGCGGAATCACCAGAATACCTTCATCACTCTCTTAAGCCACTACTTAGCCTCATCTGATGTCCCGGTGCCCTCGAAGATAGGCACATTGGTTCGCTGATAGGAAGTAAAAATCGATTGATGCCTGTGAATAGCAGAGTGGTTGAGTGCAATCTCGTCGGCAAAAGGTACATGTTCTTGTTCCATGTCAAGATCTCCATCCTATGCTCTATGTGCAGGCATCTCCTCATGTAAGTCATCAAACTGAAGCTGTTAAACCTCTACAGATTGAGGGTGCTCATGTCGCGTTCCATCCTGAGATGGATGGTAGGTGAAATCAACCAGCTCCTCAAACCTCATCTCTATGTTAGTCTTCCTGTCTACGATTTCCGCCTGCTGGGCCAAGATCTGATCCTGCTGAACTCTCATAGCAGTCTGCTGCTGCTGGAGGTTGGTAAGGGTGGTCAAGATGCACTCCAAATGATCTGTCATCTCCTGACCAGCTCTAGACAACATGGTTATGCAAGAGAAGCAATATCAGTAGTCATAATAGTTGATATTTGTGGATAACATGTGTGTTTTTCTCTTCTTATGATACTATCAATAACAACAACAACAACAACAAAGCCTTTTCCCACAACTAAGTAGGGTCAGCTACATGGATTCTTCGCCTCCATCAGATCTATCTTGGGTCAATCTCGGGCTTATATCTAAAAAACTAAGATCCCTTCGTATAGTCTCTTTCCAACACATCTTAGGCCGTCCTCGCCCTCTCTTAGCCGGCTCAACATCCCAACACTTGCATCTCCTAACTGGTGCATCTGCTGATCTTCTTTGCAAATGACCAAATCATCTTAAGCGGTTTTCTCGCATCTTATCCTCGATCGGAGCTACACCAACTTTCTTTCTGATTGCATCATTCCGAATCCGATCTTTACATGTGTGTGTCCACACATCCACCTTAGCATTTTCATCTCTGCTATAGCCATTCTCTGCATCTGTCTATGGTTCACAGGCCAACATTCAAATCCATAGAGCATAGCAGGTTTCACGGCTGCTTTGTAAAACTTCCCTTTAATTTTTAAAGGAATTTTCTTATCATAGAGAACAACAGAGGCTCCTCTCCACTTTAGCCAGCCTGCATTTATTCTATTAGTAACATCTCCATCAATTTCCCCATCCTATGGCAAAATAGATCCCAGATATCTAAAAGAATTTCTCTTCCGAATGTTATTGTCACCAATCTTCATCTCAATTCCTTCACCATTGCTTCCATCAAAGGTGCACTCCATATATTCCATCTCAGCCCTACTTATATGAAATCCTTTAGTCTCAGCAAGTAACATACACCAAGGTAACTCATCCTAAATGTGACTTGTCAACTCGTCCATAATAAAAGTAAAAAGAAATGGACTCAAAGTTGAACCTTGATGTAAACCAATGTTGATGTCAAAATAGTCAGTCTTCTCAGACGGGATCCTTACACAAGATAAAGCCCTATCATACATGTCCTTTATGAGGTTAATGTATAGGACAGGTACTTGTCTCTTCTCTAAAACTCTCCACAATATCTCTAGTGGGACAGAATCGTAAGCCTTCTTCAAATCAATAAAGATCATATGGAGGTTCTTCCTTTTAGCTCTATAAATCTATGTTGTTCTCCTCAGCAAATGGATGGCTTCAATAGTTGAGCGACCTTGCATGAATCCGAATTGATTTTCTTTTACGTTGGAAACTTGCCTCAGCCATCTTTCGATCACATGTTCCCAAATTTTCATAGAGTAACTCATCAGTTTGATACCTCTGTAATTTGAATAATTTTGAATGTCTCCTTTATTATTATAAAGAGGAATCACGATACTCCTCCAATCTTCAGGCATTTCCTTGCTTCGCCAAATAACATTGAATAGATCCGTAAGCCAAGTCAAATCGCACTCACATAAACTCTCCATACTTCTACAGAGATGTCATCCGGTCCTACACCTTTCACAGGTCTCATAACCTTCAAAGCCTCCTCTACTTCCTTTCTTTGAATACGTCTATAGCTTAGACGATTCAAGTAACTTTCACTACTAGCTAGATCACCCAAAGTGATCTCTTTATTTCCTTCCCCAATGAAAAGTTTATGGAAGTACTGCTCCCAACTAGTCTCTATGTCCTTCTGAGTAACAAGCACGTGACCTTTATCGTTCTTAATGCATCTCACTTGAGAAAGGTCTTTGGTCTTTCTTTCTCTTGCTTCGGTCAACCTGAATATATCTTTCTGGTCATCTTTAGAGTCGAGATTTTTATTAAAAAAAAGCTTTATAAGCTTTTGACTTAGCTTCGCTTACAGCATTCTTTACTTCTTTCTTCGCTATTTCGTAGTTTATACCAGTTTCCGTTGTTCTATCCTTAGACATAACTTTAAAGCATGCTCTTTTAATTTTTAGCTTCTCTTGCACCCCTTCACTCCACCAAGCCTCCTTTTGACCTGTAACTCCTCCCTTTGACTCGCCTAGTATCTCTTTGGCTACCTTTCGAATACAAGATGCTACTGCCTCCCACATCTCGTTTGCACTTCTGCTATAATCCCAAGATAAGTCTTCTAAAACCTTCTCCCTAAGGTCGATTGCTTCAGTGGAAGATTCCACCATCTAGTTTTAGTGATCTTACGAACCCTCCTTTTCTTTACCAACCCTTTTATTTGCACATCTAAGACTAACAAGCAATGTTAGGTTGTCAAACTCTCTCCTGGGATTACTTTGCAGTCTATACAACACAACCGATCTCTTCTCCTCAACGTAAAGTAATCTATCCGTGTTCTAGTTGGCCCACTCTTATAAGTAATTAAATGATCATCTCTCTTCTTGAAGAGAGTGTTTGCTATGAAAAGATCATATGCCGTTACAAAATCCAGAATGATTTTTCCCTCTTCATTTCTATCCCCAAAACCATGTCCTCCATGAACACTAACATACCCTGAAGCATCTTTTCCCACATGTCCATGAAGATCTCCACCTATGCAAATCATCTCTCTTTATGGGATTCCTTGTAAAATCTTATCAAGGTCCTCCCAAAAAGCTTGTTTAGTCCTTTCACCTAAACCGTTTTGTGGTGCATAAACAGAGATGATATTCATAATTTCTTCTTCAAGCACCAATTTTAGCAAAATAATCCGATCCCCGAATCTTTACACCTCAACCACACAATCCTTCAAATCCTTATGAACAACCACTCCAACACCTTTTCTACCCTTATTTTTACCTAGATACCAAAGTTTAAAGTCGGTCTTCTCGATCTCCCTTGTTTTCTTTAAACCCATTTAGTCTCTCAAAGATATAGTATTCTTCTCAGGATACAATATGGAAATTAATTGTAAAAAGGTGGCACATGTGGTTGTTGAGTTTGAATGCCATTCTTTTCCTTCTCAGACTCGTGACGATTCGGAGGATTGTCATTATCCGAGAACTTAATGCGATCAGAATTATAACATTGTCGATGTATGTAGTGAGTACCACTGCTCTAATAACAAACTGTGATGCCCTGTGATCCGGGTTACCCATTTACACAACATTCGCTATATTATATCCGTTATTCATTGCATCAGGTTATAAAAAATGAGGGAAAATTTTTACATTTCGAATGGCATTCGCAATAATAATAAATAGCCACTAAACTAACAAGTGTCACCAAGAAATATTTGCATTATTTTCATATAACATTACACAGGTCAAAAAAAACTGGCAGCATGTATATATATCCCAAAATATAACAGAAGAGAAAGAAAAAAACATTTACACTATCCTGTACAAAAACTATAACATGTATACCGTCAAAAGTAACTGCAGAAGCTCAGGGTCCGGCTGTCAATTTACTGAGTCGCATATGCCTTGCCTGCCATTCATGTTAGAAAGAAAAGGATGTCAACAAAGGTTGAATACAATCTAATTTATTAAAAATAAAACATGTATTTCAGTGATTTCAAAAGAAATCACGTAGATAGGTATTGCCATATAAATTTAATAAGCTACTTGCGTAGAAACTGGCTTTCAAACTGTTTATATATGAACGAATCTTCTTGATTACTCACCACCTCAACTACTTCCACTTAATGTTCTTATTTAATTTATAAATCCAAATTTAGACAAATATTATTTTATTACTTATAAGACATATTGACGGATCTTAGAAGATGTAGACGAAGTATTTCCTATTCGGATATTAGTCCTTGTCTAATTTCTTAAGCCCAGTAGATAGTTTGTAGTATTGGTCCAGGTGAGACCTCACATTATGACTCAAAGGCAGGAAAGATTCCTTAGAGTAGGGGTGTCTCTGTAGGAATGCGGTGGAGTATAATGCATCCTAACTAAGTTCCCAACATGTCCATTAGCTTCACCTAACAACATGTAGTAGTAACTCCCATTCTAGTGCAGAAGATTTCCGTACCACAATTCTTTATTCCTTTCTATTGTTGTGAGATATCATATGTGATGATGGATCTTATTAAATATTGATAATTGATGATTGATAATTTCCAGGATCTAATTTCTTTCCTTGTTAGCACCTACTGGTGCAACCGTAACCACAACTTAACTCCATCTGACAACGATCTTTTCTTCTCTAGTACATACTGGCGGAACAGTAACCAAAACTCAAGCAATGAGAAAGCCTCCTAAGAGACTCTTCCGTCTCTACCTCCCAGTAGAAGTGCGGTCCAGGAGAGAGTTAGGCATACTCCAAAACAACGCCCCAGAGATGAGTGGGAGAGACACTCCAGTCCAAGTCACTCCAAAAACTGGCCCGACCGGTATGGGCAAAACGAGCTCGAAAAGCAAAACCAAGAGTCCTCCAACCTAGGTACCCTAATGAACATGGTCAGCGGAACTGGTAAAAAACCTAAATCCTAACAAAGCGTAAAAATACTGCGAGTTCGCGTATAAACCGTAAAAAGGACTGGGATCCTAGACCCGCACACTAGGCGGCCACTACCCTATCTGGGCTTCCTATCTCCTGCCCAGCTGAGGATTACCGCGACCTCGCATGATCATGTATAAGGGTCACCATGACCGACACTATTAATTGACATCAATGATTCACCATCATATTTCCTTTCTCGATTCCTCATCCTTTCTCGATCTCTGTTGTGGTTAACTTTATAGATCTAGACATCTTGTCAACGATCTTATTAATAGTAATCAATAGTTAGTAGAGTATATTTAAAGGATTATTTCATGAAGATGATCAGTCCTTGTGATCTGAGACTGAAAGATGGTCATTGGATTTGGATATAAGTTTAGATGGATGCAATATTTCCCAATTCTTCCTATTTTTAAATAATGAGATTTAGAGCTACTGATTAGATCTGAATTTAAATTAAATGCTATAAAAAATTCCCATATCTTTTATATTTTAAATCAAGAACATACTAGCTAATTAAGTGATCTAGAATTGGGTAATTTGCATGTTAGTCACCCTCAAGTCTATCAATTTTAACATGAAATCAATGATTTTAATTAATAATATGAAATTAGGTTTTAATTGTATAAAAATCACCCAAGATTCTTTCATTGTTCAACATGATATTAGTGCATAATATGGGATTGATTTTAGGCACTGAAATGTGTATGCAAATCACTTAAAATTTTTTCATTTTTTAACATAATATTAATACATAACAGTGGACAGATTTTAGGGACTAAAATAAATGCATATCACCCACAATTCTTTCATTGTTTAACATGATATCAATGTATAATAGTGGACTAATTTTAGGCACTAAAATGTATGCAAATCACCTAAAATTCTTTCATCACTCATCATAATATTAGTACATAACAGTGGACTGATTTTGGCACTAAAATGTATACAAATCACCTAAAATTCTTTCATTGTTCAACAAAATATTAGTACGTAACAGTGGACTAATTTTTGGCACTAAAATGTATGCAAATCACCTAAAATTCTTTCATTGTTCAACATAATATTAGCGCATAATGGACTGATTTTTGGCACCAAAATGTATGCAAATCACCCAAAATTCTTTCATTTCATATATAAAATCCATAGCTATTGATGGTCTGAATTTAGACTTAGTTTCAAGCTATTCACCCCCAAATTCTTTCAAATTATAAGCATGAATTAATAGCTAATCAATTATCTGAATTGTACATGCTACTTACCCCCAAATCTTTCAAAATTTAACATGTAATCAGTGGTCCGAAATTATACTAAATTGCATGAAATTCACTCCCAAAGTTCTCATTTTTTCTCATGAAATCAAGGGCATATGATAGCTTAACAGTGGTCTGAATTTTAAATGTATTTGCATGCAATCTACCCCCAAAATTTGATCTTTTAAAAACCTAGATTTGGAGCTATGAATCTGCTCTTAAATCAGGTCCTAAAAATGTATAAATCAATAGCTTTTTTAAGGCAGAAGATTTATGGGAAAATTTCAAATTTTAATTTTAAACTTTATGAAATCAGGAGCTTAAATTTAGAATTGAATTTGGAAATCAGTGTGTGTGAGGTTACACAAATGACAGCAAAGGTGTGACTGTACCTTAGATCTCCAAAGTTTGAATATCAACTTGCATGCAACAAATAGCTGCAAGAGGACTGCTACAGGGACTTAATTGGAGGCTCCAGCAGCTGCACTAGCACTAGGAGCAGCATGCAGCTGCTCTAGAGTTACACGGACAACAACTCCAGCACTTGGGAGAGGAGCAACAGCTCCATATTATGCAACAACAACTCCTGTTGATACGGGCAATAGCCTTCAGCTGCTGTTGATATGCAGCAACAGTAGTAGTGTTGTTTGGAGAGCAGCTCTAGCTGACTGTCCGGAGCAACAGAAGGGGATCTCAAGGAGCATTTGTTGGACAGAATTAAAGGGAAAAAGAGAGAAGAGAGTTGGGAATTTGGGGAAACGAGAAGGGTTTTGGAGTTAAAAATAAGGGGAGGAGGCCTCACGGTCTCGACGAGTGGAAAAAAAGAAGCCAAGTGATTGTTCTGCTTTAAATTTTGAAATCAAATTTTATTTTATTTTTTTAATTTAATTCTTTATATATTATTTAGGTGAAATATCAAAGTCACCCATATTTGCATCTTGATTCTCCGATTTAGATGTATAATAGCTCGTTTCGACCGTCTATGAATGACGATCAAAATGAGTATAATATTCATAAACTTCTTATTTATGATGTAGCGTTCTGATCGTAGCGTGCTTTTGTTTTCCCTACTGGTCTTTTTACCTTTTGTTTTGATTGAATAAAATTGGGGCGGACACCACCGAGTGTTTCCCCCTATCTTTTAGACTTCAAAAATATATATATATACTTCTGATATGAGATAAATTCGGAAATTGACGAAATACAACCTTGATTTGTGATTAATTTTTTGTGATTTCAATAAGTTAACCAAACGTTCTCTGATTGACGAACAATTGATTTTGTTGGTCTTATTTTGTCGACGAATTTTATGATAGTCTGGATTATTCTTACGATTTCTGATTGTACCGCGACTTTTTTGATGGCACACTTGACGATACAATCGATTTTTAATCGTTTGATCCCAAACGAATTTTAATTTAGGATCTATGGATCATTTATATTGATCAATAGTTTTATTGGATTAAATAGACTATAATCAAGAACCCGGGTCCGGATGTCACATTTGGGCATCAAGCATAATCGGCATCTGCACATGAATGGCGAGGGATGTTCCTTTGTTAAAGAGCAATCCTGTACCTGCAGATGTCTTCATAAATCTTAGAATCATGTGAACCACATCCATATGTGCATTCCTCGACTGCTCCATATAATGCCTAACTTTGCTCAAGGCAAAAGAGATGCCTGACCTGGTGATGGTCATATAGAGGAGCTTCTCTACGAGCTCCATGTATCTCCTTTTGTCCACCTCTTATGTATCATCATCATATAACTTAATGCTAGGACCCATGGGAGCAGTGGCACGTTTGCAACCTACCATGTCTGTCTTAGAGAGATCAGTAACATACTTCCTCTGAGTCATTACAAGACCCTACTGGTCCCTGGTGAACTCAAGCCCTAGGAAGTATAATAAATCGCCAAGGTTCTCGGTGAAAATTGTCGTCCAATGAACTCCTTAGCCGTACTAATACCTTGCCCATCATCTCATGTAGTAATTATGTAGTCAACATAGATCAGTATAACAACAATACCTCTCTGAGTGCTACGAATAAACAGAATGATATGCAGTCGATCTCGCGAAGTCCTGCTGCTCTATCAAGTCGAGAGCTTTTGGAACCACACTCGAGGACTCTTATTAAGGCCATATATAGTCTTAAGAAGTCTGCAAACCTTCTGACACTCTCCCTAAGCAGTGAATCCATGTGGCTGCTACATGTAGACTTCCTCCTGCAAATCACTATATAGAAATGCATTATTCATGTCAAGCTTAGACTAAGACTAGTCTAGTACCACTACAACTGAAAGAAGGATCCAAAGAGTAGAATGGTGTGCCACGGGAAAGAATATATCCAGTAGTCTATCCCATCTGTAGGTGAACCCACGAGCTGGACGCCTAGCCTTGTAGCGATCAAGCATATGTGTGGTATTTCACTGTAAACACTCATTTGTACCCAATCACAAAAGCCCAGGCAGGTGTTGGACATGCGAGCCCACGGCGAGCCATTATGCAACAAATGTTATTGCAATTCACTCCTTAGTCTGAAATAAAGAGTACATAATTTGCATAATAGGTCCCTTAGTACAATTAGGGTTATGTACCATGGCCATCTTAATAATCATACAGCTGTTGATTCAATTATTGAACCATAGAGGCTGGTGCTTAGATGAATATCTAATGAGTTAGATTGAGGACTCATCAAGCACCGTCAAATGATTATTAAGAGATGATCTCCAGCCTGAGTAGGAGATGGCAATCCTATCTCATTTAGGTTGATATCTGACAGACCTCTTGATGCAGGTCCTCTGCATAGGAATAGAGATTCGGAGGTGTCGGATGAGTTAGGTCAAAGAGTTGACTTAACGAGATCGAGATAACCAAAGTCCTATATCGTATGCTGTCACGATACAGGCACACATCCTCTGACCGGAGACAGATGTGTTACTATATGTCTGAGTATGTACATTTGGCAGACCAATAGGTTGATGACCTAATCAAGGTCTATACACCGGCGAGCTGATGTGCATATAAGGGCATATGAGTAATACGATCTCTCAAAGGGATCATACAGGTTCACTACTGAACCGGAAGACATGAGCTCACTCATGAGATATTGGGAAGAATCAAATTCCGTGCGCACGGTCGTCTCGCTTTGGAAGCTTGACTGAATTTGTTGGTTTGATATATACTTTTGGAAAGTATATGATCAAGACCTAGGTATGATATATGCTTTTGGAAAGTATATAATCAATACCGACTCCCAATGATCGAATGAGAAACTTACTGATAAAACCATGAAGTAGACAGTATAAAGTTGATCCAATACTTCGGATTTAATCTGAGTCTTCCAGTATGCAGGATGTACAGGTATTAGGAATACCTGAGGGTGATGTGATCATAAACGATTGTATAACCATGACGCTTCCATTCCTAGGGAGTGATGAAACGGGTCTGGATTTTAGTGACTCCTCTCAGTAGAGAAGTAATCTAATCTTAGTCCAAATGTTGGACATTGATCTGAATGTGATTCAGATGCAATGAGAAGATTAGATTTGCGGTCTTGATTTAATCAAGCATCTATGGGAGCCCCGCGATCTGGATATGAGATATAATCTCAATATCCATGTCACTATACGTGGAACAATACAATCGCCATGTCCTTATCTCCAAGTATTCGCGGAGAAAGCGCATTATCCTTGAAAGAGTTCATGGATAATTCTATTGTTGATATATGTATCCGAGCATTGAAAAATGGATAATTAAATGTGATTTAATTATCATGAATAATATGAATTTGATTCATATTATAAGGAGAGTTATCTTAGATAATTAAATGTGATTTGATTATCAAAGATGTAGATAATGTGAATGTGATTCATATTATTTGAGTACATGAGAATATGTTATCCAATATAATTAAATATGATTTAATTGTTATGGATAAGAATAATGTGGATAGAAATATCCAATTATTCATAATATATTATAAATGTGATTTATAATGTATTAGAGAGAGTTAATTATAATTTACATGTGTTGATTAATTATTATGTGTATTGGATACACGCCATGCTCTCTATTTTTACACACAACACATCTCTCTCTCTCTCTTTCTTTCTAGAGGTCAGCCCTCTCTCTCTCCCTCTCATGGCCGTCCACTATGGATGCCATAAAGAGGTTCTCCATCGCCGCGGCATCGTCGTTATGCTGCCAGTTCTTCTACTCGTGGATCTCCGTCTCCTTCGGTGCGCCTCGCTCGTGAAGAAGACGTCGAATCTCGTGTGTCGAGATCAGGAGATCCGCCGCTTGGATCATCAACATGGATTGCGAGAAGCACGCGGTTCATCCCGCGCTCGCAAGCGTCTCCTCCGTCGGATCGGACTTGAGACAGGAGGTCTCTTCGTTTAGAGACTCGATCGCAACCACGCTTCAAGAGGTAATCCTATTACATGTTTGTGGTTTAGACGAAACGATTCGAGAAGTGTTCTTGGATCATGTGGTTTCGTCGTATAAAATTTTTAAATTCCGTTGCACCGAGCAACTAGTCCGACTAGTCGCTCCTCGTCGTATTCGATACGACGCTCACGCTTCCGTGAGGCGCTTGAGGATCTAACCATATCCTTCAAGTGGTATCAGAGCCTTAGGTCGACGGTTTCGAATATGATTCGCAAACCGAGGACGACTTGGGTTCGTTAAGGTCGCGAAAGTTTTTATCGCATTTGATTTCGCAGATCTGTTTAGTAAATAAATTCGACACTGTTTAAATTGTTTAAACACGAATTTAATACTTGGATTTTGTTCCCCATTAAATAAGGAAACCATAGGATCTGAGTTTGCGTAAATCGGATTTCGTATGCTCTAGATATGATCGTTTTAATGAACATGTATGTACTGTTGCGGGAACTGTGAATCTGAACGTGATTAAAATGTTAATTACTGTTGAGACTTGCCTCGAAATGCGTGAAACATCACTTGGTTTATGTTCTAAATCAAATTAGCAAACTTTAGAAATTGACTTTGCTTAATTTGGATTTAAATTGATTGAGATATGCTAATTTTAGTAAGTAGGGGTCACTGCTGAAATTACTTTCCTAATCAAGAACCATGTGATTGTCAATTAATGAAATTAATTGTTAATTTCGAGAAATAATTATGGAAAATATTTGTGAAATATTAGAGAATGATTATTTCCTTAATTGACTTGCCCCAATCAATTAATTGATTAGATTTGATCTAAATCATAATTGAAATCACAATCATCAAACTCTTGCTTGAATAGGATTGGGAATTTGTCTAGCAAATTTCCTTATAATCAAAATTGTTTTGATTACTATATGGTATAATTTCGGTTGAAGAACCGATGATCATCTCAAGTACAAATTAATCAATTTGGCATTATCCTTTCCCGAGGCAGATATGGTGTCTAGTCGGGGATCGCCGGGGTAGCGGGTTGCAACGTATGCGGTCCGTCCCACTCCCGCCGGTACTGGCCATGACAGCGGGTAGGGCCGGGATAATGTCCGAGGGATTAAGATGTATTTTTCTAATGATTAAAATACGAATTAATACGTGCTTTGAGAATAATACCATATATATTCAAGTAAGACAATCAAGTTTGATTGATTGAATTGGATTGATAATTAATTTAATATGATTAAGTTAATTATGTTCAATAAAAATACTCTAATATGATTAGAGTTGATAATTCCCTTGGAAGAATTAATTATATGAATGTGATTCATAGAAATTAATTTAATTTGAATAAGATATGGAGGATCACATAAGTGACATCCATGGTCTCCCGTCAAGGCGAAGGGTTTCGTTGCCAGATATTATATGTGGGAGACGCCTGTCCGAAGTGACAGCTCCTGCATATGATCCATTTGGATCGGGCTCGTCGCTTCTCGAAAGAGTAAGGACGTATGCGTAGTGACCCCAATATCGGGTCCTCATATTATTGGAGCGATATTGGATTGCGCATAGCGAGTTGTATTCCTGTTGACGGTTGGTTCAATTAATGACGGGTCAACATCACCTTAGGGGTGGTGGGCCCGGGTATTAAAGACCGAATTGGGAAATGCAAGTTGGACTTGCAAGGCGGAATGTGTTCCCGCTTCTTTTTATCCGAGTTGTAGGTTCTCATATTATTGGGATGCAACAAAGATAAGGAAGGAGATCCCAGATCTTGCTTGAGATATAATGGTAAGTATATCTCTTACATTGAAAGTGATTAAGGGAATGAACTTTCATTGTTGACATGGCAAGACAACTTTGATATAAAATTCCTAATTCAAAGTAAAACATGTATATATATAAATATATACCCTTATGCAAATTACTTATTTCAGATAATCCTTCATTAAACCCACTCAAGGTTATACTCATTAATAACCAGTAGAATATCATGGATTGGACCCTTGATCCAGATATTGTACTTGCGATTGGGCACATAATGTATGTGGTTGCAATGTGCAAGTTTCCTCATAATAATGAGAAGTGATAATTAAATAAGACAATAGAACTAAAACCCTAGGGTTTGTATGTCTCTATAAGTCTTGATCTTATCTAATGTACTTTTGAAGTGACATGTCGATGATGATCGTAATTATCAAATAATCCTTATAAAATTCTTAGAAAATATTCTGGCATACATATGTGCTCTCGACATTTAATCATGAATGATGTGGTTCTGTGCATCATGCAGAATGGTGGCTCTATAAGAGATGATGTATTCAAATTGTTTGAGTACATACCTGAACCAATGTTTTTAAGAGTTTAGATGGATGTAGGTGATGAGTGTCATCATTCTACTATCTTTACTCTAGACATTCATGAAGCTTCATAATATTCACATTATATGAATTTAATGAAGCATATATTAAGTGTTGAAATACTCTTATTTTGAATTCTTTTGAATTTAACATGAGAGATCCTTTAGTCTTGAGCAATGGTTGCTTAGAGATAAAGGGAGCGCAGTGGAAGCATGGGTTGGACCCAAGTAAGAAGTATTGTCAAAGAGTTGATTATACTTCTGTGACTTCCATATGACATCCAAAGAGTTGGATGTATGCCAATACTGCAATAAGTTGATGTATTGATAGTATGACTATCAAATCTATCTAGAATCCTTAGAGAAGGAATCGGATAATACATCAGAATAACCTACATATAATCATTGAAATTGACTTACTTATTTGATAAGGTAAAGTCTAATAAGTGTATCTCAATCTTCTAATAACACTTGCAATTGGTTGCATATGTATTAGAATATTAGAAATTTGATCTTAAGATTTATTGGTCATCCATGTTGAAAGTGATGCAAGTGTTGCAACGATTTCCATTGGATCAATAGACTTCATATTTTCAGTGGGAGCCCTTAGTATTAGAGAATGTCTCTATAACCTAGATATTAGAATACACTCATTGTTTATTTCTAAATGTTGGGAATAAACATGAAATCTGGAATAGACCTATAATAAAGAGTTATGATGGAGATATTTCAGATAGTAATCTAGCATCTAATGGACTCCACAAAATTAGAAATTAATGAATGGTTCATTAAGATTTCTAATACTGAAAATTAAACCTTTAAAGATCAATAGGAGGACACAGATCATTTGATAATGATCTGGCATCATGTTTTGGACATTTGTTTGTTGATGTGATCAATAGACTGATAAGAGATGAACCTTTAGATTGTCTAAATGTTCAAATCTTACATACTTGTGAATATTGTATTCAAGAGTAAAAATGTCCAATACACCCTTCTTTGGGAAAGATGTAAGATGTCAAGGTATTCAGGTTCTCATACATATTGATGTATGTGAATCATCTATATCAGAATAAACATTATGGATATATGATATCTATTAGTGATTATTTGTGATATGAAATCTCTTCTCTTCACTTAGAAAACTTTGAAATATTCAAATATTTCACAATTTTGGTTTAGAACCAAAGTTTGATGGAAGATGAAATGAATTTGATCTAACCAAGGTAGCTTGTACCTATTAGATGAATTCAAGGAATACCTTATGGAGATGTGAACATCATTTCTATCTCACCCCTCCTAATGAGCCTTAACTCAATAGAGTTGTAAGGAGATGCAATTGATCATGTGTGACATGATTTGATCAATGATTAATCTTAGCATAATTATCTCTTATTTTCCAGGTATATGTGGTAGAGACTACATTATACACTTAATAAAGTCCCAAGCTGGTAAGCTGGAATCTAGCACCAGAGAGTGCTACTTCATTAGGAAAATAAAGGATGGTATTAGATACCTACTTTATGACCTTGAGATTCTTAAAAGATCTCATCTTTAAGAATACGATTCTTATAGGATGACTCTCTTGAGAATCAAGATGAAAATGAAGTAAAGGAACTCATTTAATCTTGGAAAGATAATGAGGCTCCTGAAATCGGAAACTAAAATAGATTATTAAAGATGAAACATTAATACCTCTTCAAATAAGTTTGAGGATGGATTCCATGTGTCAGTTAAATCTGACGATGATCAGATTTCATGTGATGAAGCTCCTGAGGATCATGACATGGAAAGATGGATGTTAGCAATAAAAGTCTAATGTAGACTTCATATACAAGTGTTGTATATGGACCCTCGAGGATCCACCTATATGGGTCAGACCCATTAAGGTGTAAATGGATCTTCAAGAGAAAGAGGGAACCTGATGAGAAGGTATAGACCTTCAAAGCACGGTTCGTAGCATGAGCTACACACCGAAGAGAAGGCATCGCTTGCGATAAGACTTGCTCTCCAATGACCTTGCTTTAACCTATCAGAATATTGCTAACTATAGCTACACAACTTGTCCATGACATCTTCATGGTGTGAGTCAAGATTGCATTCCTCTATGAATACCTCTCTGAGGATATTCATATGAAGTAGCTCCAGGGCTTCATGGTTGAGGAAAGCAAGGTGTGCTAGCTGAAGAACTCCATCTTTGGACTCAAATAAGCTTCTTGTATTTGGAACATAAGATTTGATGAAATTGTAAATGTTATGATTTCAGATAGAATCTTGATGAACCATGTGAAACTTAGTGGGAGTGCCATTGTGTTCATCGTGCTAAATGTAGATATTATTCTAATCATTTAGAATGATATAAGAATAATAATAAGTGTTTTATAATTTGGTTGTTCCATACCTTGAGATACGATTTCAAGGATACCTCTTAGATCTTAATTCTGAAGTCGTTCAGAAGCAAAGAGAAGAGGGTATTGGGACTGTCGCATTATTAGTACACCTTGGACTTATTCCATTTTCTGGACAATTCCAAGAAAAGCTTCCTTCCCTTAAGATGTGGTAGTGACCTGTCTAGAGGGATAGCACCTCAAAGAGTTGAGGAAGTGAATGCTAGAACTGCTTGCACTTGTGCATCAGTTATGAGAAGCTGAATGTATGCTAGATGTGTACAAGAACCAGATGTCTACCATGCAGTGGGAGTAGTAAACTGTTACTAATCCTACTATGGAGATAAAACACTTGATTGCAGTAATAACAATATCTTCAAAGATGATGAAACTTAGAGATAGTGATCTCAAAGTCTTATCTTCAAAGGTTTAAGACCTTGTAGATAGTGATCTATAAGGGTCTTAACTGTATATATCTTAGGAGATAGAGATCTCCAGGAATGAAGGTATTCTAATAAGGATTATGGGAATACTGGTTATGATAATTAATAAGATGTAGTGTCAAGGGCACTATAACCAACAAAATTGAGTATCGGTTGCATGAGATACAACATTCGCATTGGATGCGAGCACTGTTACTAGGAGATATGCAAGTGTCGTAAAAGAACTTGGCGTAGTCTCTTGGGAACGGAGTGACTGATCAGCTTACCTAGCTATTTTCTAAATAGCCTATGATTGTCACATGAGTGTGGGTTTAAATGATTAGCCGATTAATGGCTCTTTGTGCTAGTGGGAGATTGTTGGACATGCGAGCCCACGGCGAGCCATTATGCAATAAATGTTATTGCAATTCACTCCTTAGTCTGAAATAAAGAGTACATAATTTGCATAATAGATCCCTTAGTACAATTAGGGTTATGTACCATGGCCATCTTAATAATCATACAGCTGTTGATTCAATTATTGAACCATAGAGGCTGGTGCTTAGATGAATATCTAATGAGTTAGATTGAGGACTCATCAAGCACCGTCAAATGATTATTAAGAGATGATCTCCAGCCTGAGTAGGAGATGGCAATCCTATCTCATTTAGGTTGATATCTGACCGACCTCTTGATGCAGGTCCTCTGCATAGGAATAGAGATTCGGAGGTGTCGGATGAGTTAGGTCAAAGAGTTGACTTAACGAGATCGAGATAACCAAAGTCCTATATCGTATGATGTCACGATACAGGCACACATCCTCTGACCGGAGACAGATGTGTTACTATATGTCTGAGTATGTACATTTGGCAGACCAATAGGTTGATGACCTAATCAAGGTCTATACACCGGCGAGCTGATGTGCATATAAGGGCATATGAGTAATACGATCTCTCAAAGGGATCATACAGGTTCACTACTGAACCGGAAGACATGAGCTCACTCATGAGATATTGGGAAGAATCAAATTCCGTGCGCACGGTCGTCTCGCTTTGGAAGCTTGACTGAATTTGTTGGTTTGATATATACTTTTGGAAAGTATATGATCAAGACCTAGGTATGATATATGCTTTTGGAAAGTATATAATCAATACCGACTCCCAATGATCGAATGAGAAACTTACTGATAAAACCATGAAGTAGACAGTATAAAGTTGATCCAATACTTCGGATTTAATCTGAGTCTTCCAGTATGCAGGATGTACAGGTATTAGGAATACCTGAGGGTGATGTGATCATAAACGATTGTATAACCATGACGCTTCCATTCCTAGGGAGTGATGAAACGGGTCTGGATTTTAGTGACTCCTCTCAGTAGAGAAGTAATCTAATCTTAGTCCAAATGTTGGACATTGATCTGAATGTGATTCAGATGCAATGAGAAGATTAGATTTGCGGTCTTGATTTAATCAAGCATCTATGGGAGCCCCGCGATCTGGATATGAGATATAATCTCAATATCCATGTCACTATACGTGGAACAATACAATCGCCATGTCCTTATCTCCAAGTATTCGCGGAGAAAGCGCATTATCCTTGAAAGAGTTCATGGATAATTCTATTGTTGATATATGTATCCGAGCATTGAAAAATGGATAATTAAATGTGATTTAATTATCATGAATAATATGAATTTGATTCATATTATAAAGAGAGTTATCTTAGATAATTAAATGTGATTTGATTATCAAAGATGTAGATAATGTGAATGTGATTCATATTATTTGAGTACATGAGAATATGTTATCCAATATAATTAAATATGATTTAATTGTTATGGATAAGAATAATGTGGATGGAAATATCCAATTATTCATAATATATTATAAATGTGATTTATAATGTATTAGAGAGAGTTAATTATAATTTACATGTGTTGATTAATTATTATGTGTATTGGATACACATTGTGTAATTAATTGACAATGTAAATTATATGTTGTTTTGGGTTGTGAATTTGATTCACAATTTTTCTATGGCAAGATTGCAATATTCTCAAACATAATTGTGAATTATTTTTGAAGAATAAAAAGCCAACAAAAGTTGTTGGAAATAAATAGAGGAGATTTTCAAGGAGATATGCAATCTCATGGATTTCCATGAGATTGCTCTCTCCATGGAAAGAGGGGGGCGGCACATCATTCCTATAAGGAATGTGTGGCCGTCCACTTTGGAAGGTACATGGAGATGAAATCTCTATGTATCTTCTCTCCTTATTTATTGGTTTGATTTGGATTAATTTGTATTTGATTTTGTCAAATATATTTTGATCTAAATTTGTTGGTTTTACCAACAACAATCTTAGCCATTGGATTGACATAAATCAATCTCATCCATTGATTTAATATGTCACATGGATTGAGATCCATGGATCCCAAAACCCTATAAATAGAGAGGCACGCCATGCTCTCTATTTTTACACACAACACATCTCTCTCTCTCTCTTTCTTTCTAGAGGTCAGCCCTCTCTCTCTCCCTCTCATGGCCGTCCACCATGGATGCCATAAAGAGGTTCTCCATCGCCGCGGCATCGTCGTTATGCTGCCAGTTCTTCTGCTCGTGGATCTCCGTCTCCTTCGGTGCGCCTCGCTCGTGAAGAAGACGTCGGATCTCGTTTGTCGAGATCAGGAGATCCGCCGCTTGGATCATCAACATGGATTGCGAGAAGCACGCGGTTCATCCCCGCGCTCGCAAGCGTCTCCTCCGTCGGATCGGACTTGAGACAGGAGGTCTCTTCGTTTAGAGACTCGATCGCAACCACGCTTCAAGAGGTAATCCTATTACTTGTTTGTGGTTTAGACGAAACGATTCGAGAAGTGTTCTTGGATCATGTGGTTTCGTCGTATAAAATTTTTAAATTCCGCTGCACCGAGCAACTAGTCCGACTAGTCGCTCCTCGTCGTATTCGATACGACGCTCACGCTTCCGTGATGCGCTTGAGGATCTAACCATATCCTTCAGCAGGAACCAAGCTCAAAGTGTCACATGACTGTAACGTGACCATCTCGTCCTCCATATCAAGACACCACTAAATGTCTCGCATTGCATCTTGATGTGTTTGTGGGATCTCTACAGCTAATAGGCATGCAATAAACTTTCTGAAATCCTCTGAAAGAAGCCCCGAATAAGCTTGAGTGGCGAGAGGATACGTGGCACACATACCCCTTCGCTTTTGTAGAGCAATGGGCACATCAACATCATATGTACCATCTGAACATGTAAAGCAGCTTCCTGAGAAGGCACATGCCCGTCCTGTAAAGTAGCATGCTCTCTAGACAAATCACCAGTGCCATCATTAGAAAACAAAGTGCTCGGAACACATTTGGGACGTGATGGATGATGGGGAAAGCGCATGAGCAAGGGGAACAGAAGGTGGCCTGCAAATGTAAAAATATGACAAACTGAGCCAAAGTATCAGGAGATGGGGGTAAAGGAGCAACCACAGTAGGACCTGGTGGAGGTGGTGGAGCTGGTGAAGGTGGTGGTGGAGCCGGTGGAGCCGAAAGTGGTGGCGATGTAGGAGGAGGCATGTAGACCTTCTATATAGAGTCGATCAGAGTCAACCTGTCACATGTAGGAGTAATGACTTGCTTACAATTTGGTTCAATTACCGACCTTACCTCTAGGAAGGAAACTAAGGTTACTCCTCAATATGTACAAAAGTCAGTGGTCGACTAATTTGACAGGCATCATGTATAATCGGCATGATAGTATGCAGTAATGTCCAGAGATGGACCTATAACAAGGAAGAGCCCTTTTTACTAGAGCTTCCTTGATCTACCTTGATAATATCATGGTGGCATCCCACTAGACCTATGTCTACAAGTTCACAAACTCATAAGACTATCCCACTACTAAAAATTAACAATATATATATAATGACTAGTCAATAATACTGTCATAATCGACTAGCTTTTCCTCGTATAAACGAACCATTAGATCCATAAGAATCTGAGATGATAGGGCACCTAACATGACAATCTCCTACAATAGATCCACTTCATACATTCCTCTAAGACATAACAAGTCCTTCCCTATTGCAGTTACCTCTAGCCTAGGGAAGTACTTCAATAGCCTAGATACTTAATCATGACATGAAGTGATCAACTAGAGGCTTCTTTATCTCCCTGACCTCTACCCATCATCACCTTTTCGAACAATGTTGTGAGCATAGATCAACATGGAAATTGTCCCTCTCCATGTCCTCATATTGAAAAGAGTGATATGATGATGAACTGGAGAAGCCATTGCTCTTCAACACCCTTGAGAGGTTCTAAAATTAGGATCAAGAACTCTTTTTAAGGCCATAGATAGCCTTCCTCAGCAAACATACCTTTTGTTATACACCACCTTCTGCAATTTTTCATACAGAAATGTTATTGTGTACAATAATGGAAAAAAGAATACAAATGGTCAAAGACTGAACCATCTAGAAAAAAAACATCAAAGAAGTTTACCCAATATATTTGAACGAGCCCTCTAGCGACCAATCTGACCTTATTCCTAGCAATGGATCCAAAATAGGTTGTGCTTCACTAGGATTAAACATCATGCAACTGTCATGTGCGTCCAACAAAGTCCAGATCCCTTTAATATGAAAGTTGCCACATTCGGCTCCATAACACCATTATAATAGGTCTTGAGAAACATGTTTATTACCCTATATATCTTCTCACATGAACCTCTAAAACTAGGCCAAATATCAGTTTAAAAAATATCATGCTCAGGCACTCCCTCAGGTGAAGACATAGGTTTTGGATGAGGAGGGTTATGGCATATGTGCTAAAAAGCTCCACCACATTCCGCTGCTCCAGCTTCGAAAGACTGAAAGATACCACCACCGACTTCTCCATGTTGATCTGAAACCCGAAAATGTAACCAAAAATCTCCAAAATATGCAATGTACATCGAATCCCCTCTACATCATTCCTCAGGAATATCAACGTATCATCCGCATACTACATAGTAGGATGGAAATCTCCTCCTTCACAAAACCAGAGCACCATTCCCCAGCAACAATCAATCTCATCAGAACTGCAAGAGCATCAGCCACCACCACAAAAAGGAGCGGAGCCAGCAGGCAGCCCTACCGAATACCCCTATACGGATGGAAAAAGCCCCTTCCGATCTATCATTGACAAGAACAACAAGAGATGAAGTAGTAACGCATCTCTTGATCCACGTGATCCACAACATCGGAAACCCCCTCTTCTCCAGTGATGTCCACAAGATCTCCAATCCACACAGTCATATGCCTCGGAGAAGTCCACCTTCCAGAGCATCCCCTTTGTCCCACATCTTTTCCAACATGTGACCATTTTGGATGCCAAAACCAGCCCGTCTGCCATAGCTCTCAGGCACAAATGTCGTTTGTTCATGTGGGATGATCCTGTATCTGATTCGCCAGAAATTTTGTTACACTAATAGATAAATAGCATTGGACAACGCAATAGGCCGATAATCCTCCACCCGAGTCAGGGTGTACTTGGGCAATAGAAAAATGAGCACCCTGTTCAATCTTTCAAACCCCCAGTTTCCCGCCTTGAACTCCTCCAACACCTCTATCACATCCCTTTTAACTATCCCCCAAAATTCTCTAAAGAAAAACAACGGGAAACCATCAGGTCAGGGCTTGGTACCCCATCCGCATTCAACTGGAACAACGCCCGCCTAGCCTCCTCTGAAAATTCCCTCACCAACACCTCCGCCTCGTCCTCGAAAATTCGTGAGACTCCTCTCCCCTACCATCCCCATCCAGATTGAATCTACCTCCTGCCAAAACCCTGCAAATGGCATCACAATGCCAATCCCATTTGTCGGTCCCCCTCCATCGACACCCACCAACTGCCACCGAATGGATCGAGTTTCTGCGAGCCTGATGCAGTAGTGACGAGGGGGTGGGGAAGGTTGCCCCTGGACAGCAATGACGAGGTTGCTGGCCATGAGCTCGTCCCCCATGCTTTCATCGTAGATCGGTCCGTCATCTTCCTGGACAGCAAGGTCTCTGGGGAACAGATCGAGATGTTGGCCTTCGCCCTCTACCGGATTCTCGTCAAAGATGGGCCCCATGTCTTCGATTTCGGGTTGTATCGAAGTTGTATCAATAAAATCTTTATTAGGGCTGAAATTACCTTCGATTTCTTGGCCGAAATTGGATTGAACAGCATGTCCAGCAATCTGATTTATGTTGTTATCGTACGAATCTTCATCGATTTGCGCGGCTAACCATTCTTGGACTTTGAGGCTTGAATCAAGACGTCGCTTGAACTTGTGTCGACGTGCGCGTTTACGCGAATCATGAGACAAGCAACTCAAATCAAATTGCATCTTCCAATACTCGACGGGATCGCGCGGACCCCCTGCAGCAGTTGATGCAGCGTGGACCCAACGGATAGGGCCGAATTATTATTAATTTTAGTAGTTAATTTTATTTACGTTTTTAAGTTGTCGCATTTTTATTTAAAATAAAGAGATCGCGTGTGATCTCATTTTGAATTTCAAATTAGGTAGTTAGTCGGTTAATTAGTTAGAGTTAATTTAGGATAATCAGTTATTTTCCTATTTTTGTAATCTCATCCCTCCTATATAAAGGGATGAGGGTCCATTGTGTTCGACAGTTCAGTATTGATAATCAATTGAGATTTATCTCCCTCTCTATTTTCGCTCCTCTCTCCTCCCGCGATCTTCGCGTTCTTCTCCCTCAACCTCTCGTGTTCCCGACGAGTTCTTCTTCTCAACCCCTCTACTTTTCTCCACCAAAATTTCTACCAAAAAATTTATTATTATTATTATCGCCGCGCGATTTCAGTTTGCATCATTTGGTATCAGAGCATGGAAACAGAATCGTTCTCACGATTCAACGATCCTGTTGCATATTGGCGTTTGCAACTCGATCTAAGCCGCTTATCTCATGGCCCGCAGTCTCGTTCGCGCCAACAAAAATTCAAGCGACGTCTTATATCAAGCTTCAAGGTCCAGGTATGGTTGGATGCGTTAATCAATGAAACTTCGCCTGTTGACAACAAAATTCAGATCATCGAAGCTGTTGTACAACCTATTTTTGAGAAAAAAACGAAGGTACTTTCAAGCAAAATGAAGATTTTATCGATACAACTGCGATACAAAACGAAATCGAAGACACAGACCCTTGTTCGATGAAGATCCTACAGATGAAGAATGTCAAATCCTCGATTTCTTAGCAATAAAAGTTGCTGTCCAGGAACATAAAAATGTAGAAGACAAGCCTATCTACGACGAAAGCCTAGTTGAAGCCCCATCATCGACCACACGGCCCCTTCCTACGCGCCAGACATGCAACCGTGAATCCTACCAATGCCCAGATTGTTCGCACGGCCACCACCCCCGAGCGCGAGGCCTACATGACCACCGTCGCACGAAGGTCCCCTTTCCAACATGCCACCTCAGCTTGAGACCTTGCGGTCGCCACACGCAATTCTGGTGTGGTCACCGCTTGTATTTCCAGTCTCACCGTCGACAGGTCCCTCGCCATCACCACGGATACCGCCGTCACTCGAGCTTCCACCAGAACTGTGCACGCTTCAGGCGCGGTCGTCGCCATCGCCTCCTTTCCCAGTGCCATCGCCACCACGCATGCCTCAGATCCCCACAGGTGCGCCGCCTTCGCCACGCGCGCAAGCAAGGGGCGCCACGCCTTGGTCCTCGACTTCCCTGCGGCCGATGCATACCACCATCCAACCCAGCCCGCCGCCATCGACCGTTTCTAATAGGGAGGTACGAAACCCTAACGTGGGGGAAGAAGTCTCCAAGGGGGTTCGAATCCCCTGTGAATCGGAAAGGGGATATGAATTGGGCAAATTGCAGAGGTCTCCTTCCTCCAAAGGATTTTTATATAAAGGTTCGTATTGGTGGGAGTTGTAGAGGTATTGCATTAGATGAAGGGGTAGAACATTTGCACCCACGCCCTCAAGTGAAAAGAAATTATAAACGTAACATTGAAAAGGAGCGAAATTGGGGGATATTTGCTCAACCAATCCAGATTAATTCTCCACAGACGGAATGAAGAACAAGCAATTCGTCAGGAGACGAATTTTTAAAGCGGAGGAGAGTTGATGCAGCGTGGACCCAACGGATAGGGTCGAATTATTAATTAATTTTAGTAGTTAATTTTATTTACGTTTTTAAGTTGTCGCATTTTTATTTAAAATAAAGAGATCGCGTGTGATCTCATTTTGAATTTCAAATTAGGTAGTTAGTCGGTTAATTAGTTAGAGTTAATTTAGGATAATTAGTTATTTTCCTATTTTTGTAATCTCATCCCTCCTATATAAAGGGATGAGGGTCCATTGTGTTCGACAGTTCAGTATTGATAATCAATTGAGATTTATCTCCCTCTCTATTTTCACTCCTCTCTCCTCCCGCGATCTTCGCGTTCTTCTCCCTCAACCTCTCGTGTTCCCGACGAGTTCTTCTTCTCAACCCCTCTACTTTTCTCCACCAAAATTTCTACCAAAAATTTTTTTTATTATTATCGCCGCGTGATTTCAATTTGCATCGGCGCCTCTAGCTAGTCATGGCATGGAAAAACCTGGTGTTCGCATCTCCCTCCCTTCTCGGCCGTCACATCACCTCCTCCTTGTCTTCCAAAAGAATCTCCACCAGGTGACCGCCTCTCTCCAGCACCTCCTCCGCCGACAGAGACCTCATCCTCTAACTTGTCCAACCTGCTCAACTCGTCCTGGGCCCTCATGTGTCTGCTCCGCCTCTACACTTGGTTTACTCTATTAAACTCCTTCAAATGGCTTCTGAGCGACGACAGCTTGCTTTCCATCATGCACATAGCGGGACCAGCAGGACAACATTCCTTCCAGAATGCCGCCACTGACTCCTGAAATCCCTCCTCCAAAAGCCATACCCATTTGAAACGGAAAAACGACTGAGGTCGCACCTCCTCCCCCGAAGACCAGAGCAGTGGCGTATAGTCCGAGTATGCCCGAGGCAGAGCCCCAAAGGGAACATCTCCAACGCCTCCGCAAACCTCATAAACCTATCAATACGGGATCTCAATCTCGCATTTCACCAAGTGTACAAGCACCCTGCCACGTTGATCACTTGAAGCCCAAGCTCCTCCACCGCGCCCAACAGCTCCGCCAATCCACAGTGTCTCCCCTGACGCCCTCCTGGCCGATCCTCCAAAAGCAACGTCGCGTTGAAATCCCCAGCAATAATCCAAGTGGTGTCAAGCGCACCACCCCAAGCAGCTCGTCCACAAGGCGAACCATGTCAACCCCATTCGTTGGGCCATACACATTCGTGACCAGAACCTTCGCCCATCCGCCTTCCTTTGCAACAACGACGTGAGAGAAAACTTCCCCCATAGCATCCTCCACTAGGCCAATCTTATCTTCATCCCAACATGTCATCAATCCAGCGGGCGCTCCCTCGGACTCAACGAGCCGATAGCCACTCAACCACTCAGCCTGGTGCCACCATTATCAGCCCAAACCCCATCAGCCCCTTGAGAGATTTTTGTCTCCTGCATTTTTGTCTCCTGCAGCATGACGATCTCTGCCCAGTATTTATATCCCTGAGATTTCTAGATGAATAATTTTAATATAACCAGGACTAAGATTTCATCATCATAAAAAATAGAAGCAACACTCAAGATCATGTATAAGACAATCTCAACCACTAAAATCAGGATTAAGGAACAGAAATAAAGAATGAGATTCCAGCTATGTTGGGACTTGAAAGAAACATGATGGCTTCCAATGGCACAATGCCATAAGGGGTTTTTGAGCTCAACTTGATGGCAGAAAGGCCAAATGGGAAAATTAAGCCAATAGAAGATTTCTTCACAACTCCAAATCTAGAAAGGAAGAATTTCGAAGATACATATAATTCAAAATTTTTTATCGAAATCAGACTCTACTGCAATACATGAAAGTAACCACAAAGGTGAAGGACCAAGACATCCAAGTTTTGATACGGCAACCATTTTCAGAGGAACAATCCACTCAATCGTGCTGAATGTATATATCAACAGAACATAAAAAGCTAATCATTACCTTTAAGGCTCAATAGATTCCATGCCACATTACCAATGGTTCTTATACCATGTCAAAACTTGTTTACTACCCAGCAGCAAACAGTTGATATGGTTCCTGATGCACTCCTCCACGTGGACTCTCGCTTTCATTAGGTAAAAGAAGTCAGCTCAGAAACCAAATTTACATTCACTTCTTCAAGAAGTATGTTGATGGTGATAGTAAATCCTTCGATAACTTCCTGATGCAAAATAAAAGATTTCCAACAAGCACTGCAACCTCATGATAGAGGTTGTGGATTTCACATTGGATGGAGGTGTGGCTTTAATTTTGTGGACGTTGTCCATGTAGCAAATTTAAAAAAAAAACTATAACTTCAACCGACAACTGTTATGGGCATATGAAGATAACACCCACACATTTCTTTTCAGAAAATATTTTTGCTATCTGTATCTTTAAACCATAAAGAGACCCCATTATCACCAACAATGCTCCCCTCAAATCTTATCTTCTACGCTTCCAATCATGCTATCACCACAAGAAAGAAAAACCCCCTAAAGGATTCCACATAACCAATCATAAGAAAACCACCCCTCAAGCACATGAACTTGCGTAAACTCCTTCAGCAGCCAATTAACATGAGAAGAAGCAGGTCAAGATATGGAAACTTCTACCCATTTTCTTGCATAAAAAGACTCATTACTCACAGATATGCTGTCTTTTATTGTTGAAGGAAAAAAGAGGTGAGCACCCCAAAGGTGTACACTCAAATTCATATATTCGTGTTGAACAAATACAATCTTTTACAAAGACCAAGACACATATAAGAGCTTTGGCATGCTCAATCATATTTTCTACATAGAACCTCTCTTGCCTAAAAATTATTTCATTTCTTGCTAGAGAGGTTGTCCATAAAGTTGCACCAGCCCGAGTTTTGTCAGCATCTGAGCCCCTCTAGTCAGTACAGATATGCTATCTTAACAATCATCACTCTGTCTTCGGAAACAGCTCTTTACGATTCTTATCTGTTCGGTACCATCATGTCTTTGAAACCAGATCTTCAATTCAGATATTAAATTACCATAAACAGAAAAGCCTTTACTGCCAACTACATGGATATCATATGCAGGCTCCATGCAAACAAATTCAGCAGGCTGTCTTCAACTTCAAGTGTGGAATAAGACACCATACAAAAGGACAGCTACATTAATTCAAACCTACGTAGTCGTCCAAAGACAAGCATTTCCCCGTGTATGCGTGGCTAGATATCTTCCTTCAGTGACAAATCTCAAGCGATACCTGGATATGGATCCAAGTATGACGCATCATGCTCTATGGTTTCCCTGCAACACTTTTTAGGCCTTACCCAACCTCTCATTGCAAAAGCAACAGAACAGGCAAGGTAAAGTTATGTGGTTGCAACTATTTAAGATAAAGTACAGAAAAACTCAGCCCTTAAACTGCTTGTCCGAGACAAGTTCTAATATAAGGGCCTAGAAAGCATTTTATATCCACGAGAGCATTTGAATCATAAAAAAACTACGAAGATGAGTACTTAGCCTAACAGCCTCAAATTTCCATTCTCCCTCGCATGCCAAGGACTGAAGCACATATATTTTCCCACTTTTATATTGATAGAAAAAACTTTCTGAAAAGAGATGATATAGATGCTAGTATCACTTTGCTTACTGAAATATCTTGATAAAAACTATTAACTGGAAAATGCACATAAATTCTTTTCCAAGAAACATCCTGCAACATCAATTGAAACTAAGCTGTTACCTGCCAAGGAAATAAACTACCTGCATACGGTTCCTATACTATTACATGAATTGAGAACACACTGTAAACAAGATAGCGATTGGACTTCTGAAAGAAAAAAAATAGTACTCTCCAACTCAAATCGGGAATTTAATTTAGTAAAGTCAGAGAAGTCCGGAATTTATGTTGTCCAGACAAACTGCATATTGTTGCTTCCAAGTCCCCCAAAAGTATTTTGATAAACATAATGATGAGAAAGGATCTCACATTTTAAGTAAAATGATTGGCATGTATATGGGAAAAAACACACTATGCACAACTGCAAACCATCATCTACATTGACATTTCCATCCCTGGGTCTCTAAACCTTTTAGCTTTTTTCAGGAAATTTTCTATTATTTTTTCTCAAGATCGAATCCTAATCATAGTTTATAGTAAATTTAACAAATAGAAGAAAACACTGATTGTAAAATCTAACAAATCAATGCTCTGCCCATATTCTTATGGAAGTTGTTCGAAATCGAAAATGGGGAAACATAATATTAGAGATAGAAAATAAACAAGGAAGAACACCGAGATTTATGTGGAACCCTACTCCGTGAGGAGCGGGATGAAACCACGGGAGTACGCCTCAAAGGGTTGATTCTTCTATTGAAGTTTCTCATCTGATACAATGGGTGTCAGGCTTCTTATATAGCCCCCACTGATTCTCTAAGTCCCAGAAATAGTAGATGTGGGACTAAACCACAGTATGTGGTAATTGGACTCTAGAGAGATCCAATTACCCATCTAAGCATGACGTATATACTCCAAAACTCCCCCTCAAGCTGGAGAATGCAATGCTCAGCTTGGATATAGAAATAAATCTCAAACTCACACTACAAGGCACTACAAACAATATCAACTCAACGCATACTCTACTGTCAGTTGTTGTAGAGGATGTTGCTTCCCACGTCGTGCTTGTGAGGAGGAACTAAAGGGTTGGAGTGTGAGATGAATTGGGACTCCTTGTCGGAGAAGATGTGCTCTGTACTGCATCCGTCAGAGTCACTGAAACTGGAACGAATCTTCATCTTGAGAACTCTGGCCCGCAACTGCTCCATCTCTGAAGGGCCGAACTGGAAAAAGTCGTGGAAACATCCTTATCGAAGTCCACGGTCGCTAGAGAATGAAGTCTGAAAGTCTCCTCGTCGGAGAACTGAGTCTCTCCTATACTGGCTCAGAGAATGGGATCTCTACTCTGGAATCCCTATGAAACCACATGAACACCCTAGCCCACAATGGCATAGATAATGGGATCTCTACTCTGGACTCCCTATGGATCACATGAAAACTATGAGTCTAAATCAAAGATGGGGACCTCGCAACTGATGATCGCATACATGTATGCATCAAACTGAAGACTCGAAACCAATCTGAACGTCGAGTCTGAATCTGAAAATCTGTAGAGTCTGAAATCTGGTTTGGAGAATCTGAATCTGAAATCGAGCCGTAGAACTCAACACAATACTCCCCCTTTCTCCCATACTGGTCAGAATAAAGGACATCGATCAAGTTGGGAGAAGATAGAAAAGATGGTGAGAAATAAAAATCCACATAAACCGATGTCAAAATTTTTCTCGGCTTTTCTTCTTGTGATATTTTTTTGAATCATTTTTTCGACTATTCCTATTTTTAGTCGTCTCCCTTTTTTAAGCCTACGGTTTTTTTGTATGCGCCTTTTTTTAAATAACCTCTCTTTTTTGAAACATGACCTAAAATAATGTCCAAAATTGCAGCAGCCCAATTGGGTTTGCTCTTTCTCCCTCTTCCGTTTTTTTTTCAAACTCACGGCCCAATCGGGCTCAAAGAAAGCAACCCTTCCTTTTTTATTAAAAAACCGTGACCCAATGTTGGTCGAAATCTCACCTCTCCCTTTTCCTTTTTTAAAGGAGCATAATAGAGCCCACCCATTATATTTAGAGTTCCCATGCGTTGGGAGCCCTTCTCACGGAATTCGAACACCTTCGATGGGTCTTCTTATCTGTGTTGCCTCCCATAAAGCCTGGAGCGCCACCGCCGAAGGAGGAAGAGGTGGAGCTCCTGGAATGATTCGATGTTGTCTGCGCGAGAACTGAGAGGAGTCTACCACCTCGAGTTGTGATCGGATTGGAGAGAAGAGGGGATCTGCCTGTTGCGTTGCTTCTGGATAAGCTTGTTGCATCGTCGATTGATGCTTGGAGGGAGTTGTTGCTCGGAGTTCTCGTGCCGCCTCCTGGGGGTTCTTCGTGGGCCCCTTTTCTCAAATACGCCGCCCCAATGGGGCTCTTTTTTTAGGGTTCTCAGATCGGAATCTGAGATGCATGGAGTGCTTCTAGAATCACGCTAGGGCTCCTGAAATCACACAAGATGGAGATTGCAGAGCTTCAACTGCTTATTAGGGATCCGTTAATCCGGAATCACGTTGTGGAGCTTCTGGAATCATGCCACTGCGGAGCTCTTTGGAGATATCATGGAATTAGAGCTTTGAAGAAACCCTAAAAGCTGAGGAAATTCCTAAGTAGTACATTGGATTTATTTAAATCCCTAGGTACTACGGAAATTTTTTATCTAGATGCAACAGTGGTGTCGCATGTTATGTTTAACATGCGACACCCTTTAATGTTTGTTTTACCCAGCTACTACAAAGATAACGCATCTTCGATGTGCGCTATTGGTATTGCACGTCGAACATGCCATATCTTTAAGTACCCGTTAAACCCAGCTTTTCTTTTTGCAAACCCCCATGCCTCACGCGCCATCGACCCTCATGCGCCCACCCTCGACCCTGCGTCCCCCTGCTCACACGCGGTTGCCACCAGTGTTCAGAAAGTCGGCCTAGGCGGCCGCATATGCGTAGGCGCCCCCCTACCGCACCGAATATGCTATACTCGGTCAATATGCGGGTTAGGGGGTATACTCGACCGAGTAATCCGCATATGCGGCCGCATATGTAATAGAGATTACTCTTTGCTTATCCGCCACCTTCTTGACTTCCACATGGGTTGCTCCTCCACCATCTTTTTCTCCTCTGCTAAGGTTTGTTGATTGATCTATTTAGCTCTAAATCTCTCTATTTTTTAGATTCAATAACGACTCTCTATTTTTTTAGATTCTCCAACGACAGCTCGGACTTTTACATTATCTCATAATTGCATGAATATAGATTAAATTATATGTGTTTATCTTAGATCTTTTTTAGGATAAAATGAATATAGATGTCAGATTTGCGTGGAATTTTTAATTGTACAGAGCAAATTACATATATTTAATTTAAATGGTTGAATTTTTTAATATTTGACTTTGAGTAGACAAATACACCATTTACTAAAACACGAAGGTTTATGGTTGTGTTTACTAACAGTGTTACACTTCTAAATAATGTTACCTTCCAATTTAGACAAGGATATCCACCATTTTTTTTCTATCTTCAATCAATTTACAACATTTTTTACTCCATCCACCGTCAACTTAACATATTTGTCTTTTGGAAATGAATGACCTTTGAAAATGCTTTGGTTGATATCACATTGTACAAAAAAAACTTCACTTCGTATTTATTCCATGTTATATTTTTTAACATAAATATCTAATATTTGAAATTATTATTATATTTTTAATTAACTTTAATTAAAATCATAGATCACATAATCCGCATATACTTCCGCATATACTTCCGCCTACCCGCTTACTCGCTCCAGACCGCCTGATCGAACGAATACCGCATACCGACTTTCTGAACCTTGGTTGCCACCTCCTCCTCCCACTCCGCCAAGTCCTCCTTCGACCCTCCTGCGCTATGCCAAGAGATCCTCCTCAGTCTCTGCCTCCTACGACGCCGCCGCCCCTACCGTTTCCTTCATTGCATCTACAAAGCTTCGGTAAAATCTTTATTTTTTGTTGTTAGATTTATGATATATAATACACATATTTCTCTTCATTTCATGATTGTATAATATTGAGTTGTACATTGCCTCACATATTAGGTCGAAATGGAGTCGATGTATTGCATGTTTCATTTGAAGGGTGCGATTATTAGTTCTTCGAAAATCCAATGTACGCGGTTTTGGGTTAATGTTGAATATGACATTCAATGAGATGTTGAACCTAGTCTACCGTAAGTTCACCTGGATATGAATAATCATAAAATCCAACTACTACATCGCATCCCTCGGGGAGTAGGCGAAGAGACATCATTTTCGTGTATCGCTGATGATGATGATGTGCAAAAAGTTTTTGTTTATGCTCGAACTCTTGGGAAATTGATGCCTACTAACATTATTATTAAAACTGTATCGGTGGGCGAAATCCCCAATGTTGTTGATGTGGACGATCAACTTGCTCCTGGACCTTCCGTTGTCCCTAGCACGGGACCCTCCGTTGTCCCTAGCACTGGCGTGCCTATAACGCAGCCATCTACAAATCACGAATGGCGCATGAGTGACACCCTGCTGAGAGGGGTTAATCATGCCTAGGATGACTTCATCCCTTGAGAGACCGACGATGATCTGGAAGAGGATAGTGATCAAGATGTTGAAGATAATGTCGTAAACGAGGAGACGTGAGCTGATGAACAAATCACGCAACCGATTGTACCACGTTTACTGTTTTTGGGGTGAGAGGATCCGATACTCGTTCAATCTATGAGGATGACCTTAAAATGAAGTATGGACTTGACGGTGTTGTTGAAAAGTATGTAAGGGCAAAACCTTCAAATGTAGAGATGATTTGATTTATTTTGTAAAGAAATATCACATCCTAACACACTATGACTTCATGGTTAAAGAATCCACCAGTTTGATCTGGTCTGTTTTCTGCACCTACTGATCGAAAGGATGTGTTTGGTATTTACGTGGTCATTACAGGTAATTCAATGGTTTGTGGGTGATCTCTAAGATTGTTGCCCCGCACACTTGTATAAACCCTACAGTTAATCAGGATCATCCTAAATTAGAAAACAAATTCATGTCTAGATCACTTTTATCTCTGGTGAGGGATGACCCTACCATGTTCCCACGCTATCGCGGTCATTTCTAAACGTCGAGTAGAAGTTGATTCTTATGTTGGTGAGTGGTACACATGGCAACAATAATTAAAGGTTTACGGAGGACGGTTTTTTCCATTGGTGATCGGGAAACGTCGGCCCCATTGGAGTACCCGGAATTACGTCCCGATAAAAAAGCGTAAGCGTGGCAAAGGTCACCCACGGTCAACTAGGATTCATAATGAAATGGATGTTAAGGATGTCATTCGACAGAATACATGTTCTTCTTGTGGTATACTTGGTCATACTAAACATCGATGTCCTAATAAAAGCAGAAGGGGTTCTCAAGCATCTACATCTAATGCACAATCATCAGAAAGGAATAAAAATAAATGTGGCACATGTGGAGGCGAAGGCCATAACAAACGTAAATGTTCTGAGTAAGTTAACTTCTTTTTAGATGTAAATGTCGATAGAGTACATGTTCTGTTTGTTGCTTGATGGAAAATTACATCTTTTAAATTTCATTTTTTTTAAATGCAGATAGACCCCGAACCGCCATCTGTTTTGAGTCAGCAAGAGCGCCATCGTTCACGTCATGTTTGGGCAGGCGACGTAAGTTATTTATTAATTTCAAATCATTAAGGTAGCGTTTGGCTACCGGGTTACCGGTGGGTTAGGGGAGTTTACCCCCCTTAACCCACCCTCCCTCTCTCTCATGTGGGCCCCACTTTATTCCTTTTTAAAAAAATTAATTAAATAAATTTTACATCATTAATCCTATCAAAAAATAATATATTATACCATTATATCATATACAAAATATAAATTACTCCACTTCTACTCACTTTTTCAAACTTCAATACATTCACATCACAATAATTACTCACTTTTTCAAACTCCAATACAATCATATCACAACAAACTCACTTCTAACCCACCCCCAGTTTAACCCTCTATCCAAACACTAAAACACAAAAACGGGTTACCTTCTACCAGTTTAACCCACCTTAACCCACCAACCAAACGCATCCTAAGTACTTTCCATAATACTTCTTGTAACATTCCAATTGTAGGCATCATCATGGTTGCGTTGTCAACGACCACCTACAGCCTTATGTAGCTCAGGCAGGATTTGGGCGTATTTCGGAATTGGAATTCATCACACTAGATTGGCATTTAGTTACAGCTTTGGTTGAGCGATGGAGACCTAAGACACACACTTTCCACGTGGCCAGTGGAGAGATGGACAATACGTTGCAGGATAAAGCTTTCATCTTGGGGTTACGGAGAAGGAGTGCAGAAGGGAGAAGGCGGAAGGGGTTATCAGCCGATGGACAAGGGAAAGAAGATTCTCCATGGCGGGGAGGTTGCATGGCATGGTGGCCAAATGAAGATGGAGGGCAACAAAGCAAGAGATTGCGAGTAGACGTTCGTCTCCCACAAGAAACCGGACCGCTGATGCTTTCGTTGCGGGGAGAGGGGTCATGGTGCGTCCTTCTGCCGACTACCCCCGCGCTGTTACTCTTGCGGTCGAGTAGGGCATCGGCAAGCTTCCTGCATGTCTTCCGGGTCTTTCAAGGAGGCGAGGCCGGCAGCCATGCAGGCGGCCTTCGTCGTTGGCTCCACGTCTGCTCGTACTCCTCACGTGGTGCAAGGGGGGGCGACATACGCGGACGCGGTAAAGAAGACTTCGTGGGGGGGTGTTGCGACGAGCCATGGGGGTGCAAGGTCTGCTGTTGATACGTCAAGCCATGGCGGAGCTCGTCGGATGGGCAAAAGGTCGGGAAACGTGCGCACTTCAGGGTTGTTCGCGGTTATCGGTCACGCGTTAAGGAACACTATTGACATGGACATGGTTGATCGCATTTAGAGGGCTTTTTAGGCCCGTATTTCATGGGGGACGTTGTGCTGCTTGATGATAGAACGTGTTGTGTTCGCGGTTTATCGGAGTCACAGATGGTGCGTTTGTTTCGAAACGGGGACGTCGGGAATGTTGTGTGGAAACCCTTCAGGTACGTCGATGGGTCCTGTAGGGAGATGGAGATTTGCTTGGCTACGGCAAGGGGTGTCCCCTTCCTCTCCCGCTCAACTGCTTGCTTGCGGCGGGCTTTGAGTCGCTGGGGTTTTGTCCGGGAAATCCTTGATGATGGCCTCCGACCGGGCTCGGCGGCGGATGAAACGAAGATTCTATTTGAATGTCCCAAGTCTTTCCTGGACCAGATCAGGGGGCGGAGTGAGTTCGCGGAGCTGATCGTGGGATGCTTCTCCTTCGTGATTGAGTTTGCTATTGATGTTCCACAGCCTCCGCTGATGGTTCCGATGTCGGTGATGCTCGCGAAGGCGGCGGAAGTCGAAAGTCCAGGGGATGCTTTACGCTCGCCGTTGGCGGTTGGGTTCCCAAGAAGTCCATGCAAAGGAAGGGCCACGTTCATTCCTGGCACACGGCGTTTCGAGAATCTTCCTTGCCAGACATATATGTCGTCAGGATTGTTCCCTTTGCACGGTGACGTGGACGAGAGGTATTTACATAACCCCAAGGAGATGCTTTTTGCGGAAGTGAATGTGCTCTTGGGTACGGGGCTTGCAATGTCGGATCCGGACCCACTTTCGGGAGACCGGTCTTCCTCGTGGATTACTTCGGATCCGGATACTCTTTGGCTGTTCTCGGATCCTTTCAAGAATGTTCAGGCTGCGGCTCTTTCGGGCCTCCCGAAGCAACTTCGTCCTTCGTTGACCCGACGTGATGCCTTATTGGGTGCCCCACAGGTGCTCTCTCTCGCTACCCACGACAACCTCTCTGATGTTGGTAGATCTCGACCTTTGTCGTCCCCCATCACGGCCGCTTCCAGCTCGGAGATTATCTATGAGGAGATCCGTGAGGATGAAACCTTTCTCTCTCCCGCTGCGGAGACCGGAACTAGTGACAGAAGGAGCGGGAAGAGATACAGAAGGAGAAGCAAAGCCAGGACTCCAAGACCAGAGGCATCACCGTGCTCTTCGTTCAAGATTGATGTGGCGGAGGCTGCATGAGTTGCGCTGCTGCAGGGGAAGACTGACTCTCACAAATGAAAATTCTATCGTGGAATGTTCGTGGGCTTGGGGATCCAGATAAGCGGAAAGCAATGGGATTTAGATTCAATGAATGGAATTGCGACATTGTATTGCTCCAGGAAACGAAACTTCAATCCTTGTCGGAGACCAATTGGAAGGTGTGGGGCGCGGGTGGTCTTGACCAATTCAGAACTTTGGATGCTTCGGGGTCTTCGGGCAGGCTCCTAGTGGCATGGCGCTCGCTGACCTGGTCTTTCGTCTCGTTGACTCGCGGCAGACACGTCCTGACTGTGGTTGATGCGGATTGAAAATCGGTGTCGCGCGGGAAATAATTTAAACGGTGGAAAATATTTGGTAGAAGAAGAGAGAGGGGTTGAGAAGAAGAACTGCAAGGGTTGAGAAGAGAAGACACGCCGGATGCGCGGGGTTAGAGAAGAAGAAACGCGTAGACCGCGAGGGGAAGAGAGAAGAGACTCGTCGGGAATACGAGGGGTTTGGGAGAAGAAGAACACGTGTAGATCACGCGGGGAGAAGGAGAGAGAGGGGAGAGGAGAGAGAGATAAATCTCTACTTTATCACATCTTGAACTGACTAAAACATTGGACCCTCATCCCTTTATATAGGAGGGATGACATTAGACTAACTACCAAATTTGAAATTCAAAATAAGACTAATTGAGATCACACGCGATCTCTTTATTTAAAATTGCGACAACTTAAAAAACGTAAATAAAATTAACGGCCACAATTAAATAATTAGACGGCCCTACATGTCGAGTCCACGCTGCATCAGTGGTCTTAGCTGGTACGTCCTCGCTTGACCTTTTGGCGGTTTCTGTGTGTACGGGCCTTGTGATGGTGGGCTGCGGGGTGAACTGTGGGAGGATTTGCTGGAGGCTGGTAGGGTGGTGGGGGAGGACGCGTGGGTGATGGGCGGTGATTTCAACGTCACCCTCTTAACCGCGGACAGACCGGAGGGAGGGGGGGTCAGGACTTGGGCTCCTCGGATTTTGCTGACACCGTTGACTTGCTTGGGCTTGAATTGATGGACGTCGGGGACGTCGCTTACACGTGGAGGAACTCCATTTCGCGTTCGCGTCTTGACCGCTTCTTTGTCTCCAACGAGGTGCTGGATGTCTTCCCTTTGGCGACGGTGACGGCGAAGCCGCATTCGTACTCGGATCATACCCCTATCTTGTGGTGCTCTGGGTCCGCTCCGGTTCAGAGGGGGCTTTTCAGGTACGAGAAATGCTGGCTGTTGGAGGATGGTTTCAAGGAGATTGTTTCCTCGCTTTGGGGTGAGTGGGTGCCTCGGGCTCCGCCGCCTTTCGGTTTGAACAGAAGCTTTCCACCTTACGTGCTAGATTGGCGACTTACAAAAGAGAAACAAGGGCTGCTAGGTGCGCAGCTAGGAAGGCTGCCGAGGATGAGATTCGCTTGCTCGATGGTTTGGGAGGACACTAGGGCTCTTACACCGAGGGAGTTCGAGTCGCGGTCGGCGGCGCAGAAGAAGATTGCCTTGGAAGATAAGAAGCGGGCCACAGAGTGGAGACAGAGATCGAGGAGCTTTAGGATAAGGAGGGAGACGCGAATACGGCATATTTCCATCGTATCGCTAGCGGAAGATGCAGATCCAACGCCTTACACTCCATCGTAGTTGATGGGGTCAGGGTGGAGGGGAACCAAAACATGGGCAAGGCAATTGCAGATCATTTCAGAGAGGCTACCTCTATAACCGTGCCGAGAAGATGGAAGTGGTTGGGTCGGAGTACTAGATTGGTGGCGACAAATTACCATGCTGCCCTTATCCGTGATGTTACCCTTGACGAGGTAAAGGATGTTGTATGGGATCTCAACGTTGATGCGGCGCCTGGTCCAGATGGCTTCCCTATCGCCTTTTACAGGGACTTTTGGGATCTCGTTTGGTCATGACGTGCTTGAGGTGGTGTTGGAATTTTGTCAGGGGAATAGGGGCTTTGAACGTATCAACCGGGCTCTTGTGGTTTTAATCCCAAAATGTTCGGCTCCGTCCACCGTCGAGGGACTTTCGCCCCATTGCCATTTCTAACGCAATTTATTTAATCACGGCGAAGGTTCTTGCAAAGAGACTTAACGAGTTTCTTGGAAACTTGGTTTCTCCAGCTCAATCTGCATTTGTCCCTGGACGCCAGATCTCTGATTGCACCACTCTTGCCTCTGAGATTGTTGCGGATTGGCGGGAGACGGGGCGCGAGCGGTGTCCTCTGGAAGGTTGACTTTGCTATGACGTATGATAGCCTTGATTGGAGATTCTTGTGATCGGTTTTACGGCATTTGGGCTTCCCGGACGTTTGGATTCCCTGGATGAGGCGCTATGTCACCACGGCGTCTCTTTTCGATCATGATCAACGGAAGACCGGAGGGAGGCTGGATCCAACCTCATAGGGGGGTGCGACAGGGTTGCCTCTCGCACCAATGCTTTTCATCCTTGCGGCTGATGTGCTGGCTGATATGGTGTCGGGGTGATCAGCCATGGGTTCTCTTCTGGCTATTTAAGGGAGGGGCTTCAGGTCCCGCTCATCCAATATGCAAACGACATCCTCTTCCTCATCGAGGTGAGTACCGAGGCAGTCACTAGTATGGCTACGACGCTGGAGATCTTCTCGGAGCTGTCTGGGCTGTGCAAAAATGACAACAAATCATCTTTCGTCCCGTTTGGCCTTGCGGAGCAGGTGGCTGATGGGCTGGCCGTGGCCTTGGCATCTACTCAGGTCTCTTTGCCTCTTGAGTACCTCGGCATGCCGCTGGCTCCGGGGAGGACGAGGCTCCGTGACTGGCTGAGGGTGGTGGAGAAAGTGAAGATGAGATTGGCGGGTTGGAGAGCTGCTATCTTGTCGAGGGGGGGCAGATTGGTTCTTCTCAAGGCTGTGCTTTCTTCCATTCCTACTTATTTTATGGTTAATCGCAAGATCCTGAAGGGAATTCGTGAGAGGTTGGAGAAGAGGATGCGCGCGTTCTTTTTTTTTTTGACGCTCAAAAGCGGGGGACGCACTCGTTGGTGCTCGCCCCAAATTTATTAAAGAGTTAAGAGGATACTTACAGATGGAATGCGTACATTAGAAGGAAAACGTAAAGACAGAAGGTATCAAAATCAGATACCCCCATTACATCATAAAACCCCTAAACCTCGGACCAATCGCGAATTAAACGGGATGGCACGTTTTCAGTATAGAACCTCTGACGAGCAAAAGTGGCTTCATTTCTATCAAGCCAAATGCACCAAAGCCGAGCAATAGGAGTAAGGAGGTCCGTCCGAGCCCTGGTCCGAGAGCTAACCAAGCTCTCACAGAAGAAGGAAGAATCCGACACGTCAAGCCAGTCCATATCAGCCCAAATATCATGTGTTCTGCCACATCTGAAAAATAGATGATCGATAGTCTCTACCTCCAGATCACAAAGGCCACAGGTGGAGGAGACGTTAGGAAATAGTAAGGCACACCGGCTACGAGTCGTCAAACGCCCACGACGGAAAAGTCACATGAAGATGCCAATTCGTTCGGGGAGCCTGAGGCCCCAAAGGAATTGACAATCGCGGTAAAGAGTAGCATCAGCCATAGCCAGAGGAGGAAGAATAGCCTGGTAGGCCGCACGGGTGGAGAAGGTGTCGTCCCTCCAAGACAGGTGATCGCGACCGACCGAGGGCGAGGGCGCGTCCGCGAGAATAGCAAGTAAGGCCATGAAGTCCACCAGCCGTTGGTCAGAGAGATTAGCCACAAACCTGGGGCCCCAAGAAGCACCATCCCAGTAGGAAGCAACAGTAGCATCCATATCCGCCACCAGCGCGAAAAGGCGAGGAAACAGCTCCTTAAGAGGACCCCTGCCGGTCCAATCATCACCCCAAAAGCAGATCAAAGACCCATCCCCCAACTTAATGGCAAAGAGAGAACGGTTACGAAACAGGGTATTGACGATATCACGGGCAAAAAATGAGGGAGTTCCCGTTAGGCGACCCTCCAGAGCAAAAAAGCGGTCAACCCCCACCGCCAGCCTCAAGAAATTAAGCATAATATTTTCCTCCCTACCCCAAAGACGAGCCACCCATTTGAGTAGAAGGGCCTCATTAACGACCTCCAACCTTCTCACCGCCAGCCCCCCCTCCTTCTTTGGCCGCGTAACCTCATCCCAGGCAACCAAATGAACACCCCTTCTCCCGTCCCCCTTCTTCCCCCAAAGAAATCTCCGCAAGCACGAATCCAGCCTCCGACGTATCCCTATAGGCATACCTTTGACCGAGAAGAAATAAATTGGGATCGATGATAATACCGACTTGAGAAGCACCAAGCGACCTCCACGAGAGAGAAGGGCCGCACGCCAACCAGCCAAACGAGATTCCATCCGATCAACCACGGCCTGCCAGTCACGTAGGCGAGCGCGCCCAACCGTCAAGGGAAGCCCCAAATAGTCCAAGGGAAGAGCGCCCGCCTGGCAGCCCAAAATCCGCATACACTCCGCAACCTCATCCCTTGGAGTGGAGAAGGGAACCAAAGAGGATTTATTATTATTGATGAGGAGGCCCGAAGCCTCGCTGAAAATCTCCAGCGTGGTTGCCATACCCGCCACATTCGAAACATCGCCCTCGATGAAGCAAATCGTATCATCCGCAAACTGAATAATCGGGATATTGTAAGGACCAAGAGAGCACCCACGTGTAAGGCCAGCCGCCGCCACATTATGAACCATGCAGGACAAAACGTCGGCGGCCAGGACGAAAAGCAGAGGGGCAAGGGGACAACCTTGCCGAATCCCCCGGCGAGGCTGGAAGAAGCCCCCAGCCAATCGCCATTGAGAAGAATCGAGAGAGAGGCGGTCGAGATGCATCGCCGCACCCATGACATCCATTGCGAGGGAAATCCCCGCCGCTTCAGAACAGACCAAAGAAAACGCCAATCCAAAGAGTCGTACGCCTTCGCGAAATCAATCTTCCAAAGAAACCCCGAACACCGTTCTTGCTCCACGCGTGAATAATTTCTGAAGCCACCGCATAGCAATCACTAATTTGTCTTCCCCGAACAAAAGCCGCTTGAGAAGGCGAGATGAGAGAATCAAGGAGCGGTGCCAGGCGCCGAGCAAGGACCTTAGCGATGATAAGGTAGATGGCGTTGGATATGGATATCGGCCGGAAATCCTCAGTACGGTTGGCAGTCGAGGACTTGGGAATAAGAGCAATAAGGGACCTGTTGAGTTTATCAAAACCGTAGTTGCCATCACAAAATTCGCGGGCGACGTCCAGAACATCCTGAGAAAGCACATCCCAAAACTCCCGATAGAAAGAGATAGGAACCCATCGGGTCCCGGCGCCGCGTCGGGGTTGAGGGCCCAAACAGCCTCTTTCAGCTCCTCCAAAGAAATATGACGAGTAAGGCACATCGCATCCGCCTGAGGGAGCACGCTAGCCCCACTTCCCGACCAACGCCACCGGCGCACAGACCTCCGCCCGAACCACTCCTTAAAGTAGGTCACCAGTGCATGACCCAAGTCCCGCTCCCCCTGAACATTAGCGCCATTTACAAGCAAAGAAGAAATAGAGTTAGATCGTCGACGATCACTAGCGATCCGGTGAAAAAACGCGGTGTTAGCGTCGCCCTCTTTTAACCACCGCATCCGAGAACGCTGGCGCCACTCAACCAAACGCTTCCGATCCTCAAGCTTCACTTTATCCATAGCATCCGCGCGGACGACCAACTCATCCGGATTCAAGTCCCTGTCGTTCTCAATGCGATCAAACGCAAAATCACCTCATCAGCGGCCAGGCGAGTGGCAATGCGAGCAGCGCGAGTGTCCTTCTTAAAAGACGCCAGCATCCTTCGGAGAGACGAAAGCTTATAATCAAAGCGGCAAGCGGCACTGCCCGTAGACGATATCTGAGACCAATGATGCCGAATCAAGTCCCGAAAACCAGGTTCCAAAAGCCAAGAACGCTCGTAACGGAAGGTGCCACGAGGACGATTATCATCACCAGCCGACCAAATAATTGGGTTATGATCCGAAAAGGATCGCGGTCTCGAGGTAACCTCGCAAAAAGGAAAAGATTCCATCATAAGGTTATTTGCCAAGAAGCGATCAATCCGCGACCGCGAAGAATTGTTCCGCCACGTGTAGCGTTCTTATGGGGGAACAACTCTTATGGTCGTGGGGGGATCCATCTCGTGGGTTGGGAGGATGTCATGAGTGGCAAAGATCAGGGGGGGCTGGGGGTGAAGTCTCTTGAGCAGATGAATGAGGCGTTTCTCCTTAAATGGGCAAGTAGGATCTGGGGTCCGGGAGAAAACTTTGTATGCATGGTGATTCGCAGCATCTATGGAATGAAGGGAGCGCCCCATCCGCAGCTCAATAATCAGGCTACCATGACGCCTTTTTGTAGGGGAGTGGTGAAGACTTTCGTGACAAATCTTGCGCTCTTCAGACCGGTCTGTGGGAGAGGGGATAACTTCTTGTTTTGGGAAGACAATTGGACCGGAGCGGGGGCCCTTTGCTCTCGCTTCCCTCGGCTATATGCCTTGGCAGACAACAAGCTTTGCTCGGTGATGGAGTGTCGGGTGGATGGTACTTGGTGGCCTACTTTCTCCGCGAATTTCTCGGACCAAAGACTTGAGGACTTTTTGGTATTACTAGACGCCATGAGGGAGGTGGGGGCCCCAACTGGTGGAAGATATCATTGGTGCTGGAAGGACAGCTCTTTCTCGGTCAGGATGGCTTATGGGGTCATCTCCAGACCGCCGCCGGCAAATTCGGAGCTGCTGAACAGGGATTGTACCTCTATTTGGGACACAAACCCTCCTGAGAGAATTGGGTTCTTCTTGTGGCTTCTTCGGAGGAAGAGATTGATGACGCGTGATCGCTGCGTCAGACTCCTGGGCGTCGTTGCGAACAGATGCATGCTTTGCGATAGCGCGATTGAAACGGTGGAACATCTATTTTTTCTTGTCTTGTGGTCGCGCAAGTTTGGCAGGAGGCGGATGTGGCTTGGTGCTGCTTTGATGATTTTCAGCCCTTCTGGAACTCATTTCACGCTAATAGAGCCAGGCCTATAAGGGAACGGCTGTTTCCCTTGGCTATTCTTTGGGCGATATGGAGGCGAAGGAATGACCTGTTGTTCTCGGGTCAAAAGTTGTATAAGGAAAATGTGGGGTTTTTGGCAAAGAGGTTGGTGGACGACTAGGTGTTGTAATATTTTCTGCGGTACTTTCTTTTTTTGGGTGTCACAGCGTTATACTTTTGTAATCCTACTTTTGGTTATCAATAAATTTTGAAGGGGCGGACACCACCGAGTGTTTCCCCCTCCCATACAGACTTTCAAAAAAAATCTTGGGGTTACGGATCGATGGACCGGTGATTACAGGAGAGACCACCCTTGGAGCGACGTGGGCTGACACATACAAGCAGCTTCTTGTTGTCAGGCCCCTACCTTCTGAGATTATTAGCAACAGAGTTATGGCGAGCTGGTTATTTACACATTTTAGAGAATTGCCACAAAAGCAACGTAAGAACACTCACTAAATATGTTGTCGGTTTATCATGACGTTTTTTTCATGTGTATTCCTTTTTTTACATGCAGATGTCCAGGTGGGACCGCATATACGATACTGGAGACCAGGAGTGTCGGGAGATTGTAGTCCAAGCAAAGGCTGAAATGGAGCAATGGTTGGCATTCCAATTTGCAGGTGCACTTACGATACACGAGGAGCATACTGACCACACTCCGGCAGAGGCTATATGAGGAAGGGCTAGAGGGAGAGGAAGATGTAACGGATGAGCGCATGAACCACCCGCTATACCTGCGGACGAGGACGAAGATGCGGGGGCAGATGCAGATGTTCCATCCCCGGAATTGGAGATCCAGTTTGTCGCATCAGTTGTCGAGCGACCGTGTGAGGACATGCCAACATCGTAGGCACCTTTGAGGCTGGGTATGGATATTAGAGATACTCAACCCATTTACTGCACACTGACACCGCCACCAATGCCAACATTTGAGGACGACGGTGCAGGACCCTCCCAAATAACAATGATAGATGAGGTCAGTCATTTATTACCTTTTAATTCGCATGATACAACGAGGATATATCAACGAAGAAGAGGAGATGATTTGTAAAAATCAAAGTTGTTCTAAATATAATGTTGTTCATGAAAAATTATGTGATTGTTTCTGTGCATCAACGTGGGAGTCAATTATGTGAATGTTTCTATACATCAATGTGGGAGTCAATTATCTGAATGTTCTGTGCATCAATATGCCAATTTGAATGTGGAAATCAAGATCAAGTAGGAATCAATGTGGAAATCAAGATCAAGTAGGAATGAATGTGGAAATCAGGATAAGGATTAAGTAGGAATAAATGGCTCTACAAAATTCCATGAAAATATCGCATTTCCAGGAAGTTCTTGTAATATCGCATGTTAAGTATGCGATATTAGTGAAAATTCCTGGAAATATGGTATTTCTAGGAAGTTCCTTTAATATCGCATATTGAGTACGCGATATAGATGAAACTTCCTGTAAATTTTGCAGATCCAGGGAATTTGTCCAATATCGCATTCTCAACATGCGATATAGGATAAACACCATGGATCCGAAAAATTTCCAGGAAGTTTCATCTATATTGCATGTTGAGTATGCGGTAGAGATAATACACATCGAAGATGCGTTATCTTTATAGTCGCTGAGTAAAAAAACATTAAAGGGTGTCGCCTGTTGAACATGTGACACCATTGTAGCATCCAGATAAAAAAATTCATAGTACCTATGGATTTAAGTAAATTCAAAGTACTAATTAGAAATTTCCCTCCCTAGAAGCTTGCTTCCCTTAGAATAAGGGTTTCGTCAGGAACCCAAGAATATCCCGAACTCGAAGATTTCTGATCTTCAGATTCGGTGCATATGTGCACCACAAAACTTCAAGAATTTCAGGACTTTGATGATGATCCGTACAAAACTTGAACAAGATAATAATAATCTTCAAAATAATCTCCAGAACGTGAATAGATCATCCGTGTTGCGTTAGGGTTTCAAGAAACCCTAAAGCTGAATCTAGAACTTGAACACGGATATGAATAAATAATCTTTAAGAACAATAAAAAACTGAATCTTCTCTATCAATCGAATCTCGAATAAATAAGGAACATAAAATCCTCGAGAATCGAACCCGCACTGATACCATGTGAGAAATCGCGAATGCAGAAACGCAATATCAGAGATAAATAATAAACAAGGAAGAACACCAAGATTTTACATAGAATCCCACTCCGTAAGGATTGGGATGAAACCGCGAGAGAACGCCTCAAATGGTTGATTATTTTATTGAAGTTTCTCATCTGATACATTAGGTGTGGAGCTTCTTATATAGCCCCCACTTACTCTCCAAGTCCCAGAAATAGTATATGTGGGACTAAATCACATGATATGGTAATTGGACCAGGGAGGGATCCAATTACCCTTTTATACATGATGTACATACTACAACATAAGTAAAAGAACATCCAAACGTACTTATCTCCATATAACCAAAATCCCCAAATTCCCATCCGAACAGAACCCAACTCTACCTTTAAAGTGCTTTTACGTGCTAAGGATTTGTGACTGGAGGTTAGCATGAGGAGGGAAGAGAATCAAATACGGAATCAAAAAGGAGAGGAGGCCACCAACTTAATCAAAGATGCAGAGGGAAAGCAGCAAATGATGAAAAGAGAGCATGGTTTGGTCGTCGCGAAGAATGATACATTAAAAATGAGGTGCATGTGTAGCATGCGAAGGAGTGGCAACCAAGGCCAACTTCAATGGAGAACGCAGGAGCGGCAACCAGGATTAGGTTTGATGGAGGAGGCATCTGTTCGCCACTATAGAGTTGGTCCCATAAGAGCCCTCCAAGGGTAGTTCATGCAGAAGAAGTTTGGCAGCTGGTGTGCAGGAGGTATCGGAAGTTACGGTCTATGGGCAATGTTATCATTGTAGGAGGTCCTCCTCTCGTTTTCATCGCTTTGGCTATGGTGGGGGCCGATAGTCAAATACTTCGACATGTGTCTTCAATGCGGCAACTATGAGCCTATGCCCATCTCGCATGTGATTGCAGGGACACCGTTCTTTGCTTCAAGTGCAACAAATTGAGTCACAATCAGATGAGATACCACGTGTCATATATTTGGCTATATGCACCTAAACAGTCGATGGATCATGCTCTGAGAACAATCTATTCTCATTAATGATTGATTTAAGGCATCATGCACCCTTGACTACTACGACGACAGTGGGAAACAAACTTAGTGATGCAATATTTCTCAAATTGGCAGGGCAAATCAAATTAAAGCAAATGGTTGATTTGGGGATTTTTCAATTTAGGGATTTCCATCCATAATTAGTTATTTTAAATTAGTTGCTTATTTTATCTAAATAAATTGGGATTGTAATCTCAACTTTTTTGCTAGATAAAATTAGGTAAGAGTCAATTAGAATCGATAGAGTCAATTAGGATCATTTAGGATTTGAATTTGATTTACTTTCAATTTTTGTAATCTCACCCCTCCTATACAAAGGGGATGGTAGTCTATTGTTTTGGAACAATTGAAGTTGAATTAAAATTGAGATTACTATCTCTCTCTCGTCTCTCTCCTTCCCCATGCGATCTTCGCGATTCTTTCTCCAAAATCCCTCGTTTTTCCGACGAGTTTTCTCTTCTTCCTCCACTCTAGTTTCTCCACCAAATATTTTCCACCTTCAAATTTAATTTTTCCATCTTTGCAAATTTCGATTTGCATCACTTAGCATTCACTTTGCGTGCAATGTTGTTTGGTTGGGGGAGCGCCTTATGTGTGTCAACGGGCTTTCAGGGCAGGAGGCGATCATGCTTCTAGAGTGCATATAACAACAACAACAGAGCCTTTTCCCACAATTAAGTAATGCTTCTGGAGTGGATGAGGCTGAGAATTTGGGTTGGTGCCATGTTAACCACTTGCAGTCAAACATTTATTGCGAGCATCTTTCACCTGCGTGTTGTGGAAAAGGAAAATAGAATTGTATTTCATCTTAGCCCTAGAGCTCTCTTATATAGGAGAAAAGCTCTATGGGGAAATTAAATAAAGAGGACAAGATAAATGAGAAATATAAAACAACCTTAGAGGGATACAAATATCTCAACACTCCCCCTCAAGATGGAGTATATATGTCTATCATGCTCGGCTTGGAACAACATCGACGAAAAGGACCTCTAGCAAGGGCTTTGGTGAACATATCTGCAATCTGATCACCAGACGCAACATGAGACATGGAAATGAGTCCCTTCTGAATTGGATCTCGAGTGTCATGATAATCTACCTCAATGTACTTGGTTCTTTCATGAATGCTGGATTATTGGCTATAAGCTGAGCAGCTTGGTTATCGCATTGGAGGTGCATGGGAAGAGACACCTCAATAGTTAGGTCAGTTAGGACGGATCTGACCCACATCATCTCCGTGCTCCCTTGTGTCATAGCTCTATACTCTGATTCAACACTAGATCTAGCTACCATTGCATGTTTCTTACTCTTCCATGAAACTAGTGAGCTCCCTACAGTGAAACCTGATGTGGACTTCCTGTCCTTAGGACACTCTGCATAGTCTGCATTAGCACACGTTGTCACTATAAGAGATGTGTCTCTTCTAAACAAGAGTCCTGCACCTGGAGAGGATTTCAAATATCTCAAAATCATGTTTGCTGCATCCATATGGACCTTCCTAGGCAGCTCCATAAACTGGTTGACTCTACTAACTGCAAATGGTATAGCAGACCTGGTGCTTGTGATGTATAACAACTTCCATACTAGCTCTTTATATCTTCTCTTGTCAACTTCTTCAGAATCATCATCATGGAGCTTGGCATTAGGATCCATAGGAGTGGTAGCAGGCCTACAACCTGTCATGCCCATCTCAGTTAGAAGATCAGTAACATATTTCCTTTGTGTCATTACCATGCCACGCCGATTTCTTGTAAATTCAAGACCAAGAAAATAACAAAGATTGCAAAGGTCATTGGTCACAAATTATTATCCAAGGAACTCCTTAGCTGCCTGAATACCCTTCTCATCATCACATGTAACGATGATGTCATCCACATAGACCTGTATAGCAACAATACCACTCTGGGACCTCTTCACAAAAAGAGAGTGATCTACAGTAGATCTAATAAACCCTTGTTGTTCAATCAATTCTGAGAGCTTTTGAAACCAAGCTTTCGGACTCTGTTTAAGACCATAAATCACCTTGTGAAGTCTACATACCATATGTGACTCCCCCTCAACAACAAACCCTGGTGGCTGTTGCATGTACACTTCCTCCTGCAAGTCACCATACAAGAAAACATTTTTGACATCCAATTCAAATAGGGGTCGATCACGTACCACGGCAACATAAATTAGGATCCATAGAGTACAGTGATGGGCAATAGGAGAAAACATATCTTGGTAATCCACTCCATACGTCTGGGTGAATCCGCAAGCAACAAGTCGGGTATTGTATCTGTCTACTGTACCATCGACACGATACTTCATTGCAAACGCCCACTTGCTCCACACAACAGATGCACCAAGGGGAGCATCAACAATACTCCATGTGCCTCGAGATTGCAACGCTGCCATTTCTTTCTCCATATCAAGACGCCACTGACTAACTTGCAATGCTTCCTGATATGATCTTGGTATCTCCACTGCAGACAGACCCATAGCAAACCTCTGAAATTTCTTTGATACCATGTAAAAAAGGGAAAATAAAATTGTGTTTCATCGTAGCCATAGAGCTCTCTTATATAGGAGAAAAGCTCTATAGGAAAATTACAAAAAGAGGAGAGTATAATAAGAAATATAAAAGAACCTCAGAGAGATACAAATATTTCAACACGTGTAGTGGGGTGGCCTTCATCAAAGAGGCGTTGAAAAGGTTGGGTAAGTTCGTTACAATATTGTAAATGATCTCTTGGAGGGACATGCGGTGGATGTCATGGTTGATATTGATAGCAACAAATAATATCGTCCGCAGATATAGGAAGACAGGACGGGTGGTTAATCCTTAACACAATTGGTCGTTCACAGTTACTTCCACCCTATGGCCAACTTCAAGCCAGTGGGCTTGGTTGAGAGTGTATGGTGCCAATGGAAGTTGAATCGTTGCATGAGAAGAGAGTAAAGAGGATGCCGACTTCAGAATTCAAATATCGAAAGAAAAAGGGGCCTGAACATGAGAAATAACTCTATGAAGATCTCGACGGTTGCTGCACAGCCAGCTACGAGTGTCTTGACAAAGAGATCGAGGGCCTACCCTTCCCTACAGGTCTCTAGATGCATATCGATAAGGGTGTGTTTGGTTCGTGGGTTATCTGGGGAAGGGTAACCTTTTTTGTATTTTGGTGTTTGGTTGGCGGGTTTGGAGTCGAGAGGGTTTGTGTGATGTGATTGTACATCTGCTAGTTTGGAGATGTGGAGACTCCGTGGGTGCTATATATAGAGCAACACACCCTTGTAGTCAGATGAGAAAAGCAATGAAGTATATGGCCCTCTGAGACCTTCTCCCGTGGTTTCATCCCGCTCCTTAAGGAGTAGGGTTCCACATAAAAATCATGATGTTCCATGTTTCATATTTCTAGTATCATGCTCTGTTTATCATTATCGCTTCCGCATTCCTATTTTCTAACATGGTATCAGAGAGGATTTATTCTTTGTCTTGTTCGAGATTCGATTTTTTTTAAGATTATTTGTATTGTTTAAGATCGGTTCATTTCGAGAGATTCTAGGGTTTCCAAACAAACCCTATTTTTGATGGGCTAGATCCTTCTGTTCATCTCTGCACGGTTAAAGGCAGACCATGGCCCCAATGCCACGATCTCCTTTGTATGCCACCCAGGCGGAGCGACGCAACCCCACGGCAGCCCAGCCACAATCCACGCATGTCATTGTTAGGGTTTCTCTGACGAAACCCTCAATCCACGCATGACCTGGAGTAGCGATGCTCAAGGCATCGTGCGGCGCAGGGCACACCCTCCAAGTGGAAAATTCCATTTTGTTACTCTCCAGGCAGATGGCGGCAGCATATTCAAGACGGCTCTTCCAGCGGTGCAACAAGCGATGCCGCATCTCCCTCACAGCCTCCAGATCGCGAGCCCTAGTTGCACCCCTTCCCATCACTGTCTTGCGAAGCTCCAGATCCCAGGAGGAGTTCAATAGCTACAGGCGGCAACCCTTCATCGACAGAACACTGGCGATCTGTATCGCCTCTCCCGGTCTGATCGGGGGCGACGCTCCTCTCCAAGCATGCAGACGGCAGCCCCAATCCTCCAGCCGCGCAGCACCATGCGCACATGCGTGCATCCCAGTCGACGACGAGATCCCAGCCTCAACTCCTTGCGTGATTCATCTCTTCGAAGCCCTATAGTGATAAGAAATTTCAGACTCGACGTTAGATGGTTTCCGAGTCTTCAATTCAGACACGAACATGTATGCAGTCTTCTTTTCTGATGTGCACATGTTTGCCATCTTTTGTGTGGTCCCCATCTTTTCTTGTTTTGTCGGCCAGAGTTTTCATGTGAACCATAAGGACTCCAGAGTAGAGGATCATTCCCTATGCCACGTGGGCAAGGGTTTTCATGTGGTATCATAGGGACTCCAGAGTAGGGTACCATTCTCTGTACCAGATGGGAGAGACCCAGTTCTCCGACGAGGAGACTTTTCATACTCCATTCTCCAGCGACCGTGGACTCCGACGAGGATTGCACTCCATAGCCCTTTCAGTTCGGCCCTTTTCAGAGATGGAGCAGTTGTCCACATGTTGTGGTGGGCCAGCATACTCCAACGAGGAGACTCATTCCAGTTGCAGTGACTCTGACAAGCGCATTACAGAGCACATGCTCTCCGACGAGGAGATTCAGTTGACTCACACTCCAGCCCGTTCGTCCTCCTCACCTGCATGGCATGAGAAGCAACGTCCTCGACAGCAGCCGACAGTTGTGTGCGTTGAGTTGATATTGTATGTAGTGCCATGTATTGTGAGTTGAGTTTCTTTCTGTTTGTCCAAGCTGAGCATTGCATGCTCTAGCTTGAGGGGGAGTGTTGGAGTATTTGTTATATGTGTCATATGTGTGGGAGATGGGTAAATGGATCCTCTATCCCATCAAGTCTTTAGTCCCACATCTACCAGTTTGGAGATGTGGAGATTCCGTGGGTGCTATATATAGAGCCCCACACCCCTGTAGTCAGATGAGAAAAGCAATGAAGTATATGGCCCTCTGAGGCCTTCTCCTGTGGTTTCATCCCGCTCCTTAGGGAGTAGGGTTCCACGTAAAAATCATGGTGTTCCATGTTTCATATTTCTAGTCTCATGCTCTGTTTATCATTATCGCTTCTGCATTCCTATTTTCTAACAGATATGATGGTATAATATATATTTTTTTTATGGAGAGAGAGTGGGCCCCACAAGAGGGGTTGAGAAATGGGTTTTGGGGGGTAAACCCCCCAAAGTGGGGGGTAACCCCCCAAACGAACAACCCCTAAGTCTTTCAATGTAGATCTTGTTGGAAATTCGGACCTTCCTAATCAAGTTAGATATGTTGGAAGTCCAGGTCTTCTCAATCGGATTAGGCAATCTGAGTGTGTGAGCTCTTACAGGGAGGGTTCCGCTTGGGAATAGAGTATACTTAGGGAAGTTAACTCTAATTGGGAGCAGGTGTGTCCAGGACGGGAACCTTATGAGGGATGTTGACAAGGCCTCTCCATACCTAACCTTAGGGTAGTTGGCTCACTATGTTGCTTTGGCTGTGAGAATCTAGGCTAAAGCCCATCATGATAAGGGGATCCCCGCCATTAATCTCTCCTCTTTGAAATGATGGGGTAAATTCTACAGAGGAGAAGCTATCGTTGGGGAAGTGTTTATGCAAGGAGGAGATAAAGGCCTATAATTTCGAACAGAAAAGGTGTCATTGGGGAAGAGTTTATGCCATGAACAGATATAGGCCTAAAATCTCGAACAACTCATACAAGGTACACATGTACAACTCAAGAGAGCTAGAGGGCAGTGATAGTAAATGTCAACATGATGATGCGGAGGAGAAAGGGGATTCTTTTGGTGTGGAGATTCACAAAGCTCATTCGAAGGAGAGGTTTTGTTGTCACCGAGAAAGACCTGGAATGTAAGGATGACAAGGTTGATGAGGATCTCTCGTGGAACATGGAAAATGTGTTGGGCGTTTCTCACAAAAGGTGGATCGTTATTATTTCTATTGAAATCTAAAGAATACAGAAACGATGTGATAATCATAATAGACAGAATCAAACATAAACATCTTATTTTACGTGGAATCCTACTCCGCGAGGGAGCGGGATGAACCGCAGGAGAAGGCTTCAAAGGGTCGGATCTTCTATTGAAGTTTCTCAGTGAGTACAGGGGGTGTGTGACTCCTTAAAAAAATAGCTCCAGAGACAGACCGAAGTGCCACAGATAGTAGATGTGGGACTAAACATTACCCTTCTATTACATACTCCAATACTCCCCCTCAAGCTGGAACTGAGAAAACTGCAGCTTACAGCCAAAAGAAAATATACATGACTCATCTTCCCTCAATACATCTGAGAAGAATATATGCCCGTTGCAGGTAGAAGACCTCGTCCGAGGATGGGTCTGAGACACTCAGGTCACCGGGACGTACATCTGTCATGCCTGGAGAAGAGCCGTTGTAGAAAAAGAAAGTCCAACGCAGAATAGTGATCGGGGATAGAGACAACCTGACAAAGCAGTCGATGCTTGGTGAAGATGGTTGATAACAATAGCAATCAGGAGCCTCGATTTGTCGGTCATGGACAGGCAGAAGTCCTGTAGATACATCTCAAGTAGAATAACATGCCCTCTCTTACTCCACATTTCTCTCATACGAGAATACGAGCATGAATCGTCAAGTTGAGAGAAACCAAAAACATGCATTTTTGTGCTATCTTTTTTTGCACAAATCTTTTTTTCGTAGTCGTCTCTTTTTTTGGCTTTTCTTTCTTTTTTTCGCACGTCTTTTTTTGTGTATGACTGCCTTGTTTTTTTCCAGCAATGAATGAGATGGCCCGTTGGGCCTCTTTTTTTCCTCTCGGCTACAACTGAATCAAATCAGGCTTAAAAACTCGCACCCCCTCTTGTCTCATTTTCCTTCTCTCCATTTTTTTAAATTTAAACAGAGAGGGGCAACAACCCCCTGTTTCTTCTCCACACCAGACTAGGGTTCCTATAGAAAGGACCCATCTCACCACCGCCACCAAATAGGGGGAGGGAGAACCTTCCTAGCGAGGAGAAGCGATACGATTAGAAGACCATCAAGCCTGCAGATATAGGTGCTGGAAATGGAGGGGGCGCGCCTCCATTTTGGTCAAGGTCGCACACCATCTTGGTCTGGGTCGAACGTGAGTAGGAGGTGCGCCTACTGGGTGGAGTCGAGTGCACCACTTTACACTGCTACTGGGGTGTGGTGTCATGGCCTTGGTAGGGGATGGTTGCGATTCCAGGGAGCTTCGCTTGGAGTTAAGGATCAACATCTCTTGTAGAGGTACGCCTAGATGTGGCTTCAAGATCCTCCCCTCGTGCTTTGCACCGATCGTAAAGATGGGTCCAAGACGTTGCCTTGTTGTTGATGTGCCTGGAGGGGGCTGAGAGGCCTGATAAGCGTGGTTGGAGGGTGCTGCGTCGTTGGAGATGTCTTTGTTGTGGAGGATTACCACTTGGAGAAGTGTTGCACGCATCCTGGAGGTGCATCGATTTGGACCCTCCTAGAGATTAGAGGGCCTGGAGAGAAGATGTGTGCATGAACTGGAGGATGGCTAGAGATTCTTGCAGCAGTGCAAAAATTAGGATCTTATCAGAAACCCTAAAACTCTCGAACTTGAACAGATCATGAATAAAATAAATCTTTAGAATAAAGTCAGAATCGAACTGCTCTGATACCATGTTGAAATATAAAGAACGTGGAATCGATTTGATAATCAGAGACAAAATCAAACATAAACATCTTATTTTACGTGTAACCCTACTCCATGAGGGAGCGGGATGAAACCACAGGAGAAGACCTCAAAGGGTCGGATCTTCTATTGAAGTTTCTCAAGGAGTACAGGGGGTGTCGGGCTCCTTATATAGTCGGAACTCGAGAAAACATTACCCCTCTATTACATACTCCAACAGTTTCTACATGATGGTTGTTTCATTGAATGCCCGATATATGGGCAAACTCGAGAAAAGGAGGGCATCAGCCAAAGTGCTAGATGAATATTTCACTTTCAAAAAATAGAGATAAATGCTCGGAGCAATAGTCTATAGAGTTCTATAAAAGACCCAAATCTTACACGAGGCTCGTTTGGTTTCATAGGTAGTTTGGGAGGTATCATGATGAGGTCAAATGGTGATTCTTTAGCTATTGGAACTAGAACAACAATCTCTCATAATTATTCTAAAAATAACTTCCAACCAACTACACTTAATGGCGGGCAACGTTTCCAGTCCGAGTGACAACGATGCCAGTATGAACTGAGTTGAGTTACACCTCAAGTTCCCTGATGTTTCCGAGTTAGTTAGGGGTGACTTCAACATCACCCTAACAACTGCGATAGGCCCGATGCAAGGGGAGGCCGAGACCAATGATTTATTGAATTCACATCTCTTATGGATGACTTTCGACTTGAGATCCTCGATGCATATGACTACAACCACATCTTACATAACAATACTTTGGTTCGTAACTTATGCTTCGATAATGACAAAAAATATGGAAATTACAAAGTCGGATGATTTACATGATTTTTATTTTTTTCATAAAATAATATTGTAGTTTTTATATACTCTTAATCTGCAAACAAAAATAAGTCAAAATCACATTAGTCGACTAATCCCATTTTCAGTCGATTGTATCACCTTGAGTTGAATTTTTTTCTAGTCAACTAATCCATTTTCAATCGATTGTATCACCTTGAGTTGAATTTTTTCTGTTCGACTACTCTAACTCCAGAAACCAACTTACTGAATTCTGATTTTCAGCCGACTACACTTTCTTCTGAGTTGACTAACTCAAAATACTAGTTGGTTGATATCAACTCAAGTAAACATGCTTATTACTTATTGTCTATACTTTTTCAGTCGACCGCCCCAAAACTCGAGCTGATAATTTTTTGCCCTAATGATCAAATTTTAGAGCGTTACTATGGATTTCCACGACCATTAATATCTTCGGTCGACTTCTTATATCAAATGACTAATATTTATTTTGGATGACTAAGCATTTCTTTGGGTTGACTATTCTATTTCGAAATGCACATTTGATTCTTGTTGTTGGCAACTTTCTACCTAACCCATCTTACTTATCCTGAACAATAACTAAGTATTTCTAGCTTATACGCAAGAGACCTAAGTGTCTTTAAAAGGCATCCATGATAAAAACTCATAAACATTACACTGGTACACATCCAAAGTGTGTTGTAAGCCTCATTGTACACAATTGTGTATTTCATTCAAACTTCTCAAGCTCTAGGATCAATTCTGATGAGCCATCTCAAGCCTTGTTTATTCTGCTCTTAAGCTCAAGTAAGCTTGTGAACTGAGGTTATATTTGACAATGCAATTTAATCTCTTTAGCATTGTTGTATAGATACCCGATTGTGGTCTCCTTTCTCCGTTGGAGATAAAATCTTCCGTGGGAGTAGCCTAAGGAAGGGTACATGTTGAACGTGAGGTTGTGCTATCCCCAGATTCAAAGTAGCACAGATAATGGAAGCTAGCTTCGCCAAGAGAGCAAAGGAGAAATCCTGACGGAAAGTCATAGGTCGTGGTTTTTACCCGTTTGGGTCTCCATGCAAACATAAAAGTATACATTTATGGTATGCATATCTCGATCTCTATCTTTGTGGCTTGTAATTTTTCAATTTGCAGCTGTAGTTTGGATTATTGTAATAGCACAATTCACTCCCTTCTTGTGTCGAACTCACAACTTCAAATTCCCATATTGATCGATTTCCGAAAATGATGGGGTTGGCTCAATGGCTTTAGCTGTGTTGAAATAAATAAACGCGGAAATGAATTTGATAATCAAAGACAAAAATCAAACATAAACATTAACGCGGAAATAAATAAGGAGTGGGATGAAACCACGAGAGAATGCCTCAAAGGGTTGGATCTTTTATTAGAATTTCTCAATGAGTACAAGGGGTTTGGGTCTTTTTTATAGCCCCACAAACAGACTAAAGTCCCACTACTCATCCATGTAGGACCAAATATAAGTGGGGTAATTGGATCTTGGAGAGATCCAATTATCCATCTATTACATACTCCCACACCCCCCCCCCCTCAAGCTAGAGCTAAGAAAGTTGTAGCTTGCAAAATATATAACACATTTTCACACGATAAATCTGACAGGGTCAGGGATAGAGACACCATGCTCTAACAATAATAGAGACACCTCGTTTGAAGAACAATTGATGGTAGAAGACCTCGCTTAAGAACGGGTCTGTAACTTTCATGTCACGGGGAAAGAGCCTCTGTCGTGCCTAGAGTGGTCGTTGCGATACCAGGTCACGCATGGAGAAGAGTCGCAGTAGAAGAAGAAAGTCCAGCGCAGAGTAGTAGTCAGGAATAGAGACACCCCAATGAAGTAGTCGATGCTCAGTGAAGACGGCATATAGCAGTCGTAGTATGGAGTGTCGATCTGTCAATCGCGGACGGGCAGTACAAGTCCTGTAGATGCAAAGAAATAGGCCCAAAGAAAAAGGCTCGGTTCACATTCCCATTTTCACCCATACTTGATAGAATAAAGAATGTGGATGATCAAGTTGGGAGACAATGAATGACATGCTTCTTTTTTGTGTTCTTTTTTTGCGCAAATCGTCATCTTTTTTCCCTTTTTATAAACATTTTTCACTTGGGTCTTCCTTCTTTTTTTGTTGGGTCCCTTTTTCCTTTTTTTGATAGTGCACAATAGCCCTTTTTCAGCGCGCCCCTCTTTTTTTCTTTTTTTCGAATAGGCCAACCTGTCGTATCCACGGCCCAATTAGGCTTGAGAGTTGAGATAACATGCTTTGGTGTTTCTTTTACAACAAAATAATGGCCCAATTGGGCCCAAGAACAAGATCATCCCCTTTTTTCCAGCCCAATTTGGGCTAAAAAAACTCAAACCCCCCATTTTATTTTTTATAGTTGGAGCCCCTGGAATGGGCAATGTGGATGATCAAGTTGGAAGAAACAATGAATAACATGCTTCTTTTTTGTGTTCTTTTTTTTTGCACAAATCATCTTTTTTTCATGTTTTTGTAAGCATTTTTTTCACTTGGGTCTTCTTTTTTTATCGGGTCCCCTTTTCCTTTTTTTGATAGTGCACAATAGCCCTTTTTTAACGTGCCCCTCTTTTTTTCTTTTTTTCGCATAGGCCAACCTGTTGTAGCCACGACCCAATTAGACTTGAGAGTTAAGATAACATGCTTCGACTTTCCTTTTACAATAAAATAACGGCCCAATTGGGCCCAAAAACAAGATCATCCCCTTTTTTCCAGACCAATTTGGGCTCAAAAACTCAGCACCCCCCCCCCCAATTTCATTTTTTTATAGCTGGAGCCCCTGGAAGGGGCATCGCCCCCCTTTGGCATCTCTTCAAAAGTGCAAATAGAGCTCCTTCCAAAAACCCTACCATCGTTGCCTGTGGGAGGGGTCTCCTCAAATTGTCGCCACCTGGAAGGTACAGGAGTCACGCGAGGACCATAAGTAGGCCTTGTTTAACCATCGTGGTTGTAAGGTGTGCTGCTCTTGCAGCCCAAAGTGGAGGCGATCATGCTTTGTTGTTGTAGGCGGTGCACTACTTCTTTGCAGAGGTTCCAAGGATGAGGAGGGGTTGTGTTGTTATGTGCACTATGAGGAAGTGCGACCAGGAGAGAACACTGCTTTGGGAACCCACGGTCGCATGGGATACTCAGAGGAGATCGTGTCCACGACCGTTTGAAGCTTCAATCTGGAGTTGGATGCGCCGCATGAAGCTTCGATCTGGGGTTGGTTGGTCGCACATCGATGCCACCATCAATCAAAACCAAGGGTCGCATATCGAGCCCCTCTAGTTTTTTTCTTCAAGTGATGCTGGATGGTGGGACGAGGGGAAGGCACTGTCGTTGCATGCACTGGGATTTGCCTGGAGGGCATCGCTTGGAAAGGGGCAGTTTTGAAGGCCATCATCCTTTCTTCTACAAGGTCTAAAGATGAATCCTTCGAGTGTATAGTATGGATGGTTGCCATGCTGCTTCACATCACATAAGGAGATCGTACCACCTGCGAGTAGTCCTCTTCATCTCTTGATGTACACACATAGATATTATGTAGAGATGCCCTAGAGATGCGAGCAGTTATGCAAAATTAGGGTTTCAGGAACCCTAGAACTTTTCGAACATGACGAAGATGCTAACTTTGAATAAATCTTGAATTTGAACAAAATAATTTTCAAGAACAAAATCAGAATAGAAACTCCACGAAATCAAACCACGAGATCAAATCATTCTGATACAATGTTGAAATAAATAAATGCAGAAGCAAATCGATAATCAGAGACGAAAGTCAAACATAAACATCTTGTTTTACGTAAAACCCTACTCCCGAAGGAGCGGGATGAAACTACGGGAAAATGACTCAAACAGCCGGATCTTCTATTAGAATTTCTCAATGAGTACAGGAGGTTTGGGTCTTCTTATATTGCCCCACAGACAGTCATACTACTCATCCATGTGGGACTAAACACCAATTATTCATATATCACATACTCCAACAAGCTGCACCCAGTTAGAGCTCTTCCTTGGTCCCATTCCGATCATATATCGTTGTTATAGAAATTTGTGATTGATTGTCAGCGACCACCCCTTGCATTTCGCTTCAAACGATCGTAGTTTTGAGGAGGGCCTTGAGTCAATGGATGCAAATTTCTAGATTAAATGTGAAATCAAAGGAAATGCTATCAAAAGGCTAGGCATGAAACTATCGGATCTTAGAAAAATGATCATAGGTTACAAAAGAGACGCCGACAATTTGGGAGAAAAAAGAATAACAATGCCCTCGAGGAAGCTAATAGTCTAAATAGAGTAGAAGATAACAAGTCTCTAACTACGGGGGAACCCAATGACCACACTTTGCAGCATACCATTGCGATTGAGGACATGAAGTTGCGATTGAGGACATGAAGATTGAGGTTTGAATGGAAGCAAAGATCGAAGCGGAGATGGCTCAAGGAGAGGGATGCAAATAGGAAACTCTTCTACACCATGACTAGCATAAGGAAAAGGAATTTTACACACTTAATCAACATTAGTATAACCCGAGGATCATGTGGTTGGATCAGTTATCGAGGATTAATTTTAAGGAAATTGTAGGGGGGTCCAGGAAGATATTAAAGGTGGATTGGTTATGAATTCAACGAAATATCGCTAGCTCAAGGTGTTGATTTGCAATGGGATTTCCAACCCCAAGAGGTCTGCAATGCAGTCATTGGACTTAAGGCTGATGACAGCTCCTCGACAGGCGAATTCTCCTTTTTTTCAAGAGATTTTCAAACGTCACAAAGAACATTGAGTTTCCTCAATGAATTTAGGAGGGGAAACTTAAGTTTGTAGCTTGTTAACATAGCACACATCTTTCTTCTTTCCGCTCCCTAAGAAGGATGCGACAGATATCATTAAAATTTTAAATCAATTACGCTCAAACGCCGCCAAACTCATTCTAGCCAAGGTGCTTGTGAATCTTCCATGGAAGTATCTATGCAACATCATCTCCCTCGAACAAACAACTTACGTCCCTAAGCGCGATATGCTAACTTCCATCCCTAGCCACGGTATGCTTGACAGTTTGGAATAGATTTTGTAATGGCTATGGACTAAAGTAGAAGGCATTAGAAGGGTCCTTTAAAAGGTGAACTTTTTTGAAGCCTATAATAACGTTTACTGGCAACTAATTTGGAATGCTTTATGTAAGAGAGGATTTCATGATTTATAGATTACTCGGATGAAGCGGTGTGTTACAACAATGTCATACTTGGTTTTGGTGAACGATCAATCGAAGGGTGATTTCTCCCAACCCCAAAGAGACTTTGGCAGGGATGCCCCCTTGCCCCGCTCTTTTTCATTATTGTTGTAGAAATCTTGGCAATAATGACAAAACATGCAATAGGTGTTGGCTTTAGCTCAGGTTACAGAAGCAAGGATAATTCAATTCTTATTCTACAATATGCAAACAACACGATATTTTTCACTGAGAAAAGGGAGAGAGAGGCTAAAGACATCTTCATAGTGGTGGATGTCCTTAGAGATTTTAAAATTCATAATCAACATAATCAAGTAAGTCTTTGTTCCTTTCAGTCTATCTCAAGAGGAGACAAACACTTGCTATACATTGGTAGAATGTTTAATTTTCCCCGAGAAAGTCACCCACTCTTCTACCTTGGCATTATAATTACCAACACTCGCATGTCTTACTCAAATTGGCTTCCATTAGGTGAAAAGTTGGAAAGAAAGCTGGCATGGAAGCCCTCATGTCTCTTGAACGGGGAAGACGTGTGCCGATTAAGCCGGTGCTGACAGTGATAGCCATTCGGAATTTCATGTCAACCATACTCATACGCAACGGAGTTGACGGAGCGACAGAGGAAAGAAAGGGTACGGAGGGCGATTCGGGAGGGCGAGCGTGTTTGGGGAGAGGTTCGAGCCTCGGACCGAAGTCAGATTGCAGGTGGTGAGGGCGTTGCTGAGGGTTAGGCGTTGGTGTCCCACTGCAAGCGTGGTTGCCGGTGCTGCCGATGCGGTGAGACGGGTCACTTTGCCTCTTCGTGCCATTCCCCTCCTCGTTGCTTCTCATGCGGGGAGGTGGGTCATCGCCGGAGCGCACGCTCTCTCTGGTCGAGGAGCTATTCTGAGAGGAGCGCCATCGAGGCTTCCCCCGCCTCCGTTGGGTCAGTGAAGAGGGGTAAACAGGCCGAGACGATGGTTTCTGAGGGTAGTGGCGATGAACTCGAGCAGTCTTATGCTGATGTTGTTAAAGGTGTCTCTCTAGAGGTGCCAAAGAAGAAAGAGGGTTTCTTGATTGGCTCTTGGTCAAAGGCATCCATCTCCTTGGATTCGGTTTGGGTGAGCATCTCGCTCTTGTTTGGAAAAGAGTTCTCCGGCGACGTAGTGGCTATAGGTTTCCAGAAGTGTTGTGCTCGTGGCCTCTCTCGGCTTCAACTGAAGCCGTCTTCTTCGCTCCTCGGAGAATAGAGATGACGTCGAATGGAGGGTTCCGTGTGTTGCCGATGGCTTCGATGATGCTCTGCTCAAATGCGTAGCTCAGGTGACGGGGGTGCCCTTCCTTTCCTAGTCGGTTCATCGTCTGGGCCCGGCGCTTTCCCATTTGGGTACGGTGGTTCGTATCCTCTCCGACAGTCGCTCACCGGGAGAAGACCCATTGACTACCCTGCTTTTGATGGAATGCCCTGTAAGGGTGGCATCGGAGGCTGAAGTAACTCTGCTGCTGGGACGCTTCACTTTTGCATTGCAAGTGTCTTTCCTTCTGCCTCCGCCACCGTTCGTCCTCGCAGATTCATCTTCCGCACTGGTGCCACGTCAGCATCTTTCCTCTTCGGCTGACCTGCAATTCAAGGCGTCGTTAAGGCACATTTCTACATTAGCTTCCGTTTCTGGAAGATGTATCGGTTACACGGAGGTTCCGCCTCGATACTCCTCCCATCAAATGCTTCACATTCTCGGATCTGAGAGGGCGAATTTGAATCTGACCCGACTTTCTCTCTCGGGGTTCTCTGAACCAGCTTTTGATGAGGCTCCGTTCTTGACCCGACTGTCTATTTCGGGTTGCTTCACCGCGGATCTGATCTGGTCCGTCCTTGTGGATGTGAGTCGTCCCTGGAAAAACCATTTAGTGGATTCCTCTTCAGCTTCTACAGACCCTTGTCTATTTGAGCGACAGAACTCAAGGCGATCCTTTTCCAAAGGGACGACCCCTGCTCCTGTGTGGAATGTTTTCAAGACCTTGAGGGAGGTCATCCCTCTGCTGCTTCTGCCACCGTTGGCTTTGCCCTCAAAACCTCTTGCCGGCTGCAAGGTCGCCGTCGAGAAAGGATTGGGTGGCTTCGATTCTGTAGAAGGCTCCAGAGAAGCTGAGCACCGGGCCTTTGATCAAAGACTCATGCTGACTGAGTTCACCACCAAAGCTTCGACCTTTAATTCCATAGAAACTGAGGTTGACACCAATCTTTACGCAGATAAGAGATCCGACAAAAGGTACCGGAGGAGATAACGAGTCAAACAACACCCTATTGAGTTTCATGTGATCTCTAAGCGCAAGGCTCAGGTGGCCCTGCTGGCGGGAGTGGTTTCTTTAAGGGGATCAACTTTGGGTTCTAAATGAAGATACTCTCCTGGAACGTAAGGGGTCTTGGTGACCCGGAAAAGAGAAGGACAATGGGTTCGAGGTTCTCGGAGTGGGGTTGTGATGTTGTCCTCATACAGGAAACTAAACTAGACTCTTGTCCGTATGAGGTCTAGACCTCCTTTGGTGCGGGTTCAATCTCTGTATTCCGCTCACTTGACGCCTATGGTAGCACCGAGGGCATGGTGCTGGCTTGGAAGGAATCCGTCTTCGGTTTTTAAGCAGAACTGAAGGGTACTCGTGTGCTCACAAATTGGAGCATATCCAGATGAATACATTGTTTGTTTTCTCTTGGGTATATGGGCCCTGCCTTCGTGCCTCCCATCAGTTGCTTTGGTCTGATCTGCGGGATGCGAGATCTACTTTCCCGGATACATGCTGGTTAGTGGGCAGATTTTAATGTCTCCTTATTCTCTTCCGACCATCCGAGGCTTCGTGGTGGCCATGACCCGGGCTCTGCGGACTTCCTGGAGTTGATTGATGACTTGGGATTAGAAGTGTTGGATGTTGCTGACACAAAGTACACTTGGAGGACCTCGGGTTCCCGTTCTGGTACTGATTGTTTCCTTGCCTCTGGGGAGTTACTAGAATTGTTCCCTCTCTCCTTTTCCTCAAGTAGAGCTAGAACGAGATCTGATCACATGCCGATTGTGCAGGATTCGAGGGTGGTCTCCTCGCCTAGGGGTTTCTTCAGGTTTGAGAAGGCATGTCTACTGGAGGAGCCATTTAGAGATCCGGTCTCCTCCCATTGGTCTTCCACGATTGTGACTGGTACTGCTGCAGTGAGATTTGCTCAAAAGCTGAATTCGTTTCGTATACATCTTTGTGCTTTCAAGAAGGAAACTAGAGAGGCTCATCGCACTGCGAGGGTTGAGGCTGAGGGAGAGGTTACGAGGATTGATGGTTTGGAGGATGACAGACCTCTTTCGGTTGCAGAGCTGGATCAGAGAGCGAAGGCCCAAAAGAAGATTGTTGTTGAGGACATGAAACGGGTTGTGGAAATGGAAGCAGAGATCCAGACACAGCTGGCTCAAGGAGGGAGATGCTAATACGACGTTCTTTCACATAATGGCCCGTGGGAGGCATCGTTGTAATAACAGTCGCTCGGTTATCGTTGATGGCGTTAAAATTGAGGGTGATGGAGAGATGGGGCGAGCTATTGCGAACCATTTCTCGGCATCTTCTAGGCGAAAGATGGTGAGACCTTGGAGATGGACTGGCCATGGTGCCTCTCAGCTCTCAGATGCTCATGCCAATAGTCTTATCCAAAAGGTCACTATGGAGGAGCTGAAGACAATGATTTAGAATCTTAATGCGAATGATTCGCCTTGCCTGGACGATTTCCCTGTCAGCTTCTACAAGGAATTCTGGGATCTTGTGGGTGATGAGGTGCTACAGGTTGTAGAGGAATGTTGTCAGTAAAATGCAGGGTTTGATAAACTGAACAAGGCTCTTATTTTCCTCCTTCCGAAGTGTGAGACGGCAAAAAGAATCGAAGAGCTTAGACCGATTGCCCTTTCAAATGCTATTTACCTGATCGTGGCGAAGGTGTTTGTTATTAGACTGAGCAGGATTCTCGAACACATTATCTCCCTTTTCAATCGACTTTCATTCCGGGTTGACATATTTCAGATAGCTTGGTTCTAGCCTCAGAGATCATAGCAGAGTGGAAGAGAAATAAGAAAAAAGCTATGCTTTGGAAGGTGGATTTCGCCAAGGCGTATGACACATTGGATTGGCATTTTCTTTGGTCGGCTCTGCACAGAAGAGATTTTTCGGAGATTTGGGTGACTCGGATGAAGCGTGTGTCACCACTGCGTCTTTAACGGTTCTGGTGAACGACCGTCCGAAGGGGGGTTTCTTTCAACCGCAGAGGGGGGGTTAGACAGGGCGACCCTCTTGCTCCTTTACTGTTTGCCATTGCTTCGGACGTCCTCACGTGCATGGTTGATCGCGTTCAGAACTCTGGGATCACGAAAGGTTTTTCTTCTAGTGACTTTTCAATCCCTCTTCTTCAGTATGTTGACGGCACGATTTTTTTCGAGAGGGAAAAGGAGGAGGCCACGAGTATGGTGCTCACTTTGGAGATTTTCGGAGAGATGTATGGGTTGGCTTTAAATTTTGAAAAGTCTACGATGATTCCCTTTGCGCTCTTGGACAATGAGGTGCGGGGTTGTAGCAGTGAGCTTAGCATTGATTGTGGTTCTTTACCTATCCGTTACCTGGGTGTTCCACTGACGTCGGGCAGAATCAAGATGGCGGACTGGTTACCGATGGTAGAGAAGATGGAAAAGAGACTCTCGAGGTGGAAGGCTTCTATCCTCTCTAAGGAGATCGTCTCGTGTTGGTGAAGACGGTGCTCTCTGCAATCCCGATTTCTTTCATATCCTCTCGCCTTCTACCTGTTGGGGTTAGAAAACGTCTTGAGAGACTCATGAGAAGATTCTTGTGGAACAAGTCCGGTATGGAGACTAGTGGGATGCATCTGGTTGACTGGAAGTCGATCACTCTTCCAAAGGCAGAGGGTGGTCTGGGAATAAAGTGTCTGGACTCGATGAATGAGGTGTTGTTGATGAAGTGGGTAAGCAGACTTTAGGGAGAGATGATGATCCCTGTTGCTCTCTCCTCAGACGCATCTACGGCATCTTTCGTTCGTCGGTGCATGCTGCCTCTGGGGGTCTGCGACCATCTGCTTTCTGGAGGGGGATTCTGAAGGTTTTACTGCACTTTGGCGAGTTCTCCTGCCCCATCTTGGGAAATGGCGAATCTTTTGCTTTCTGGACCGACGAATGGACGGGTGGGGGCCCGATTTGCATTCGATTCCCACGATTTTTTTCCCTGGCTTCAGATCGAGAGGTGTGGGTTGCTAATTGTTGTTGTGATGGAAATTGGATGCCTTTGTTCTTGGCAAATTTTTCAAACCAGCGACCGGAGGAGTTTCTGCTTTTGTTGGATTCACTGCGTCATGTGGGGGGGCCAACTTTGGGATGTGACTATTGGGTTCGGAGAGGAAGCTCCTTTTCAGTAAAGAAGGCTTATGGGGCGATTTGTAGACCTCCACCTTCGAGGACGGATGACTTGATTAGAGATTGCAGATTTATTTGGACACTCAGCTTGTCGGATAGGATCGGGTTTTTCTTATGGCTTCTCAGGAGAAAGAGACTTATGATGAGAGACCGTTGTGCCAGATTCTTCGGGGATGTTTCTGACAGATGCACTCTTTGTGGGACTAAAATTGAATCTATAGAGCACATTTTATACCTTTGTCCCTACTCCGCTCCTTTTTGGGGAGATTCCGACCTTGGTTGGGTTTGTACTCAGACCCTTGAATCTTTCTAGGCATCTTTAATAGTGCTTCGGCGGCAACCGAGGATGGATCTGTTGAAGCCTATGGCCTTAATATGGTCTATCCGGATTGCTAGAAACACTCTTCTTTTTTCGAGTCAAAGATTCTATTGTGAAAATGTCTATATCCAGTCTAGGGGGGTTCTTGAATCGTGGCTTATGTAACAGTCAGATTTTGTTTCTACTTTTCTTTAATTCGTTAATTTAGATGGCGCGTACACTGTCGCGTGTTTCCCCCATTTTTTATTTAAAAAAAAACATACTCATAAGCGTTGGGATATGCAACCATTTGGAGATTTAGTTGAAGAAGTTTTTCTGCCTTGAAGTGAGATATAGGACTCATGGGATCTCTCTTGTGGATTGGAACACTACGAATTTACCCAAGGAGGTTATGGGCTTGAGGATTAAGAGAATAAAGAGATGAACCAAGAGGATGATAAAATGGGAGGTGTGAATTTAGGGAGATGTGAGGACCAGCCTAGACATCTGCTAAGCGGTATTTGTATTGGGAGGACTTAAGCCTTGAAGGGGATGTTCAAGAGATGTGCCACCTTTCTCTCCTTTGATGTGAGATTTGCCCAATTCCTTTGATGGAGAGACCCATTCTAAGGATGCATTTAGGGAATGGTGTCTGCTTTCATTTTTGGAGGAATAATTGGTTGGAGGAATTTGTACTACTACGAGCTTCATAAAGATTTTTCCCTAACAGAGAACCAAGTGCCTACACAGATCGATGAACCGGATAGCAGGGTTTGGTGCCTAGATTTTCATGTTGGTTTCTTAGAGGGTTTAACGGTTCGACTGATGGGTGTGACTCTTGGCAAAACTCCAATTATAACATATTTCTCTCTCGCTTCACATCTCATAATTGTTCTTTTAGAGAGAAATACGCTTTCACATCTTATCCCGAAATGGTTAAGGGGAGGAAAGGTACCCTTTGTTTTGAGGGTACTACCGGGAACAGATCCGGTGGAGAAAGGGTGGGGCTTGTACCTTAGAGAATTAGAGCACATGGCTACGAACAACGGTGTCAAGGGTTTGAATCCATCCCCGCCTACAACCAGTCCAAAAGGGAAGAACTTTTACCTTTAGGGTAGAAAAACCATGATCGGGTCGTGGACTCAAACTTGGATATGGATCTTTTGTCAAAATGGAATGGCCTTACCTTTTCTTTTTCATGAATGGTACTAGAATTACATATAGTATGCAAGGCCTGAACCAACTTTTTATTTTACGGGGCAATTTAACCACAAATATTCCACCATGAAGGATAAAAGCTTCATTTCTTATGAGGTGTCAACCTCCACTTTCACCGCTGATGATTACAAAAATCAAATCCTAAGTTTGCATTCATACTTATATAATTCCCTCTTAATATATTCAGCTAAGAGTGGAAAGTCGAGTTGGGAGGGCATGTTCTCCGGAGTAGAAGGGAGATGGCGCAGAGCGGAGGTCGTGTTCTCCAGAGTGGAAGGGGGTTGCATCGTGGCGAAGCGGAGGGTGTTTGGAGATGGCGCAGGAGGGGTGGCGCCCTAGGTGGCTCGAGTGGGGAGGGGGCTTTCCTCTCGCATGAGGAAGGGAGTGGGGGTGAGGGGTCAGCGGAAGTCGTAGGGGGAACCGGTCACGCCTCGGTGGAGGAGCGGCGTCCTGATGTTCGTAGAGAAAGCCCACAGTTCGTGGCGGCGGAAGGAGAGGATGCTTTCTCAGGGGAGGGGACATGGGTGCATGTCTCCCATAAGAAGTCGGGGAGATCCTGTTGGCGTTGTGGTGTGAGGGGGCATTTGGCGTCGGTTTGCATTGCGAAGCCCCGCTGTTTTGCTTGTGGTGGTCTGGGGCACAAGGTGGTTGATTGTGGTGCCCGCTCGCGGGATGTTGCGAGTCGTTTTTCTTTGGGAAGCTCGGGGGTTCATCCCAGGAACCCTCACGGGGAGAGGGCAATGCTCGGCGGTGGAGGTCGCTCCATTGCTCAGGTCGTGGCTGGTGGTGAATGCACCCATTCTGCGGGGGCTTCTTCTTCGCGTCAAAAGGTTTTCTCTTCGTCTTCATTTGACCGCTGCGTTTTTTCAGAGAAGTCGCGGGAGCTGGATTCGAGAAGAGCGGTGCGTTCATGGGCGGTCATTAGCGTTTCCTCGGATGAACACTTATCCATCATGGACGTGAGCAACCTTCTTCGGGAGGTCCTGGAGGATCGGTTCTTGGGGGACATCGTTCCCCTAGGTTCTAGGAGGTGCTGTGTAAGGGGGCTTTCAAACGAGCAGCGTCTAAAGTTGATTCATGGCGGTTTGTTGGGAGGCATTGTGTGGAGGGATTTGCGCTATTCGGACGGGGCATGCATGGACGTTGAGGTATGCGTCACTGAGGTTCGTGGCATACCCTTTCTTTCTCGTTCGGTACACTGCCTAAGGCGACCTCTACGAAGATGGGGAGAAGTTCTGGCGGTAACCGATGATGGGTTGTCTCCGGGATCTAACCCCTCCTCGACAAGGGTTCTCATGGAGTGCAACAAGTCCTTCATGGATAGGGCGATGGATCAGGTCTTCTACGGGGACCTGACAATTGGTCGTTTCTATTGTCGGCTGGAGCTGTCAGTGGTGTCTCCTCCGCCCCCTCCGGTGGAGCGTGACGTCGCCGTGTTTTCGGAGGTTGGAAGTGGAAAGGTCGTCGTTTCGATTCTCCAGGCACAGTTGCCCATGCAGGGCGCCGCTTCGGGGGTTACGTCCCACTATGATGTTTTCGTAAGGCACTCCGACTCTTTCGTACGTCCCGCCCATCCTGTCGCATGGGATCGCTGCATGGATTCCTCTCTTGCCGCTTTCCAGGGTGACGTGGCGGGTAGGTGCCCGGGGTTCGAGGGTGATTTCAGCTTCTCGAAAGGGATGCCGGGACCTCTTTTCGGTCTTTTTCTCCCGATTTGCGGGTGGCACATATTTAGACCGGACCCTCTATCGGATCCAGGAGCGATTCGGGCGGGCGGGTTGTGGAGCTGGCTCCGATAGCGCATGACATGGCGGCCAAGAACCCTCCAAACTTTGAGTTGTTGCTTTTAGGGTCGACTGAGATGGGTGGTTGCCCGCCGATTGGTGGACCCCTCTCTCTCGATACCTGCGTTAATGAGGTCGCGGGCCTTCCCCAGAGTTCTCCCTCTCATGCGTCGGGGTCTATCATTTCTCCCTCCATGGCTTCAGTGGAGGCTCAGATTGACGTTGGGGTTGTTGGCGATTCAAGTAGGAGATCGGCAAAGAGATATAGGAGGAGGAACAAATCGCGCACGAGGTTGGGGGAGACCCAGACCTGCCTCACTTTCAAAGAGGCGGTGGCGGCAGCGGCTGGCGTGGTTCCAGCAGGGGGATTCGACGATGTTTCCTCATGAAGGTCTTATCATGGAATGTGAGGGGGTTGGGGGATGCAGACAAAAGAAAAACGTTGGGTACCAGGTTCTCAGAATGGGGATGCGATGTGGTATTGCTTCAGGAAACAAAGCTCAGCCACATGGGAGATGATATATGGCGTTCTTTTGGGTCAGGGAGTTTAGATGATTTTCGTGCTCTGGATGCTGTGGGCTCTGCTGGTGGCTTGCTCATTGCCTGGACGTCGGCGGCCTTCTCTTTTAACTCTGTTTTCAAGGGTTGCCATTCTATTACCGTATCACTCACTAGGGGGGATGATTCTTCTACTATGGCTTTCTCCTGTGCCTACGGTCCCCGCTGTCATATTAAGAGGGATTTATGGGACGAGCTTCTTGGGGTCAGCCACCTGTTTGTGGGCCATCCTTGGCTGATTGGAGGAGATTTTAATGTTACCTTGCGCGTGTCGGACAGACCCCGTTCAAGGGGGGGTACGGATCCGGGCTCAGCTGATTTTACAAACTTTATTGGCTCCTTAGCTCTGGAGGATATTTGTGCTAATGACATTTCGTACACCTGGAGGAACTCCTCTTCAAGGTCTTGCATTGACAGGTTTCTGGCTTCCGAGGTCGCTATGTCGGCTTTTCCCCTCGCTCTAGTTTACTCTTGCCCGCGCTCTTATTCAGACCACACCCTTATCTTATGGGATTCGGGTGTGCCGTCCCACTCTTCTGGCTTTTTAGATACGAGAAGTGTTGGCTTCAAGAGGACAATTTCAGAGCCTTTCTGGCAGATATTTGGGGGAAGGACTATGGTGGGGGTTCGGCGGTGGGGAGATTTGCTCAGAAGTTGGTGTTTTTGCGGAAAAGCTTGGCTACTTTTAAGAAGGCCTCGCGGGAGGCGCGGGCGTCTGCCAGAATAGAGACAGAGGAGATCGTGGCTTTATTAGATGTGTTGGAGGGGGGAAGGGATCTTTATACCGAGGAGTTGGCTTCTAGGTCGGCTGCTCAGGCGAGGGTGGAGATTGAGGATCGGAAGCGGGTGGTGGAATGGCGTCAGAGGTCGAAAATAAATTGGCTAAGAGGAGGGGATGCTAACTCCGCTTATTTTCATAGGGTGGCCGGTAACAGGAGGAGATCAAACTATATTCGTTCTATCGCCTTTGATGGCAGGGTGGTGTTGGGGGAGGATGCCCTGGGAAGGGAGGTGGCGGCATACTTTAAAGATTTCTCCTCTTCGCGCACGCCTCGACGGTGGTTTTGGTCGGGCGAGGGGACTCAGTCTCTTCCGCCCCTGCTTCGTGACGAGTTGATTAAGGAGGTGACTTTGGAGGAGATCAAGAAGGCGGTTTGGGATCTCAACGACAATGCTTCATCGGGGCCGGATGGGTTCCCAATTGCCTTCTACAAGGACTTTTGGGAGCTGGTGGGACACGAGGTATTGGATGTTATTATCGAATTTTGCAGGGGTAATGCGGGTTTTGACAAAATCAATAGGGCTATCATTGTTCTGTTGCCGAAGCTTCCATCCGCCCAGCGTATTGAGGACTTTCGTCCTATTGCTATTTCGAATGGTCTTTATTTGATTGTGGAGAAGGTGTTCGCTCGTAGACTCGCCCCGGTGCTTGATGACCTAATCTCTCCAGGGCAGGCGGCCTTCATTCGCGGTCGGCAAATTGCTGATGTCTCGGCCCTGGCTTCTGAGATGGTGGAGAGTTGGAGTAGGAGAGGGACCCAAGGGGTGCTCTGGAAAGTAGATTTTGCTAAAGCTTACGACTCGCTGGAATGGACTTTCGTGTGGTCGGTCCTGAGAGCTCGTGGTTTTCCTAAGATTTGGATCTCTTGGATGCGTCGATGCGTCTCCACGGTGTCGTTCTCCATAATGATCAATGGGCGTATGGTGGGTGATCGCTTCCAACCTAGAAGAGGGGTTCGGCAGGGCTGTCCTCTGCCCCCCCTTCTGTTTGTTATTGCGGGTGGCGTACTTCCTCGGATGGCGGCTCGTGTGGTTGATTGTGGTCTTTCTATGGGCTTCTCCTGCGGCGACCGTGTGATCCCGACCCTCCAATACGCTGACGATACCATCGTATTCATTAGGGGGGCTTGAGGAGGTCAGGGGCATGGCGACGACTTTGGAAATTTTCAGCAAGCTATCGGGATTGCACATCAATCAAAACAAATCCAAGGTGATCCCCTTTGGGATGAATTCGGAGACGGCCTCTGATTGTGGGCTGGCCCTGGGCTCCCCCCCTTCTTCTCTTCCGATTGACTACCTGGGCATGCCCCTGGGGGCGGGGAGGGCTAGAATTCGCGACTGGTCCAAAGTTTTTGAGAAGGTGGAGCGGCGGCTCTCCGGTTGGAGTTCGGCCTTGCTTTCGAGAGGTGGTCGCCTTGTGCTCAACAAATATGTTCTTTCGTCTATCCCCGTATACTATCTCTCCAATTGGCAGCTGCCGGTGGGGGTGCGGAGATGTATTGAGAAGTTGATGCGGAATTTTCTTTGGGGAAGAAGGGGGCCTTCTTCGCGTGGTCCACATCTCGTGGATTGGGAGGAGGTGACGAGGAGAAAATGTGAGGGAGTCTTGGCATCCGTCGTCTCGATTTGGTCAATGATGCTTTACTTTTAAAATGGGTCAACAGGTTATGGGGTGTCTCTGATAATTTCTGCTCTTCCATGTTGCGCGAGATTCTTGGTTTAAATGGGGTGTTGCTGGGGGAGATTAATGATCTTCGCTCTCGTATCCCCTTCTGGCGCGGGGTGATGCCGGTGGGCCATCGCTACTCGCATCTCTTTATTCCTGTCCTCGGGGATGGCAGGTCTTTCAAATTCTGGACGGACAGATGGGCTGGGGGATCCCCTTTGGGGGTCTCTTTCCCATGTTTATTTGCCTTGGCGACTGATGGGCGCGCTTCTGTGGCTTCTTGTTGGTCGAGGGATGGTTGGTTTCCGGTTCTTCTTGGCTGCCTCTCTGACCAAAGATTCGACGAGCTGCTCACTCTTCTGGATACTATTAAGAATGCGGCCAGACCGGCGAGGGGAAGAGACCATTGGGCTTGGCGGGAGGGCGCTTCTCGACTCGGAAGGCTTTCAAGGCAATTTCCATTCATCCGCACATTCAATCGGATCCCTTCAGCCGCGACTGCACCTTCCTTTGGAATCTGAAGCTCCCGGAGAGGGTTGCTATCTTCCTTTGGCTCTTTCGCAGGAAGAGGATTTTAACGCGGGATCGTTGCGCTCGTCTTTTTGGTGGCTTGGCCTCAATGGATTGTACTCTCTGTGGCAGTGACGTGGAGTCCTTAAATCACCTCTTCTTCACTTGCCCTATCACTGTGGGCATCTGGGAGGAGGCTAGGATATCTTGGATCAATACTTCTGACGTGATCGTTTTCTGGGATTCTATTCGGTTGAACAAGGACAGGGAGCGCAGGAATTTCTTGGGTCTTTTTGCTTGCATTTGGGCGATTTGGCTGGGGCGCAACGCAACAATTTTTAAGGGCCAAAGATTTTACAAGGAGAACGTGTTGGCTCACGCGGCCCGTCTGTCATGCGACTGGTCGTCGTTGTAATTTGCGCTTTGCTCTCTGGGTGGGATCTTTAGGATCCGGTTTCCTTTTTCTGTGTTTCTCCACTAGTAATTACCTTCTCCTTTTTCTCCTTTATTTAATGAAGTTTTTTGGGGCGAGCACCACGTCGTGCCTCCCTCGAGTCGTTAGACTTCAAAAAAAATCCCTCTTAAAAAGGTATATGTCTGGTGATATGGCGCTTTGGTCTTCCACACTGAGTAAAGATCTTTCTTTGGCAGTCTAGGAAAGTGAGTCTTATGATGAAAACTTTGAGCTACTTGAATTCACAGTATGGATGTTGCTTTCCCAAGGGGAGCGCCCGAGGAACGTGGACAAGCCCGATCCTAAGGGTAGTTTAGGGGTGCAATGGTGCAGGACCCATCAACTTTAAGGGCCTATTTTTACATGTGATCCAACTTTAGTTTACAAATTTGATATTGATACAAGGGGATTGACTCTCCGTTAATCTTGGCCTACTTAAACAAACAAGTCATTTTCCCATTTACCACTACAAGTGCCCCCCACCCACACACACAAGTAGGCCCCCCTCTTATCTTTATTCTCTATACGATAATCACATCCTCTTTATAAGGGCCCTTTTTTCTTTTGCCTAAGCCCGTCAAAAACTGAACGTGGAACACTTGTTTTTCACATGTTGCTACTCAAAGGAGGTCCGGGACAAATGTGGTCCTCACGTGGCTGGTTCATGCAACTTTTTTGAAGATTCGGATATTCCATTTATTCCACATGTATGTCATCTCAAATAGGTTGCATGCAAACTTGTGGTCCTTTGGGCAATCTGGTTGGCACATAATACGGTGATTTTCAATCACAAGTGTTCCTAATTGGAGAATGTGCTTCAACATATCAAGGCTCTTATTAAGGCACGGTCCTTGTAATTTGTTATGTTGAACTAGTGAATTCCCCTAGGGAGGTGCACCATCTGAGAAGCACACCCTATTGTCTTCAAAAGAATGATATATTCATTAACTGAATGAAAGGAGAAAAAATATTGGCTAACTTAAAAGGATGGAAGTAAAGAACCAACCACAGTACTGACCTTAGCATAACAATTATTGCCTTCATGCCTCTCTTGCTAATTAATGCCCATGGCAGGTGTTCCATCCCAAGAAATTATTTCACATGCTATGAGCAATGATGGCTAGAATGACTCCAAAAACTTAGGTTGAAACATGATTTGGTCATGACTAGTACAATTCCCAGGTCATTTTCTTTGAGAAGGGTAAGATTGGAATTGTGCCAACGGCCAACTACTCACACAATTAGACGATCAGGGTGGGTTTAAGATTTCCAGCTCTGGCATTACTAGCAGCTTTTACATCCCCTTCCAGCCAATCGAAATGGCACATTACAGAAACTCCTTTCCAATTTGCACAACTTGTGCAAATTAGACCTCGAAAGGAAAAATCAACAAGATCGTCAATAAAAAAATGTTTTGATGAGAATGTAACTGAATCAGCAATGATCTGAGGCTCTTTTACAGCAATAAAAAACTCCAAAAGGAGAAGAAAAAGATTACACAATGACACAAAGAATAAGAAAATATAAAAAATGGTATTTCTAATACTCCCTCTAGAGTTAGATCATATATGTCAACTTGCCCAATTTAGATACAAGAAACAAACATCACTTCTTGAAAAGTGCCTTGATAAAAATAGTTTGCAGGTTGTAGCTTAGTAGAGTTGTAAAGCAGTGGAATATGCACTTGCCTCGCAGCGTCATGAACAAAATGACAATCAACTTCAATATACTTTGTTTGCTTATTGAAAATAGGATCAAAAGTAATACAAGTAACCAACTTGACTTGTTGTCATAGCTACGTCAAAATTAGGATGGTAGAAAAAAAGCCAACTTCCTAAAAAAACACAAGAAAAAGGTCAACATAAGGGAGAACTGCTAAGCAAAAACTGATCTACCTTCCCCCATCAAATTGTTGGTGTTACTTGAGTTGATCATCCATTTGGAGCTATAAACAAGGGATCTTCACTAGTGAGACCAAGTGAAGTATTGGCTGAAGAAGACGAGCATGAAGAAGCTACGTAAGATATCTGCAGTTGTTGAGAGCTTATTTATCTTTCCTCTACTTCATATATTTCTTTTCTTATCTCGTATGTAATTTGCCCAACAACAGTTTTCCCTCTATATGAGGACTCTAGGGCTTCCTTATTATGCAATTTCATTAACCAGTTTCCACATGGTATCAGAACGACGGTTGTAGACTAGAGTTCTTATGCTCCATACCCTAACCCTACCCGTCGCCCCCCTCCAACGTCGTCGCACGCCACCTAGCGCCCTCCCAACGCTGCCATGTGCATCTCCCAGCATCGCAGCGACACTCCGAGCATCGTTGCAACACATTGCACGTCTCCCAGCATCGTTGTTAGGCGCTACCCAGCGCAACCAAGCAGTACCTTGCACTGTTGCACGCACTCCAGCAGCATCAGTAGCCGCTTCCAGCACCACTGACTGCGCCTTTCGACGATGATTCAACATTCGAGGATCATCTCTGGTCTGATGTTGACCGTAGAAAGGTGATTTTAGACATATAAATCACTTTTGTAGCCCTAACGTGGATCCAAAATTGAAGGGGATGATTGTTGTATGAGTCTATACATACAACCAATCCCCTATGTGTCCGTATAGACTCATTCAGATCGGTCTACAACCCTAGTTGAGTTCCGTTTCAACCCTTTTATCATCATGTTAGAAAATAAAGGTGACATTTTCTCTTGATCCGGTTCCTTCAAGGGCCTTGCTCCCATCGTCAAGATGGATGGGACCAAATATGAGTTATGGTCCATGTAGTTTTTGACCCCAATACAGTGTAATAACAAGGAACACATTTTGACACAGCCAGAGCTGACAAATAAGACTGGGGAGAATGCTTCACGGAAGCGGGATGATGCTTACATGCGTATTAGGCTCTCCAGCTTCTCATCACAGAGATAGCTAATGATATTGTGAATCAGCTCACTACCAAGGCAATGTGGGATATCCTGGTAACCACATATTGTCAAGCAAAGAATGAAGCCAAGATTCTTCAGTTGCAATTTGACATTTTCACGACCAATCAGAATGGTCATCTCTACACATCTTCTACTCTTCATTTCATGGCATGTTCGAGAAGCTTTACAGCTTTATGCTAGTTAGTACGTTTATTAAGCAACATATGGTGTACAGTAAAGTCGGGATGGTTGGAGTTTTCCTGGCTGCCCCAGACCTTGAGTATGAGGCAACACGTACACAACTTCTCATGGGTGTGGCTATCCCTCATATGGAGGAGGTTTACTGCCATCTCCACAGGATTATGGTCCATTCCACTGCCACCACACAGACCTCCTCGGCGATGGTTGCAAATCGTGGCTGGGGAGGTACTTCTCAATTCAGAGGGTGCGGTACCTATGGCAGAGGAGGCGGATGTCAATGTAGTTTATGCTCTTATTGCCATTATCCTGATCATTCAGATGAAATATGCTATCACAAGCACAAATTATGGCTCATAAAGCCAAGTACGTTGAGCCCACTGCCAGTTCAGCTCCTACTACATATCATAGTTTAGATAATATTATTTCCCGTTAAAGAGAGATAATGACTCATGCTATCGACACTACTAGTGTACCGACAGGCCCGTCAGACATCACAGCCGCTGCCAGAGCATCTTCTAGCTCCTCAAATATAGCCTATGCTCTTACCAGTTGTCGTAGGGCAAATATGACAGAGTGGATCATGAATTCTAGTGCATCCCACCATATGTATGGAGACGGGGCTCAGTTTACTTCATGCAGATCTGTCCCTCCAAAAAGATTAATCATCATTGCAGATGGGATTCATTCCCCTATTACAGAAGAGGGGAATGTCCATATGATGCCGTCTATGCACTTGCATAATGTGCTATATGCACCAGATTTTTCAATGAATTTATTATCTATTAGTCAAAATCACTAATGACTTGCATTATCATGCCATTTTGGACCCTTTTTCTCTAGTGTTTCAAGGCATACTCACCGGCATGGTGATTGGATGTGGCTGTGAGCAAGGGGATCTCTACAAGTTGGTCTAGTCTATATATGTTGGTGCTTCTTCCATTCCTATTGCATTAATCTCACCTTACTTGTGGAGACGGGGCTCAGTTTACTTCATGCAGATATGTCCCTCCAAAAAGATTAATCATCATAGCAGATGGGATTCATTCCCCTATTACAGAAGAGGGGAATGTCTATTCGACGCTGTCTATGCACTTGCCTAATGTGCTACATGCACCATATTTTTCAGTGAATTTATTATCTATTAGTCAAAATCACTAATGACTTGCAATATCATGCCATTTTGGACCCTTTTTCTCTAGTGTTTCAAGGCATACTCACTGGCATGGTGATTGGATTTGGCTGTGAGCAAGGGGATCTCTACAAGTTGGTCTAGTCTATATATGTTGGTGCTTCTTCCATTCCTACTGCATCAATCTCACCTTACTTGTGGCATCTACATTATGGTCACCTTCCTATGCACAAGTTGTGTCATGCCCTCCCACACATATCCTCTGGGTCCACCTTCCAGTGCGAGGCTCGCTAGCTTGGGAAGCATGACCATTCTTCTTTCCCTGATCGCTAGAGTTATAGTAGCTATCATTTAATTGAGTTAGTTCATTTTGACATTTAGGGTCCCAATCATTTCTATCTTGTTGTTGTAGATGATTTTTCTAGCCAATCATGGGTTAATTTGCTGAAAAACAAATCTGAGGCTGGGTTTGTCATTCAATCTTTCATTATCGAAATAAAGAATATTTTTCTACTACTATTAACCATGTTCCTCTGACAATGCCTTAGATTTTGCACTTTACATCTTTCTAGATTCTTCAAGTCTCCTGGAATCTTACACCAGATCTCGTGTACGTACACTTCCCAGCAGAACAGTGTTGTTGAAAGCAAACACCATCACTTGATGTAACCATGACCCTCTAAATTCAGAGTCGTGCTCCCCATTCTTTTTGGGGTAATGAGGTTTATACTGTTTGTTACTTGGTATTGGTGAATTGTATGTCGGTCTCAGTTTTAGGAGAGAACATTCCTTTCTCGATTACGTTTACCAAGAACATGTTCTCCCTCACACCCCATGTCTTTGACTCTATGGCATTTGTGCGCCACTAGGAGTCAGGAGTCGTGCACCACCTGACTCTAGGTCGTGACAAGCTCTCTCCTAGAGATGTCAATTGTAACTTTGTAAGCTACTCTCAGACCCAGAAGGGGTACCGTTGCTTCGATCATGTTAGATGAAAGTACTAAGTCAGAGCTAATGTCACCTTTTTTGAGTAGAGACCGTGTATTTTTCCCGTACATGTGATAAGCTGACTCCGTCTGACTCTGGGGAGGAGGTATACACGCCTCCTCCTATGCGACCAACGATTACAACTCCACTAGCTCCTCCACCACCTCCACCAGCCCCACCACCAGCTCCTACTATGGCTCCTCCACCCCTGCCACCCATTACAGTTTTTGCCACATTTTTACATTTGCAGGCTTCCCATTATTCCCCCCATGCTCATGGGCTTTCTCCATCATCTACCACACCCAACATATATTATGAGCACATTGTCTCTACTGATGGCACTAATGATTTGTCTATGCAGCCTGTTACTGTACAAGACGAGCAGGTGCCTCCTAAAGAGACTAGTTAAGAGGCAGTGGAGGATGTATATGGCCTTGATGTGCCTATTGCTCTGCATAAGCGGATGCGTACATGTGCTACATATCCTATTGATACTTCTCTTTAGGGCATCTTTCATAGGATTTCACGAGTTTTTTCATGGGTATGTCAGCAGTAGATATTCCTCGAACATACTAGGAGGCTATGAGAGACAGTCAGTGATGTTTGCCATGGAAAAAGAGATGATCGTATTACAGTCGCATGGCGCGGGTAGCCCTGTTACTGCTCCTATAGAGGCATCTGTGGTGGGATGCAAGTGGATATTCACAGTGAAACACCGTGCAAATGGTAGTGTTGATCGCTATAAGGTGAGGTTGGTGGCTCGTGAGTTCATCCAAATGTATGGGGTGGAATATCAGGATACCTTCTCTCATGTGGATCATCATTCTACGCAGTGGATCCTTCTCTCAGTTGCAATGATACGGGACTTATCATTATCTCAGCTTGATGTAAAGAATACATTTTTCTATGGTGACTTGCATGAGGAAGTATACATGTTGCAACCACCTGGTTTCCCTGCTGTGGGGGTGTTAGAAGGTTTGTAAACTTCATAAGGCGATCTATGGCCTTAAACAAAGTTCCATAGCATGATTTCAAAAGCTCTCAGACTTGATAGAGCATCATGGATTTATAAGATCGATTGTATATCATTCACATTTTGTTTGGAGAACTCAAAGAGGTATAGTTGCTATACTAGCCTACGTTGATGATATCATTATTACAAGGGGTGATGTCCAGGGTATCCGTGCAGCTAAAGACTTCCTTCAACAACGGTTTGTCACCAAGGACCTTGGCGATTTACAATACTTTCTAGGATTTGAGTTTGCCAGAAACCGGCAGGGTCTTGTTATGACCCAGAGGAAGTATGCTACTAATCTGCTCTCTGAGACATGCATGTAGAATTGCAAGCCTGCCACTACTCCCATCATCCCATGAACCCCAACATGAAGTTATATGATGATGATGATACAGAGGCGGTACAGGGAGCTCGTTGAGAAACTCCTATATGCGACCATTACTAGACTAGACATCTCTTTTGCAATGAGTAGAGCCAGCCAGTTTATGGGGCATACTAGACCGACACATATAGATGTGTTCCATATGATTTTGATGTACCTGAAGTCCTCTCATGGTACTGGATTGCTTTATAGAAAAGGAACATCCTTCGTTGTTCTGGCATGTACATATGAAGATTATGCAGGATGTCCTAGAGACAGGAAGTCTACCTCAGGATGTGCAGTGTTCATAGGGAGCTCTTTAATGCAACTGTGGCTTCCAGATCTATAGTGCAAAGTTAGAGTACATAGCCATGGCACAGGGGAGTACTGAAATGATGGGGGTCAGATCAGTTTTGACTAATCTAAGTATTGGCGTGCCTCTTCCCATGCATCTACAATGCAACAACCAAGTTACTCTCTTCATTGCCAACAATCACACCTTTCATGAGAGGATCAAGCATATTGAGGTTGACTGTCACTACACTCGTGACATGATTCTGAAGGGTTTTATCTCTACTTCCCTGAAGGGTTTTATCTCTACTTCCCACGTCAACTCAGGGAAACATACAACATATGTTTTCACCAAGGCCCTAGCTAGAGGTGTTGTTCCAAGTTGAGCATGTTTGATATCTATGATCCATCTTGAGGGGGTGTTGAGAGATTATTTATCTTTCCTCTATTTCATGTATTTTTCTTTTCGTATCTCTTATGTAATTTACCCAACATGAGTTCCCCCCTCTATATAAGAGAACTCTAGGGCTACCTCATTATTCAATTTCACTATTCAGTTTCCATAGTAGTCCTCAAAGGACAACTGCGTAGTCTAAATATTGTTGGACATACTAGATCCAAAATCTATGAATCTAAGATGACAAAGGCACGATTGGTCGTGGGAGGTCAGCTAAATGTCGCTCTGCATCAATTGTAAGTATGGTTGGCAAGAGTGATCAATGTGCACGGGATGAAAGAGATCGATGCTAAGATAAAAAAAGATTACTAAACACAACACATGTTGGAAGAAGTATGCTTTAAAAGCACAATTCAAGCACAAAGGGAGATTGTTTCTCTAGAACTGAAATCGACTGTGCACAGTTAAATCAAGATCTGGCTATCAGGACGAAGTCCAATAAATGTTGCCTCTACTAAAATGAATCCAAGCAGTGCATATTCTCTAAAAGTTTAATAATTTTATAAGAGAAATCCCAGGCTGTTAATCCATGAGAAAGAGATGGTCATTGACCTAAATTTGGATTTGAGAGGGTGGGGGTGATTTGAGAGCTAGACGTGTAGTGATTGGGAGTCCAACCTTGATGGATTTAGATGATGATGTATGATGATTTGGAGATTCCCCTTAGGTCCCTAATGTTGCAAGGGCTCCTCGTACTCATCCTCCTCTTGTTCACTCTCGTCACACTCAAGAAGAGCTACTACGACAAGTTGCAGGTGCCCACGGGGGTGACGGACAAATAGTTATGGTTGGGAGATGGAGGCATGATGAGATATCACACATATCATTGATATATCGACGATTTATGCTATTGGCTGACATTGATAATCCCATGCTCACAAGATATTGATGGATTATGATATCAGTGGTATAGCCAAAAGTTGAAGTTTTACTTCAAAGAAAAAGGGTGTCGCGTCGAAAAAAGCACACACAAAAACTTCTATATATCCACAAATTTGACATCTACATTTTACAAAGGACAAAAAAGCCGAAGAATCTTGGCATACCAATTTCCCCATACAAACCGTTATTGCTGATATCGATTCTTTACATCATATTATGTTGTTTTCTGCAACTTCTTCTTGGCTTCATAGAAGTCTCGACTGAGGTGATTTTCATCAATTTAAACGCTTTTAGAGGTAGATTTCTTAGGAATTTTGTACATTTCATGCTCTACAACTTGCTCTCGAGTTTTTTAGTGTTACGCTACGATTTCTTATATTTATTAAGATCTTAGAGAGTATTTTCAGACTTTTGATGAGTTTGTTCATATTTACTCTAGATTATTGTTATTTCTCTTAAATATTGCGATATACAATCTTAGATGTTAAACTTCCTCACGAACGAACATCCCCACCATAAAGATAAACTCCTAATCCATCATCATCACAATGATCCCAAACTCCTTTATGTTCTTGTCATTAGTTTGATCGTCTTCTCGTATGATTTTACTTTTATTACTTTTCAAAGCATTCTCCTTATTTTAGAATGTGTGGAGTAAATCATTCTTCTCATTTTAGAACGTGTGGATATCTATTATTATGAAAATGAATTTTATATATTGTTATTGGACAAATTTATTTCATATAAGTAGGGCTAAGACAGAATATATGGAGTGCACCTTTGATGAAAGCAATGGTGAAGGAATTGAGGTGAAGATTAGTGACAATAACATTCGGAAGAGAGACTCTTTTAGATATCTGGGATCTATTTTGCAACAGGATGGAGAAATTGATGGAGATGTTACAAATAGAATAAATGCAGGCTGGCTAAAGTGGAGAGGAGCGTCTGTTGTTCTCTGTGATAAGAACATTCCTTTAAAAATTAAAGGAAAGTTTTACAAAGCAGCCGTGAGACCTGCTATGATCTATGGATCTGAATGTTGGCTTGTGAACCATAGACATGTGCAGAGAATGGTTGTAAATGAAAATGCTAAGGTGGATATGTGGACACACACGTAAAGATCGGATTCGGAATAATGCAATCAGAAAGAAAGTTGGTGTAGCTCCGATCGAGGATAAGATGCGAGAAAATCGCTTAAGATGGTTTGGTCATTTGCAAAGAAGATCAACGGATGTCCCAGTTAGGAGATGCAAGTGTTGGGATGTTGAGCCGGCTAAGAGAGGGCGAGGACGGCCCAAGAAGTGTTGGAAAGAGACTATATGAAGGGATCTTAGTTTTTTGGATATAAGCCCGAGATTGACCCAAGATAGATCTGAATGAAGGCGAAGAATCCATATAGCCGACCCTACTTAATTGTGGGAAAAGACTTTGTTGTTGTTGTGTTATTGGACAAATTTCATTATCTGCTTTCATATATATGTCAGCTGTCAAGACTTTGTATGATATTATGTATACAATATTACGATATATGTGATGTAATGTATATTAATGTGCTAAATCAACTTCTTCTTGCATATAAGAGTGTATTTGAATGTTACTTATTGTTCTAAGAAATAATATCTTAATTCACAAGAAAATCGTTTTTAACCATTATTGAAAATTTCACCGATATTGTCAATATATTCCGTACCAAACTCACGGATACGATGTCGATATTAAAATTTCAAACCTTGGATGGTGACACATAATGATCTAGTTCTTCAACTGTCATTGGAGCATTGATTGCATGACATGACATGGAAGGAATTCTTGAATAACTATGACAACTTAGCAAAAAATGGTTCTCAATGCCAATATCACCACTAACTTTAGTAAGGGATCTGGAAGTCGATGAATGCGATCTCAAAGTTGACTACTTCATTGAGTTTCCGACAATTGATGGTGGAGTGGTAAGAAGAGCCTAAATATGTCATGTCGAATTTTATGATGCTAAAGATGACCAGCTATACCAATAGAAACCCAAATCAATAAAATCTTTCAGATCCATGGGAAGATACATATCATATATTGGGAAATTCAACTATATATGATGATACTAACAAAATTAAATCTAGAAAAGGCGATGCAAGGTAGACTATTGAAATGAGCTTCTCGCTAGGAAGAGATATGCACAAAGCAAAGAGGACTATATAGAGATTGTAAAAGGAGGTCACAAAAGTGGTTTCAAAAAAACCTAGGTCATACTCCATCTTGAATCCAAAAAATGGCATATTCTTTATTATAGTTTTCTTACACATTTCTATGGTCTTACCTGACACTTTGTACATTGCCCTTCTTCTAACTTCTTATACATTCGGGTGTAAGCACTAGATGACATTTTTTTATGTAAAAGAGGGTAAGCTCCCAAGGTGGGAGTCACCGCAAAAAATATTTTATTAGAAATAGATTAGAGTACATTACCGTGAGGCCCAAAAGTTGTAAAGCTCTTTCATGAGAAACAAGATTATCAGAATAAAACCTCTGGTTGTTGAAGATCCGATCATTCCGTCCATTAGAGATGGCCCAAAGTACTACAAACGGTTTGGAACGGTCATCCGTAGAGTTGTTCCCCACCGCACGAAGCGACCTCTAGAAATTTGTTGCCCCTCCAGTCTCCACCCAAGGAATACCAATCTCCCTTCAAACATGCGTCGACGTCATGCACTTGAAGAACAGATGTTCGGAGTCCTCAATCTGGCCCTCGCACATGTCGTATTGCGTGTCTTCCAAGCCGAATAGCCACCCCCTCCTTGCCTTGTCACACAAGCGTTCCTTCTCATGCACCAAAGGAAAATCTTGACTCTACACGGAATCTTAGACACCCAAACCACCTTCATGTCCAGGCATATCTCTACATCATGTACCTCTGCCACTCTCCTCAGTTCCTCGTAAGCTTTCTTGGTTGAGAATCTCCCACCTTCCCACTCAAAATGATCTGCAGTCTAAGCGAAGTCTCCCGGCGTCGGAATCTCTGCTTACAATCTCACGATATCCTCCAAACGCTGGTTCGAAAGATCTGACATAAAGACCGGCGACCACACTCCCGATTCCGCCACCTGTCAAAGGGGACTCTACTTTGACATGGCCAAAGCAAACAATCTCGGAAATCTTCCATCAAGTGCTCCCTCGCCCGTCCAATCATCAAGCTAGAATCTGAACACGTGGCTACCCCCCACCTTCGGGTGGAGCCAGGGAGCGAGCACAGGTAAAACCTCACGTATTCCAGCCCACAGCGACGACTCGAACCGCACCCTCTCAACCACCAACTCGCCCCTAATGCCATAGATTTTCCTCATCGTCTTGGCTGCCATCGACGACGACGAACCCCAGATCTTGATCACCCATTTAGCTAGCAAAGCCTTGTCCATACATTCCACATCACGTATCCCCAAGCCTCCATCACTACGCCCTTTCATCATGTATTTCCAGCTCACCGGATGTAAGCCGGACCTTTGTAGCTTCCCATCCGACCAGAAAAACCTTCTCATCAGTGATTCAATCTTCTTCCTAACCCCAACCGGCATCAAGCGTGTGGAGTAGGAGATGAGAATGGCCGAGAGAACATGCTTTAGGAGAACTAATTTGCCCCCCCCCCTCCCCAGACAGCATGATCGCCTTCCACCCTGCCAGTCTTTGTTCCATTCTTTGCATTACAATGCCCCAATCAGACTTTTTTAGCTTCCCAACCACCAATGGCAGCCCCAAGTACGAGATAGGTAAATCCCCCAGAGGGCACTCTACCAGCTTTGCAACTCTGGTGTGTTCTACGTCATCTATCAAAATGATAGCCACCGACTTGTGCTTCACTAGGCCGAAGAGACTGCTGAATATTTCCACCAACTGAACCGCATTGCTATACTGCTCTTCCGAGCCTCCAAGGAACATGACAGTATCATCTGCATATTGAAGCAAGGGGATTGATATGTCCTCCAGACGAAAACCTTCACACCAACCAGCTTCCACTGCACGCGTGAAAAGAATCGCCAGTGCGTCAGCCACTAGTACAACGAACATCGGAGCCAAAGGACATGGAGTTTTAAAACTGAACTCAATCAGCTGGTTGATATGGTTAAACCAAAAATCGAAAGAAAAAACTTCAAAGCAACCAAATTTTACTAAAAATATAAAAACAAATCAAAATCGAATGAACTTGGTTTGGACTGTTAACCTAATTAAATAAAATGAACCAAATCATCGGTTTAGCCGTCTATTTTCTTGATAAAAACCTATAGGAGTTCTTTGAAAAACTAATCATATTTTAGTCTCAAACCAAATTTCAGTATGATACTCGTTTAACTCTTTCCCTTCTATGCTCCCCCAAAGCAAGTCCCCTCTCCTTAATTTTTCCTAAAGAAAGTTCCAATAGTTCTTTCTCTTTTACTTAGAGAGCACGCCTGCCAATGTCCCAACATTGCCTCTCTCTTACTCCCTCGCAAGTCTTTTCTCCCTTCCTCCCTTATGCATGATGTCTTTCCCAACCACCAACACATGCGCCTACATGTCAAGAAGTTGTCATCATTGCACCATGAGAAGCACCAGGTTAGCAATTCTTGTTGTCAAAATAATTTTAACTTCTTAAATTATAAATTTTAGATATTTTGCATATGCCTTTGTATGGCTTTTATAACATACACTTAAATATAACATAAAATGCATATTTTTTATGAATTATATACAAGTCAAACTCAATTCCACCCGATTGGACCATACTAACCAAAATGACAACCACGACTAATGTCACCATCGATATCATATTAATCCAACTATGAAATTCAAAAATTTATACCTGACTGATTTGATGTTTGGTTTCATTTTTTAAAACCTTGGTAAAAATCACCTTAACTAAGATCGTCTCATTTTATCTTCAACCGGTGCCTACCCAATCTTTTCTTTAATTATCTTAATGCAAATATGATCCTTCACTGTGAAGCCACATATCCACTAGAACTTCTTCATTTTAGATACACACACTCTTTAGACATATTTAAAGTATACGCTCAACACTCACTATCATAAAGTGTCTTGTTGAAACTTCATAGTAATTTCATGTGAGCTTCAAACTATCTACTAATCACAAGAACATCCGAAGTACATCTCTATTGCATCCATCCTGCATTACTTCTACAATCTCCCTTCTTCAAAATGAAACATGTTCCAAACTTTACCTCTACCACATATCTGACTTCCTTGCCATTGAACTTACATCTTATATACTTTGTCTTATTTCTACTTAGTCAAAAATACTTCCACTACATAGCCTCCCTCCAAAGCTCAATCTTCTTGTTAATTTCCTGATCTTGTCCACTAAAACAATGCCATCTTCAAATAAAATGCATCAAGGAAACTCCCCCTGTACGTTCTTTGTCAATTTGTCCATACCCAGGTAGTAGAAGGTACAACCCGTGAATCAAAATGATCTATCAGTCCAATTGCGGACCTCGTATAAGTTATTGCTTGTTTATATACATCTCTTATCAGGTCTATATACCAAATAGGAACTCCTCCTTTCCTTAGAATCCTCCACATAATATCTCAATGCACAATATTATAGGTCTTCTTTAAATCGATATAACCATATAAAGGCCTCTTTGAGAACTTCCATTAAACATCAGAGAATGTGTATAGCCTCAAGTGTAGATCTACTAAGCATGAAGTCAAATTGGTTTTTAGCTACTAATGAAATTAATCTCAACCTCTTTTTAGATAATGTCACCCATAACTTTATTATATACCTCATTGATTTAATATCTCTATGGTTTACATAATTTTATATACTTTCCTCACTCTTTTTGAAAAGGATAGATCCTTTAGTCCTGTATAAAGGTACCATAATATTTTTTCTCCATTTATTTGGTATTTTCTACCTTCACATAATAATGTTAAATAACTTCATAAGCTAAGCAATACATTCCCCACACAATATTCTCTAAACATCCATGAGAAGGTCATCAAGTCCACTTCTTTCCTATGCTTCGTCATTTTTAAAGTCTCCTTCACCTCATTCTTTCGAATTAGCTAATATTTTTGAGCTCATAGCAGCTGACCTCGATAACAACATTCTTGAGAAAAAATCAACAAAAACACTTCTTCCACCATGACTTCATATCACTTCCCACTAATACTCTTTCATCCTCATTTTTAATCCTCGTAACTAAAGTGTGATCCTTGGTCCTTCATTCTCGAGTAATAGCTAGATAGAAAATATAGTTGACACCTTCGTTCCAGTCATTTTTCATACACAAATGATCTTAATCATCTATCTTTACTTCAATAACTGCCCTCTTTTCTTCTTTCGTTCTAATCTTACACTCCATCAAGTTTATTTAACAAGAGAGCCATAAAACTTTATCTCTTCATTCTAAGTTTCTCTTATTTAAAACTTTATCTCTTCATTCTAAGTTTCTCTTATACTTCTTCACAAGCTTGCCTCCCTTTGACACACTTAAAACCTTTGTTAAGTGATTAAACTGTCATGCGGAATGCCATAAAGAATTAGAAAATATAAAAGAGGGCATTCATAAGAGTAATAGTTACGAGATATAATAGGAAATGAATAGAAAAAGTTTGCAAATTAAACAAAATATCATTTTCCCTTCGAGGATCCATTCAAGGAACTCCAAGGTACAGGGATGAAAACGATTGTGAATATAGTCATATCCGATCCGCTATCGTATTCTTTTTATACACATTTTGGCATTCGCATTCGTATTTGTTTTAAAATGGATGCGGATATGGATATCACTTTGACATTCGTGAATATTCGCATTCGTATTCGTATATTCGTTCTCATACATAAGTATAGTAATAGATTTATTTATAATTGTGTGTAACAACATTTTATGATTACATTCACCATTGTTGAATAATTGTTATGGAATTAGTATATCTGGTATATCTATTTTATGTCTAAACCATCCTAAACATGTATATTTTAGTTAATCTATTAAAAAATTATGTTATTATTCGTATTCGTTTTACATTCGTATTTGTTGGAGTATTTGGTTGTGCGCTTGTTGTGTTGTAGATGGGTCTTTAGTCCACATCTACCAGTTTGGAGATGTGGAGAATCCGTGGGTGCTATATATAGAGCCCCACACCCCTGTAGTCAGATGAGAAAAAGGAATGCAATATCCGCCCCTTTGAGGGCTTCTCCCGTGGTTTCATCCCGCTCCTTAGGGAGTAGGGTTCCACGTAAAAATCCTTGTGTTCCAAGTTTATCTTTCTGTTCTTATGTTCTGTTTATCATTCCGCTTTCGTATTTCTATTTTCTAACACGATATCAGAGCGGGTTCGATCCTCGAGGAGTTGTTCTTGAATTTTTTTTTTGAGATTCGATTATCAGGTTGTTCTTGAAGATGATTATTATTTTTTCAAGTTCTATCCAAGTTCTTCTAGGGTTTCTGTTGAAACCCTAAATTATTTTCAGTAACATGGAGGTTGGTAATCATGTCCTAGCGCACTGACATAACAAGAGGTGATTCATGTATTGTGGCTCAACATCGCCGCAGCCTCCAGATACCAGACAGGCTGTCGCAAGCAGGCGCATCGACTCGGCTCCCATCGAGCCCTAGGCGGGCCCCAGCAGCCCGTTCAAGCGCGTGCTTCTTCCCTCCTGCACAGGACTCACCCCCAGGCGACCCTCGCGCCCCCAGGCGATGTCGCACCAAACTCGTCGCAATAGCGCATCACGCACTGATCTTCGCGCGCGCACCAGGCGGCGCAGGCTCGCCCACTTGGCATGCCCTTTATCCCTCCATGCAACGGCGGTCGACCCCCTTCATCCCTTCAGCCCTCCAGGCACCCCGACCCCAGCCCCGCTTCTCCTCCCTCGTGCAGGCGGCGCAAGGGTTCTCCCTCAGCAAGGCGGCACCGATCGGGCATCTCCAAAGCCCCATCAAAGGGGCGGCGAGTTCACTCCGTACGGTGCACCTTCCAGACCCGCGAGTCCTCAAAGCTCCAGGCAGAACTCTAATCTCCGTGTGGCGCACCCTCTGACCTACTCCTCCATGGCTTGGTGGTGCCATCCTGGGGCTCGGTGGAGCCCCTTCCCTCTCCGCGCAAGCTTCTCTCAAGTGACAGATCTCCAGGTAGCTCCTCCGCCTCGGGCGCCATAGGTGGTTCCCATTGGCGGCGGCGGCGCAAACAGGAGGGTTTCCAACTGGGAACCCTAGCGATAACGAAGAGACAAAGGGGGCTCGATGGCCCTCTATTAAAAAAAATATTGACGCTTGAGATTCCCTCCACTGCTCACGAGAGGGAAGAGATATTTGTGGGACGTTTTGCAAGTGTGCCCACGACCTCTTGCATATTCGCTACAGGTACAGATCTAATTCAACTCATGTGATAACTCACATAATTCACTTGCAGTTTTGAGAAAAAAAAAAGAAGAGAGAGCAATGAAAAAAAGGGGAGAGGATTTTAATTTTAAAAAAAAAGAGCGTACATACGAAAGCTGTACGTAAAGTTCTAAAAAAATGATGATGAAAAAAATGTTTCAAAAAAATGAAGGGAAAGTCGTATAAAAAAGGCAACGGCTTATTAAAAAAATGTGTGTGTCGGCTATTAAAAAATGGAATGAAAGAAGCCGGGAAGAAAATGCGACAACTTATTTGGTTCTGTTTTCTCCCCATTTCACTTGTTTTCTCCCAACTCGGTCGACGATTGTCATTCCGACTAGTATGGGAGAAAGGGGGAGTATATGTAGAGTACTACAGGCCAGATTCATGAAATTCAGATTCAGATCGTCAAATTCTTCAGTCTCGATGGCCAGACAAATTTTCTAGACTCTAGAGATGATCGGTTGTTCAGACTTGACGATTGGTTCCGAGTCCTCAGTTTTAGACAGGCACGAGTATGCGGCCTTCTTTCAGATGAGCACATATTTGCCATCTTTTGTGTGGTCCCCATCATTCCTGTTTTGTCAGTCAGAGTTTTCATGTGAGCCATAGGGACTCCATAGTAGATGACCATTCCCTATGTCATATTAACTAGGGTTTTCATGTGGTATCATAGGGACACCAGAGTAGAGTACCATTCTCTTTGCTAGATGGGAGAGACCCAGTTCTCCGATGAGGAGACTTTTTCATACTCCATTATCCAGCGACTGTGGACTCCGATGAGGATTGCACTCCACAGCCCTTTTCAATTCAGCCCTTTTCAGAGATGGAGCAGTTGTCTACATGTTGTGGCGGGCCAGAGTACTCTGACGAGGAGACTCAATTTCAGTTGCAGTGACTCTGACAGGCGCAGTTCAGAGCACATGCTCTCCGACGATGAGATCCAGTTGACTCGCACTCCATCCCGTTCGTCCTCCTCACCTACACGGCATGAGAAGCAACGTCCTCGACAGCAGCAGACAGTTGTGCAAGTTAAGTTGATATTGTCGGTAGTATCGTGTATTGTGAGTTGAGTTTCTTTATGTTTGCCCAAGCTGAGCATTGCATGCTCCAGCTTGAGGGGGAGTGTTGGAGTATTTGGTTATGGTAACACAATTTTCACATTCGTCAATATTCGTATCCTCGTTCGTATTCGTATTTTAAAATGGATAAGGATATGATTATACCTATATTCGTATCCGTATCTGATCGTTTTCATCTCTACTAAGGTATCCCTTTCAGAAAACAAACCTTTTGTTAAATTACCGAATAAGAACAAATGGCAACGCAGAATTAAGATAATCATACTAATCTAAGAGAGAGGGAGATACATTAGATCACAGGCTTACTATGTGCAGAAGTTTGACATGTCAAAAACGAATAGAAGGATTCCATCCTTATTTATCAGATTTGAAATGGTATTGATTGAGTATGAAATGTGTTTTATGTAAAAAAACGTCTGTCAGCAAGATTGATGGTATTGATTAAGCATGAGATGGGTTTTATGCAAAAAAATCCTGCCGGAAAGATTGGACCAAACGTAACAAGAGTTAAAATGGGTTCCAATCCCTGACATGCTACTCATTTCGAGACAAAAAAACTATGTTGATTGTAGAAAAAATATATTGCAATAAATCTAAGGACGTGGTAAATAGATGGTTTAGTTGGCAGAGAAAATTGAAGAGGGGGCATCCAGGAGATGTGAATTCGATATAGATGATGATGTTGAAGATCACAACAATGATGATGCATATTTTTGTTATAAATTTGATCATATATGTCCTAAATTTTTTAATGGTATGTGACCTAGAGCTTGATTTATAACAAGCCTTTAGCCCTCGATAATTCATCATTACACATTTAAGAGACCATCAAGGGTTTATCCCACGATAATCCGCAAAGCCCCAAATGATGGGTAAGCCATCTATGAAAAAAGAATAGCAGAACTCGCTATGAGGGGAGAAAAATGTTCCCAAACATTCTAAATGTTATAAAAAGTATCAATTTTTTCCATGTATAACTTATTTTCTTGGTGAATAAAATCAAAAATTGGTGAATAAAAAGTAGAACTTATTTGAGATTATTACATAATTAAACATAACATGAATAAATAGAGGCAATCTATGCTGGAACCACAAAGAACACTACAAGTATTGGTGCAAAGTCCTCCACTACTAGTTCACCAAGTTGTGTGCCAATAGCATTGCCTTGTCAAAGACAAACACAAAATGAGATTTAAAATTGCAAGAAAAACATATACTCTCGCTCGTGCATTGTAAAATCAAGAGCAAAAATCATGCAAAGTCGTAATCTCTTAACAAAGAGATAAGACGTGACATCAGCAGTAAGAAATTTCATCTTATTTTTTATCTATTAGCAGACTCCTATGAGAATGACAGGCATCATGTAACCTGACGTGTGGAGGATCAAGGGTTCATGATCTCAAGGCAAGTAAAAATCAACTCAAACATGAGATCATTGTAAGGGAAGGTGTTGCAACTGAAATCCTTAATTAATTTGACATCGACCATGCCTCTAGAATACAGCACACAAACATGACCAAACCTCCAAAAGACTGTCTTGAGTTCGAGCTAGTTGCATTATTTTGTTCCAATACTGGTCAATGACCACAGAAATGCCTCCAAAAACGGTTACAAATTGGAGGGGGAGAATGAGTGAGGGAGAGAGGGAGAGAAGGAGCGGGTCGGGGGTTGGAGCATCGAGGCAAAGGGGGGAGGGAACGGCCCCCTGTTGCTTCCACTGTGGTGCGGGAGATCACCGTTCGAAGCAGTGCCCTGCGCCGGAGCCGCTCTGCTTCAGATGCGGCGCACTGGGCCATCGTCGGCGTGATTGCTTGGCCAAGGGGCTGCTAAAGTCAAAGGTCGTCACCACGAAGGCTGAGGCGGCGGGTGGGGTCTATCCCACAAGATGTCCCATCTCCTATGGACTTAGCTTCGCATGTCTCAGCCCTCGCCATAGGTGCGACTATCAGTGAAGGGGATGAGGAGGTTCTACAAGAGATACAAGAAGGGGTCCGGGCCACCAGAATCTCCGGTGCACGGATAAACTCTCTTCCTCTTCGTGATGGTGCGGTGTACCTGCAGGACCTGTCTGCTAAGGGGACGATAGAGGTCATCGGAGAGGTCTTCGACAAGTGCTTACCTTAATCGGGGCGTCGAATGCGGAATTCGCGCGAGAAACAGTTGCTCGAATAGAGATTGCCGGTTGTTCAATCTCACCAATTCGTTGCGAGGAGAAAGGAAGGGGGAGAATGGGAAAGCAAAGAGGGGAGAAGAGGAGGAGAACATAGGGCGATCGGTTGCGAAAAACGGACACGCCACCATTAAAATAGACGGGCACTTCACCCCAACCGAATCCTTTTGCAGATGACACATGTTAATAATTTATTGCCTATCTTGCGTCCATGCACCGGAAAATATTCAATACTATTTATACACCTCTTGCTGGGTTTATTTCTAATATAACCTTTCAGCATTGTAACAAACATATCGAGGAGATTTAAATCATAGCAAGAAAGATCCTTCTCGCGCTCGTGATTATAACATGGAGTCAGGAAGATTTTAAATCTTGATTTCAATTTCTTTCGAGATGACGTAAAAAATGAAATAATTTTGAAAATTCTTCAAAATTTCTTTAATTTCAACCAAAATCAGCCCAAATTTGTGAAGGAATGGTCCATATCGACATTTCAATTTCGGTTTTGATGGAGTGTCGAATCGAACACTGGTCGGAAGAATGAATTGTGTTAGTATATCTCAATATGCTACTCCTAAAAGTACGTACATAGACGTATAGAATAGACATAGAGAAAAGGTCATGTGATATCGAAATGCACTACAAAAATTACTTTTAGGGTCTGTTTGGTAAATGGGTTGGGTTAGGTTGGGTTGGGGTATCCACATGTGAATAGTAGTTGTTTGGATAGTTGGGAGGGTTGGAATGAACTGTGATGTGATGCGACATTGATTATGTGTTATATTAATTTTGAAATGATTATAATATGTTTTTATGCTACTTCCTCTCGATCAAATGCTCGTGGTGATCTACCGCTCCTGAGATGAATGAAGTTATATAAAAAAATCAGGAAAAGAGATCATACCTATAGTGGTGTCTACCGGATTTGTATGCCTCTTCTTGTTATTAGATTCATCTGAGGCTGTGCTGAGAGAGTGGTCTTGGATGTGGTTAACTCATCCAGACAATGGTTAACCCGCTCCATCTCTGTTTTGTGTGCTGTCTAGAGCGTGCTCAACATGTCCATGATCTGATTCAGTGTCTGGGCATGTGAAGACATCTCAGACTTAGTGTGGTGACCCTGGCTATCTACTCTCTCCTAGTTAGGAGTATGTTGTTGTGGTGTGTAAGGCTGAGGAGATCTCTGTGGTGTGAAAGAAGATTGGTGTTGCTACTGGTAATGATGTTGTTGTGAATATGTAGCAGGATACTGAAAAGAATGTGGTCTTTGATATGTGTGCCGGCGAGACTGTTGTTGCGCGTAGTGCTAGCGGTGCTAAAAATGGAAGCGTCCATGCTATGGATGACTATATTGCTGTTGTTGCTGGTGATGTACGCTCTGAGGAGTAAAGTGTGGTGAAGGCTGAACATGAGCGTACCATATCCCGTTGATCTCAAGAGTGGCCTGAGAATCAACATCAACCTCTCCAGGTCTAGTGATCTAACTTGAATCAGCATTGGATGGATCCTCATGTCAATCAATCTGCGGAGTCTCAGTAGGCTGAACCAGCTCGCTCTGAACAAACTGTATCTGACAGGTGGGAGGAGCGGGTAAAGATCTCTGAATAGGCTGAGAAGTGGAAGAAAGAGTGTGAGACTGCTGGTACTGAAGCTGCAACTCAGTCACCTTCTTCGTCAAATCACTCAATGATGAATATGTGATTCATCACTCTAAAAGTTGAAAATAAAGCTTTGTTCCAAAGTAATTAGCTGCATATTTACACTTATATTGCATAATTAGCATTCATGCATGTGTAAATAATATATGCATTTTAGCATTCATGTTTGCATTAAATAAGGAGCCAAATTCACTTGTAAATATCCACATGTATATTAGCTAAAATCACATATTTGTAATATATTTTATACTAACTTCAAATCCAATAAAACCAACTCCAAATGCAAATATTAGTAACACTAATAAAAGAAAAATATCAAAAAATACTAACTTGTAAAATTGTCAATAAAAACCAAATCCAAGTTTAAGACCAAGAACCTTAAAATGCACATATCTCTCTCATACAATGTCCTATTTAGGACTACTCACTTTTATTGTAATATACATTCAAAGACCTTCAAAACAAGACTAATTTCATAAAAGCGAAGATTGTATGCAAAACTTGGGTTTTGGGCCCCTATTGTGTAGTGTACATATTGACCATAATACCCTCCTTTTATCTTTTTATTTTCTTAATTACTAAAAAAAATCCAAAAAATAGATTATGTTGTAAATATTTCTTTCATAGTTTTTGTAACTTTATTTTTTATTTTTCTTGAATTAGAAATGGCAAAAAAATTGTAAAAGATAAAAATACGGTGTTTTATAGCTATACGATATCACACAAAAATACTTTTTATGCAGATGACTTCCTTTAATTTTCAATCCTTCATAAAAGTTGTAAATCTCGTCGAGACGAGCAACTTTCATGTTGACCACTTTTTGATTTGACATTTTTTATATTTCTTTTTTATTTTTCTTTCAATTTAAATTTGGATTTTTAGGGAGCGACACGTGGCAGCTCCTAGAGTCGCTACGTGTCAATTATTTTTTTTCATTTTTTTCTTATTTCATTTCATTTTATTTATTTATTTAATTTATTTTAGTTAGTTTATTTAATTATTATTATTATTATCTTAAATAATTAAAAATAACATGCAACGTGGCCTCTCCCGAGCGTGCCACATGGCACATCCTTCTTCCATCAGTCTCATCACGTGCGACGCACGTGATGAAGCCCACTGTCCCCTTCCATCTGCAAGACCTGTGCGCTGGGCCGCAATCACTCGCCCCACTTCGCGTGGCAATGCTCTACATGATCCATCAGCAACTGCCTCTGCATCTCTCGCCGGTCAAGCATGGCTTCGCATCCTGCGCCTCCAACGTCCTCCACCTCGCCTGCTCTCCCCGCGACCCACTCGCCAACCGTCCTTAAAAACCTCGCAGCTCGCCCCTTCATAGAATCATCCGCCATTCTTCCAATCGAGAAGAAGAGGGCCCAGCTCTGAGATTCCACCGGTGACAGCTCCGGAGTCCCATTGAGTAACGACAACCTATCTTTAGGCGAGGGCCGGCAAAGGCATCTTTGTCATTGCAGCTGCGTCCACACACTCCTGAGCTCTGTACCGTCGTAGCGTCAAGTAACTATCGAGGGCCATTCCAAGACCCATCCCCAGGCGCTCGTTCATCCCCTTCCAGGTGAAGAGGACGAACCCGAGACCAAGATGCCTAAGAAAATCCAGACGAAGAGGGACAACGAGATGATCCTATGCATCAAGTCCTTGCCCGTTTAGTTAGATTCGAGCAGCTGAATGTGGATATTATGGCTAGGATGAGACATGTAATTGAGGCAGGTGGAATAGATAGACCAATGGTATATGCCTACAACCCAGTTAAGAATGAGATGCATAGTTGGCTCGTAACTGAGGTACCCCCAGAGGCATTTGAGCTGAAGCCCCATTTCCTTAGTCTGCTACCGAAGTTCAATGGAAATGCTACAGAAGACCATATGCTTTCTTAAGAGACTTCGAGTTGGTGTGTAACAACCTTAGCCATCCTAGGGCTGGACAAGACTACATCAGGCTAAAGGCTACCCTGTTTGCCTTAGGAGATAAGGCTGCCCATTGGCTAAAGAATCGCGGGGTTAGATGCACAACCTGGAGGCAATTCAAAGATTTATTTTTAAAGAAGTTCTACCCACTCAATAGGACTAACCAGATGAGGACGAATATCGCTAGTTTTTCCCAAGGCACCAACGAACCATTCCATGAAGCCCGGGATAGATTCAATGACTTGACACAAAAATGCCCCTGCCATGGTATTACCAAGGCGATCTTAGTCCATACCTTGTTCTGTGGTATGACCCCAGAAATGCAGGGTTAGTGAGTGCAGCATGTGGAGGTAGCTATATCAATAAGAACAAAGATGTCGTATGGAAGATCCTAGAGCAGATGGAAGAAACATGCAGATCTCAAGCCACCAGGGCCTATCAGGTGTCTTCCTCAAGCATATCTAATGAGAAACCTAGGAGGACTGTAACGGATCTGACAAATGACCTAATCCCTAGTATGGGGAAAATAGCTGATAAGCTCACCATGGTAGAACAGATCCACAAGAGGGTCACTGATCTTGAGGCGCTTTCACGATTGCCGAAACAAGTGGAGGAATTAACTGAAAATGTAGCCAAGATATGACTACCTGCCCCTTCTGCACCACTTGTACCTATACATCGAGTTCATCTAGTATAGGAGCAGGTACAGAGGCCTAAGAGCAGCTGGGTTAAGGAGCAGGAGTACACTCAGCAGGAGCAGCACGCACCCCCACAGGTGGAGTCATTCTACGAGGAGCCTCCACATGTGTTTGATATCAATGGGCTGTGGTACAACCATGACTCCGTCGGCAGACAGTCGGGGATAGGGAATGGTCAGCAATACCAACCTTCCCTAGCTTACCAGGAAACCAGCTCCGTTCCCACACCATGATTTGTACAGTCCCGACCAGGACAAGGATACTAGCCTCAGCAGCACCAGCAGCAGCGTACATACCACTCAGGCCAACAGGACCCTCCACCACCTTACATTGCACAGTCCCACCCGCAACAGTACCGGCAAGCCAGCAGGGCCAATATAGACATCAGAATCACTTATCCTCTAGTCAGCAGCAACATACCCCACCCACTAGTGAGTTGGAGTCCCTCACCTTGGCCATCCAAACTTTGACTGATAGCGTTCATCAGATACAGAACGATTACCTTGACATAAGAACAGATTTGAACCGTGTCTCACGCCTCCAGGATCAGCAGATGGCACCAAAGGCCCCAATTTCCTGCCCAGGTTCAGGCCAACACCAATAGCCTGAATCAAGGTCAGCATTAACCACGAGATCATGTATATTATTCATATTATTCTCTATCTGAACACAAGATCCTTTCGCACGATAATGTTAGTCATATGTCCCTAAAGAGCGGAAGGACTGTGACCGTACCTGATCGGACGCGGGTACATGAGGAAGACGTCACCAAGTCTCTACTTGAGGAGAGCTTGGAGTCAAAGTAGCAGCATCCCCACCACCATCACCAACATCATCAGAATAAGAGGATTTCAAAGTCTTCAAAACACCATGGTAAGAAGAAGGAGAGGAGCACAAGCAATGAATCAAGCGAGCCTGATGAAGAGCCCGTACCTCCATCTGAGGAGGACGCAATAGGAGTAGCAGTAGATGCACCACATGTTTCATTTCATGAATTTCTTTCCAGTCCGAGTCAGAGTAAGTGTCAGAGTCAGAGTCCTAGTCCTGTACAGAACTCAGTTTCCTGTTTGAATGAGAACATTTCAGTTTCAGAATCTGAGTTGTCATCAATAATCCCTTTCCCACGTGCCCTTAAGGATGGAAAGAAGAAATCCAAAAAAATCCAAAAAGATGACCCTGAGATGGCAGAGTTTAGCAATAAATATATCAAGGTCACAATTCCCTTCGATAAGTATGTGAACATGACACCTGCATTTCAGAAGTACCTTAAGGTGAGATGCATACCTACTAGGGTCAGCAGGAAAACTAGAAGCTATGCTGAGAAGCACGTTTTGTCAGTAGCCACCACTTGCGCCACCAAGAATGTGTTTCCAAGGACGCGAAGGGACATGGGTTCCCATTATGCAGTGAGTCATGTCGATGACACTGCATTTGCACGCACTCTCTTAGATAATGGATCTTCAATCAATCTGATGCCAGCAGCCCTCTACGAGCAGCTAAATCTAGGATACCTTAGGAAATCCAGAGCTCTGCTATAGTTTGCAGACAAGTCCACTGAGAGGTCCAAGGGAGAATTGGGGAACATTATCATCCATGTCGAGGGTCAGGATTACATGGTGGACTTTACAATCTGTGATATAGAGACCCCTCGAAATTGGAGAGATTCTCATATCATTCTCGAAAGGCCCTTTCTTAGAACAGCAGGAGCCCTATTTGATTATAATATCTAGAAAATTCAGTTCCAAACTCCAGGAGGAGATGAGGAACTTGAGATGAAGCAAATAAGGTGGCAGAGGCCAAGCTCCGAATCTAGCACCGAGTATACTTCATCAGACACATATTGTGTTCATGTAGACACCGTTGGGCCATGTAGATAGAACCCAGCTAGTACCGATGAATCCCTCTCCGCTAGAGAGAATCTTGTACATGAGACAGCTTGCGAGATCCTTAGGAACGAACACAACGCAGATCCTACAGAGAATGCATCCCCTACATCTTCGATGACATAGAGGCCCAGCTGGGACTGTCAGTCCTTCCCTCTTTAGGACAATCAGAAGATGAGGATGATGAGTCGGACATGGCTTTCGCCGATTGCTTGTATACTTTTGACGATCCGACTCCAGAGCTGAGTCAGTTGGCGGCAGTTACTTTAGAGACAGATCCAGCCACTACCAACACAGAGTCAGAATCGATTGAGCCAGATTTTCTCGATGACCACACTTTACCTGAGCTCAAACCATTGCCCACAAACTTGAAATATACCTTCCTTACAGGACAAGAGAGAAAATTTCCGGTCATCATCAGTTCACGATTGACCGAGGAGCAGGAATCTCGCTTGCTAGAGACCTTGGAGAAAAATCGCAAGGCAATAGGCTGGAGCATTTTCAATCTCCAAGAGATAAATCCCGCTTTGTGTTCGCATCATATCTACCTTGAGATTGAAGCAAAACCCTCTCGTGAATTCCAACGCATGTTGAATCCAAATTTACTAGAGGTAGTGAAGAAAGAAATTGAGAAATGGTACGATGCAGGTTTTATTTATCCCATCTCCGATTCCAAGTGGATGACACCTATCCATGTTGTCCCGAAAAAGTCGGGAATTCAGACAACCAACAATGAGGATGAAGAGGTGATCGTGACATGAGTACCCACGTCATGACGTGTCTGTGTGGATTACAGATGCTTGAATGACACGACTAAGAAGGATCATTTTCCCTTACCCTTTATCGATCAGATCTTACAAAAATTAGCGGGAAAAGAATTCTTCTGCTTCTTAGATGGGTTCTCGGGCTACAATCAAGTAGCTATCGCTCCTGAAGACCAGGAGAAAACCACATTCGCATGCCCTTTTGGTACCTATGCTTTCAGGTGCATGCCCTTTGGGTTATGAAATGCTCCCAATACATTTCAAAGATGTATGATTGTTGTATTCACCGAGATGGTCGGTGAATTCCTGGAAGTCTTCATGGATGACTTATCGGTCCTCGGTGATTCCTTTTATTCATGTCTTAGGTATCTGGACCGAGTCCTCAAACGATGGTGTGAGGTAAATCTGGTGCTCTCCTGGGAGAAAAGTCACTTCATGGTGACGGAGGGCATTCTGTTGGGACATGTCATCTCCAAGAGAGGAATGGAGGTTGACCCTGCCAAGGTGGATGTGATCAGACGACTCCAACCACCAACCAACATCAAATAGTTACAGTCATTCCTCGGGCATGTTGGATTTTACAGAAGATTTATCAAAGATTTTTCAAAGATTGTCCGACCGCTAACTGAGCTTCTAGGCAAAGACGTAGAGTTTATTGTTGATCACAAATGTCTTGATGTCTTTAAGCAACTTCAAGGTATGATCATGGATGCCCTAATCTTACAAGCCCCAGATTGGTCTCTTCCTTTTAAGATCATGACGGACGCCTCCGATTTTGTTGGTGGGGTTGTGTTAGGACAGAGGCGGGACAATATCCTATTTTCTATACACTACGAAAGCAAAGTCTTGATCTCACTCAGTGTAACTATACAATTATCGAAAAAGAGATGCTTGTGGTAGTGTTTCCCCTTGGATAAGTTTAGATCTCATATCATCGGATTTAAAGTGATTGTGTTCACATATCATACAACATTGTGGTACCTAATGGAAAAGGACGCTGACGGTCTGGAATTGCGATGTGTTAAAGATGTTGTTTATTTGTTGTTCGCTTAAAAAAATAATGATTTGTGTCGTTTCGTTGTAGGCGGCAATCGGAATCGGTCAACCACACAAAATATTTGTCAATTTTAATGAATGTGGTTTTATGTTTATTTTACTTGGACAAGTCCTAAGGTCAACACAATGAGGCAAAGGAACAACCTATAATTATGTCTATCAAAATTCGTGCGTGGTTTTGAGGCAGTCTTTTTTTGGAATTTTTAATGTAATAAAGGATGCAAAATTGCAATTTCAGCCTATTTTAGGGACTAAAATGTAAATTACACTCAAACGATGTCCGAAAAATATGAAACTTGGCTGAGATTATAATTATGACAAAATGAATGCACTGTAATTTTTTGGAATTTTTGGATGCAATATGATTTTTTTATCAATTTTCAAATATAAACAGAATGAATTTCAATTTTTAATTATAATAAATAATAAAACTTATTATTTTCAAGAGATAAAATTATCTAAGATCTATCACTAGGTAATGGACCTCAGAAAAATCCTAAACCTCGAAAATACTAGTTTCAATACATATTAAAAATCAAATATTAAAATATACAAAATAATTTTTACAGGGCAAACTATGCATGTAAATGTGATTTTGTTTTTGGTATAATGTCAAGCACAATTAATTCTATAATATTTGATTTTTCGGGAATTTTTAGAGCAACGGTTAATCAAATAAAAATTTCAGAGAAAAAAAAGGCAAATGCGCAATTTTCTACTGAATAATTATTATTGATTAACCAATGATCATAAAAATGTCCATAATACGTCAAAATGTAGAGAATTAAATGACAAATATCATGCTATTTTTCTAATAATAAAATAATGTCATGTAGATGTCTAAACTCATTGGGAAACACAGTGGTCTTTATGCAAATAATAAATATATAAATAAATAATGAAACTGTAATTACCGTAAAGTGGGGGGAACTGTCTGCAAAATGACCAATAGGTCACGTGCCAAGCACGTGACCTTGGTCGGTGAGGGCCGGCACAAAAAGGAGAAAGGCCAGGGGGCTCTGTAAATAACCCAGGGTACGTGCAACACACGTGACCCTGGGATGACATAAGCGCTGACGTCCCCCCCCCCCCCCGGGACGCACGTGCCTCGCACGTGCGTAGGGGGTCGTGGGACTGCCCCCGGCGGCGCGGCGGAGCGAAGCGGCGAAGGAGGGTCGTTCCTAGCTTGCCCGGGTGACGGTGGTTGTTGAGACGGAGGACGGCGAAGGGAGCGCCCGACCACGGAGGTTGCTCCTAGTGGAGCTCCGGCTGTTTCAGTGTCTGGGGCACGAACGAAGCATGGCAGAGATGCTTCAGTTGTGGTTGGATGTCGTAGAAGATCGTGGCGATGAAGTCGAAGATGAGGTGAGCAGCAAGGTGGTCGATGAAGGACAATGAAGTCGATGGAGTCGGAGGCGGTGAAGTTGATGATGTAGTCGATGCGGTGTCGAAGACGACGGTCGTCGATGTTGATAGCGGTGGCTCGACGGAGCGCGAAGGGGCCGGAGCTGGGCAGAGGCGACAGGGAAGCGCTGTGGGCTGCAGCGGCGTCGGGGAGGACGTCGGATCTCGCCGCAAATGAAGGCCCTTCGGGCTGTCACCACCGAAGGGTTCTTGAATGAAGTACTCGGTAGATGATCGACGTCTGGAGGTGGAGGTGCTCTTAAATAGGGTCGAGGGAGGCCTCTGGCGATGGAAGGTTGGGTGCGATTGGATTTGACGGAGGATCCGAGGGAGATGGGAGTGGATTCGGGGGAATCGCGGGTGGAAGGAGATGTGATGAAATTTGAAGAGATGCGGCAGCGACGACGAGATTTGATTGGCGAGAACGTCGGCGAAGATCGCGGGGACTAGCAGCGCTGAAATCTCGGGGATACGGCAGGCGGCGAAGATTCTGAAAGGGGGAAGGTGCTGGGGAAGACGACGGTGCTGGGCCGTCCGATCGACCGAGATCGGACGGCCTCAGCGATGACACGTGGCGGTGAATAAAGGGGGAAGGGGAGCGCACGTGCTTGGCACGTGCCTGGGCGGCACGTGCCTTGCACGTGCGGGCTCTTTAAATTTTTTTATAAAAATGATTAATAAAAATGCGAAAAAAGGCTGACACGTGGTGGCTCCAGGAGCTGCCACGTGTCAGCACCATAAAAATCCGAAAATAATTACTTTATAAAATCAACAAGAAATAGCAAATGGCCTCGTATTGAAAAAGTTTCTTCGCAAAAATTGCTCGTCTCAATGAGAATACAACTTTCATGAAGACATCAAAACCAAAATCGATCAAATGTATAAAGTGAACTTTTGGGGTATCCCATATACATCGAATACCTTGATTTTTGGGTTTTATAATTTTTATGTCATTTTTAAACTAGATAAAAATATGGAAAAATATGGTAAAATCAAAGATAAATATTTACACACTAATCTAATTTTTTGTATTTTTATTAATTAAGAAAAAGAAGAAATAAAATAAAATATGAAAAAGACTAATTTTGTACACGTAGTTAGTGAAGACTCGGACTCAATTTGTTTCTTTGATTTCAAGCTTAATTTCGATTTGGATTGTTGTGCATTTTAATAACACTTTTATCAAAGAAGATAAATGAAAAATAAATGAACTAAAATAGTTTACTTATGTACATAAAATAATAGGTCAAAAACCACTAAAATACAAAATGTACATAAGAGGCCCAAAACCCAATTTTCACATATGAGCTCTGATTCACTTGAACTTGATCTTGTTTTGAAGGTAATAGGATGTACATTAGTTCAAAAGTGAGTAGGATTAAAATGGACACTGTATGGGGGAAGATATGAGGTTTTTAGTCTGGAAATCCTGAAACTAGGGTTTGGGTTTTTGGTCCACTTATTTGGGTTAGTGATTTTTTTTTGTATTTTTATTTATTCTTGTTAGTGATATGTACATAGTGGAGTGGTTTTGGATCATTCGGAGTTAGCATGAATGAGTTAAAAATCAAGGAAATTAGGCTTTTTACATATCATATTTGGCTTGGATTTTTGGCTTCTTATTTTGTGCAAAAATTAGTGCTAAGATGCAATTCTTATGAAAACATGCATGAATGCTAATTATGAAGAACAAATGAATAAATGCTGATGATTTTGAGGGATTTGAGCTTAATAAATGAGATTTAGAGTGATGAATCCGAGATTCATCAGACGCGAAGGCACGTCTTCTTAGGTGGATTTTACGTATCCAGGAATTTGACTTGGACATCAGAGATAAACTTGGAAAGAAGAACGTAATAGCTGATCACCTCTACCGTCTCAAAATTCTTGATACTTCTGATGATACACCTATTCGAGACCCCTTTCCAGACGAGTCGGTTTTTGTTATCGACTCACTCCCATGGTATGCCAATATAGTGAACTATCTTGTCTCTAAGAAAGTCCCCGAAGATTGGCCCAAGAGCAACATAGACCAACTCAAGTCGGATGCAAGACATTACCATTGGGAGGATCTGGTCCTTTTCTTTGAAGGACCGGATTGTGTCTGGAGGAGGTGTATTCCTCAGGAGGAATATCATAGTGTCCTTGCTTTTTGCCATAGTCTGGAGGCAGGAGGACACCACTCCAGGAAGAGGACCGCATGGAAGGTTTTACAATGTGGCTTATTGACGAACCGCAATTTCACCCTCTTAATAGTGCGGAATTAACTACTTCCGTTGCAGTCGGGTAAAATCGAGTTAGTCAAAAACCACTTCGAAATAATGAATCAAATTAAAGGCAAAGCGATCGAATTTATACTTTGCTTGGGCAAGCCGAAGGTCGAACTTAGGGACACGAGCCTCTTAAGCGTACATTTAGACTCTTACTACTTGAACTAAGCGATGAATTAAAGCTTCATAGGTCAATGAATGCATGAAGACACGATGCACTAATAAACATGAGAAATACATTTTTTATTAGATTTTTTATATGCAAGGAAAATGTAAAATGAGAATAATGCAAATATGCCCAGATTACATAGAAGTAATGAATTACTCAATTTTAGAAAGGAGTCATGAAGCTATTTCCATTTACAAGCTACCCAATGGCACGAAAATCATTGAATAAATGACACTATATAATTAGGTTTAGTCAATAAAATTGAATGTGACAAAATAGAACAATAGTTATGCCATTAGAAAGAGAATTAAACAAGCTTCGAAATACCACTGAAATCAACTCGATCGGAGCTAGGATGCTCAAGATATGCAAGAATGAAACCAGGGGCATAAATGCAAGAAAAACATGAAAGTAAATAACAAACAGGTCCATGTAAGGACTAAAATGCAAATAAAATAAACACAGGGTCTTCCCTGTAATTTACCCACACACTTAGGGGTATTTTTACAATTATTAGAACCCGTAAGAGTCTGAATGCAAATTACCCAAGGCTCACGTCGGTTACATGTGGTGTATGGACCTGTCTGTAATTTGGAGAAGATCCAAGGGTATCCCTGCAAAATACCTAGCTAGTTACGTGACGGTCACGTGATGGCTAGGTTCGGGTGGCTTGCAGTCTCGGAGGAGGCTCAGATTTGCTTCGGCTAGGCTCGGGTGCTCCTCGAAGGCTCGGTGAATGTTCATGTAAGTATTTCCATCCTCATTTCCTTTATTATTTTATATTATTAAATGGCATTTTTCTTGTCTTGGTCATATCTATTTTTTTACTACAACATCTTACCATCACCACCATCATCTTCTCATTTGCATTCCCTGTTTAACAAAATAAAAAAATCAAAAAAGTAAATCAAAAAATTTTTGCCTCACAACAGTAAAAAAATTTAGAAAAATAAAAAAAAGCAGGGACGCAAGCGGTGTTCGCCCGCCACCTCCAGGTTGCCTGCGTCGTCGCTGACCGTCCGCATCTTCCCCGCTCCTCCTATCGACCATCGCCGAGCCTGCCGCCAGACTAGGCGCAGCCCCTCAACGCCGCAGTACCTTAGCCACCTCGCGGGTTTCGCCCCCCCCCCCCCCCCCCGCTTCCTCCTCCACACCTCCATCGTGCGGCCACGTGCGCGCCCCCATCGCGGACCCTCGCCGCCCGCATCCTATGCCACCTCCGCCATCAAGGTCAGCCGCTCTCCTCAGCCGCCCCGCAATTTTCATCCAGTCGCGGCCGCCCACCAGGTCCACCTTTACATGGGGCCTCACCCAGTCCCTCTCCTCCTCCCCGTGATAGGGGGAGGACCGATCGAGGCGTGACAAGACGGTGGCTCCTGGTGACGATCCCTGGCCATGGTAGGCCAGGATTGCGGTGGTTCCGCCATGCCAAACTGCTTCTCGTATCCAGGGAAGTCCGGCGATGACCTCGAGCTTCTCAAAGAAGCTCAAGACTAGGCCTCGATCCACCATTCTAATAGAAAAAGGAGAGAGTTTGGAGTGTTTTGTTGGTGACAGCGGCTAAGCGTCCTCCTCAAGCGACGACCTCCTTCTGGCGAGACCCGTGATGACCGTCGTCCCCGCGTCACGAGCTCTCCATTGAGCTCGCATAGCTTCTCTGATTTTTATTTCACCAATCAGATCGAAGCCACGACAGGAGTCCAGCGTAGCTGCTCTGCAAATCCGGCGAACCTCAGGTAAGTATTTCTTCTCATTTCCCTTGTTATTTTATTTTATCTAATTATTTTTTCCCTTTTTGTTTCACCTCACCAATTTTTTTACCATACCACCTTCATCACCACACATTCATATTTGCATTATTTATTTTCTGTCTGATAAAATAAAATCTAAAAAAATCAATTCACATCACAGAAAAAAATAAAAAAAAAAGAAATTGCAGGAGGACGGCCGCCAGCGGGCCCTTCCAGCACCGTCGCCAGTAGTGGCGCTCCTCCGCGCCGCCCCTCCCCGCAGCAGCAGACGGTTGCCCCCATCCTCCTGTCTGTGCCACCGCTCCCTGTCTAGGTGTGGTTGTTCCTCCTCTGTGCGCGCTCCTCCACCTTCGCACGCGGCCGCCCCGCGCCCCTCCATCGCGACACCTGCTCCTCCTCCGCCAAGGAGCAGCCTGCCGCCAAGACTGCAGCCCTCTCCCGCCAGCCCACGGTAGTGCCCCGCCTCATCCTCCGCCATCGTATGCGGAGACCGCCAACGCCGCCCAACGGCGGTCCACCCCTTCCACCTGCGTCGCCCCTCCCAAGTCGGTGCCCTAGCCACCTGCGCACGAAGAAGAAGAGAAGGTTTTTTTTTCATTTTTTTATTTCTTTAAAATTGCATTTGTTTTATTGTATGTTTTTAATATTACAAAAAGATCAATGTACATAGTTGTTTGTAAAGTTTTAAATTTCTGCTTTACAGAAACACCCCTGTATTTACACGTTAATTTGGACCTCAATATTGCATCATTTATTTCAATGAAAAATATCATGGTGTTCAGCAACTAATTTTCTACCATTTAGCTATTTATTTGTATTTTGTGATCTTTGGGTAGTTAATTAAAAATATTTAACTGAAATATTTTATATTTTACCCAACCTGTGCTCTTAAATTGATACTTTACATATGCTTGCTCCAAAAATAATGAAAAAATTAGGAATGATGCCTTGAATCGTGATTTAATTACTAGCTAAATTTCATCTTAATTGGAGCTATCCCGTGCCTTAAATAAATTATAGAGTTATTTTTTTAAATGATTTTTAATTAAATCCATAAGCATTATTTTTGTGAAATTTCAACTATCCTAGATTGCTAATAAAAATACCTTCTTGAGATAATCCGCACTTTGGATAAATTGGTATTGTGGATTTATTAAAAAGTAATTACTTACTGTCTCTTTATTTTCACTAAAAATCCATAATAAATTCACATTTTGTAGAAAAATTCCAAAAAAATTATTGTAGCCTCATTACATCATGTTTTATTTCCAGTAATGTTTTCATAATTTTTGCATCCCGTTTGTGTGAAAAAGTGCAAAAAAACCCATAAAAAGTGTTCGTAAATGCAAATATGCCCAGATTATATAGAAGCCAGGAGCAATAAATATTACTCAATTTCAGAAATGAGTCATGAAGTTATTTCCATTTACAAGCTACCCAATGGCACGAAAATCATTGAATAAATGACACTAGATAATTAGGTCTGGTCAATAAAATCAAAAGTGCCAAAATAGAAAATAGTTATGCCTTAGAAAGAGAATTAAACATGCTCTGAAATGCCACTAAAATCAACTCGATCGGACCTAGGATGCTCAAGATATGCAAGAATGAAACCAGGGGCATAAATGCAAGAAAACAAGAAAATAGATAACAAATAGGTCCATGAAAGGACTAAAATGGAAATAAAATAAACAAAGGACCTTCCTTGTAATTTACCCACATGCACATGGGTATTTTTGCAAATATTAGACCTTCAAGGGTTTGAATGCAAATTACCCTAGACTCGCATAAGTTTCACGTGGTTTTTAGACATGTCTGCAATTTGGAGAAGCTCCGAGGGTATCCCTGCAAAATACTTGGCCAGTCACGTTACAGGCACGCGATGGCGAGGTTCGGGTCGCTTGCAAGCTCGAGGAGGCTCGGATTTGCTTGGGCTAGGCTCGGGTACTCCTTGAAGGCTCGGCGAAGGTTCGGTCAAGGCTCGGTCACGGCTCTGGCTCAAGAGAGGCTCGGAAGAGGTTCGGTGGACCCAAGCTTGGAGGTCTGGTGCTACCTTCCCTCGCTGACATATGGAAGACCAAGGACCGCCCGATCATCGAGTGACGGTAGCTGGAAGCTGCGGACGGTGACGACGTGGATCCTCGTAAGCCGTTAGATGACCACCGGGGTGGTGCATCCAATGGTAGTTGTACCATCCTCATCTTCTGTGTTAGACGGCGGAGTCAGGCCTCCGGCGATGGGCTTCGAGCTCCGCCACTCATCTCCTACGTCGATGAAGACCCCCAGCTGCTCTTGACCACCTGGAGATCAACCTTGAAGCACGGTGGAGCATCTGGGACATCTGGAGGGAGTAGAGGAAGCCTGTATGCCGGATGCAAAGCTGCTTGAAAGAGCTCCGACAAGGACTCCGGCCAATGAAGAAGATCCTGCAATGTTAGCGCGAAGACAAGGCGCGGTGGATGAAGTGGAAGCCTGACGAAGAGAAGAGGATGGAAGCTTGGTTCTCTTCTTCGATGAGATCAGAGAAGAGATGGGTCGAAATGGTAGAGGTTACGGAGGAGAGAAGAGGTGATCTAAGGTTTGCACGAAGATGGGGGTGAAGAGATGAAACTCGGGCGATGATTAATGGACGGTGGCAATGAATGAGGAAACCTAATTAATTATGAGAAAATCAAAGAAAAAGCAAAAGGAAGATCGGAGATGCTTACCTGGTTATGACGAAACGAATGGCTTGTGCTTGGGGTTCAAGGCGAACCCCAGGTCTTCACTGAACTCCATTAGCTGATTGGAGCAGCTCGAGCGGAGGCGGAGCTCTACGACGCAACCTCGAGAACTACGGGTCTCACCGGGGATCGAAAGTCGTCATGGCACCTGCAATCGCACCTCTCCCTGTCACGGAGAGGTGGAATGGGTCTGGGCCTCTCCCCTCGTAAAGGTGGATGAAGATGGAATGGGGTGGAGATGAGTTATTTGAAGGGGGCTCTGATGGTGGGCGACGGACTTTGCGGAGGTGATAGGGGGCTAATTAGAGGGAGACATGACGCGAGTGGGAGACCGCGAGGAAGGTGGATGATCAGGCTGTGTCGTGGGGTGCTCAGGTCGTGGAAAAGATGACCGACGAGGCGAGGAAAATGGAAAGGGGGAGACAAGTTGGAGATGTAGGTGACATGTGCGAGGCTTATCTGAAGGTAGAAGAAAGGTTCTCGGTCATTGGATCTTACGATCCAACAGCTAAGAAGAGGGCGCTTAAGTGTGGTTGAGATTAGATCCGGGTTTGGCGACATCAAGCGCTAGGATAGCGCTACGTGGTAAGCTGAGAGAGAAGAGCTAGCGGACGGATGTGATTCGATCTAGGATTGATCGAACGGCCATGAAATGAAGCGGAAAAGAGCAGTTCGGATGTAAAGAGAGAAAATCGATCGGATGGTGATGGAGTTAGACGCGTGGCGAGAAGAGGTTTAGGCACTGGTGGACGGCTGTGATGGAGTCTGAGGTGGATCAGGTGGCTAGGAACTGTTGCGGTATTGGACAGTGAGATGGAGGGCTCCAGAAGACCATCAATGGCTGTTGGCGCCTACGTGTGGCAATAGGCGATGCGGCCATGTGGCACAACCAGAAGGGGCCACGTGGCCCAATCAGATTATTCAAAAGAAGAAAGTGAAATATGAGGGAGAAGGAGGCCGAATTTGTAAAAACTAAAAACATGAAAATTGTAGATCTCGATGAGATATACAAGTTTCATGTTGACCAAAAACGGCGACGAGGTCAAACAAAGGGAGAAATATTTTTACGAGCATTTGTAAAGGCTTAAAAACAGTACGATTTTATTTTTGTTTTTTTATTTTTAATTTATTCCATGACTCTGTTATAAACAAGGACTTGTCTGGTTTTTATTGGCACTTGGTCTAAGATATGGGATTAATAACCGCGAATTATGACAATAAAATTGGGTTTCATCAACCCCCTATACTTAGACTATGCTCATCCCCGGGCATCTCAAAAATGAATGAGCTGGATTAACCCCCATGTGCATTTGCGTACAGGATCTAATCTGTTCAAGAACTCTCAATTTTAGAAATCCAAAATCTCATAGCTCAACCCAGCTTTAATCAAGAGGCATCCAATTCCTCTAGTTTTCCAGACTCTCTCTGGTATACATATAAACTAAGGATATGAACTTAAGTGTTGACTGCATTCACGAGAGTAGAATCGCAACGTCACCTAAGGTCCTGGTCCAAGAAATTCTCCAAAGGACCCAATCCTCAACACTAGGGAATAAATCAAATCTTGCATCCAATCCACCATCTCTTTAGCTGTCAGACTTAAAAGTGTAGATGGAAGGCTAGTTGATGGAGGGTTTAGGATTGTGTCATTTCTTCTCCCTCTCATTAGAATAAGGATCCTCTCGAGTGCCTTATTAACTCAACGCAATTTTTTGGTGTTGATCAGTGCGTCTGTCAAGAGAAGTTAGAGCCGTCTGCACTTGTTTTCCTGGGAATACACCGGGGTGTGCCTTTTTTGAGTACCTATCATACCTTCTACACCTAGACTTGTAGCATTTACGATGCAGAGTCCTTTTTGGTGCAAGCCCGACTCCTGGCCCTAATAGCGGTGGTCCAAGTGGACACTTTGAAAATGGTTGGGAGTGCTTGCCTTTGGTGGAAGCTCTTTGATGTTTGGCTTTGTGGAATGAGAGCTTTTCTTTCAACAATGTTTTTTCTTTGATTTGTATTATTTTTGTTGGCTAGCTCCACTGCTTTTACCAAGAGTTGGCGTACACTGATAACTAATTTTTTCATTATTTCACACCCTAGCACTTAGGTCAATGTCAAGAGGTTAGTACAAGAACCAAGTTCTCAAACTGGCTAGAAGTTGCTGACACTCAAGTTTCATGAAGCCTTCAATGATTTTATCCCATCCTCGAGCATCATAAGATCAAATCCATACTTGAATCCCTCATCGCAGTCCCTCAAGTGAAAAGTTAACTCATCTCATCGAGATCGCAGTCGTGCATGTGAAGTGCTGATCATATTCTTAAGGTAGGAGACTAGGCACGCAAGTCGGGCTAATTAGGGAAATGTGGATATTTAAGTCTAAGACCCTGATGGCTAAGGTCGGTTAACCTAAAATCTCAAGACCTCATAAACTGAGTGTTTTTAAACATCACGAATCCTGTGTGGAAGTGACAAATGTAGGGGATTTATTCCAACTCCTTCATTCAAGTTTTGATTTTTTTTCAAAAAGTTTTATGAAGACTTTAATAGACAAAATGATTGCCTAAACTCAAATGAGTAGATGCATATGCATTCAGCCAGCATAGATGTAAGTACAGGCTGGGGCCCGTTGCTTGAGGACAGAGCCTTACGCGATGTTCTCTAAACCACCTACTCTGGTAAGGGGAAATCCCTCACTGAACATGGCTACTTATTTGGGTTTGGTATTCATTTTTTACTCTTAAAGGATTTTTTATTTTTTTTCATTTTCAATTTTTATGTTGTTTTCTGAGTTTTCAATTTTTTTGGTCTTTTTGATAGGTGAAGGACGACTAGAAGAATATACAGACTCAAGTTTGGAGGAAAAGTGGTTAGTAGAAGAGGGAGGTAGAAGGGACTCCAGCTGCACATGACGTGTGATCAATCCAGTGTCTTCCAGGTTTTCAAGATTCAATCCGCGAAATCCATGATCCACTTTCATACCTGGACTCTTGATCGATCTACAAATGTTATCCTCCAATAAGTTCTCATGACATATCATAAGAGAAGTCTACTCAGTTGGAGGATACTGCTGAGAACTCGGGCTCTTATACTCAACACACCTTGACTTAGGCGTGTAATGCTGGGTTGAGTATGGCCCATCTGTATGACACATGTTGGTCAGAGCCTCATAAGGTGGAATCAGTAGACATGGGGTTTGGAAATTGGTCGCATGAATCCAATCCCATGTATATGTCGGCTCTCCGAATGGGTGATATGAAGGCTGGTCAATGTTGGCTTGATCACTCAGGTCAATCAAGTCAAGAAGATTGTATGATGTAGGCCACTCCATTCGGTTTGTTTGGTCGACCATGTTGTACCCTAAGGATAAGTCGGGATGTGTATAGGTCAATGGTTGCCCGGTCCCAACTCGAGGGTGAGAATGAGGTATGTGGGGTCAACTGATTCTGCCAATCATTCATCTCAGCAGTGGCTTGCTCTTTGATTGGTTCCTTCATTCCAGCAAGCAGACAAGAATATGATGAGTCAATCCAAGGTGGTTGTGGGTCAGGGGTGAAAGAATGTGGGGTAGGTGGGAAGGATGAGGAAGTGGGGAAGTCAGTCGGAGTTCTAACTTCGCAGTCAGGGTGTGGGTATGAGGAGGAATAAGAGGGTGGAGATGGTCGGAATAAGGTCGAGGCAGAGTGACAAAGATACGGTGACCAATATTCTGACATCGTGCAAGGGAGATGGGAGAATGAAGCGGATCGAGGAAGAAAGCATATAAATGCACCGAATAACATACAAAACAAGCAAACACAAGAACAAACCCTAAGTTCACCTACTCAACACAATGATGGTCACAAGAGTCTGACCGTTTATCTTTTCAATTTTAATTAGGTGATAAATCAAGATATACGTCCAATTACACAAGGCTTAAAAGTAGGTTTTGGGCACTATCCTAGGGATGCATCCTCAACTCTCAACGATCACAATAGCACAAGCATAATGAGGGTTTTGCTCTCCCAAAAACAAGTGTTAATTTTAGTCAGTTTTTTTGATCAACTCTGACTAACAGTCTTGATTTTAAGTTCGATTATCACTTGATTAATCTACCAAACAAGGCATGTCTAACGATCAGTCCTGATTTCCTTTAACCTAAGTTTCAAAAACCAAGGAGGAGGGAGTCGAGAAAAATCGATGCAAATAGTGAAATCAATGATGCATGCTCAGTTCAGAAGTCTTACAGTGATCCTCGCGCTCTACATGTGAGATGCAAGGTAGAATTGAAACTTATGCTATATGAATGCAAACGAGAAAACCATTCCTAGACAGGCAGTTCTATTAGTGAGTGAAGAACGATTTAATTTGGACTAATAGCTCTACGGTCTAAGTGCATATCGTTAAATGTGATGTGTGGTCCTGAAAATTACGAGCACAAGCAATAAAATATTCTAATAAAATATGCTCTAAGAGCCGCGAGTGCAAATTCTATTCTACGTCAACCAACCACATGACCACGAGCGGGTCCAATGTCCAGTCCGAATACAAGCACGAGCTCTCAAACAAGAGCCACTGTAAAGAGAGAATTACCTAAATTATTACAACACAATAATTAGAAAAAATGCTCTCGAAAATAAATTAGAAGTTCCTTGCTCTTTAGCAGTCGGCGCCCGTCACGTCCGTCGACCTCTGATGCACTCCAAGTCCACCGGGCCCTCGCAAGGAAAAATAAAATTTATATTAGAGAGATAAACCATAAAATATATACAAAAATGAGTAGAGAAATAACTGAGAGAAAAGAATAAAAAACGGATTAATTACAAGATGGCTCGAGGACCAGACTACTCGAGTGATAGAAAACATAAATCAAATTTTCTAAATTATACCCTAAGCCATTTGCCTCCCCCACAACAACGCCATCTGACGGACCGCGATTCCACCCTCTTAATAGTGCGGAATTAACCACTTTCGTTGCAGTCGGGTAAAATTGAGTTAGTCAAAAACCGCTTCAAAATAATGAATCAAATTAAAGGCAAAGCGGTCGAATTTATATTTTACTTGGGCAAGCCCAAGGTCGAACTCAGGGACACGAGCCTCTTAAGCGTACATTTAGACTCTTATTACTTGAACTAAGCGATGAATTAAAGCTTCGTAGGTCAATGAATGCATGAAGAGACTATGCACTAATAAACATGAGAAATACATTTTTATTGTCTTTTTTTATATGCAAGGAAAATGTAAACTGAGAATAATGCAAATATGCCCAGATTATACAGAAGCACAGACCAATAAATATTAGTCAATTTCAGAAAGGATTCAAGAAGCCATTTCTATTTACAAGCTACCCAATGGCACGAAAATCATTGAATAGATGGCACTAGATAATTAGGTTTTGTCAATAAAATCGAAAGTGCCAAAACAAAACAATAGTGATGCCATTATAAAGATAATTAAACAAGCTTCGAAACGTCACTGAAATCAACTTGATCGGATCGATGATGCTCAAGATATGTAAGAATGAAACCAGGGGCATAAATGCTTGAAAACATGAAAATAAATAACAAACAGGTCCTTGGAAGGACTAAAATGCAAATAAAATAAATACGGGGCCTTCCCTGTAATTTACCCACACGTACGGTGGTATTTTTGCAATTATTAGAACCCGCAAGGGTTTGAATGCAAATTACCCCAGGCTCACATAGGTTTCACGTGGTGTCTGTACCTGTCTGCAATTTGGAGAAGCTCTAGGGGTATCCCTGCAAAATACCCGGCCAGTCACGTGACAAGCACATGATGGTAAGGTTCGGGTGGCTTGCAGGCTCGGAAGAGGTTCGGATTTACTTCAGCTAGGCTCGAATGCTCCTCAAAGGCTCGACGAAGGTTCGGTCAAGGCTCGATCATGACTCAGGCTCGGGAGAGGCTCGGAAGAGGCTCAGTGGACCCAAGCATGGAGGTCTGATGCTACCTTCCCTCGCTGACACGAGGAAGACCAAGGACCGCCCGATCATCGAGATTGGACGGTAGCTGGAAGCTGCAGACGGCGACGACGTGGATCCTCAAAAGCCGTTGGATGACCACCGGGGTGGTGCATCCAATGGTACCTGTACCATCCTCATCTTCTGCGTCGAGCGGCGGAGTCAGGCCTCGACGATGGGCTCTGAGCTCTGCCACTCATCTGCGGCGGCAATGAAGACCCCCAGCTGCTCCTGACCACCTAGAGATCAACCTTGAAGCACACGAAGCATCTGGGACATCTGAAGGGAGTAGAGGAAGCTTGTATGCCAGATGCACAACTGCTTGAAAGAGCTCCAGCGAGGACTCTGGCTAATCAAGAAGATCCTGCAATGTTAGCGCGATAGCCAAAGCAACAGTAGACAAGGCATGGTGGATGAAGTGGAAGCCTGACGAAGCGAAGAGGATGGAGGCTTGGTTCTCTTCTCCGATGAGATCGGAGAAGAGATGGGTCGAAATGGTAGAGGTCGCGGAGGATAGAAGAGGTGATCTAAGGTTTGCGCGAAGACGGGGGTGAAGATAAGAAACTCGAGCGATGATTAATGGACGGTGGTAGTGAACGGGGAGACCTAATTAATTACGAGAAAATCAAAGAAAAAGCAAAAGGAAGATCGGAGATGCTTACCTGGCTATGGCAAAACAAATGGCTTGCGCTTGGGGTTCAAGGCGAACCCCGAGTCTTCACTGAACTCCATCAGCCGATTGGAGCACCTCGAGCAGAGGCGAAGCTCCGCGACGCAACCTCAGAGCTGCGGGTCTCATCGGGGATAGAAAGTCATCATGGCACATGCAATCGCACCTCCCCCTGTCACGGGGAGGTGGAATGGAGCTGGGCCTCGCCCCTCGTAAAGGTGGACGAAGATGGAATGGGGTGGGGATGGGTTATTTGAAGGGGGGTCCGATGGTGGGCGATGGACTTTGAGGAGGTGATAGGGAGTTGATTAGAGGGAGACATGGTGCGAGTGTGTGATCGCGAGGAAGGTGGATAATCAGGCTGCGTCGTGGGGTGCTCGGATCGTGGAGAAGATGACCGATGAGGCAAGGAAAATGGAAAGGGGGAGATGAGTTGGAGAGGTGGGCGACGTGTGTGAGGCTTATCCGAAGGTAGAAGAAAGGTTCTCGGTCATTGGATCTTACGATTCAGTGACTAAGAAGAGGGCACTTAAGTGCGGTTGAGATTAGATCTGGGTTTGGCGAGATCAAGCGCTAGGATAGCACCACGTGGTGTGCTGAGAGGGAAGCGCTAGCAGACATATCTAATTCGATCTGGGATTGATCGCACGGTCGTAAATGAAGCGGAAAAGTGAGGTTCGGATGTAAAGAGAGAAAATCGATCGGATGGTGATGGAGTTAGACACGTGGCGAGAGGAGGTTTAGGCGTTGGTGGTCGGCTGTGATGGAGTCTGAAGGTGGATCGGGTGGCTAGGAACTACTGCGGGATTGGACGGTGAGATGGAGGGCTCCAAAAGGCCATCAACGGATGTTGGCGCCTGTGCGTGGCAAGAGGCGATGCGGCCATGTGGCTCAACCAGAAGGAGCCACGTGGCCCAATCAGATTATTCAAAAGGAGAAGGTGAAATATGAGAGAGAAGGAGGTCGAATTTGGAAAAACTCAAAACATGAAAATTGTAGATCACATCTACAAGTTTCATGTTGGCCAAAAAACGACGATGAGGTCAAACAAAGGGAGAAATATTTTTGTGAGCGTTTTTAAAAGGCTTAAAACCACCACGATTTTTATTTTTGCTATTTTTTATTTTTAATTTATTCCATGACTCTTCTATAAACAAGGACTTGTCTGGTTTTTATTGACACTTGGTCCAAGATAGGGGGTTAATAACTGTGAATTATGACAATGAAACTGGGTTTCATCACTTATACTGGTCGACTTTGTTTCACGATGCTCTCACCTTTGCGAAGTCGTGCCTAGTATGCCAGTGAATGGGAGGAACCGTTGGTTCCAAGGATGAGATGTCAATGCAACATGTCATCATTTGTGATGTCTTTGACGCATGGGGCATCGATTTCATGGGCCCATTCTTGGTCAGCCATGGTCTGAGTACACCCTTCTTGCGGTATATTATCTGTCAAAGTGGGTGGAGGCTATCTCGACCCGAGCTGCAGACATCAAGACTATCTGTATATTTTTCAGAGATCACATCATTTCTACGTTCAAGATCCCAAAGTATTGATATCTGATGGGGGTAGCCATTTTGTGAACAGAGATGTAAAGAAACTTGTGAAGGATTATGGCATCGAGCACAATGTCGCTAGTTCTTACCACCCACAGACCAATGGCATGGCAGAGGTGTCGAATAGGGAGGTTAAGACCATATTGCAGAAGCTTGTCTGCCCAGACAGGAAGGACTGGTCTCATATCTTGGACCAAGTCCTTTGGGCTTACAGGACAGCTTACAAGACATCATTAGGAACCTCCCCATTCAGAATGGTCTTTGGGAAGCCGTGCCACTTGCCTGCAGAGTTAGTGCACAAATCAGAATGGGCAATCAAGAAGGTCAATTGGAACACACACCTAGGGCTGAAAGAGAGAGAGATGGATCTGAATGAACTTGTGGAGATCAGAAACCGAGCATACGACAACAATTTGGTGTACAAGGACAAGGTAAAACGTTGGCACAATAGATTTATCAGACAAAAGACCTTTGTTCCTGGACAGAAGGTATGGTTGTTCAATGCGAGGCTGAAGACATTCCAAGGAAAGCTTAAATCCAAGTGGACGGGTTCGTTCATAGTCCTTGCGGTGCATGACAGTGGATGTGTAGAGATCTCAGATGGAGCACAGACATCCCCGGTTAATGGACAACTGTTGAAACACTTTGTCGAACCTAATGAACAGTTAGTCCATGTTGAGGAGATTGTTTTCATGCATGAGGCAGACTTAGAAGACACACATATAGATGTGCATGAAGCCTTGCAACAGTAATCTCTCGCCATCAGCAGCATCAAAAAGATTTAGATCTTGATCCTTGTCAATACTCACTCCTTCTTGTATATAATTTCTTTCCCTACCTTCCCGTGTTTCGAATCACTCGTCCCAGCTCCATATCGTTTCATTTTTATACTTAGGATGATCAGATCCTAAGTATAGGGGGACAGTGACCCAAGTCTATTCACCGTCCGTTGTACATCCTCCAGATCTCATTGGTTCTCACACTCACTTATGTACTATACTTAGGCTGACCAAAGCCTAAGTATAGGGGGGACCGATGCTCGCCCTGTGTATACTCATCCATTTCCACTCTTGACCTCGTCCGCCCCATTTTTATCTTCTTCTACACTTAGGCTGCAAGGGCCTCTGTACAGGGGGCGGAACAACTTCTATACTTTTTTGTAAATTTAGCTCTCCTATGCTTGGCATGAGCTATGTCTTTTTTCCTCGCTTTTCGTGCTTTGAGGACATAACACATGCTAAGTATAGGGACCGTGTATATATTACATATATACTTTACCCAAAGCCCGTACTTTCACGTATTTTATATATATTATGCAATAATTACGAGGTAGGTAAAATTTAAAAAAAAATGAATACATGTATACTTGTATAAAAAGTTGTAAAATTCTTGTAAATCAAACTCTTGTAAAAATTATTGTATACCAGAAAATGAAAATGAAAATAAAGGCTTCATATTTACTCTTGCATATCATCCTTGTTGTGACTTGCACTTCATTCATCTACATAGCATGTCATCTACATCTCATCTGCATATCTTGCATATGCAAAGTGAAAAGTTAGTGGGTTCTGAACCAAGTTATGAATAGATGTTGAGGATGGATTTGATTTGTCCTTAATCTACCTAATTTCAGAGAAACCTTATAGGAACTGGAGTTAAGATTTTTTAGGTCAAGTGACTTAATTCTTTGAGTCTGCAAGTCTATGTTCACATGTCATCTTGATTGGCCTAAGTAGAATATCGTACACACGCATGATTCTTTTAGACATTGACCTAACCTGGACAAGCACCATACATGTATTCTTCATTGATCAGGTGGTGAGGAGGCGGAATCCTTTGGTTTGGAGTAGCACACAGGTGGAAACATCTGTCCTCCTCTAGGGAGGAAAGTTCATCTCAACCTACTCTGGTGGTGTTGATGTCTAAGGACGGGATGCCGTGGGTTGCGATAAAGCTTCAAAAGAGGGATAGTCTACTAGCTTAAGGAGAAAAACTCCTTATGTACATGCTGTACCTTGTATATTAGTTCAAAAAAGAGAAGAGAGAGAGAGAACTCCAAAAAAAGTGGACAAGCCTGATTAAAGATAAAATGCCTGTTGGAGTTTGTATATTTGCAAGGCATATGCTTCAAAGCCCCATACCAAGGAAGCCTGCAGGCGGATGACTTTGATACATTGGTCAAGCATCCTAGGATATGTAGCAACACTGGCTACCGCCCATTATTCTCTCCACCTCCTCTTCTTGAGCCGGTTGCACTTAAACTTAGAAGGGAATACCCCGCTCCTCGAGGAAAGAGTCCTGGACCGGAGAATTAGAGTTACCTTGTTAGAGGATGTTATTTCTTTGCCCTTTCTGATGTGGAGAGCTATATTTCACATACACGGTACAAGTAAGATTCATAGTCATCAGATTTTGCGTATGAGGATTTATTCTGACCTGACTGTTGAGGCGTCTTGAATTGAAGACTTGTGGAACTTAAAGGTTGTTAGGTCTTATATTCAATTCCCAATAAGGTTCCACAAAATTATTAATCCAAAGGTTGAGTCGATCTCCATTTTCAACTTGTGTTCATGACCTTGGTATGGAACCCAAAATCATTTCACTTTTGCATTTCATTTCAGTTGCTCGGGGACGAGCAAGGTTTAAGTATAAGGGGTTGATGAATCTGTGATTCATCACTCTAAAAGTTGCAAATAGAGCTTTGTTCCCGAGTAATTAGTCGCATATTTACACTTATATTACATAACTAGCATTCATGCATCTGTAAATAATATCTGTAATTTAGCATTCATATTTGCATTAAATAAGGAGCCAAATTCACTTGCAAATATCCACCTGTATATTAGCTAAAATCACCTATTTGTTTATATATTTTATACTAACTTTAAATCCAATAAAATCAACTACATGGTGTATATATTACTAACACTAATAAAGGAAAAATATCAAAAAAAATTAACTTGTAAAATTGTCCAATGAAAACCAAATCCAAGTTTAAGACCAAGAACCTTAAAATGCACATATCTCTCTCATACAGTGCTTGATTTAGGTCTACTCGCTTTTAAAGTAATATAAATTCAAAGACCTTCAAAAAAGACTAATTTCATAAAAATCGGATATTGTATGCAAAACTTGGTTTTTGGACCCCTATTGTATAGTGTACATATTGGCCATAATACCCTCCTTTTTATCATTTTATTTTCTTAATTACTAAAAAATTCAAAAAAATAGATTACGTTGTAAATATTTCTTTCATATTTTTTCTAACTTTATTTTATTTTTCTCGAATTAAAAATGACAAAAAATTGCAAAAGATAAAAATACGGTGTTTTATTATCTATAAGATAACACCCAAAAATACTTTTTGTACATTAACATAAAATGCTTCAATTATTGTGTTTTGACAGGATTATAACATTGGTTGAATGGATATCATTGCTTAAAATTTCTGATGCAGTTATTGATCATATGATATATAAGAAGTAGTCATTCGTGTAGGCAACCCATTGAGCTCATATTACATGTTTTCATTGCGTTAGATTGACGACCGGCTATACAATCCTTTCGAAGAGATCTTATTGGAGGCAATTGAGTTGTCCTATGAGATGGTATTATACATCTTCATTGACGCCATGCGGGAACAAGAATATCTGCATGTCCCCGTACCTCTCAATACAAGGCCATGGTCGGGATGTATGTGGATTGATGATATGGTGGCATGACATGTGAAGCGATCATATAGATGCTTTAGGATGGAGCTCGCAACTCTGCTGAAGTTTATGAAGTTGCTGGAGCAACACACAGGGTTATCTAACACACAATCCATGGACACAATGGAGAAAGTTTGAGTTTTTCTCTTTACATTCAGCCATGCGCAGCTGGACCCGTGTGCTACTTGAGTGGTTTCAACACTCGAGTTCCGCTATTTCCTCGCACATCTACAGGGTCCTGGATAAAGTTCTCATATTAGAGGATCTATTGATTTGCCTTCCTACAACGAATAAATTGATATTTGTCTTTTTTTGCATCATCTTTTCATCCTCCAATTTTCTCCAAAAAAAACAATTGACATGGTGTTGCAGGGTGTGCTTGATGCACATAAATGCATCGATTCCATCTGGTCTGGAAGATGCCTACCGCGACAGGAAGCAATGCATATTGCACAATGTAATGATAGTTGCATCTTTTGATTATCTTTTCACATACCTTCCTGTCGGTTGGAAGGATTCAACATCAAATATGTTTTTTATGAGAGATGCAATCGACAAAGGTGGCTTCGTTGTCCTAGAGGTTGCAGGTATCTGTTGGATTGTGGTTACACTAACACTAATTCATTCATCGCGCCATACCTAGGCATTACATACCATCTACCAGAGTGGCAGGTGCTAGACAAGCCAAAGCACTACATCTTTTACAAAGCACTTGTTCAATCATAGATACTCACAACTACGCAACGATGTAGAGAGGACCTTCGAGGTTTGGAAGAAGAGGTTCAAGTGTTTAACGCGCATGCCCACCTATGCGTTTGAGATGCAAAGGGACATAGTAAGGCCATTGTCATCATCTACACTTTTAAAAACTGTATGGTTCTGACAAGTGACTTGACCACGTCGAAAAATATTTGGGTTTAGATCCCCCTGAGTTAGAAGTTGAAACTAGTGTAGAGGTGAGAGTCATATGTACCGAGATGCAATGAGGCGAGCAACAATGCGATAACATGGCACATGTGATGTACAATGAAAGGATGAGGCACATGCATCAGGGTAGATGAATTGTAAGAGGCGTTGCAAGTAGAATTATGTATGTTCGATATGTCAATGCAATCCATGTATGGTTACTGCAAAGAGGATTTACCTTTCTTACATTCTTATGTGTGCTTCATCTGGTTTGTTGTATTACTTCTAATCAAAATGAATTTTTCAAATCAAACGAACCCATAACGAATATATTTGGTGAAATTGGATTGTGCTCAAACATCAAGTTTTCTAACACCGGAGCATGTGGCAGCAATGATGACAATGCTACAGTTCGATATTACCTTTTACCACAATCACATTTGCAAATGTGGAATGGATGCATTATTGATGTTTGACTAGTCTCGTTGGTTAGAGGACATTGAAGACCACATGTGGTACGCCTGCCCATGCGACGTAAGCTCTTTCACGTTGCATGTTCATTTTCATCGCTCCTTCTAATTCGAACTACCTCTAATATGCCTTAAATGGTATTTCAACGACCATGCAGATAAAGGGTGAAGGCGTCGTCGCTCCCTCCCACTATTTAGTCCTTGACCGCGTAGAAAATATTCTTGGCAGATCTACATCACGTATTGGAGTTTGCATTGGATTACAAGGACGATGAGTTGGAGGAAACGGAGCTCAATCAGAGAGAATGAAAGAATGATCATCTACTTCTCAAGCGGATCGACATCCGCACTAGATCCGATACACGAAACACTTGATGATCATCATGTTATACTGTAGCTCTTTTAATTCACATGTAACTTAAAATTGGATGATGAATCCACAATTCATCATCTTTATTCTATCATTTTGGCACCAAAAACCCTAGCAAATGCCTGTAAATAGCCTTAAATATAGCATCTTAACATTCATGCATGTGCATCCCATTAGTGTATAAAATACTGTAATTAAAGCCAAAATTATAGAATAAATAAAAGAAAAGAAAAAGAATAAAATATTGTAAATATTTTATGACCCAAAACCCCGAGACCTAGGCATCTGGATGAATAGGTCGACCAGGAATAAAGTAGGGGGAGATAAGGGTCAAATACCTATATTATTCTATTCTTTCTTTATTCATTTTGGGACCCATTTTTGGTTCCACTTTTTATACATCAAATAAATAAACTTTGTACATGAAAGTTATAGATAATTTTATATAGAAAAATACAAAATTGATTTCACTCAAAAATAATGTACAGATAAAAAGTTATGGTCTGAATAAAATTCCAAAATCCCAACTTCCCAGACCCGTATCTCACAACTAAAAACTCCAAATGCAGCAAACTCACCTTTAATTGTATATAGAAGAAAATAATCTATCTAATGGCGGTGGTTTCGCATTTGGCGGAGCTACGGTTTGAAAGTTGAGTTTTGGACCCACATTGTACAACTATACAGATTAAAATATTCATTTTATTATTTATTCATTATTTTTTTGTATTTTTATATTCTATAATTATGTAAATATTACTTATAATATATTTGAGCATTAAAATCAGAATAAAAATGCAAAGAAAACCCAAAATAAAAATATATATGTATATCAAATACACAGGTATTATACATATATACATACCTATACAATACTCACTTATATTTTATTAAATATACCAAACAATTCAGAAAAATAAAATAAAAATATATTTGTCTATATAAAAGTATTTTATAATTTTATAAAATAAGAAATAAAAAATAAAATTAAAATACACAGAATAAAAATAAAATACTAAAATTCATAGGTAATATACCTATATATGGCTAAAAAGTAAACTCATCAAAATATACCTCATAAAATTAATTAAAAATCATAATAAAATACTACATAAAATAACGAATATTTTTTATTTTATAATAATATTTTAATTCAGCCATTTTCTATTTTTAAATGATTTTATAAACTATTTTCTCAGGGTTTTTCCTGGTTGGTCCACGTGGACCAACCAGGGGGCGGTCTTAGTTGACTCGGGTCAACTGCCTGCCCTCCACCCATGTGCGTCTGTCAGAGTGCGTTTGACCTCGTTTTGGTCGATTTTTCCAGGTCGCATCTTGCACCATTCCATGATGGAATCTTCACAACCTTTTCTCCTCCATTATCAAGCTTGCTCGCCCTATGATCATCTCGAGCATTGGATCGGTGTGTTGCCTAATGCGCCTTGGTCTTTGAGCTCCTGTCACCTTGGGTCAAACCACTTAAAACCAAACCCCCAACTTCCCATTCGAATTTGAGTCCCTTTGGTCCACCCCTCTTCGCCTCTCTTGCGCTCTGAAGCTCCTGGAGGTGACAGCTCCACCGCGAGCTCATCAGTCAAGGCGTTCGAGGTCGAAGGCGTCTCCACCACCTCCCGCAAGACCGGCGGTCGAGGTACACATCTTCCTCTGGTTCCGGCCATTGAGGACCCTCTCTCCCTTATTTTTCATCTGCATCTTGTTAGTTATAATCCAAACATAAAAAACCCTCAAAAAGATCGAAGCACAACCAATCCCCCATCTTGGCCGGAGCGCAACTCTGGCCAGTCACCGTCGCGTCACTTATCGCCTCGATTCCTCCTTCCTAAGGTCCAGGCATTTTGCCCTGGACCTCCTAATCCTTTTTGCAGGGTCAAAGCGCTTTGACTAGTGCCTGGGAGCGATTTTGGCACTCGCCGGAGCTCAGCCGAGCCCCCCAGCTCCGCCGGTACCCCGCGAGCACCCCGGCCTTCGCCGTGGCATTCTGACGCCCCCAGGAGGAAGAGGAGACCCCCAGGAGCCTCCACGTCCATTTTGAAGCCCAATAGTCACCGGAGGGCGGAGATCTTGGACGGCGAAGTTCGCCCTCGCCGGCGCTCGTCGTTGTTCTTGGTCCCCGCCTCCCAACCGTCGGATCGAGGAGAGTCTCCAGATTGCACAGCTACCGTTGGATGGAGCAACGTTCGCCACCGTCGGATCGTCTCCCAACGATCTAATCTCCACCGTCCAACGCGAAGCATCATCGGCCATTGGATCCGCGCCACATGTCAAGTGAAGAAACCAACGCCGTTGGATCACCTCAGTGAGGGATTTTTGCAAGTATACCCTCGCTATTTTTGTAATTTCCTTTTAGTCCTGAAATTTTATTTAGCAGTTTAAATATTTTGTAAATTTTGCAAGTAAAGTGAAGAAACCAACGCCGTTGGATCACCTCAGTGAGGGATTTTTGCAAGTATACCCTCGCTATTTTTGTAATTTTCTTTTAGTCCAGAAATTTTATTTAGCAGTTTAAATATTTTGTAAATTTTGCAAGTAGGTCCTTAGACATTTCGTATTTACACATAGGTCCTCTGCCACTTCACCTCACGTAACCTGTACACGTGAGGTGCGGGCATTTTGCATTGAGGCCCTCGGCCTTTTTAGTATTTCATTTCAGTCCAAGGAATTTTATATTAAGTGTAAACTTTTTGGAGAAATTTCATGTTAGCCCCCAGAGGTTTCTGATATTACACTTAGGTCCTCGCCAGGCGCGTGCAAGTCACGCGCCCTGGTGGGAAAATTGCTGAGACACCCCTGCGGGTCTGTGTATTTGTAATTGGTCCTGGAAATTAAATATTCAGTGTTAATTTTTGAGGAAAATTGCATGTATGCCCCTAAACTTTTGGATATTCGCATATATACCCCTGCCATGCTGTGATATTTTTGTGTGCTTGCTTGATTTAATTAGGGCATCATTTTAAACCGAAAAATTCTCAAAAAATAAACTTAAGCTCCAGGGTGTTTGTACTTTAACGCCAAATTTTTAGTTTTTGATTTTATTTCATTTTAATATTTATTAAAAATCAAAAAATCTTCATTCCAGCACTGTCTAGCTTAGAAAATACCAAAAAATAGTAAAATACCTCAAAAAATTCCAAAAAAATCCCTATTGCCTATTTTATCATCTTTTAGTGTCAGATCAAAAATCAGTAAAAATCTCAAAAGAAGAACCCTAAAAATTTAAAAATACTCAAAAACTTAAAATATATATATAAAATCCTAGAAAACTCCAAAAATTATAAACTCAGTTCCTGTTTATTCTATATTTTATCCTCTTTATTTTAAAATTAGTTTGGAAATTTTTGGTGGCTGTTTGCTATTTTTAATTCCCATTTTACCTCCAGCCAGTAGCTTGTTCACTGTTTTGCTTTATTTCAGTGTTTAAAAATACCAAAAATATTTGGAAAAATACCCTAAGATCCCAAAAATAGTAAAAAATTATAAAAATACCAAAAAGATTTTATTTCTGAATTTTTTACTATTTTTGCATATTTTTATAAATATTTTATCACCCCTTGTATTACATTGTTTTTATATTCCATTATTGAAAAAAAATAGAAAATAGAAAATATAAAAATCAGAAAATTTAAAAATCAAAATACAAAATTAAAAATTAAAAATTAAATAAAAAACAAAAAAAATTAAAAACCCTCAAAAATATTTGGTTGCATAGTGTAGACACACTTCACATTCACTCACACACATTTGCTTGATCTACCCTGTTTGCTCCCTGTGTTCGAACTCTCTGCATACTTGCTTGCCATACATCTTTTGTGTAGAGTTAAAAATAAATTTTAACTCCACGTTTATTTCTAATTGTTGATCTATAATGTGGGTTAATTGTTGATTAAATACAGGATTTTGTAGTGGTCAACACACTGACTGTTGACTCGCCTTGTGAGTCAATACGACCGCTCTCGATTTTGTGTTTATCAAATGGCGCCGTTGCCGGGGAGCAATAGCGCGTAGGTCTTATTTTTGTTGTGTTGTGATCATTTATCTGCATTTCACGGTTTTTATTTCTATTTGTATTATTTTTGATATATCTGCTGAATTGTCTAACCACTCTCCTTGTTTGGATTCCGTGCGAGGTACGCGGATCGAGAGAGGAGCCCCTCTTTGAGCACCTTTGCACCCACGTGAAGCAGCTTTAGCCTAGCACGAAGAAGGACTTGGAGGATTTTGCAAGACAACTTCTAGTGCATTTTCTTTTATTGTATTTATTGTGTAATTTGTGAGAGCGAGAGACCTATTATTGTAATAATACAGGTACCCCCGGACATTGGACACTCTTGAGCCTAATTTCCAGGTGTTTATACACCTGGGGGCTCACCGTGCTTTTTTGTGTTTTCTTCGCATTTTTTTACTTTGTTTTACGATTTTCGATTTTATCTATTTTGTGTGATTGAGCCCCTAGTTTTAGGGTTGCTTGCGATAGAATAAGGCCAAACACTTAATATTTTGCATGCACCTATAGTCTCGTTTGGACTTAGTCAAATTTTTAAACAGTTGATCATCAACTTCAATCTGTCGCGCCGCGAGCTCTCCCTGCCAAGCGCTTCTCCTGAACTCGATCTGTCGAGAGGAGGAGGGGTGAGCCTAGACCGGACTCTAGGGTTGAGGATTGGTGGTCAGCTTGTGGTTCTTCACGATAATAGCAATTTCTGAAACTTAGGGTGATTTCATTGGCTTTTGCATTTGCATATAGATAGGTTTTTATTCTGCTGAGCATCCTTGCATGTAGAGTGCTGGAGGCAAGGTGAGCATTTACGCTTTAGCATCCATCATTATTTGCCGTTTGCATTGCTTTTCCGACTCTCCCTCTGATTTTGCTAACCTAGGTGCTTAAAAGAATTGACTCCTCGTTAGGCGCGTGCATTTTTCATTAAAAATCTAAAAAAAGTGTCAATCAATAAAATTGGGACTGCTAACATTACTTGACCCTAAAACCGATCAAAAAGAAAAATCTTGTATTGGGGTGAGTAATCCCCTCATTGTCTTCGTTTTACACTGCTCGCGCACACGCTAAGGATTAGTGCGCAAATCCCATTTTAGCCCCCTAAGTGTGTGTGCAATCTTTTAGTTTTCTCACCTAACTCTAAAACAGACAAGATAAAAAGACCGAATTTTCGGTCTCTACCGAGTCGAGTAGGTGAAATGAGGGTTTGACTTGTTTTCATTTTTTGTTTGTGGTTGTTTTGTATGTGTCCTAGATCGCCTCCGCGCATTTGTACCTTTCTTCTTCACTCTCTTGACTTGACCGTCGTGCTCTCCCGATCATTTCCTTTTGATTTCGAGATGGACTCCTGGAGTACTTTTTATTCAGACTTTGCGGATTCCTCGCTCGCTCTAGCCGATCCACCTCCCTTTTATCAGGAGGACCCTCCTCCTATTTTTTCTGATTTTTGTACATATCTGCCTCAGCCGCAGTATCAGACTTCGGACTTCTACCCACCTCCACCCCCATCTGTATGTTATCCACATCCACCTTCACATCCACCCGAGTCTGACCTGATGGAGTCACCTCCCTCGATCTCTATGAGTGATATCTTGAATCGGATGACAAAGCACGTTGATTTGATGAATGATGATCTTGCTTTCTTGAGGAAGAATCAGATTAATGCTCCTTTCATCAGGGATACGGCTTCACTTATGGGTGATCATGGGAGCTTGCAATCGCCAAAAATACAAAAAAATGAGAAAAATGTAAAAACATAAAAAGAGTTCGGGAGACAGTTGGTCGATTCATACCGTGAGGAGAGAGTCCACTTGCCAGAGCCCTTGACCACACATCCATTCACACTTAGTCCCACCTTTGACCTTGAGGATGCCGCTGTACAGACTGCTCTTGGCATGCCTCGTGTATATGCTGATTCCGACTTCCTCCCTTGTACGTAGGAAGTCCAAAAATTCAAAAAAATATTGACTGAACCCGAAGTGGTGGCCACTATTCATGAGATCATCCGTGCCCCACTTCAGCAGGCCATGACCCAAACATCTGCTCCTCTTCCCAAGAAGAGAAAGCGGAGGAGAAGATCTGAGCGTCACATTTTGACCATGGCCACTGCCCTCGCCATCACACACCGTCCCATTCCCAAAAGGAAGAACACAGCTACACCATTCATCACTTGCACCATCTCTGACTATACATGTGATCACACTCTCCTAGATGGCGGTGCTTCGATTAGCATACTACCCTTCTCGCTGGTACAGTCTCTTCACTTAGGGCCTCTAAAGAAAACTAGGATGATCGTTCAGTTTGCTGATGGATCAATCAAGAGGCCGAAGGGTATCCTTGAAAACGCTGCCATTTCTATTCAAGGCACGAACCACCATGTTGATTTTGTCGTGTTGCCCATGGAGAGCTCCACAGGGGAGCCGTCTCCAATCATCCTGGGACGACCATTCCTCGCCTCTGCAAGGGTCGTTATCGACTATGGATCAGGAGAGATTCGCTTCCGTCCTATTGACGAGAGCGAAGTGGCGATCACCACACCCACAGTTGATCAGAGACCTGCACCTGATGCTCCTTCACCGATCATAGCTGACTCCGAGGCCTGTGATCGATCTGATGATACTAGAGATGCTTCCTTAGCGATCGTTGATGAGACCCGACGGATCCCCCGAAAGGGGAGGAAATCGGAAAGCATAGACCTCGCAGTTCCTCCTTCTGGTGTGTGGCGATGTGTTGATGAAATCCAAAGCATTTATGTGATTGATCCGATTGAGCGGAGGGCAGATTCCAAGACTGGACAGGACGGACCTGGTTTTACTACTTCAACTGATATGTCCGTCCTTGGTCCTTCAAAGGTAAAGATGATTGAGGTCGGTTATGATGCGAACCTTCACAATTTTCGGCCTCTTGATGAAAAAGATGATCCGGGTGAAACTCTTGAGGACGAACAGAGTTCGTATACTTCCACCGATGATTTCGTGCCTTTTGACTTTGACCTGGACGAGCACTCGCAGGACGACTCCGATTACACTTCTTCCGAGGATGATGAGTTTGTCCCATTCCATTTTGACATCTGCGAGACTTCCAAGGCCGGACCTGACCACACTTCTTCCACTCACACGTCTGCGCCTTCACACCATAGGACCACCAAGGGTGAACCTAACCATACTGCTTCCATTGATCAGTTCGTCCCTTTCCGATTTGATTCCACTGAGGGCCTTCACCGTGTCGACCCTGATCGGCCTCCGTCCACTGTGGACCCCGATCTCGACATACACCATATCAGATCTATCCCTCAGCGGTCCCGTAAGAAGGTTTGCTTTCCACCTTCTTATGATCATCCATTTATGTTGTAGATTCTCTCCCATCACTCTCTGTCTATCTTCAGTATTGCTCGTCCACCCATTCTCGTGTTTGCCTTGCTTAGGACGTACTTTGTCATAAGTATGGGAGGGGTGGACGAGCCGAGTGCTTATTCTTCGTTCCGTGTCATCACTCATGTTGTTGTCTATACTTAGGGCTTCTTTTACCCTAAGTATAGGGGGGAGTGATGTGTACATTCTCACGATCTATCTATCTTCCATATGTTGATATCTTTTCTTCTTTTCTTCTTTTCTTCTTTTCCTTTTCTATCTTCTTCATCTATCAAAAAGATGCCGCCCCTTGTAGACAGTTTTCCATACTTATGACGTACTTTGTCTTAAGTATAGGGGGGTGTGCACCCCGAGTTTCTTTTATTCTTTTCGATCCTCTCCATTGTCTCCTCTTCTTGTCTATACTTAGGGATATTTTACCCTAAGTATAGGAGGGGGACAATCTGAGTACGATCTGTTCATTTCCACCCTTGGCCCTCCCTGCGTTGTGTACAATCTGCTATACTTAGGATTATTTGATCCTAAGTATAGGGGGGACGGTCAACTTCTCTTTGGTTCATTTATTTATTCCTTTATTCATTTATTCTTTCCTATACTTAGTACGAGTTATGACTTCTCTTTTCTCTCCGATCTATGAGGACATAGCTCAAGCTAAGTATAGGGGGGTCGTCTATACTGCGTATATACTTTAGCCATGACTCATACTTTCGTATGTTTCTAATAATATGGCTAATAATTCTTTAAAATTCATTAAAATCCTTAATAAAAAGGTGTTTGTTCCTCAAATTCTTTTTGTATTTACTGATTAATAAATCAGGTGAAAATGTTTTTTTGCAAAATGTTTGAAAAATAGTTTGAAAATCTTCGTGAACATTTATTGAAAACTACTTTGAAAATATTTTGTTACATGTTTTCAACCTGTGTAAAAATGTGTGTTTTGTAAAATTTATTTTCTTTGTGTGAAATAAAATGTTTGAAAAATGATTTGCAAATGGTGTGAAAAATGGTTGCGAAAATATTTTTAAATATATATATATTGTTTTGAAAAACCTTTGCAAAATGATTTTCAAATGTGTGTACATGTTTGCAAAATGTGTGTAAAAAATATTTTGGACTATAGTTTTCAAAAATTTTGTGGAAAGTTTGTGTCAAATAAGTTTGAGGAATACATACATCTCACTAAAATCCACTATGTATATATGTATAAAATTGAGCACTTACCTTGTAAATTCTTCAAATCCACTTCTTGTTTATATAAGAAGCACTCCCGTGTACATAGTTTTCACCTAACTTTTAGCCAGAAACTTTTTGTTTTCAAAAATCCCAAAAACATTTGCAAAACTAAAATCCAAAAATATTTGAAAAATCTTTTTGAAAAAAATATACAAAAAAATGCATATGCATCATCATCATCTTTTCAAAAATCCATAAAAAGTTCAAAATCTTGAAAATTGCATCACAAAAATATTTTCTGCATAGCATCTGCATAGCATGAGCATTTTTCGGATTGAGTTTGATAGTTTAACGAGTCTAAGTAAAATCCGGAGATTGGAGCTTGATTGGACCGTAAAATCTACCTAATAACAGGAACCTTATAGGAACTGGGTTTGAGGTACTTCAGGTCTAGTTGACTTAATTCTTTGAAGATCACGGGACTAGGTTCAATGGATTCTTGACTGCCTAAGTAAAGTATTTCGGAGCACACGCACGACTCTTGTTGATAATGACCTAACTTGGACACCTGCACCTTTCACATGGCTCAACTCAGTTGGAGTGGTGAGGGGATTGGATTTGCCGGTATGAGACGCACACAAGTGGAAACATTTGTCCTCCTCTAGGGAGGGAAGTGCACCCCAACCCGTCCAGTGATTAGGAAGTCTAAAGACAGGAGGTTGTGGGTTGCGATAAAGCTTCAAAAGAGGGATAGTTTACTGGCTCAAGAGGAAAAACTCCTTATGTAAATGCTCTTGTATATAGTATTAAAAAAAGTATTTAGGCATATACAAAAATAAGAAACCTGCAAAGTATGTACAAATGTGTAAAGTCAATAAGCAAGCTTGAGTTCCAAAGTCATATCATGTGAGCCTGCAGCAGGATGACTTGACTACACTGGTCTTGCATCCCAAGGATAGGTAGCTACACTGGCTACCGTCCATTCTTCTCTTCACCCCCTCCTCTTGAGCCGGTTGCAACTTGAACTTAGAAGGGAATACCCCGCTCCTCGAGGATGGAGTTGTTGGATAGGGGAATCATTGGGTTGTCGTACTGGAGAAGTCAGTTTCTTTGCCATTCTAGTTGGGGAGAGCCACCATCACTTACATTGTACGAGTCTGATTCAGAGTCGTAAGAGTTTGCGTATGAGTTGAAATATTTCTGACCTGGCTATTGAGGAGACTTGGACAGAGTTTTGGGGTTCTCAAGGACTGTTGGATTTCAAATTCGATTCTCATTAAGGTTCCGCCCGCACTAAAATTCCAAAGGTCCAACTTAAGCTCCAAACTTTGATTTTGTGAAGAGAAGTTTGATAATCAGATAAAATCCAAGTTCTTCTTTTTCTTTTCTTTCTTTTTCTTTTTGCACTTATTGCATAAGTGTTTGCTAGGGACTAGCAAAGGTAAAGTATAGGGGGATGATGAATCCACATTTCATCATCTTTATTCTATCATTTTGGCACCAAAAACCCTAGCAAATGCATGTAAATAGCCTTAAATATAGCATCTTAGCATTCATGCATGTGCATCCCATTAGTGTATAAAATACTGTAATTAAAGCCAAAATTATAGAATAAATAAAAGAAAAGAAAAAGAATAAAATATTGTAAATATTTTATGACCCAAAACCCCGAGACCTAGGCATCTGGATGAATAGGTCGACCCGGAATAAAGTAGGGGGAGATAAGGGTCAAATACCTATATTATTCTATTCTTTCTTTATTCATTTTGGGACCCATTTTTGGTTCCACTTTTTATACATCAAATAAAGAAACTTTGTACATGAAAGTTGTAGATAATTTTATATAGAAAAATACAAAATTGATTTCACTCAAAAATAATGTACAGATAAAAAGTTATAGTCTGAATAAAATTCCAGAATCCCAACTTCCCAGACCCGTATCTCACAACTAAAAACTCCAAATGCAGCAAACTCACCTTTAATTGTATATAGAAGAAAATAATCTATCTAATGGTGGTAGTTTCGCATTTGGCGGAGCTACGGTTTGAAAGTTGAGTTTTGGACCCACATTGTACAACTATACAGATTAAAATATTCATTTTATTATTTATTCATTATTTTTTTGTATTTTTATATTTTTATAAATATGTAAATATTACTTATAATATATTTGAGCATTAAAATCATAATAAAAATGCAAAGAAAAACCAAAATAAAAATATATATGTATATCAAATACACAGGTATTATACCTATATACATACCTATACAATACTCACTTATATTTTATTAAATATACCAAACAATTCAAAAAAATAAAATAAAAATATATTTGTCTATATAAAAATATTTTATAATTTTATAAAATAAGAAATAAAAATAATAAAATTAAAATACAGAGAATAAAAATAAAATACTAAAATACATAGGTAATATACCTATATAGGGCTAAAAAGTAAACTCATCAAAATATACCTCATAAAATTAATTAAAAATCATAATAAAATACTACATAAAATAACGAATATTTTTTATTTTATAATCATAATTTAATTCAGCCATTTTCTATTTTAAATAATTTTATAAACCATTATCTCAGGGTTTTTCCTGGTTGGTCCACGTGGACCAACCAGGGGGCGGTCTTAGTTGACTCGGGTCAACTGCCTGCCCTCCACCCATGTGCGTCTGTCAGAGTGCGTTTGACCTCGTTTTGGTCGATTTTTCCATGTCGCATCTTGCACCATTCCATGATGGAATCTTCACAACTTTTTCTCCTCGATTATCAAGCTTGCTCGCCCTATGATCATATCGAGGATTGGATCAGTGTGTTGCCCAATGCGCCTTGGTCTTTGAGCTCCTGTCACCTTGGGTCAAACCACTTAAAATCAAACCCCCAACTTCCCATTCGAATTTGAGTCCCTTTGGTCCACCCCTCTCCACCTCTCTTGCGCTCCGAAGCTCCCTGGAGGTGACAGCTCCACCGCGAGCTCATCAGCCAAGGCGTTCGAGGTCGAAGGCGTCTCCACCACCTCCCGCAAGACCGGCGGTCGAGGTACACATCTTCCTCCGGTTCCGGCCATTGAGGACCCTCTCTCCCTTATTTTTCATCTGCATCTTGTTAGTTATAATCCAAACATCAAAAACCCTCAAAAAGATCGAAGCTTCGTCGCTCGAATCAACCAATCCCCCATCTTGGCCGGAGCGCAACTCCTGCCAGTCACCACCGCATCGCTTCTCGCCTTGATTCCTCCTTCCTAAGGTCCATGCATTTTGCCCTGGACCTCCTAATCCTTTTTGCAGGGTCAAAGCGCTTTGACTAGCGCCTGGGAGCGATTTTGGCACTCGTCGGAGCTCAGCCGAGCCCCCCAGCTCCGCCGGCACCCCGCGAGCACCCCGACCTTCGCCGTGGCATTCTGACGCCCTCAAGAGGAAGAGGAGACCCCCAGGAGCCTCCACGTCCATTTTGAAGCCCAATAGTCGCCGGAGGGTGGAGATCTTGGACAACGAAGTTCGCCCTCGCCGGTGCTCGTCGTTGTTCTTGGTCCTCGCCTCCCAACCGTCGGATCGAGGAGAGTCTCCAGATTGCACAGCTACCGTTGGATGGAGCAACGTTCGCCACCGTCGGATCGTCTCCCAACGATCTAATCTCCGCCGTCCAACGTGAAGCGTCATCGGCCATTGGATCCGCGCCACGTGTCAAGTGAAGAAACCAGCGCCGTTGGATCACCTCAGTGAGGGATTTTTGCAAGTATACCCTCGCTATTTTTGTAATTTCCTTTTAGTCCTGAAATTTTATTTAGCAGTTTAAATATTTTGTAAATTTTGCAAGTAGACCCTTAGACTTTTTGTATTTACACATAGGTCCTCTGCCACGTCACCTCACATGACCTGTACACGTGAGGTGTAGGCATTTTGCATTGAGGCCCTCGGTCCTTTTAGTATTTCGTTTCAGTCCAAGGAATTTTATATTAAGTGTAAACTTTTTGGAGAAATTGCATGTTAGCCCCTAGAGGTTTCTGATATTACACTTAGGTCCTCGCCAGACACGTGCAAGTCACGCGCCCTGGTGGGAAAATTGCTGAGACACCCCTGCGGGTCTGTGTATTTGTAATTGGTCCTGGAAATTAAATATTCAGTGTTAATTTTTGAGGAAAATTGCATGTATGCCCCTGGACTTTTGGATATTTGCATATATACCCCTGCCAGGCTGTGATATTTTTGTGTGCTTGCTTGATTTAATTAGGGCATCATTTTAAATCGAAAAAATTCTCAAAAATCAAACTTAAGCTCATGTGTATTTGTACTTTAACGCCAAATTTTTAGTTTTTGATTTTATTTCATTTTAATATTTATTAAAAATAAAAAACTCTTCATTTCAGCACTGTCTAGCTTAGAAAATACCAAAAAAATAGTAAAATACCTCGAAAAATTCAAAAAAAATTCCCTATTGCCTATTTTATCATCTTTTAGTGTCAGTCCAAAAATCACTAAAAATCTCAAAAGAAAACCTTAAAAAATCAAAAATACTCAAAAACTTCAAAAAAATATATAAAATCCTAGAAAACTCCAAAAATTATAAACTCAGTTCCTATTTATTCTATATTTTATCCTCTTTATTTTAAAATTAGTTTGGAAATTTTTGGTGGCTGTTTGCTATTTTTAATTCCCATTTTACCTCCAGCCAGTAGCTTGTTCACTGTTTTGCTTTATTTCAGTGTTTAAAAATACCAAAAATATTTGGAAAAATACCCAAAAATCCCAAAAATAGTAAAAAATTATAAAAATACCAAAAAGATTTTATTTCTGAATTTTTGACTATTTTTGCATATTTTTATAAATATTTTATCACCTCTTGTATTACATTGTTTTTATATTCCATTATTGAAAAAAAATATAAAATAAAAAATATAAAAATCAGAAAATTTATAAATCAAAATACAAAATTAAAAATTAAAAATTAAATAAAAAATTAAAAAAAATTAAAAACCCACAAAAATATTTGGTTGCATAGTGTAGACACACTTCACATTCACTCACACACATTTGCTTGATCTACCCTGTTTGCTCCCTATGTTCGAACTCTCTGCATACTTGCTTGCTATACATCTTTTGTGCAGAGTTAAAAATAAATTTTAACTCCACATTTATTTCTAATTGTTTGATCTATAGTGTGGGTTAATTGTTGATTAAATACAGGATTTTGTAGTGGTCAACACACCGACTGTTGACTCGCCTTGTGAGTCAATACGACCGCTCTCAATTTTGTGTTTATCACTAGACAGAGCTTTTGCCACGTTAATTCATGGGATCGTTGATTGACAATAGTTACGCAAACAACAGCTACTTGGGATGCCTAGCTACAATCATCATCGAGTGTAATATATTTAATTTGTTACGAGTAACGACGGTGATACAATTTACACACACACACACACACATATATGAGGATGGGGAGTATGCACCATGGTGCATGTAATTTTACATGCATCGGGGTTTATATCTCTCTTTTTTTTTATTTTTGAGGAAAATATCACCATGTATATTCATCTATATATCCCTCCAATATGCCATTCGAATTTCGTCAGAAACAGAGACTCCTATGCCCTCCATCTATAACATGTCGATTACAACAATTCGAAGACCGTCAATATTATCTGTTCTAGATGGGGCAAATGAGTCTCTGTTTCTGACGTAATTCAAATGACATATTGGAGGGATATATAGATGAATATATACGGTGATATTTTCCCAAAAAATACTAAAATGTGGGAGATATAAGCCCCGATGCATTTAAAATTACATGCACCAAGGTGCATACTCCCTTTTCTCATATATATATATATATATAGGGTAAAATGTGTATGACCCCTAGGGGGAGCTAACTTAGCTCCTCCCGCCTCATTTTTCGCGTATTTATTTTTTTTTGAAAATAAAATTTATGTAAATTCATTATTATATTCCTATATTATGTCATTCAAATTTCATGCAAAGCAGAGACTCCTACGACCTCCATCCAGATAGGGTCAATTTAAAAAAGCCTGAGACCGTTAAAAAAATGATTGTCTGGATGGAGGCCATACGAGTCTCTGTTTCACACGAAATTTTATAACATAATATAGGGCTATAGTCATGAATATTGACGGAAAAAAATTAAAAAATTAAGAAAATAGGGCTGGGGGAGCTAAGTTAGCTCCCCCTAGGGGCGGCCCCATTTTCCTTGTATATATATATATATATATGTGGTTAAATGGGGTTGCACCCTTGGGGGAGCTAACTTGACTCCCCCCGCGCTATTTCGTCCGGTTTTTTATTGTTTTTTGAAATTTCTTTCATGAATATTCATCACTATATCCCTATATTATGCTATTAATTTTTCGTGCGAAACAGAGACTACTATTGCCTCTATCCATACAGTCACTTTTTAACGGTAACAGAATTGTTAAAAACGAGTCTTTTGGATGGAGGTCGTAAGAGTCTCTGTTTCGTGCAAAATTTTAATGACATAATATATGGATATATTGATGAAAATCCACGGAAGAAATTTCGAACAAAAATAAAAAACCGGGAGAATGAAGCGGGAGGAGCCAAGTTAGCTCCCCCCATAGGGGCAGCCCCATTTTACCCATATATATATATACATACATATATATATATATATATATATATATATATATTAATGGGGGGAGCTAACTTAGCTCCCTCCGCCCCATTTCACATGTTTTTTTTTATTTTTTTTAATTTCTTCTGTGAATTTTCATCAATATATTCCTATATTATGTAATTAAAATTTCGTGCAAAACAAAGACTCCTACGACTTCCATCCCTACGAGGTCGTTTTTAGCAATTCTGTTACTGTTACAAAATGATTGTCTGGATGGAAGACGTAGGAGTCTCTTTTTTACACAAAATTTTAATAACATAATATAGGAATATAGTGATGAAATTCTACAGAAGAAATTTTCAAAAAAATAAAAAAATCGGGCGAAATGGGGCGGGGGAGCCAAGTTAGCTCCCCCCTTGGGACAACCCCATTATATATAGGGTTAAAGGAGGTTACTCCCTAGAAGTAGCCAATTGGCTACTCCCACCCCTATTTTCCCTCTATTTTTTTGAAAAATAAAAAATATGTATATTCATCACTATATCCCCTTATCATGTCATTCCAATTTCGTCAAAAACAGAGAGTCATATACCCTATATATGAAGGGGTCGATTTCAACAATTCTGATACCGTTAAAATTTGACGGTCTTGATGAAGGAATATAAGTCTCGAATTAAGTTGAATTTTATATAACAACATGGTGACATATTATGATCTAAATTCCAATAGGTTTCATTTCAGAAAAATAAAAAAAATATAAGGAAAAAGATGTGGGAGCATGTAAGTTGGCTACAACCAGGGAGCATACTCCCTTTTCCCATATATATATATATATATATATGGGTAAAATGGGGCTGCCCCTATGGGGGAGCTAACTTGGCTCCCCCCGCGCCATTTCGCCCCCTTTTTTTTCTTCAAAATTTCTTCCGTGGATTTTCATTAATATATTCTTATATTATGTCATTCAAATTTCACGCGAAACAGAGACTCCTACAGCCTCCATCGAGAAGGGTCATTTTTAGCAATTCTATTACCGTTAAAAAATGACTGTCTGGATGGAAGTCGTACAAGTCTCTATTTTGTACGAAATTTTAATAGCATAATATAGGGATATAGTGATGAATATTCATGGAAGAAATTTTCAAAAAAAATAAAAAAACCGGGAGAAATGGCGCAGGGGGAGCCAAGTTAGCTCCCTTAAGGGGGCAGCCCCATCTAACCCTATATATATATGGGTAAAATGTGTATGCCCATTAGGGGAAGCTAACTTAGCCCCCCCCCCCCGTCCCATTTTTCGCGTGATTTTTTTATTTTTTTTTGAAAATAAAAATTATATAATTCATTATTATATCTATATTATGTTATTCAAATTTCATGCAAAACAGAGACTCTTACGACCTCCATTCCGACGGGGTCGATTTAAAAAATCCTGAGACCGTTAAAAAAATTATTGTCTGGATGGAGGCTTTACGAAATTTTTATTACATAATATAGGGATATAATCATGAATATTAATGAAAAAATTTTAAAAAAATAAAAAAATTGAAGAAAATAGGGCGGGGGAGCTAAGTTAGCTCCCCCTAGGGGGCAGCCCCATTTTCCCCTCTCTCTCTATATATATACATATATATATATATATATATATATATACATACATACATACACACACACACACACACACACATATATATATATATATATATATATATATATATATGAGTTAATGGAGCTGCCCCCTAGGGGTAGCCAACATGGCTGCCCCCGCGCCATTTTCGACGCTTTTTTTATTTTTTTTTTCAAAAAATGTCACCATGTATATTCATCCCTATATCCCTCCTACGTGCCATTCGAATTTCGTCGGAAACAGAGACTCCTACGGCCTCCATCCAGACAGTCATTTTTTAACGTTAACAGGATTTTTTAAATCGACACCATCTCGATGGAGGCCGTAGGAGTCTCTGTTTCTGACGAAATTCGAATGGCATGTAGTAGGGATATAGGGATGAATTTACATGGTTTTATTTTTCAAAAAAAAAAAATAAAAAAACGTTGGAAATAGGGGGCGGGGCAGCCATGTTGGCTGCCCCCAGGGGGCAGCCCCATTAAATCCTATATATATATATATATATATATATATATATATAGAAGGGAAGATACACCGGGTGGTGCAACTAACTAGCTACATCGGGTGGGCAGCCCCATTTTCCTCTCTCTCTCTCTCTCTTTCTCTATCTCTCTATATATATATGGGTAAAATGAGGCTGCCCTCACGGGGGAGCTAACTTGGCTCCCCCCGCGCCATTTCTCCCCTTTTTATTTTTTTTAGATTTCTTCCGTGGATTTTCATTTATATATCTCTACATTATGTCATTCAAATTTCACGCGAAACAGAGACTCCTACAACCTCAATCCGGAATGGTCGTTTTTTAGTAATTCTGTTAACGTTAAAAAATGTCTGTCTGGATAGAAGGCGTAGAAGTCTCTGTTTCGTATGAAATTTTAATAGCATAATATAGGGATATAGTGATGAATATTCACGAAAGATTTTTTTAAAAATAATAAAAAAAAACGGATGAAATAACGCGGGGGGAGCCAAGTTAACTCTCCCAGAGGGCATCCCCATCTGTGAATTTTAGTAAAGGCCACTATGAATTTAGTAAAAATTATGTAACAGTTTTATAAAAAATATAAACTGCTCATTGTGAAAAAAATGAATTTTGTAAAATATAGCATCCAAATTTAAATTAACATTTTCATCTAATATAATAATATTTTCATAATTTTATTTCACTCTACATGTGTTAATATTTGTTGTTATATATATGAAGTAAGAAATTGTAAAATATATTGGGAATATGTCTAAATTGAAGGTGGCTCATAATATATATGGTAAGACCCACCTCATTTGAAGTTTCTCATATATATATATATATATATATATATATATATATATATATATATATATATATATATATATATATATATATATAGGGTTAGATGGGGCTGCCTCAATGGGGGAGCTAACTTCGCTCCCCCCGCCACATTTCTACTGGATTTTTTTATTTTTTTTTGAAATTTTCTTCCGTGGATTTTCATCAATATATTCCTATATTATGTTATTAAAATTTCATGCGAAACGGAGACTCATACGACCTCCATCCAGACGGGGTCATTTTTAGCAATTCTGTTACCGTTAAAAAATAACTGTTTGGATGAATGTCGTAGGAGTTTCTGTTTTCCACGAATTTTTAATGACATAATATAAGGATATAGTGATGAAATTCTACGGAAGAAATTTTCGAAAAAAATAAAAAATTTGGACAAAATGAGGCGGAGGGAGCCAAGTTAGCTCCCCCAAAAAGGGAGCACCATTTAACCCATATATATACATGATGTTAATGGAGCTGCCCCTTGTTGGCTGCCCCGCGTCATTTTCGGTATTTTTTTGATTTTTTTCAAAAAATATCACCATATATATTCATCCCTATATCCCTCATATATGTCATTTAAATTTCGATAGAAACAGACTCTTACGGCCTCCATCTAAACAATCATTTTTTAATGGTAATATTTTTTTTAAATTGACACCATCTCGATGGAGGTCGTAGAAGTCTCTGTTTCTAACGAAATTCGAATTACATATAAGAGTGATATCGGGATGAATATACATTACGATATTTTTCGAAAAAAAACAAAAAAAACACAGAAATAAGGGGGCGGGGCAGCCCCATTAACCTCATATATATATGCATCAATTTCGACATTTTTTTTATTTTTTTTTCAAAAAATATCGTCATGTATATTCATTCTTATATTCCTCCTATATACCATTCGAATTTCGTCAGAAACAGATACTCATACGACCTCAATTCAGACAGTCATTTTTTAACGGTAATATGATTTTTTAAATCGACATATATCTCGATGGAGGCCGTAGGAGTATCTGTTTCTAATGAAATTCGAATGACATATAGGGGGGATATAGGGATGAATATACATAATGATATTTTTCAAAAAAAATAAAAAAACACCAAAATAAGGGGGCGAGGCAGTAATGTTGGCTACCCCCAAGGAGCAGCCCCACTGAATCATATATATATATATATATATATATATATATATATATATAGAAAAGGGAGCCTACACCCAAGGGTGTAGGTAACTACCTACACCCGACTCATTTTTCATAGATTTTTGATTTTTTGAAATGAAATCTTGGGAAAATTAGATCACTATGTACCACCGCTATGTCATTCAAAATTCAACTTAATTCGATACTCCTATCATCTTCATCAAGACTATCAAATTTTAACGGTCTCAGAATTACTGAAAATGACCCCTTCTAAATGAATGTGTTAGAAATGTTTGTTTTGCATAAAACTCGAAACACATATTCCTCTCAATATATTAAGAAAATCCCCCTAGTGTAGATAGTTACCCAAACCCAGGGCTTAGGCTCCCAGCTCCCATATATATATATATATATATATATATATATATATAGGGTTAAATGGGGTTGCCCTCGAGGGGAGCTAACTTAGCTCTCCTGCCTCATTTCGTCCGTTTTTTTTATTTTTTTTTAAAATTCTTCCATAAATATTCATCACTATATCCCTATATTATGCTATTAAAATTTTGTGCGAAACAGACTCTCGTACGACTTCCATCCAGACAGTTATTTTCTAACGGTAATAGAATTGCTAAAAACGACCCTTATGGATGGAGGCCATAGGAGTCTTTATTTCACGTAAAATTTTAATTACATAATATACGGATATATCGATGAAAATTCCACGGAAGAAATTTTCAAAAAAAAAATAAAAAAATCGGTCGAAATGAGGTGGGGAGAGCTAAGTTAGCTCCTCCATGGGGGCAACCCCATTTTACCCATATATATATGTATATATATAGGGAAAATGTGTATGCCCCCTAGGGGGAGCTAACTTAGCTCCCCCGCCTTTTTTCCACATATTTTTTATTTTTTTGAAATTTAAATCCGTGTAAATTCATTATTAAATTTTTATATTATATCATTCAAACTTTATGCGAAACAGAGACTTATACGACCTCCATCCAGATGGGGCCGATTAAAAAAATTCTGGTACCGTTAAAAAATGACTGTCTGGATGGAGGCCGTAAGAGTCTCTGTTTCGCACGAAATTTGAATAACATAATATAGGGATATAATGATGAATTAATGGAAGAAATTTTCAAAAAATAAAAAATAAAAAATGGTGAAATGAGGCAGGGGGAGCTAAGTTAGCTCCCCCTAGGGGGCAGTCCCATTTATCACACACACATATATATAGGGTAAAATGTGTATGCCCTATAGGGGGAGCTAACTTAGCTCCCCCCGCCCTATTTGATCCATATTTTTTATTTTTTTAAATAAAAATTATGTAAATTAATTATTATATCCCTATTTTATGTCATTAAAATTTCATACGAAACAACGACTCCTACGACCTCGATCCAGACGGGATCGATTTAAAAAATCCTATAACCGTTAAAAAAATGGTTGTCTGGATGGAGGCCGTAGAAGTCTCTGTTTCATACGAAATTTTAATGACACAATATAGGGATATAGCGATGAATATTCACGGAAGAAATTTTAAAAAAAATAAAAACATGAAGAAAATGAGGCGGGGGTAGCTAAGTTAGCTACCCCCTTAGGGCAGCCTTGGGGAGGCTGCACCGGCGGGTGTAGCTAACTAGCAGCACCCGACTATTTTTTTCATTGGTTTTTTATGTTTTTGAAATGAAACCCAGGGGGATTTAAATCACCATATATCACCATGCTATCATGCCAATTTCAACTAAATTCGACACTTCTATCATCTCATCAAGACTATCAAATTTTAACGATCTCAAAATTATTGAAATTGACCTATCTAGATGGGCATGTTAGGAATATTTGTTTTTAATGAAATTTGAAACATATATTCTAATCAATATATTAAGTAAATCCCCATAAGTATTTTTCAAAAAAAATAAAGAAACCAATAAAAAAATGATCGGGTGTAGCTAGTTAGCTGCACCCGCCGGTGCATACTCCATTTTCCCTATATATATAGGGGAAAATGTGTATCCCCCTAGGGGAAGCTAACTTAGCTTCTCCCATCCATTTTTCACATGTTTTTTTTTATTTTTTTGAAATCTAAAGCCGTGTAAATTCATTATTAAATCCTTATATTACGCTATTAAAATTTAATGCGAAATAGAGAGTCCTACGACCTCCACCAAGACGAGGTCAATTTAAAAAATCATGTGACCGTTAAAAAATGACCGTCTGGATGGAGGCTGTAGGAGTCTTTATTTCGAATTAAATTTTAATAGCATAATATAGGGATATAGTGATGAATATTCACGAAAGAATTTTTTCAAAAAAATAAAAAAAAGGGAAAATAGAGTGGGGGAAGTTAAGTTAGCCCCCTCTAGAGGACAACCCCATTTATCCCATATATATATATGTATACATATATTACGCAGAACATATTCAGAATGATATGCAACGATAAATATATTATAATTCAAGCATACATCATTCACATATACAAACTTAACTTCCATTTCATAGAGACATAACTAAAAACATATATACGTGAATGTTTACAAAGTTAAATATACGTAATGCACATACATAATATACGTAAAATATATACTTAAACAAATGTATACATACAAAAACATACCTAACATATATACATATAAATACACAATAATTTATTTATATATAAACATACAATACGTGTATACTTATAATCATATATATATAATGCATCTGTGTACTATTAGTACAAACGTATGTTTGTAATCCGTATACATACATAAACAACCTAAAATATATGTATATACATATATATACATGCATATATATAGGGTAAAATGTATATGCCCCCTAGGGGAGCTAATTTAGTTCCCCCACCTTATTTTATCCATATTTTTTAGTTTTTTTAAATAAAAATTATGTAAATTCATTATTATATCCCTATATTATGTTATTAAAATTTCATACGAAACAAAAACTCCTACGACCTCCATCCAGACGGCGTCGATTTAAAAAATCATGTGACCGTTAAAAAATTGACTGTCTGAATGGAGGTTGTAAAGTCTCTGTTTCACATGAAATTTCAATGACACAATATAGGGATATAGTGATGAATATTCACGAAAGAAATTTTCAAAAAAAATAAAAATATGGAGAAAATGAGGCGGGGGTAGTTATGGGGGCAACCCCATTTTACCCATATATATATAAAGAGAGAGAGAGAGAGAGAGTTTAATGGGGCTACCCTTGTGGACAGCCAACATGGCTGCCCCCATGCCGTTTACGTCACTTTTTTATTTTTTTTGAAAAATATCACCATGTATATTCATCCCTATATCCCTCATATATGTCATTCGAATTTCGTCAGAAAAAGAGACTCATATGATCTCCATCGAGACAGTCATTTTTTAACGGTAACGAGATTTTTTAAATCGACACCATCTTGATGGAGGCCGTAGGAGCCTCTGTTTCTGATTAATTCGAATGGTATATATGAGGGATATAGGGATGAATATACATGACGATATTTTTCAAAAAAAAAAATAAAAAAAGCACCGAAAACGACGCGGAGGGGCTGCCCACAAGGAGCATCCTCATTAAATTCATATCTATATATATAGAGAGAGAAAGGATCATACTCCATGGAGTAGGTAACCTGCCTACTTCATTTTTTCAATTTTTTTTTTGGAAAAATGCTTCCATAGATTTTCATAATTATATCCCTCTAATATGTCATTCAAATTTCGTTAGAAACCGAGACTCATACGACCTCCATCAAGACAGTCATTTTTTAACGGTCACAGATTTGATGTATTTTTCCTGTTCTGGATGGAGGCTGTAGGAGTCTCTGTTTCCGACGAAATTTGAATGACACATCAGAGGGATATAGTTATGGAAATCCATGGAAGCATATTTCTAAAAAAAATAAAAAAATTTGAAAAAAAAGAAAATGGAGTAGGTAAGTTACCTACTCCATGGAGTAGGTTCCCTTTCCTCATATATATATATATATAGGGTAAAATGGGGCTGCCTTAGAGGGAGAGCTAAGTTGGCTCCCCTGCCACATTTCGTCCATTTTTTATTTTTTTTGAAAATTTTTTCCGTGAATTTTCATCAATATATCCTTATATTATGTTATTCAAATTTCACGTGAAATCAGAGATTCCTACAGCCTCCATCCAGAATGGTCGTTTTTAGCAATTCTGTTACCTTTAAAAAATAAATGTCTGGATGGAGGCCGTAGGAGTATCTGTTTTGCATGCAATTTGAATAGCATAATATATAGATACAATGATGAATATCCACGGATGAAATTTTCAAAAAAAATAAGGGATTTTATCACTTGTGCGCCTCCGAGATATCACAATATCAGTTATGCCCCTATCTTTTTGGTAATATCAGTTGTGCCTCTCACTTCTTTCTCCGTCATCAGTTGTGCCCTTCCGTCAGATTAACCGTCGAAATATTGAAATAACCATAGTTTACTCAAACCATGGTGTGGTTAAGAGGGGTATTATGATCAGAACAAAATCAAATAAGGAGGAGGGTTGGGAGGAGGTGCGAGGCTATGGAGGAGGTGCGGGCTGGCGGTAGGGGGCGGGGGAAGTGCGTGGCTGCGAGAGGAGGTTGGCTTCACGACGTTATCGAGGGGTTGGCTCTAGTTGCGCGGTCGGTGGAGAGCTGGTGTCGGCAGAACGCGGTGAATGACGCAGGCGACGCGGGCGCGGTGCGGAGCAGGGGAGGTGGCGGTGCGGGGCAGGGGGGAGGGGGAGCAGGGGGGCGACACGTGCGGGGGAGGGGGAGGAGGTGCAGCCCAGGGGGAGGGGGATCGGGGGGGGGGGGGGGGGGGGCGCCGGCGAGGGGAGGAGGTGCGGGGGGGGGGGGGAGGTGCGGGACTAGGAGGGAGGGGGAGCAGGGGGGCGACGCGTGCGGGGGAGGGGGTGTAGCCCAGAGGGAGGGGGAGCAGGGGGCGGCGCCTGTGAGGGGAGGAGGTGTAGGGGGAGGGGATGCGGGGCTGGGAGGGAGGGGGAGCAGGGGGCGACGCGTGCGGGGGAGGGGGTGCAGCCCAGGGGGAGGGGGAGCAAGGGGGCAGCGCCGACGAGGGGAGGAGGTGCGGGGCTAGGTTATGACCACATAACCTTTTTTTAATTAATTCCGCTTATGTCCTCAAAGTTAACGTCCGTTTGCACTGTGGATGGACGGTCACTAACCCGAGGGGCACAAGTTATAAAATAGCAAGAAGTGAGGGGCACAACTGATATTACCAAAAAGACAGGGGCATAACTGATATTGCGATATCTCGAAGGGGTATAAGTGATAAAATCTCAAAAAATAAATAATGACCGAAATGGTGTGGGAGGAGCCAAGTTAGCTCCCCCACGGGGGCAGCCCCATTTACCTCGCGTGTGTTTGTGTATACACACACAAATAATCCGTGCATATTTATTAGCATACACTCTCTCACACACATACACGTATTATATACACGTCATATTCGCAAATTATCTAAGTAGATAATATGTACGCATCATAAGAACACAGAAAATATCTACATAAACATACATATATAATATATGTAGAGTAAAACGTGGTTGTTCCTTGGGAGAAGCCAACAGGCTGTTCCCACCCCCATTTTCCCCTAATCTTTTTTATTTTTTGGAAAATAAAAAATTGTATATTCATCACAATATTCCTATAACATTCTATTAAAATTTCGTCAGAAACAAAGACTCCTAAACCCTCCATCCAGAACAGGTTGATTACAGCAATGGTAAGACCGTTAAAATTACATGTTCTGGATGGAGAGCCTATGAGTCTCTGTTTCTGACGAAATTTTAATAGAATGTTAGAGGGATATAGTGATGAATACACAAATTTTTATTTTCCAAAAAAATTTGGAGAAAAATAGGTGTGGGAGCAGCCCGTTAGCTCCTCCCAGAGAGCAGCCACATTTTACTCATATATATAATTATATAGGGAAAAGGAGTATACTCCATTGGAGCATGTAACTTACATGATCCCACTCATTTTCTCCATATATATTTTTTTTATTTTTCTGAAAATGAAATCTAGTGGAACTTAGATCATAATATATCATCATGGTGTCATTCGAAATTTGACTTAATCCCCTCCATTGAGACTGCCAAATTTTAACGGTCTCAGAATTGCTGAAAATGACCCCCTCCAGAGAGAAGTATTAGGAGCGTATGTTTTACGCGAATTTTGAAACACATATTGCAGTTATTATTCTAAGTAAATTCCTTGAGTTTCATTAAAAAAATATAAAAATGTGAAAAATGCTGAGAGCATGCTCTTACATGCTCCCAAGGAGCATATTATTTAACACACACACACACACACACACAAATATAGGGGTGATCCTATGAGAGCCAAAATCTGCGAGAGTATAAGAGCAGTGAATCGGGACCACTAGATTTTGCTCTTTTTCTCCTCCTGCAATCAATGAGGAGAGAGATGCCAGAATCTAGTGGTTCAGAATCAATCTTTTAATGCTCTCATGGATTTTGACTCTCACACGATCACCTCTCTCTCTCTCTCTCTCTCTCTCTCTATATATATATATATATATATATATATGGAAAATAGGGTTGTTCCCCCACCATATTTTCCCATTTTTTATATCTTGTTAAAGCACATCGGTAGATTTTCATCGTTATATCCCTGTATCATATCATTCAAGTTTCGTGAGAAACAGAGACTCCTACGACCTTCATCTAGATAATCGTTTTTTAACGATCGTCAGATTGTTGAAACCGGCCCCGTCTAGATGAAGGCCGTAGGAGTTTCTGTTTCTCACGAAACTTGAATGACATAATACATGTATATAATGATGACAATCTATAGAAGTAGTTTTAAATGAAAATTCATGGAAATAGTTTTAAAAAAATAAAAATAAAAAAATGAAGTGGGAGGAGTCAACTCCCCAAAAGACAACCTCATTTTCCCCCTATATATAAACATTAACAATACCTCTACTAATAAAAAAACAATCAACAATCAAATTTCAATAAAGTCACATCACAAAAAAATCATCTCAATAGTAAAAACCCACTGTCCAAATACAATAACCAACATTAAGCTATCCAACAGATAACCCATCCCAAGTGCATTCAGGAATTACGAAGGGTCAAGGTATAAAATGATGAAAATTAACCGGGCTACTTAGGTTAAAATTCCTTTGTAATGGATGGCATAGTCGTTGCTTCTGTGTTCGATTGCATAAGTTGATCAAGCCTCCCGGGGTCGATCTCCTCCACCGAGCCCTCTTCATGGCGGGAGGACGAGAAAAACGACAAATACCCACAGGGGAGGAAGAAGAAGACTACATGGCCGATCTCTCCCTCTTCCTCCCACCAGAGGCCCTCTCTTCTTCCGAGAACAAGGTACTGTACGGTACGTTGTCCCCTCTCACCCCCTCCACATATACTCCACAAAAAAACCCTAACTCCCTTTTCGCCTACGCAGAAGCCCCCCGCCTCCGCCCCTGACCCTTCTCTCCCCAAACTCAAGAAGCCCAAATCCCTGAGCTGGCAGGAGCAGAGGAAGCTCGACCGCGAACGGAAACAGCTCGACGAGGACGAGCGCACCCGCGTGGGTCTCGAATCAGCGATCCCTCCCTCCAACATCGGCTTCAAGATGCTCCAAATGATGGGCTACAGCCCCGGCACTGCACTCGGGAAGGACCGCCACAATGGGGGGAGGACGGAACCCGTGGGATTGGAGATAAGGCGGTCGCGTGCCGGGATCGGGAGGGAGACGCCGGCAGAGGAGCGGGTGAGGAAGGACAGAGAGAGGGAGGACAGGGAGAGGAATAAGGAGGAGATGGATAGACTGCGGATGGAGGAGGCGAGAGAGGAGTTTGGGAATTGGCAGAGGATGCAGTTCAGGATCAGGAGAGTTGTGAGGGATTTCCGCAAGGCAGACGCAGTGTTGGCGCAGCTGGAGAATAGGGAGGACGTGGAGGAGGAGAGGGACAGGGAGGACGGGGAGAAGGGTGACGAGGAGGAGGAGGAAGAGGAAGTGATTACCGAGGAGGTACATCTCTTTATGTTTCTGCTTATTGGCTGCTGAAAAGTGATATCGGTGAGATTGGTTTGAGAGCATGCTGGAGAACGGCTTAGGTGGGTAATTAGATCCCTCCAAGGTCTAATTACCACACAATGAAGAATAGTCCCTTACCCATGTATCCATTGAGAGAATGAAATAGAAGAATGTGCCCTTTGAGGCGTTCTCCTGCAGTTTCATCCCACTAACTCTCCAAAATCCCACTAATAAACGATGTGAGACTATTCTTCATTGCGCGATAATTGGACCTTGGAGGGATCCAACTACCCACCTAGACCATTCTCCAACAAGGCATAGGTTGCATTTTTTTTAATTAGTAGCACTCGATCATTGGATGAACTCAGTTGGTAGATGTGCCAATTAGTGATGAGACATTGAAAGTCAAATTATGAAGAGACCAAATGGATCATCAGTAGTCATGTATCATAGTTAGATTTGATGGCTGCTGAGGTGTCTAAGCACATCTCTATATCCAGATGAGTTATTGTCTACTTTTTTGGGATGTTACTTTGAGTTCTTTAACTAAGACACTTGGCCACCTATATATCACCAACACAGGTAACCTTGCAAATCTTCTGCGTGTGCACTGGCTACTAGCCTACCAGTGATCCATCACTGGTGCACACACAAATAGAAACGAAATTAGAAACTGGAAACACTATGGACATTACATCATAAAGATTCCACTATCATACTGTTAATTTTACTATGATAGTTTTATTGTAATGATAAATATAGGCAAAATACCGAAAAATATGTATCGGTGATGTCCAGTCAGGGGGCTGGCGAAATAGGTACAAAGTGACACTTGGAGGAATTGACTACCGGATGCCTGTCAGTGTGTATGTGGTAGGTTTCTCGGTGCAGTTCATTATAACTGCTTTTCGGAGTCGTATATTGTCTAGGCCAATGCCACCTTTGGTAGATGTTTATCACCAGTTAGATAATTGGGGCTTATTGGAGGAAACTTCTTATTCGCAGTGCATTTCTTAGGTGTTATATAGTTAGACCAATGGTGTCAGTTGCAGAGTTTCAATCAAGGTTTTCCTTTGCCCCAGATTTATTTTTGGTTGTTGTTAGAATTTCTCCAATCCTTATGACAACAGTTGCGAGTTTCAATCATGGCCTGCCTTTGCTCCAAATAGCTCAGCCGATTTGTCATATTTAATATGAATTTCCGTGCTTTCCGCTTCCTCTTTTTCTTTGTAGAACTTGTGGGACCAAGATAATTGATTTTAATAGGGCTGTTTTAGGAGTATAAATTTGTCTCCAAGTAGATGGAAGAGGTAACCTTACTATTCAAGACAAGTCGGTTGCTTCTTTTTGGTTAAATAAATCAAAGATGGTGGTGAATGCTATAAAACTGGATCCCAGTATCCTTTCGAAGAAAACAAGATCCCGGTAATCATGATGATGCATTGTCATTGCCCACAATTCGATAGGGAATTGGGGGAGTTTAAGGTTTTTAGTCATTTTTAGTAACTGATGTCGGTGGTGCTTATTTTTGGCTCTCTGAAAATAAGATATTCAACTAAGAAAAGAAACTACACTGCACAATAAGTTTTATAATAGAAGAAATCATAAATAAATAAAATAGGGTTTTTATCAGTTGTGCCCCTCTGAGATATTGCAATATCAGTTATGCTCCTTCCTTTTTTGGAATATCAGTTGTGCCCTGACTTCTTGCCGTTTTTATCACGTGTGTCCCTCGAGTTAGTTGCCGTCCATTCCCAATGCAAACACACGTTAACTTTGGGGACACAAGAGGAATTGCATTTAAAAAAGGGTTGAGAGGTCTTTCCTCCCCTCATCCCCTCTCCTTGCTCTCCCCCCTCCTCCTCCACCTCTTCCGATGCAGCACAAAATTAACATATACGGCTTGATATTTTTATCCGTTAATTTTATTTACATTTATTTGAGTCGTTGCATTTTTTTAAATAAAGAGATCGCGTGTGATCTCGAAATTAGTCAGTCAATTTTAATTTTGAATTTCGAATTTTGAATTAGAGTCAAATTAGGATAATGTAGATTTGAATCTCGATTCAAATCAATTAAGATCGAGTTAGATTTTATTTTTGATTCACTTTCTATTTTTGTAATTCCATCCCTCCTATATAAAGGGGTGGGTAGTCTATTGTAAAGAACAGTTCAGAATATACTGAAATTGGAGATTTATCTCTTTTATCTCTCTCGCTCTCTCTCTCTCTCTCATTATTCTCTCTCTCAACGTGGTCTTCACGATTCCTTTCCAAAACCCCGCGTAACCGACGCATTTTCTCCTTCTCCCTCCCTCTCTAAATTTCTTCTACCAAAAAATATTTTTCCATCGTTGGATTTTTTCATTTGCATCATTTGGTATCAGAGCATGGAAATCGAATCGTTCTCACGATTCGACAGTCCTGTTGTGTATTGGAAGATGAAGCTCGATCAAAGCCGCATATCTCGTAGCTCGCACGCGCGTTTGCGTTAACAAAAATTCAAGGATCGCCTCCGAACAAGCATCAAGGTTCAACAATGGATAGACTCATGGTACAACGTGGATATCTTTATGGTACACGTTGACAACGAACAGAATCTTGTCGTCGACGATGATCTGTGTGCTGTTCAGATCGTTGTGGATGGGGAAAACGGCCGCAATGATGATCTGCTCGCTGTCCGGACCGTGTCAGGAGAAAACAACAACACCAACGATGATTTGCTCGTAGTCCAGACCCTTGTGGAAGAAAAAAAGGTCGACCTGCTTGCTGTCCAAGTATATTCAGATCTGCAAACAGAGGAGAAATGGACCAGAACACCATCTACGACCCTCCCACAGGTTCCCGACAACGCCCGTGTGCCTCCGGCCCATACCGCCTCCCCCGCATCCTTTGCAGTGCACCCCCCAGCCCCAGATTTTCCTCCTACCACCCCCGTTGTCAACCTCGCACCTCCAGCCCCATGCCCACTGCCGCTACCCCTTCGGGCCCTTCCCACAGCCGTCCTCGCACCCCCAGAACCTCCTCACACACCTCCCGCAATACTCGCCTCAGCCCCAGCACCGACACAGTTCCCTGCACCCACACCCCCAGCGCCTTCTTCCACCACAACCCCCACCCTCGCCACCCCCTCCCACCGCGGCCCACACACCTCCCTTTGCTGCCCCAGCACCCTCTGCGACACACCCTCCAAAGCCAGTGCCCCCTTCCGCTACCCCTACACCCCCCACCCCTTCCCAACAATGCTGCTCCGTCAAGGCAAAACCCATCGCCCTCTTCGATGAATCCCTCACCCACTCCACCGCTAATGTCCCTTTCTGCCACCCCCCTTCTCCTACCCCCCGGCCCTCTCCCGTGGTCCCTAGCACCATTCCCTCCACCACTAACGTCCTCTTCCGCCACCCCCGCAACCCTTGTAGCACGCACCCCCGTCCTATTCGAGCCGCGTCAACGCGGTCGACCGTCGGCGTGTCAACCGCATGCTGTCCCCACGATTCCCCGCTACCACCGCAAGTCCCCGCCACCGCTCGCATGTGCGCCACCTGCGCGACACACGCACGACCTACAATTTCCACCGCGACGACGTCGTGCGCTGGAAACGCGCACGCAGAACGAGTACTGGAGCCGCACGTGCGCTGGCCTAGGGTTGCACGCGCACGGAAATCACATGCGCGGATATACACACAGATGCGCATGCAGGGTCACAAACAGGGGCACACACAGCAACACAGGGGCACGCACAGAAGCGCGCACGGCTTCACGCGTACAGGCGCTCAGAAGCGTGCACCGACGCACAGGGGGCGCACGGCCTCACGCGCACAGGCGCACAGGAGCACGCACCTACGCACAGGAGCGTGCGCAGGCGCACAGGAGAGTGTGCAGACACAGGCACACAGGAGCGCCGATGCCGGGGCGGTGCGAGACCGAGCAGGAGGTGGCGCGAGGTGGGGAGGCACGTGCGGAGGGCTCGAGGGTGGAGGTTAGGGTTTGGTTCGAGAACTCCGGTCTAGGACCGTCACTCTGATACCAGGTTTGGAAAATGAGAAAATTTATTTATTCCATACGCCCTAGGCTCTCTTATATAGGAGAGTAGCCTATGGGTAAATTACATAAAGAGTCCAACAGGAAAAAGAAAATGCGAAAATGTACAGACGGGAATAACATAGAATAACATATATCTCTACCGTTAAGATCATTTGTACTAACAATGCTCTTGAGTTAACCCAACAAGACTTGACCTCTTTCTTTGCGTCCCAGGGAACTGGTCACTAAACATCATGTCCATATACCTCACAACAGAATGGTATAGCTGAGAGGAAACTTCGACACTTGCTAAATGTTGCCAGATCTCTTCTTAGTCAAATGAGTGTTCCTAAACAATATTGGGGAGATGCTATCCTTACTGCAGTGTATCTCTTATGGAGGAGGCGAGTAGGGGGAGATACTCTATCTCGGTGTTGCTGCAACACAGTCGGACGGGGTAAGGTTGGTGGTGACCAATGTATACGGTCCACCTAATGGTGTTGGCATATCTGAGCTGACTGGTGACTTGAGATTACTCCGAGAGAAATACCCAGACGTGGTCCGGATCATCGGGGGGAATTTAACGTGATGTTGCACCCGGAGGAGGCCTCGTATGCGTGGGGGTGTGGATCCTGGTTCGGAGGAGTTGATGCGGTTCATAAGTGACATGGGCTTGCAGATTCTTGACGCTAGTGGTTGTCGTTACACCTGGAGAAACACCAGATCGAGGTCACGCTTTGATCGATTCTTGGTCTCCCAAAAGGCGACTGGGCTCTTCCCTCTGACGTACTCGTGCGCGCTGCATTGAGCCCATTCTAACCACACATCGCTTCTATGGTCCTCCGATGAGGACGTGAGACAGAGGTCTCTCTTCAGATTTGAGCGATCTTGGCTGCTGGAGGAGGGGTTCGTGAGATGGTGGTCGCGTTTTGGCGTGACACATCCTGAGGGCTCGGCTACGATGGTCCTGGCTCAGAAGCTCGCCATGTTGCTGAAATGCTTGATTGAGTTCAATAGGACTCGGTTGCAGTGGCAGAGCGCGAGGGGGGCTACACATGAGGTCATTTCGCGTCTGGACTCGGTGGAGGATGAGAGGGATCTTTGACCCAGGAAGTTAAGAGGGTTGTCTGCCTGAATCATGTTCACATGGAGGATAGAAAAGAGGTTGAATGGCGACATAGATCGCGACAAACGTGATTGAGAGAGGGCGATAACAATGCACACTTTTTCCATTCCATGGCCAGCGGTAGAAAATGCTAGAATTTCATTAGGAACATTGAGGTGGGGGTGTGTAGGCGAGAGGCGTCGGGGTGATCAGACGGAAACTCAGATCGTATTTCATTGACTTCTCCAGAAGAGCACATGGGGCGAGAGGGGGGGGGGATTGGATTGTATCTCCCCACAAGTGGCGAAGGAGTTGGTGGCGTCCTTCTCGGAGGAGGAGGCTAGGCGAGCTCTCTGGCAGTTGAACAAGGATGTGGCTTCGTATCCTAATGGTTTCTTGGTGTGCTTCTTCAAGGAGTTCTGGGATTCTGTGAAGGGGGATGTGATGGCGGTCCTGCATGAGTTAGAGGAGGGCAACCATGATTTCGAGCGGCTTTAACAGAGCGCTACTTTTTCTACTCCTTAAGCGGGAGGGGTTCGCGTGTGTCGAAGACTACATGCCTATCGCTTTATCCATTACGATCTGCCTCCTTATTGTCAAGGTCTTGGCGAACCGATTGCGGGGGTGTCCTGGAGGGACATCATCTCTCCTGACCAATTGGCTTTTATTTCCAGAAGACATATAGCAGACTCTTGGGTCCTGACGCCGAAGATGGTGCTCAATTTGAGGAGGGAGAAGAAATGGGTCCTTTAGAAGATGGATTTCTCCAAGGCTTACGACTGCGTTGATTGGCGTTTCCTCTGACACTCACTGCAGAAGCGAGAGTTTCCTGGGCGACGGATAGGATGGGTGAAGAGATGCATCATGTCAGCTTCGTACACGATTCTTGTGAATAGCAGTCCTGAGGGGGTTGGAAGCGAGGGGTGCGTCAGGGTGGTCCCCTTGCCCCCCTCCTTTTTGTGATTGTGGCATATGCGATGATGATGAGATTGGCCACGACTGATGGTTTTTGTGCATGGTACATGAGAAACGATGCCTCCATTCCCATTCTGCAGTACGTTGATGACACGGTCATTCTCGTTGATGGAGATCTGGAGCATGTGACTCGTGTTTCCTACATTATGGATATTTTTGGTGAGGTTTCAGGCCTTAGAATAAACAGAGGCAAGTCCGCAGTTATTCCTTTTAGTTTGGAGCGAGTGGAGGCTCAGGAGCTTCTTGGATTTGTTATTTGTTCTTGAAGATCCAGTTCGATTATCAGAGCGATTTTCTGCAGTTCTTGAAGATTTTATTCTAGTTATGTTCATGATTTCGAAGTTATGAAGATTATCGTTATTTAGAGTTATCAAAATTCACAAGTTTGGGTTCATATTTGAATCCTAAATCTTGGAGGAGAAGAAGAATCCATGGCCGAGTTCTAGGTTTTTTTAAAACCTTAATTTTGCACAGATCACCTGCAAACATATTGTTCAAATTACTCCTAAAAAACATATTGTTCAAATTCTGAAAAATTGTCCGAGTTCAAAAGCAAGAAGAGTTCCTAATAATGGAACCCTAACGTTCAATGGCATCATGCATCTTATTCACATTCTGTCATGTTGCGGTCAAGGGTTCTTTGGAACCCATCTATTCTCAAAGCAAAACATCTCGCAAGTCCCAAGCGATATCAGTGGTGAATCCTTCCACAACAAACTACTTGTGCATTAAACTCTCTCAAAAGCATCCAAGCGATCCTTCTCTGCCATTCAGTTCTGCAAAAATCCTCCAGGTGATGCACATGAACCCCCAACATCACCGACTGGACCCCACAAAGAAGGTCGACGAAGAAACAGAAGGTGGGTCTTGTTGCCCTCCTCCGTCAGTCGAAGAAGAGGGCTCCAAGCTACACCTTCCAAACATTGCAGTGGCGAAGTTTCTCCTTTCGCCACCTCCCTAACGCAAGCTTTCGCATGAAGAAAAAAAGGAGAAGGCATCGTCCCTCTTGTGATTTCAAAGGGACACTAGCCATCCCCATTGTTCGAAGATCTACAACAACATCGACAAAACCATTTCGTAGACATATGGATATTCCCACGGTGTTCTTTGTTTTGCCCTTCGAAGAAATGGAGCAGTTGCTGGCTAGCGTCCTCCAACGAGTAGACTCAGTTCAGTTCAAGTTACATTGACAAACACAGTACAAAGCACACATTCTCCGACGAGAAGACTCGATTCATACTCCAGTTTTTTTTTCCTCATCGAAACATCTTGAGAAACAACGTCTTGAACATGCCATTAGCAGAGTATGTGCCGAGTTGATAAATTTAGTAGTATCATGTATTGTGTGAACGGGTGATTTCTATTTGTCCAAGCTGACATTACATGCTCCATCTTGAGGGGAAGTGTTAGAGTATGCATCATAGATGCATAATTGGATCCCTCCATGTTCAATTACCACATCTACAAGTTTAGTCTCACATCGCCTGTGAGTAGGGCTTAGTCTTACTAGTGGGGCTATATAAGAAACCCTACACCACCTGTAACAATTGAGAGAGTTGAATAGAAACATCAACCCTTAGAGGCGGTTCTCCCGTGATTTCATCCCACTCCTTAGGGAGTAGGGGTCCACGTTAAGTGTCGGTGTTGTTCCGTGTTCTTTATATTTATCTATTAGGGGTCCACGTTAAATCTCGGTGTTGTTCCATATTCTTTATATTTATTTATGATATTATGCCTCCACATTCTCATTCTCTACGAAGGTGATGTGTTGCATTTTGCATATGTTAATGGTCCTCTAGCTGAATCTTCAGAGGGCTCAGTGGATGGCTCTCGTGCACATAAAAAGTTGAAATGCTACAAGCCTCAGAGAATGAAGGTCAAGTCAACAACAGAGTTGGCTTTGGGAAAGCAGACATCAATGGGATCTACATCCACAACGGGAGTTTTAGATCTAAGGACTCCGACGAGTGTGGATAGCGATGTAATGAGACTTTTTTAACGACATGGTCGACTTGCTTCTAACCTTAAGCCTTGAAAGATCCACCAAAGATGTTAGTCATCGTGGCCATTCCCATTATCTCTTCTTATTAGTGTCATCCGCTTATTGTAAATTGGGAATAGAGATGTCTCCCTTGGAGTACTGGTAGTGATTCCTTCATACACCAGTCAATCAACTATTCAAGCAAGAACATTAGCCCATAGCCTCATCCACTGAAGATAAAAAGGTTGAGAAGTACGTATTCTGAAAGAGGATAGAATTTCTTTGGTTAGTGGAGGTGGTTCCGATTATGGGGACCCCTAAGGTTTCTTATGAAGGTTCTTTCTTGGAATGTGAGGGGACTAGGTGATCTCATGGTCTGTAGGCTCATTGTTGAACGAGTGGTTTGGCGATGTGATATTACAGGAGATGAAGCTGCATGGGTGGGTAGAGTTGCTGCGGAGACTGCTTGGGGTTCATGCGCTTTTTGGCTTCAGAGTTGATGTAGTTTTTTTTGAAGCCAAGAAAAGAGGGATACACTCAATGGTGTTCACCCCAATATATTAAAAGGGAAGAGGGTCAGAGATACAAACAAAGAAGAAAAAAGAGCGACCCAGAAAAGGAGGCGAGAAACCTCCAGTTATGGCGAAAAACAAAAAAGAAAAAAGATAGCAAACATTAAGCACCACTCCAGTCATCCACCAAAGCCCTCGCGCGACAGAGCACATTCTCTAAATAAAAACGTTGCGTAGAGAAAATGGCCTCGTTGCGACTAAGCCATATCCACCATACTGTTGCCACCGGTGCCAAGAGCCGCCTTCTAGCCATATATCTATTTATGAAGAGAGAATCACAGAAGATCTCCACATCACAAGCATGCACCCAAGCCACGAAGGGGTCCTCCCAAAGCCCCCGGACCATATGGCAGAGAAAGAGGATATGATCCAGGGATTCCACATTCGAAGCACATAGGACGCAAATATTGGAAACCGAGAGCATCAACCTTGAACATCGATCGCGCGTCATAAGCCTCTTTCTGCGGACGAGCCATAAGAAGAAAACAATGCGCAGGGGCAGACCCATACTCCAGAAAAAATCACAGTCTCTCACCAGGGAATCCGAGCGAGCAGGCAGAAGATCAAGCAGTCTAGCATAGGCCTTCCGAGTCGAGAAGCCACTATCCCTCCAAATCCAGTGATCCAAGCCCACGGAAGGCGAATCCGCATGAGCCAGGACGTCCATCAGAGCAAGAAAGTCCAAGAACCTCTGATCCGAGAAATTCCCCAGAAAGCGAGGAGACCAACCCGCATTCACCCAGCAACAAGCGACAGAGGCATCCTTATTCTCCGCCAATGCAAAGAGTCGGGGGAATCGGACAGAAAGTGGATCCCCCCCAACCAGCTGTCCTTCCAAAAGGAGAAAACACGGCCGTCCCCCAGGACAGGCTTGAAGCACGCTCTGTTCTTCAAGAAGACCTCCTGAACATCACGCCAGAACAGAAAACGCGCACTCACCACCCCCAAACCGTCATCCCTAGCCCACTCCCTCCCATGAAGCTCCCTCAAGATCTCAATAAAGAAACTTCCATCTCTTCCCCACACCCTGCTTGCCCATTTAAGGAAGAAAGTGTCATTGACCAACCTGGGGCGCCTAACCCCCAATCCCCCTGCCTGCTTCTCCCTCACCACCTCCTCCCAAGCGACCAGATGAATCCCTCCCCCAACGACACCCGATTTCCTCATAAGAACCTCTTGAAGCAAGACTCTAGTCTCCTGCAAATCCCAGCAGACAGACGTCGAGTCGACAAAAAGTGCATTAAAATGGCAACAAGGACCGAGCGAAGAAGAACCAGCCTACCGCCTTTTGAGAGGAGCGCCGCTCGCCAGCCCGCCAATCTCGCCTCAACCTTCTCCACCACCACACTCCAATCCCTAAGTCTTGGCCTCCCAACCACCAAGGGAAGGCCCATGTAATCAATCGGTAGACTTCCCAAAGCAGAGCCCAGAATGTTCGCAAAATCCATCGCCACAGCCTCCGAAAGGCCAAAAGGAATAACCTTAGATTTGGTACCATTTATGCGCAGCCCGATAGTTCGCTAAAGAGCATGGCCTCAAATTTCAGCGAAATTCAGTCGAATTTCTGTCGAATATCGATATCCAGTCAAAATCGAAATTCGACCGAAATGACCGAAATGACCGAAATATGGGGGTCCTAGTACAAAAAATGACCGAAATGACCGAAATTTCGGTCGAAATTCCACCGAAATTCCATCGAAATTCTGTTTTGGTCGATACCGAAATGGTGACCGAAACCGACATTTAAGGCCTTGCTAAAGAGGTCCAGAGTCATCGACATGGCCGCGACCTTCGTATCACCCCCTTCAATGAAGCACAAAGTGTCGTCTGCAAATTGAATTAACGGCACGGAAATGGCCCCCTTGGAGAAGCCCTTGGAGAGGCCCGCAGCAACAACCCGGTCCACCATACGAGCCAAGACATCCGAAGCAAGAACAACGAGTAGGGGGGCCAGAGGGCATCCCTGGCGAAGGCCCCGTCTCGGTTGAAAACGCCCCCCGTCCAAGCCGCCATTGAGCAAGAGAGAAAAGGAGACAATAGTCATGCATCGCCGCATCCAAGAAATCCACAGCTCCGGGAAACCACGCCTCCTAAGGACCGACCACAGGAAGGCCCAATCAATGCTATCATAAGCTTTAGCGAAATCAATTTTCCAAAGCACCCCGTCTCCCTGAGGCTTTCCAATCCGCCACCAGTTCCGACGCAACTGCAATACAGTCCGATATTTGTCTCCCCTTAATGAAAGCCGCCTGAACGGGGGAGACAAGCGAGTCCAGCACTCTAGAGAGTCTCCTACCCAGCACTTTAGCCACAATTAAATAGATGGCGTTTGATATCGAAATGGGGCGAAAGTCCCCAATGTCCTCCGCCGCATCCCTCTTTGGAATCAAAAGCAATAAGGCTCTGTTCAGCCTATCAAAACCCGCATTTCCTCCACAGAACTCCACTACCACCTCAAAAACTTCGACTCCTACAAAGTCCCAAAAGTCTCGAAAGAAAGGCACAGAGAAACCATCAGGCCCCGGGGATGCATCGAGATTAAGATCCCACACAGCCTCGTTAGTCTCCACCATCGAAATTGGCCTAATAAGCATGGCACAGTCCTCCTCGGAAACTTTGGGCACCCCCAAACCCAACCACTTCCAAAGTTGATGTAGTTGGTAGAGCTGATGGTTTGTGATCGGCTAAAAGAACGAGTGGTTATGCTCTCATCTCTAAGTCTACTGGCAAATTCGTTCATAATGTTGTTTTGCAACCACGTCAAATTGAGTCTCCTCTTGTCATGACTTAAGTATGGGCCAACAGACTCATCTATGAGATTGCTGCTATAGAAGGATCTCTGCAAGGTTCGAGAAAGATTTTCAGGTATGGCTTGGCACACAAGGGGAGATTTTAATATGACTCTTTTTTCCTCCGACTATCCTCGTCTTCATGGGGGACATGACATGGAGTTTCTTGAACTTGTCGGTGAGTTGCAACTGGAGATTCTCGATGTGTCAGATGTCTGTCATACTTGCCAAAACTCGGGTTCTCGATCGAAACCGGATCATTTCTTGGGTTCTGTAGAGATTTTGTAGGCTTTTCCTTTGGCAAAAGCCTCTCTTACCCATGCTTGAGGTTTGATAATACTCCATTGATGTGGGACTCAGGTGAGGGTGATGGTTATGGGAAGAACATTAAGCGCATCACGGAAACGTGGTGATCGCATCATATGCGACCGAGAGCGACTAGTCGTACTAGTCGCTCGAGGCAGCTGAATTAAAAAAATTTAAATACGATGAAACCACGTGATCCAAGAACACTTCTCGGATCGTTTCATCTAAACTTCAAAGCGATATTAGGGTTACCTCTTGAAGCGTGGTTGTGATCGAAGTCTCTAAACGAAGAGACCTTCTATCTCAAGTCTGACCCGATGGAGGAGACACTTGCGAGCGCGTTGATGAGACGCGGGCTTCTCGCAATCCAAGATGATTATCCAAGCGGCGAATCTCCTGATTTCGTCACATGAGATTCGATGTCTTCTTTATGAGCGATGCGCGCCAAAGGAGACGGTGATCCACGAACGGTCGAAGCAACGATAGAACTGCGTGATGATGACGGTGATTCTCTCTAAGACACAAAGTAGACAGCTACTTAGAGAGAGAGATGTGGCTTGTAGTATGAGAATGAGAGAGAGAGAGGTGATTCAATTGTTGTAAAAAGAAGAGCTAGGGTTGCCTCTTCTTTTATAGTATTTTGGGAGTCCATGGATCACAATACACAAAATCACTGGTTGAGATTGATTTGTGTTTCTATTCAATGACCATGATTTTGTTGTAAAAATACAACAATAATTAATTTAGATTAAATTAAATATATTAAATAATCAACATATTTTAATTTGAACTAAATCAATTAGGATAGGAAGATTAAGAAGGAGGCCACCAACCTTCCTAAAATAGGGGGGCAACCATTCTTGAGAATATGAGTCAAAGGGTGGTCGTCCACCATCCATAAACGAAAGGTGTTGGCGTTCTAATTTTGTGAGATATAAAATCTCGCACAATCCTTCATATATTTACAACAACTTTTCTTGTAAATAATTCACAAAAATAATTCCAAAATAATTTTGTGAATATTGCAATCATGCCATTAAATAATTGTGAATCATATTCACAACCCAAAATAAAATGTAAATTGTATTTCTAATTAATTTCCAATGCGTTTCCAATTCACATCAACAATTAATTCGAAGATACTATTTACAATAAGTTCTCTCTAATATATTATAAATCGCATTTATAATATATATGATTAATGTGGATATTGCTATTCACATTATTCATATCTTTGATAATTAAATCACATTTAATTATCTTGGATAATCATCCATGCATCTAAATAATATGGACCGCATTCACATTATTCATGATAATTAAACTCGGGTTCCACGTATAATGACTTGGATATTGAAATCATATCTCAAATCCAGATCAAGGGGACCTCCCAAAGATGGTTGATTAAATCAAAGCCGTAAATCTAATCTTTTCATTGCATCTGAATCGTATTCAGATCAATGTTCAACATTTGGACTAAGATCAGATTACTTCTCTATTGAAAGGAGTCACCAAAATCCAACCATGTCTCATCACTCCCTCGGAATGGAAGCGTCATGGTTATACAATCGTTTATGATTACATCACTCTTAGGTACTCCTAATACCTATACATCATGCATACTGGAAGACCAAGAATGAACCTGAAGTTTTAGATCTCATTTAGATTGTCTCCTTAGGGTTTTATCATTAAGTTTCTCATTTGATCAGTGGGAGTTGGTATCGATCATATACTTTCCAAAAGCATATATCATACCCAGATAATGATCGTATACTTTCCAAAAGTATATATCAAACCTACAAATTCAGTCAAGCTTCCAAAGCGAGTTGACCGTGCACGGAATTTGATTCTCAATATCTCATGAGTGAGCTCATGTCTTCTAGCTCAGTAATGAATATGTATGATCCCTTTAAGAGATCATATTACTCATATGCCCTTGTATGTACACCAGCCCGCTGGTGTATAGACCTTGATTAGATCATCAACCTATCCGTCTGCCAAATGTACATACTCAAACATATAGTAACACATCTGTCTCCAACAGAAATGGATCGGAGAAGGGGATACTGGCACAAATTTTTTTCATGTGGTCGCAAGTGGGAGGCACATACAAAGTTTTATTCATGATGTGATTAATAACACCCGTGTAGAGGGAGAGCAACAGGAGATTGGCAGAACGATGGTGAGCTACTTTCACCGTATCTCTTGCGGAGAGGCGAGCATAGCAGATGGGTTGTTGCTGGGGCCCCTTTTGTTTTTGGCCCCCAAGGTGCTCTGCTTACAGAACTTTTGGGCGTGATGAAGTGAAGAAAATTGGAGTCTTAATATTGATGATGGACTAGGTTCGGATGGCTTTATGGTCTTTTTTTACCATGAGTTCTGGGATGTTGTAGGAAATGATGTCTCATGGTAGTGGATGACTTTGAACATGTCACCACTGGTCTTGACAAGATCAACATAGCAGCTTTTTTTGTTGTTGAAAAAGGTGGGGTCGGAACAAGCAAAAGATTTTTGCCCAATTGCTCTGTTGAATGCCATCTACCTTGTGATTGCTAAAGTATTAGCTAACAAACTAAAGGATGTACTTGATGACTTGATGAGCTAATTTTAGGAATGAAAACGAATGTGAGTATATTCATATCCGATCCGCTATCGTATTCGTTTTATACATATTTTGACATTCGCATTCCTATTCGCTTTAAAATGGATGCGGATATGAATATCATTTTGACATTCATTAATATTCACATTCATATTCGTATATTCATTTCCGTAAATAAGTATAGTGATAAAGTTATTTATAACTATGCGTAACAACATTTTATGATTGCATTCGCCATTGTTGATATAGTTGTTATGAAATTACTTTATATGCTATATCTATTTTATATGTAAACCATCCTAAACATGTATATTATTTGTTTTTAAGGATATGATAACACATTTTTCACATCCGTCAATATTCATATCCACATTCATATTCGTTTTTTAAAATGGATAAGGATATTATTATACCCATATTCGTATCCGTATACGACCATTTTCATCCCTAACTAATTTCCTCGATTCAATTCGCCGTCATTCTTGGGAGGTAGACTAGTAATAGCCTGGCAATGACCACATATATAATTACTGTCTGGAAGCAGGGAAAGACTAATTGAGTACTTTGGAAGGTAGTTTTTTCGAAAGCATGTGACATTATGGACTGACATTGTTATGGTTCGCCCTTACCAGGTAGGGATTTCTCTGGTATTTGGATTTCTCGAATGAAAAGGTGTGTAACTGTTGCATCTTAATCTGTAATAGTGAATGGACCTCCTAAGGGAGGTTTCTTCCAGCCATGGGGTGATGTATATCGCGGATGTTCATTAGTGCCCATGTTATTTGTCTTGGCGGCCAATGTACTTGCACGATGGTTGATCGAGTAGTTACCGAAGGACCTACTGCGGTGTACTCCATGACAGACATATCCATCCCCATTTTACAATACTTCGATGACACCAACTTTTTCATTGAGGGGGGAAAAGAAGTGCGAAGGGAATGGCCGTCATGATTGACATCTTCGGTGATCTTTTTGGTCTGAGGCTAAATAAAAGCAAGTTGACAGTGGTTCCTTTTGGTCTTTTGGAATCAGATGTTGCCATCTCTGGCACGAAATTTGACACTGCATGTGGTTCCCTACTGATCCGCAAATCAGGTCTTCCTCTGACTTGTGGTCGTTTGCGATTGAAAAGGACTGACTGCATGTTACTGAGAAGCTTAGTTATCAGTCAATTAAATGCATGTATTCTTCTAATAATAATGTATGTCTCGAGACCTCCACAAATAAATAATTGTTGCAAGGCATGTACGATTTGTCGAAGACGACTTTCTATCGAAGATAAGTTTGATTCTTGGACCGCGTCCTTCAAATGTACAATCCTCACCTTAGTTGACAGTCTATACCATCGAAAAGTTCACGAGACTTGCTGCATGCAAATTTTCGTTTACAATTTCCGACTATATTTTTCGGATGGTTCTCTCATGGAGGTTCACGAGACTAGTATTGTTGACACAACAAAGGTCTCTTCTGCCACACATTCTACGAGAAATACTCCACCAACAAATGCTTCTCCATTATTAGATTTCCTTTTGAATTAACCTCACCAGCTTCACTTTCTAACACGTTGACTACTGTCAACTTGATGGTCTTCATCCACAAAAACCAATGGCAAATACTGCAATCAGTAGTGACTTTGAACCTACCTTCTTCACACAGGCAAATAACAATACGAGTTGGCGTCATGCTATAATATAAGAATTCAATGCTCTTCTCTCCGTTGGTACATAGACACTCGTACCCCAAATCCTTCCATGAATGTTATAGGGTTGAAGTGGGTGTTTCGCATCAAACAATTACCAAATGGATCTGTTGAAAGATATAAACCTTGTTTGGTTGCAAATGGCTTTCCTCAAAGTGAAGGCCTCACCTAAACTAAAATATTCAGCCTATAAACATAGACAGTACCGATAATATGGTCCCTTGCAGTCTCTTCCAAATGGTCTTTGCACCAAGTAGACATCTAAAATACCTTTTTTTTATATGGAAAGTTGAGCGAAGAGGTTTACATGATTCAACCAGTAGGTTTTATCTATCCTTCTAAACCTAATCATATCTATCACTTGCATAAATTCATGTAAAGCTTAAAGCAAGCACACTATGCACTGTTCAACTGTTTTGAATACATTTCTCTATACACAAGGGTTATGTTCGTCGAAGACTGCCACGTATTCATATATGCCAAAGATAATGTCTGTGTGTCTATCTATCTATCTATCTACACGCGCGCTTGCACTAGTATATGTTTATGATATTATCATTACTAAGTTGTGATATAAAAATAAAGTGGGTCTTCATGGCCTTGGCAAAAGAATTCCGAGTTCATCATGTTGGACCACTTTCCTGCCTTGGTATTGAGGTATACAATCTCCGACATGGGATCCTTTTCAGTCAACAGAAGTACATTTACAACATGCTGCATCGAGCAGACATGACAAACTGTAAACCATTGCAAACTCCGATGGCAGTAAAATCAACTTGCAAAGAATGGTCAAGAACTCCCTCGATCAATGCTCTATTGTCAAATTGTGTGTGTTTGCAATACCTATTTCTTATGAGACATGACATCCTTAGTTGTTAATAAAGCTTGTCAGTTTTTGACCAATCCCACATATGAACATTTGGTGCATGTCAAAAGGATTTTCTGTTATATTGAAGGTACAAGCAGACATGGTCTTCTCCTGCAAAAATCCTCTTCCTTTTCTATCGAGGCCTTTTCTAATGCTGATTGGGCTGGTTTTATATATGATGAAAAATTGTCGAGCGATTTCTTTTCATATCTTGGCCTGAACCTTGTATCTTGGTCAGCCAAGAAGCAAAGTATTGTCTCAGATCGTCTGCAGAATCAGAATAGGAAATGCTTGCTAATGCCAGTGTTGAATTGGTATGGCTATATACACTGCTTAATGAACTCCATCAGGATGTCCTTTCTATTTTTATTATATGGTGGGACAAACTTGGTGTTACATATCTTTCAACTAATCTAATATTTCATGCTCGCACCGAACACATTGAAGTACATTACCACTTTGTACGAGATTAAGTGGCTAAATGACTACATAAAGGTCAAGTTCATCTCCAGCAAAGGTCAACTTGTAGACATCGTGAACAAGCCACTGATGCATGTTTCATTTCATCACGTGTAATTTTCTTAGAGTTTAAAAGCTACTAGTGCGTGGATCATAAACTTGAAAGGGGCCGTTTGAGATAAAATTTTAAAACAAGATAATGTTAAATATAAAATCCCAATGCAAGCCAACAAGTTTTTTACTCCCCCAAAACTTATCTTGTTAGCCCATGATAAAATTTGTTGAGTTATTCATGCTTTTTTTGAACTTCACCGAACTCATTGATCATAATAATTTGTGTGGCAAAATAAAGTCATCTTCCCTCTTCTTTCTTACTTCTTCACAACGATCACAAGCGTAGAGGTATAGATTGGAAGTCAAAGATACAGAATATTTCTCTTTTACTCATTAGTTGTGGTTGCAGATGTTAGCAATTGTATTAGTATGGATTGATGTTTGCTCTAATGAATTCTGAATAACTACCTTAGAAATGGAGTTTTATGATTATGGTCTTGAAGCAATCATTTTTTAAAAGATGTATGTGACCTGGTGCATCTGAATGAACAAAGTCATCTGCTCTGTGTGTTCTGGGAGCTAGTTTTGCCTGTGGTGGAAGTATTTATTTATTCCTAATGCTTTTCTTGCAGGATCTGCGATCCATATTGATGAAACTCAGGGATGAACACAATTATTGTCTATACTGCGGATTCAAGGTGATTTTTCAGTCACATTTGATTCCCGGCATGCATTTTTTGTTGAATACTGATCAGTACCATTTCTGTTTTGTTATCTTACTTCTGCAGTATGAATCAGCACAGGATCTAGAAGCCAACTGCCCCGGACTTGAGGAAGATGATCACTAGGAGACCCGAGAATGTGGTAGAACCTAGCATTCACATAGAGGCAACTGCGGCCCAAGTCACGTGTCTAAAGTGGAAAGGTGGATGCTGGAAAGCGACCATGGTACTTGGGCAGAAAGACTTCCTTCTCGGTTCCAATATGTCTGATACAAATGATCGGGTTGAAACTGATGGCACAACCACCTCCAAGTACATGGAATACAGTCCACTTCTATAAACGTGCATCTGCTAAAAGACCCTTCCAATTTTATGGATGGTGCTCAACACTCGTAAGTTGTCACCATTGGCGATGTCGTAGTCCATATCCGATTTGTGTCACCTTCCTTCGAGCATGTGCCGTGTCTCTATGCCCCCTATTTATGAGCATGTGTCCTCCGTTCTATAGGTGGATGATATCTTTGCCTGCATGCAGACTGTGTTTTGGCACGTGTGACCAGATTTCATTTCTCTAATGTCCTTGGACCCTGCCCATGTTTCTGAAAAACATGATTTTATTTATGTGCTGATATATCTCATCTTTTCGTCTAGTTCCACCTTCGATCTTCCGGTCTGCTCACTCCGCCACTGTGAGCGTTTAGAACATAATACTCCTTGCCCGTCCCTTCTCTGTTGCTACCCAACATGGACCTTGCCCCATGAAACAAGATTCACTCCCTCTTCATCCTCCTCAACTTGCTTTCTCTTAGGCTGCCCCCACCCTTATAGTTTTGGCCTCCTTGCCTTCTTGGTCTTGGGTTTTGTTATGGAGTTGGGATGCTGAATCTTGGAGGTGTGGATATATAGTCTTGTTAGAATTTCGTAATACACTTGCAGCGAACTGATGACACTCATGCTGCTACCATTTTTGCAATTACAATTGGACCCCTTATATTCTTAAAAATTTCAGAGTATTGCCCTGTTATCATACTTTTGCTCTTATATTACACTAATGGAAGAACAGTACTATGAATTTTGTAATAACATACGGGCACAAGTGTAATCCTTAAAAAGTTAGGCATGAGTTGATTAAACTCAAAGCAAAATTAGTTGGGTTGGAAAGCGATTTTATTTTCAAATCAATGAAAATGGAATATGAGAGAACCTGTTTCCTTATATTTTGCTCGAGACAAGGTTCTTTTAGGCATTTTCATTTTATAACAGTTGCAATAAATGCTCTGGGGTAAGGGTACATTTATTTGCACTTGTGCATTTCATAACCATCTGATTGCTAAATTTAAAGAAGATTTTCCCCACTTGCAGTGCACCATATTACCTTATACACAGTTTAAACAACCATTTCAAATGAGATTATTGAAATGAAGGAGTTTAGATTTTTTTTGAAAATTTAAATGATCAATAATGAAACTGCTACTCGTTGGCTTCAGTTTCATTTGCTATCTTATTGCATATTGTCAACATGAGTCTAACTTCATCAACCGTCATTTAGCAATCAACATCGACAGCTTTAGATCTAAAGGCTTCCATTAGTCATATAAAATCTTTCTACTAATTTTGGTTAAGGAAATAGGAAGGTGGGATAATGAGGTAATAAGAATGTGGAGGTTTATTTCGTATTCATGTTCTTTTGAGTGTTGGTAGGATGTAAGTGGAATAAGGGTCTTTTGAGTGTTGCTAGGATGTAAGTGGAATAAGGGTGGGTTATTTTTGTTCTCTATTTTGTTGTGTAGGTAGGATAGATAATAATGGTTATGATTTGAATAGTACTATGTTAATTGGAAAGTATTCATTTGGATCTCACAACTTTTATATCTTTTGAAATTAATTTCAGAGTAAATTACAGAAGTTCCTTAACTATACACTCAATTTTAAGGTCATAGTTAAAATTTTAAAAGTAACAATGTGATCTTCAGTTAATAAAAATGAGTTAACTATACACTCAATTGCTTCTCACGCATCTGATCCCTGTACTGTCTGTACCTCTCCTCTACTTGCAACTTTAGGAATCCAATACTTCAATATGTATGAATGGGAAATAAATCAAAAGAATATATTGTGCATAGAATATGTATGAATGGCAGCGGACTATGCACCAAGGTCGCGTTGGTCCCTGCTCTGGTTCGTATTACCCATCTTGTTCCTCTTGCTCCATTGCCCCCACACCTATCTGTCGCTTGTGCTTTGACTGCTTTGACCAGAGAAAGGCGCTCACCTTCCAGTTTCATTCCTAAGGCCCTATTTGGTAGGAGAATAAGCCTTGGAATAAGGGGTCAATTCTCCTCCCGACACGGTTCCCAGTGGTACGACTATTCTCCATTATTCTATCTTATTTCACTCTTATTCCTATCTTTATCCCACCTTACCTACATTTATTTCACCTACCTGAACAAAGAATAGACAATTATTCTCCTTATTCCCCATCCTTATTCCTGCTTATTCTCGAACCGAACAGGATAAAAGAGGACGACCTTTCTTCTACCTCGGTGTCGCAATTGCATCTTCCTTATGTTGTGCTTTCTCTATCCAATCAATCAAAACCTCCAATCTGAGGGATGCTTTTCGAAGAGAAGGCATACATGCCTTTAGTTGTGTCACTCCTCATGATGTTGTCCACCAGACCAAAGTAGAGGAACCTATTGCTCGATCGATAGTATAGCTCTGCCAACTGTGAAATAAAAATTTGCGGTGTGTTATATGTACGAGTTATGGAAAAGTAGGAATTGTTCTAGAAATTAACTCCTCTGAATCGAACTCATCTGGTGCAATAGGTACATTGGTCCTAAGTTAACCTCACTAAATGTAACTCTGAGGTAAACATTGTACATTAAAGGGTTCATGTACTTGTCCATTTCAGGGGGTCCAATTCCTGGCCTCTGAGCTGCCTGCATTAGACATCTCACTGACCGCCCTTATTTTCCTTGGAAGGATCAGGATTAAGCCATCACGTAACAAAAATCTTTTTTTGATAAAGGAAGGCATCCGATGACACCTGCTCATATAGACATGATCCTTTAACACAAGTGCATGCTGTAAAATAGCGAAACCACAGTAAAGTGTTCTCAGGTACTCATGTAGAGGATTGCATTAAAGCTTGCCTGATTTCGTTCGAACAATAAGAATGACGATGATAAAGGCAAGAAAAACTAACTGAAAAGGTTGCAAGATAACATTGTTTATCGTAATACATCCTGTCTATTAAGCATGATAAATGTGTTTGCTCATAATTGTTGACATGAAAAGTCTATCATAGATGCACTGTGAGGGAGAGGATAAAGTATATTAGTTAAGCAGGATAGTAACACATCTTTCTTCAAGGTAGGTATTTAAATTTGAAAAGTGAAGTAACCAGTAACCACAATTATCTTCACAATATAAATGCACAAAATAAACTTGTGGTTCAAGCAGAAGATAACAAGCATTTAATAATGTTATCATGGTCATGTTTTATATAGAACATATCAATTATAATGCAAGCCTCAAGGTAATAATTGCAGTAAAAACTAAAGACTTCGAATGTTGTGAAACCGAACTAGAAATAGAGAGAAACAAAAGACTAGTGATTTGGAAATAATACTCTCAACAAAAAAAAACTAGAAATATCATAGGAGACAACTATTAAGTAATATACTCGAAACAAACAAAACTAGAAATAATACATGAAATGGAACTGAAAACAAAACAAAAGAAACGACATTCAATTTGAAACACAGCAGAAATGGAAATAGCATGAAACAAAACAAAGGACTACTGATGAGAAACAAAACAAAAGAGTTTCAACCCCACATAATACATGAAACAAGGCAAAATACTTCTGATATTGTGAAATAAAACGATAAATTTTAAAAAATGACTTGGTTGTGAAATATTTTATGAAACATAATTTTTTCAAAATAGTATATGAAAGAAAACACTTCAAACTACTATACAATGTTGATGATCTGCGATTGCTTCCTAACCCTACATGTATAATGCATGGATGGGATGTTCTTGCATAAGGACTCGTTCTAACGTTAGACCACCCACCCAGAGAGGCAAAACAAAAAAGGAAAGAAAAGAAAAATCTATGAGTATAGTAGCAGGAAGTGTTTTGCCAATTTTAAAAAGGTCTTGAATGATGTAGTAAAGATCATCACTACTTCGATTTTATATCAAAAATCAAATAGTAATAACCATTCCACCTACTACTTAATCTATATCACATCCACAAAGCATACCACTAAATCACAAATGATAGATCACAAAATGATAATCCTTGGCTACTAATTATATTTGCATCAATATGTAGCATTGTCAATCCTTAACTTGCCATTCTAAATCGGGCACCCATTGTCAGCATTCTGGAAGGAATACCACTGGTAAATCACAAACATATGCAGCAATAGCAAACAATTCTCAATCAACCAACATAATAAACTCATAATCTTATAATCACAATCATGTAAATAAAGATCTTTCTCGATTACGTTATTCGAGAAGGATCTTTTCTCCCTTACACCTCGTGTGTTCGGTTCTGTTGCATTTGTTCATGATGTCTCTCCAGGTCGTGACAAACTCTCTCCCAGATCTGTCAAGTGCGTTTTTCTCGACTAACTCTCGTACTCAGAAGGGGTACTGCTGCTTTGATCCGATTAGGCGGAAGACTTTGTCAGTGCTGATGTCACTTTCTTTGAGTCTGTCATGTATTTTTCTCCTACAGATGACATAGTAGTTCCGTCTGACTCTGATTACGAGATCTACATGCATCCACCTCCTACTGTCATACCACCACCTCCCTCTACTCCTGCACCACCACCATCTACACCTACTCCAGTGGCTCCACCTCCTACTATGACTCAGTTTTTGCCACGTGTTTTTACTCGCAGGTCTCGCTCAGTTCCCCCTACTCACAGGTCTTGCTCATCATCAGTACGCCTCATGTATGCAATAAGCATATTGTTTCTATCTACTGATGGCACTATTGAGTTGTCTGTGCAACATGATTCCATACAGGATGAGCAGGTGCCCTCTCAAGAGGGGAACCCACAGGTTCTGGACTCAGCAGATGATGAGATGATCTTGATGTGCCGATTGCTTTGCATAAACCGAAACGTACGTGTTGCAACCTAGGTTTCATTGAGCAGTCTGTCCGAGGATTTCAGGAGATTTACCTTGACACTATCAGTCGTGGAGATACCACAGACATATACAAAGGCTCTTCAGGATAGTCAGTGGAGTTTAGTCGTGGAGGAGGAAATGGTCGCGCTACAATCACGTGGTACGCGGAGTCTTGTTTCTGCTCAAGTTGGTGCGTCTGTTGTGGGATGCAAATGGGTGTTCACTATGAAACACCAAGCAGATGCAGTGTGGATGGCTATAAGCGAGACTTGTGGCATGTGGGTTCACCCAAACATATGGGTGGACTATAATGATACTTTCTCTCCAGGCCATACATTCTACACTGCATATTCTACTTTCTGTTGTTGTGACACGAGATCGGCCCCTTTACCAACTTGATGTGAAGGATGCCTTCCTCTATGGTGATCTACATGAGGAGGTCTACATGCAGCAGCCACCTGGGTTTAATCCTGAGGGGGAGTGTCAGAAGGTTTGCATGCTACACAAGGCTATCTATGGTATTAAGCAGAGTTCAAGAGCATGGTTCAAGAAGCTCTCGGACATCATAGAGCAACATAAGTTTATGTGATCGACTGTCGATTACTCCTTGTTTGTGAACAAGACCCAGAGAGGTACTATTGTCATTCTTGTTTACGTTGATGACATTATTGTTACATGGGGATGACAAGCAGGGCATTCAGGGTGCCAAGGACTTCCTAGGTCAACAATTTGTAACCATGACCTCAAATTTCAGCGAAATTCGGTCGAATTTCTGTCGAATATCGATATCCTGCCGAAATCAAAATTCAATCGAAATGGTTGAAATGACCGAAATATGGGGACCCTAGTACAAAAAATGATCGAAATGACTGAAATTTTGGTCAAAATTTGATCGGAATTTCATTTCGGTCAGTCACTGAAATGGTGGCCGAAACCGACATTTAGGGCCTTGTTTGTGACCAAGGATCTCGGACATTTACATTACTTCCTTGGACTGAAATTCGCCAAGAACCAGCGAGGTTTTGTGATAACCCAAAGGAAATACGTTACAGATCTTCTTTCAGAGATATGCATGACAGATTACAGACCTGCGACTACTCCTACTGACCCGAGCCTGAAGCTCTATGATGATGACACTGAGGAGGTCGACAAGAGGAGGTACATGGAACTTGTTGGCAAGCTACTATATGTGATTATTACTAGGTCCGACATATCCTTTGTCGTGAGCAAAGTGTGTCAGTTTATGGAGCAACCCAGACAGGCACATATGGATGCAATCCATATGATTCAGAGGTATATGAAGACATCATTTGGTACGAGACTTCTTTTCAGAAGAGGCACATCTCTTTCAATTACAACATTTGCAGATGCAGATTATGCTGGGTATCCAAAGGATAGGAAGTCTATCTCAGGCTTTGTTGTGTTCATAGGTGTAAAATGGCCGGACGTGACCGACGTGGTCATGCAACCGCCTCCGGCGGTTGCGGCGAGGCCGAGTCTCAAGGAGACTATAACCGCAATGGCGTGAAGGTAGGGGCGGACGTTGCGAGGGCCCACGCCCTATAAAAACCTCCCACAAGGAGGGGAACGCAATCAACCATCAGAACCTCGACTACGGGAGCCCCCTTCCGACTCCATCCCTCTCTCTCGATCTCCCCCGTTCTCTCTCTCTAGAGCAACAAGAAGGCGTACCTCTGTGTCCCTCAATGGTATCAGAGCCTCCGTTTCAACGCTAGCACCTCGGACCTTCATCGTAACCATCGTCGGCGCCTCCGGAACCCTACATCGAGCACCAGGCTACAGCTGCCGCCGCTACTTGCGTCAAAAAGAGGAGCAGCCGAACAGCCATTTGCCTCCTCTTTCAAAAGGGCCGAAACCCTAAAGGAGTCCAGATAAACAAATATGACAAGCAAGACTATTGCCACTGAGGTAGGGAAAATTGAATACCTTAATGGTACCAATTATGAATTATGGAGTAGGAAGATCTACTATGGCCTGCTACACGATAGCATACACACCATCATAGACAAACCCGGCCCAACTTTATCTGAAAATCCGACTGTGGAGGAAATTAGGTCCCGCGAACAGTGGGAGAAAACAGATAATAGGGCTAGGAGCTTTATGCTGACCCACATGGATCTGAACCTGATTCGGGTCTTTGAGACCTGCGAATCAGCTTACGAGCTCAGGACCGCGGTTAAGGAGAAATATCACTCCAAATCCGAAGTGAGCGTCCAGCTTCTTCTACACAAGTACAACTCGTGTAGAATGAAGGAATCTGAAAGCGTCCTCGAGCACGTGAACAAGATGATCGTGATGGCCAAGGATCTTGCGGCTGCTGATTGAGCGATTCCGGAGAGGATGCAGATCGCAGCCATATTAGGAAGTCTCCCTCCGTCATTCGACATGGTTGCCACATCTCTTAGAATGAACGGCAACATTAAGTCTGTGACGGACCTACCTGCGCAGCTGGCGATTGAGCAGGACCTCTCCAAACAAAGATCGAAAGCTGAGATCTTTGAGGTTGAGGAGGAAGAAGAAGCGAATGTCGTGCACGCGAAGAAAAGGCTAGGCCCTTCCAAGGCGAATTTCAAGGGAAAGAGTGGGAAATACCCACGCGGCTCTTGCTACGGTTGTGGCAAATATGGCCATTTCAAGGTCAATTGCCCCAACAAGAAGAAGCCGGGAAATTCTAAAGTACCTGAAAATAAAGGGAAGAAGAAGATTGAGTTCGCGTCTGTCGTGGAATGCAACTCTGTCATCACGGACAGTGATGGATGGTGGATCGACTCTGGAGCGACCAGACATATCGCGAAGACGAAGGAGGGCCTGGTGGACTTCAAGGAGCTGAGCAAAGGCGAACAGAGGATCTTCATGGGGAACAATACCTACCTGGACGTGGAAGGTGTTGGGACATACAGACTTGACCTGGGGGATAGTATTATGGTGCTGAATGATGTACTGTATGCTCCAGGGATACGCCGGAACCTGATATCTGTCCCAGTGCTGCTCAAGAAAGACTTCGAAGTTAGATTTTATAATAAGCGTGTGTCAATAGGCAAGAATAAGAAGGTCTATGCAATGGGAAAGTTTGTGCCCGAGCATGACCTGTTCTGTCTTCCTGTAATAACTTCTACTGAATCAATGAATGTCTCTTCTGATTATTCCGCGTGTTGTTTGTCTGATTATGACTTGTGGCACATGAGACTGGGTCATCCAGGAAATTCTAAGATGAATCAAATGATTAAGGCAAATTTATTGCCTAAAATCACGGGTGCAAGGACATTGCCCTGCGAACACTGTCTGACCGGTAAAATGACGAGAAAACCCTTCTCAACTGGAATTCGGTCAACAGAGTTACTAGGTTTGATCCATTCAGACATATGTGGACCACTGAGCGTCAGCACACATAGAAATAAGGAATACTTTATAACATTCATTGATAACTACTCGAAGTTCTCCTATGTCTATCTCTTAGGAAGAAAGTCGGAAGCACTTGAAACATTTAAGAGATATAAGACAGAAGTGGAGACAAGATTGGGAAAACCAATCAAGACTCTTAGGACAGATAGAGGTGGGGAATATACCTCAAAGGATTTTGAGGATTATTGCATTCAAGCAGGCATTCGTAGGCAGACTACAATGCCATATACACCACAACAGAATGGTGTAGCAGAAAGAAAGAATCGAACTTTGATGAATGCAGTAAGGTGTATGCTTTCACACTCAGGACTCTCCAAGCAATTCTGGGGAGAGGCAGTGTTGACTGCGAACTATATACAGAATAGGATTCCCACCAAGTCCGTAGAATCAACGCCATATGAAAAATGGAATGGCAGAAAGCCCGAGTTGGGCCATCTCCGGAAATGGGGATGTGTAGCACATGTTCTGGTACCGAGTCAGCTTAGAGACAAGCTAGACTTCAGGACATTAAAGTGCAAGTTTATTGGATATAGTGAGAATTCTAAAGGATATAGGTTCTTTCATGAAACTAAAGGTCTGATCGAAAGTCGTGATGCAACATTTCTTGAAATTCATCAAGAAAAGGAGCATGAAGTAGAGGAATCAGATCCTCTGATTGTCTTACCAGACAATGAAGACGACTTGAGCATTAGACAAGAACTTGAGGATGATATCGATCATCCAAATGTAGAAAATGAACCTATGGAACATGATGATCCTTTAGAGGAAGTGGGTGGACCCACACAACCCACGAGTATAATCGGCAACAAGAGACCCAGAACACAGCCCGCATGGATGGAAGATTACCATTTCTATGGATGCGAGGCGTCGTGCTACACCGTGGATGAGGATGTCGCGGATTGTACAGATCCCATATCCTTTGATGAAGCTATGGCTTCATCTGAGTCGGAATCATGGTCGGCCGCCATGAGAGATGAGTTGGACTCAATCGAGCGAAACGGTGTTTGGGAATTATGTGATTTGCCAGAAGGTAGGCAATCCATAGGATGTAAGTGGGTATTCAAGAAAAAGTACCGAGTTGACGGTACTGTTGATAAATACAAAGCCAGATTAGTTGCCAAGGGTTATACTCAGCAAGCTGGAATAGATTTCCAGGAAACCTACTCTCCAGTGGCTAAATTTGCATCCATTCGGATGATCTTAGCCATAGTCGCATATATGGATTTGGAATTATTCCAAATGAATGTGAAGACGGCCTTCCTCAATGGAGAATTAAGGGAGGAGATTTATATGCGACAACCTGATGGATCTCAGGTTGAAGGTCAGGAGAAAAAGGTTTACAGGTTAAGAAAGTCATTATATGGCTTAAAGCAGTCTTCACGGCAATGGTATCTCAAATTTCATGAGAAAGTTATTCAATTTGGATTTATTTCAAATAAATTGGATAACTGTGTGTATGTCATGAAGAGTGGGAGCAGGTTTGCAATCATGTCATTGTACGTAGATGACATTCTGCTCGCAGGTAATGACATACAATTGCTCAATGAAATCAAACAGAAATTGAGCAATGAATTTGAGATGAAGGACATGGGCGAAGCATAGGAGAGCAATGAATTTGAGATGAAGGACATGGGCGAAGCATCCTATGTTCTTGGAATTCAAATAACAAGAGACAGGGACTCAAGGACATTGAGCCTTAGTCAAGAAAGATATTTGCATACTGTATTAAGGAGATTTGGAATGCAGAACAGCACTCCAGCTCCAACACCACTTGTGATGGGAAAGAGACTCAGTAAGAGTCAATGTCCCGGAAAGGGACAAAAATTTTTAGATGTACCATATGCACAAGCGGTAGGAAGTTTAATGTATGCAATGTTGTGTACTCGACCTGATTTAGCTTATCCAGTAAGCTTAGTCAGTAGATATCAAAGCAATCCCGGTCCAGCACATTGGGAAGCTGTAAAGAGGATTCTTCGATATCTGAAAGGGACAGTACATCTAAAACTTGTGTATCAAGCAGAATCGCTTGAGGTGGTAGGATACTCCGATGCCGATTTCGGAGGGGATGTGGATGATAGAAAATCCACATCAGGTTACCTGTTCATGTTTGGTGGTGCAGCCGTTTCTTGGGGTAGCAAGAAACAAGGATGTGTATCTCGACATACACAGGAGGCTGAGTACATTGCATGTAGCATGGCCACCACTCATGCTGTATGGATCAGACGTTTTCTAGAGAACCTAAGCCTCGAATTGGTAAAAGGGCCAATTGAAATGTATTGTGACAATCAAGCTGCGATAAGCTTGATCAATAGTGGGGCTAATAGTTCTAAAGGAAAACACATTGAGATCCAATATCACTATGTACAAGATATAGTGGCGAAGCAAGAAATCACGGTAACCTACATACCTACCAGTGACATGTTGGCTGATTCCCTAACGAAAGGAATAGCAGCAGGAACATACATTAAACATGTTGGTTTAATGGGACTCAGGAATGTTTGAGTCAAGGAAGAGGTTTTCATAGATAATGATCCTCACATGATAAATCTCCATGTATAGATTACACGAATAGTGGGAGTATATATGTCTTGACCACTTCGGTCAAGTGGGAGATGTAAAATGGCCGGACGTGACCGACGTGTAGGCGGTTGCGGCGAGGCCGAGTCTCAAGAAGACTATAACCGCAATGGCGTGAAGGTAGGGGCGGACGTTGCGAGGGCTCACACCCTATAAAAACCTCCCACAAGGAGGGGAACGCAATCAACCATCAGAACCTCGACTACGGGAGCCCCCTTCCGACTCCATCCCTCTCTCTCGATCTCCCCCGTTCTCTCTCTCTAGAGCAACAAGAAGGCGTACCTCTGTGTCCCTCAATAGGGAATTCCCTGGTTTCATGGAAGAGCAAGAAGCATACTGTAGTTGCCAGATTGAGTGCTAAGTCAAAAAGAGGGCCATGGCACAGGCTAGAATAGAGATGATGTGGGTCAGATATGTTCTTACTGGTCTAACCATAGAGGTGCATCTTCTCATGCACCTCCAATGTGACAATCAAGCTACTCTTTTCATTGCCAACAACCCAATCTTTCATGAGAGGACGAAGCACATAGAGGTGGGCTATCACTACACTCGTGACATGATATAGAAGGGTCTTATCGCCACTACGCATGTCAGCTCCGGAGACCAGACAACGGAGGTTCTTACTAAGGCCCTAGCCAGAGGGCCTTACCAGAGATGTTGTTTCAAGCTGAGCCTGATCGATATCTAAGCTCCAGCTTGAGAGTGAGTGTTGAGATATTAGTTATCTTTCTTATTGATTTCTTATTTCTATTTCTTTTGTTGTCTTCTTGTAATTTGCCCAATAGATTCCTCTCCTATATAAGAGAACCCTAGGGTCTCTCATTAATCAATTTATTCTTTTCCCTCTACAATACTCTAACCAACATATAATGTAAAAATCAGTAAGTAGGATGGATTTGCCACATATAGGGTGGCTTGGAGACACTGGAACATTCCCGTGGTCAATATTGTCTTGTCATGCAACACCTCTCCTCAAATAGGATTTGATTTAAACCCCATTAACAATTCAGGAAGTGAAAGGGCTGAAACATGATAACTCGTCCACCAAATACAAGAAAGTGAAGATATCATAACTCAGAAGGCGATATATTACATTAGGGGCGCATCACATTACACATGTAGATGGAGGGCGATGAATATGATAAGGGAGATGGCAAAGAAGGTGAGGCTAGATGGAGGAGCTGCTCGTCCAACAGTCAATGTTTTGTGTGGAGACTTGTTGCGGTATAAGAAATCCCAGTGAAGAGGCACGGAAGAGCGAGTACTCACCTTCCCAAAACCAAAACCCAAGTCTTCAGTGGCCTCACCTGGATTGTGAGGAGTTGTACCCCAAAAGAACACCATGTTTGGTTGCTGGGTTGGACTGGGTTGGGTTGGGGTACACCGGTATACCCCTCATTCCAATCCTCTCAATCCTCCTCACAGTTTACTATTCACAGGGGTACGGTTTACTATTCACAGGGGTACCCCAACCCAACCCAACCCAGTCAAACCCAACAACCAAACATGCCCTAAAGGGCCTGTTTGGTTGCAGGGTTGGGCAGGGTTGGCCCAACCCTGTTTACTATTCACAAGGGTACTTCCTCCTCACAGATTACTATTCACCCAGCCCAACCCAACCCTGCCCAACCCTGCAACCAAACAAGCGGAAAGTGTTAAAACGGAAGGCATACTCTAGAGTGCAAAGTGGAAACTAAAATAAGGAAAATGATAGGCAAGACAACAAGGCATTCAAAATTTGCAGGGGATATTGCAGTAGCTGAAAACAACCTAGTGAAAAAATCAGAAACGCAAACCAAAGCTAAGCTATGAAGGATGGGAACAGTATGTGATAAATCAAAATCAATTAATGGCTTTAAAACCAATAAGGTCCATTCTAAGTAAACATTGAATGAAGAAGTTTTGTCAAGAGAGTAGGCTCGAGCACACAACAAAGTAAAGAACAGACAGAGCCAGAACATCCCATCCATGCATTATACATGTATACATCCGTACTATCATGGCCCATTTCTCAGACGTGCCTAATACATGGGCCGTAGTGCCCAATTGTCGGATATCCATCCGAGGATAATAAGTGGATGGCCATTTAACCATAACAGATAACAGGTTAATTTTTCAAATTATGGACCTGGGTAGTGCAGTGTGCTTACCATCCAAAAGATCAAGGTTCAAATCTTCGTGCCGGCACACTTGTGCATGCTTCCTCCTCTTGTTTCAGAAATTCAGATTTCGTTGGAGCGTTCCCTACTTGCGACGAGTTGCATCGCCCGAATGCAATGAAAAATTGGTAAGGACCGCTGCATCGCTGCTTGGATGTAGTTCAAAATTTACAAGAGTTCTCTCAGGAGGAACGCATGCGACTAAATAAGCTAGTTCCGCTGCATCACCACCCAGATGTAGTCCAAAATTTGCAAGGATTCTCGCATGATGGACGCATACGAGTAAAGAAGTTAATCCGGATAGGTAGTTGGAATATTGAGACTTTGACTGGCAAATCGATGGAGATAGTATATACGATAGAAAGAAGGAAGATTCATATACCATGTCTCCAAGAAATAAAATGAGTTGGAGAGGAAGCAAGTGAGATCGAGAAGACATGCTTTAAACTCTGGTATCCATGTAAAGATCAGTGTAGAAACGGTGTTGGAGTGGTTGTTCACAGGGATTTGAAGAATGGTGTGGTTGAGGTGCAAAGATTCGTGGATCGGATTATTTTGCTAAAATTGGTGCTTGAAGAAGAAATTCTGAATATCATCTCAGTTTATACACCATAAATTGGTTTATATGAAAAGATTAAAAAAGCTTTTTGGGAGGATCTGGATAAGATTTTGCAAGGAATCACACAGAGAGAGATGATTTGCCTGGATGGAGATCTTAATGGACATGTAGGAAAGGATGCTTCAGAGTATGCTAGTGTTTATGGAGGCCATGGCTTCAGGGATAGGAATGAAGAGGGAAAAGTCATTCTGGATTTGTAACGACTTATGATCTTTTCATAGCAAACGCTCTCTTCAAGAAGAGGGAGAAGCATTTAATTACTTGCAAGAGTGGCTCGACTAGAACACAGATAGATTGCTTTGCATTGAGGAGAAGAGATTGGTTGTGTTGTAAAGACTGCAAAGTAATCCCATGAGAGAGTTTGACAACCCAACATCGCCTGTTATTCATGGATGTGCAAACAAAAGGGCTGGTAAAAAAAGGAGGATTTCCAAGATCACTAGAACTAGATGGTGGAATCTTCAACTGAAGCAATCAAGCTTTAGGGAGGAGGTTTTAGAAGACTTATCTTGGGATTGTAACGGAAGTGCAAACGAGATGTGGGAGGCGATATCATCTTATATCCGAAGGATAACCAAAGAGATGCTAGGCAAATCAAAGAGAGGAGCTTCAGGTCAAAAGGAGGCTTGGTGGTAGAGTGGAGGGGTGCAAGAGAAGCTCAAAATTAAAAGAGCATGCTTTAAAGCTATGTCTAAGGATAGAATAAAGGAAACTGCCACAAACTACAAGATAGCGAAGAATGAAGTAAAGAAGGCTGTTGTAAGCGGAGCTAAGCCAAAAGCTTATGAAGTTTTATACAAATATCTCGACTCTAAAGAGGGCCAGAAGGATACAATCAGGTTGACCAAATCATAGTCCCAAATTTCACGAAATTTCGACGAAATTTCGATTTTGACAACCTATCGAAATCGAAATATCGATATATATCCTTCCCTTCACAGATCTAGACTGATTTTGGCCGAAATCGGCGAAATTTCGTCGAAATTTCGAAATTGTTACATTTTTTTACCGTCTCGAAATGAAATCGAAATTGAGATTTAAAACCTTGCGCCAAATCAAGAGAAAGAAAGATCAAATACCTTTCTCAAGTGAGATGCATTAAGGATGGGGAAGGTCACGTGCTTGTTACTCAGAAGGATATAGAGACCATGGCCTCAAATTTCAGCGAAATTCGGTCGAATTTCTGTCGAATATCGATATCCAGTCGAAATCGAAATTCGACCGAAATGACCGAAATATGGGGGTCCTAGTACAAAAAATGATCGAAATGACCGAAATTTTGGTCGAATTTCCACCGAAATTCCATCGAAATTCTGTTTTGGTCGATACCGAAATGGTGACCGAAACCGACATTTAAGGCCTTGATAGAGACTAGATGGAAGCAGTATTTTCATAAGCTTTTCACTGGGGAAAGAAGTAGAGAGACCACTTTGGGTGATCTAGCTAATAGTGAAAGTTACTTGAATCGTGCAATGATGCATCACGGAATCAAAATATAGGGCTGCATATATTAATTATGTCGTCGCATTTTTTTGCCGTCACGTTTTTTTTAAATTAAATAAAGAGATCGTGTGTGATCTCAATTAGCTTTATTTTGAATTTCAAATTAGGTAGTTAGTCGGTTAATTAGTTAAAGTCTATTTAGGATAATTAGTTGTCAATTTGAATTTGATTTCAATTTTTGTAATCTCATCCCTCCTATATAAAGAGATGGTGGTCCATTGTTTTTAGACAGTTCAATATGTTATAAAATTGAGAATTATTCTCTATCTCCTCTCCTCCCTCTCCTCACGTGTGATCTGCACGTTCTTCCTCCCTAACCCCTCGTGTTCCCGACGAGTTTCTTCTTCTCAACCCCTCTATTTTCTCCACCAAAATTCCACCATCAAAGTAATTTTATTTTTTCGTCGACGCCCAAAATTCTAAATCCGCATCATTTGGTATCAGAGCATGGCCTACAGATCGTCCTCACAATCTGACGATCCGTCCAGACGCTCGCGCCGACATGCATCAAGGGACCATCGTTCATCCGAACAAAAGCTACGAGCCATCGACGCCTACAACAAGGAGACGGAGCGCATGCTACGTGATTTGCAAGCCAACTTCCATTCCATGTTTTGAGATCTTATGGCGGACTTCGCGGCCTTATGCGCCGCCCAATCAAAGCCTCCAACCATCGAAGCCGCTGTCCCGAGTTTTGACGAAGAAAGCCTCGCTGTGGAGGAAGATTTGACCGATGTCCAGGCCGTTTTAGAGGAAAAAAAGGTCAAAACGCTTGCTGTCCAGGAGGTTTCAGATCAGTTGCCATCGCCAATATCATCCCCGATGACAGTTCCAACCCCGCTGCCGCCCGACCTTGACAGCCCCGCACCCTCGGGCCCCCGTCCCGCAACCTCGGCGGCCCCAATCCAACCCCCAGACCCGCCAACGCCCACCCCGGCTTCCCCAACCCTCGCTGCACTACCACAGTCCGCCCCCCCTACGCGCCACCGCCTTCCCCTCCCCCGCTACCCTCCCACGCCCCTGCCCCCATACCCCCTCCACCTTCCGCCACTCCCGCGCCACCAACCACACCCGTTGCACCCTCGGGCCCCCATCTCGCAGCACCTACGGCCCCAACCGTGCTCCCCGCCCCGCCGACCGCTCGCACCACCAGCGAGCCCCGCTGCCCTCACACGAAGACCTCCATCATCCGCAGGAGCGCGCGCCACGTGCGCCAACCTCCACCGGCCAGCTCCACGTGAGGCCTCGTGCCACCGACCTCGCGAGGCACGCCGCCGACCACCGCCAGCACAACCGCCTACGCGAGGGGTCTTTACAGCCATACCCTTCGCACCGACACCACCAGCAACCACCGCATTCCCACCTTCTCTCTGCAGAAGCGCGGATCGCTTTGAGCCGCTCGTACCACCAGCGAGCCTCGCCACCCCCGCACGAGGCCCACCTCCGCTCGAAGCAACACCACACCAACTGCCCGTGCGTCGCTTCCACCTCTCCACCGACTTCGCAGCACGCGCCACCATTTCCAGATCTGGGCGTGTGTCGCCCAACATCTTCGCGTTCATCATCGCCGACATTGGCTGCTACCAATCCCGCGCATGCCGCCACCTTCCTTTGCTTGGAGAAGAAGGGAGGAACCCTAACAGGGGGTTCCCTCCCCACGGTAGCCGAATCCCATAAAAAGAGGGATTGGGAGTCAAGTGGGAAAATTTACATGAAGACCCCCATGCAAAGGATTTTATTCAAAGGAAAATTTCAAAGGCTCCTCTTACAAAATATTCTTAAGTGAAGGGGTAGAATATTTGCAGCTGTACCCCTCAAATCAGAAAGATTATAAACGTAACATGGAAAAGGAGCGAAATTGGGAGATTCGACCAACAAGCCATGTGGAAATTCTCCATCAACAGCCCGAAGATCAAGCAATTCGTCGGGAGACGAATTTTTAAAAGCGAAGGAGAGTTGATGCAGCGTGGAATCAAAATATAGGGCTGCATTTATTAATTATGTCATCGCATTTTTTGCCGTCGCATTTTTTTAATTTAAATAAAGAGATCGCGTGTGATCTCAATTAACTTTATTTTGAATTTCAAATGAGGTAGTTAGTCGGTTAATTGGTTAGAGTCTATTTAGCATAATTAGTTGTCAATTTGAATTTGATTTCTATTTTTGTAATCTCATCCCTCCTATATAAAGGGATGGTGGTCCATTGTTTTTAGACAGTTCAGTATGTTATAAAATTGAGAATTATTCTCTATCTCATCTCCTTCTTTCTCTCCCCACACGTGATCTGCACGTTCTTCCTCCCTAACCCCTCGTGTTCCCGACGAGTTTCTTCTTCTCAACCCCTCTATTTTCTCCACCAAAATTCCACCATCAAAGTAATTTTATTTTTTCGTCGACGCCCAAAATTCTAAATCCGCATCATGCAAGCTATAGACAAATACAAAAAGGAAGTAGAGGGGGCTTTGAAGGTTATGAGACCTGGGAAAGGTGTAGGATCGGATGACATTCCTATAGAAGTATGGAGAGTTTTAGGTGAGTGTGGTTTAACTTAGCTTACAAATTTATTCAATGTTATTTGGCGAAGTAAGGAAATGCATGAAGACTGGAGGAGAAGTATCGTGGTGCCTCTTTATAAGAACAAATGCGACATTCAAAATTGTTTAAATTACAGAGATATCAAGCTGATGAGTCACAATGAAAATCTAGGAACGTGTGATCGAAAGAAGGTTGAGGCAAGTTTCCAGAGTAAAAGAAAATCAACTCGGATTCATGTCAGGTCGCTCAACCATTGAAGCCATCTGTTTCCTAAGGAGAACAATGGGGATTTATAGAGCTAAAAGGAAAAACCTCCATATGATTTTTCTTATATATCAACGTTCCAACAAAAAGACTTGTATGCATCAAAAACCTCGGGTTCCACAGGGTAAATACATGAAAAAGGCCAATTTTAGCGAACAGTGCGACTATGGGAACTCGCTTCGGGAAAAATGTCTTAATAGCTTATATGGCATGGGAAGGCTACAATTTGGAAGATGTTGTACTTATTAGCGAGCTCTAGTATATAACGATATTTAGACTTCTTTTCACATGTGAAAGTCTGCAATTCTAACTAATATGACAAGTCAAGGTCCTGAAAGAAGAACTAGAAGGCTTATGATTCTGTCCCACGCGAAACATTGTGCAGGGTTTTGGAGAAGAGACAAGTAAATGTCATATACATTAACCTTATAAAGGATATGTACGATAAGGCTTTATCTTGTATAAGGATCCAGTCTGGGAAGACTGACAATTTTAACATCAACGTTGGTTTACATTAAGGTTTAACTTTGAGTCCATTTCTTTTTACTTTGATTACGAACGATTTGACAAGTCACATTCAAGATGAGATACCTTGATGTATGTTATTTGTTGATGATACTATGTTGATTGATGAAACTAGAAATAGAGTAAATGGGAAGCTTGAGGTCTAGAGCATGGACTCAAATTTCAATGAAATTCAGTCGAATTTCTGTCGAATATCGATATCCAGTCGAAATCGAAATTCGACCGAAATGACCGAAATATGGGGCTCCTAGTACAAAAAATGACCGAAATGATCGAAATTTCGATCGAAATTTGACCGAAATTCCATCGAAATTCTGTTTTGGTCGTCACTGAAATGGTGACCGAAACCGACATTTAAGGGCTTGGTCTAGAGACATGCATTGGAGACTAAAGGATTTCGTATAAGTAGGGCTAAGACTGAATATATGGAGTGCACTTTTGATGGATGCAATGATGAATGAATCAATGTGAAGATTGATGATGATAACATTTAGTAGATGGATTCTTTTAGATACATGTGATCTATTTTGCAACATGATGGGAAAAATGATGGAGATGTTAATACTAAAATAAATGCATGCTGGCTACAGTGGAGATGAGTCTCTGTTGTTCTCTGTGATAAGAAAATTCTTTTGAAAATCAAAGGAAAGTTCTATAAAGGAGTCGTGAGACCTGCTATGCTCTATGGATCTGAATGTTAGCCTGTGAACCATACATGGAAGGCCATATCGATATCGATATCGTTTCGGTTAGCCCGGAAATGGATATATCGGGATATATCGACGATATCGGTGGAAATGACGAAAATGGCTCAAAAAAGCCAATTTTTTGGCATTTTTTTCAGAAGTTAAGATCATCCAAGATATGAGAACAACAAATAACCTACAAATACACACTTATATCACACATATCAATCATTTATAGACCATATATCGCACATATCGGTCATCATATCAAACATATCGTTGTTAATGTTTATTCCTGATCTTTAGATATTGGAAATGGATTTCATTCAAGTTCTTATAACATTAAATAACTTAAAAATATACACTTTACACATATAGATCATTTGTGAAGACTATGATCCTTATATTGCATATATCGATCATATCGAAATATCGCCGGTACTGTTAGTTGTTGACCTATATATATTGAAAATGAAGTTCATCCAAGTTCTTAGATCACTAAATAGCTTACAAATATACTCTTAGATTACACATATAGATCAATCTATGAAGCTTATATCGCATATATCGATCATTTTGAACATATCGATATTAATGTTTGATTCTTGACTTATAGATATTTTGTTTTGAAGAAATTGACTTATAGATATTGGAAACCGATTTCATTCAAGTCTTACAACATGAATAACTTGTAAACATATATATAAACCATTGTGTGTTTTAATATTAGGTGTAGCTAGATATATATGTGTTTTAATACTAGGTGTTGAATCGATCTTCCATGAATAATAGCATTGATATATAGAGATATCGGCGAAATATCGACAATATCGATCGATATCCGGGATTTTTTCTACTGAAACCAGTCATTTTTGACTGATATGAGCCGATATGGCGATATATCACTGATATATCGGTGATATATCGCCGATATCCCTGTAAAAGGAGATATTGGGTAATATCGAAACCCCTACCCTGTCGAAATCGATACATCGCCGATACGGCCTTCCATGGAACCATAGATATGCACAGAGAATGGCTGTATCAGTAATGAAAATGCTAAGGTGGATGTGTGGACACACATGTAAAGATCGGATTCGGAATGATGCAATCAGAATGAAAGTTGGTGTACCTTCAATCAAGGATAATATGCGAGAAAACCGCTTAAGGTGGTTTGACCATTTCCAAAGGAGGTCAACTGATGCACCGGTTAGGAGATGCGAGTCTTGGAATGTTGAGCCGGCTAAGAGAGATCGAGAAAGGCCCAAGAAGTGTTGGAATGAGACTATACGAAGGGATCTTAATTTTTTGGATGTAAGCATGAGAATGACCCAAGATAGATCTGAATAAAGGCAAAGAATCCATGTTGCCGGCCCTACTTAATGTGGGAAAAGGCTTGTTGTTGTTATTGATACATATTCAAAGATAAACGGATATAAAACAGGCAGACAGTGGTCTGATACTTGAGTCCTGGGTCAGATCCTAAATCTAGGTTAGTCCATCTAAGATGCACATTAATGAATTATGCAGATCAATTTTGCCTGTCAAGGCTACAGTTAAGCAGGATAATAAGCAGGCCATGTGAGCCTGCTCAAAGATTTGAACTAACAATATGTTCAAATTGAGTAGATAAAAGTATACGTACATCACTATGGCAACACCACTCAAGAGTATGCGTGTAGCTATGACTTGCATGACCATGGTTTTCAACGCAAGGAAGAAATAAGAGGAGCATCCTCAATTGCATCTATGATTACCCTTTGAACTGAGAAGACTCTATATTCTACTTCAAGTATACAACTTGAATGTATTGTGTACCTTTAGATAGGTTGCAGTAATAGCAACATCACCCACATATATGTGCAGTGAAAATTTATCTTAAATCAACTTAAAGATGTGCAACAACAAGCATATCATAATTCCCCAGTCAAATTTCAATCGCTACAGATTCTCATTTCAAAATTGACAAACAACAGAAAAAACTTACATCCTCTATCTAATAGTATGAGTTCGAAGATAACATCTTTAACTAGCAAAAAGAAATCAATCATTAGTAACTAATAGATACCTCATTCTAAACACGAACTAAAACCGAGGGTACACAACTGTCATGTAAGTACTTCCCATGGTAAGCAATGATTCATACTAAAAAATAGGACTGATATTTACAGAGAGATAGAAACATCTCATATCTATAGACAAGTTAATTTCAATAGCATACCACGGCCCTTTAAGGTCGCTAAACTAACAAGAACTGTATATCATTTTAAAAAAATCTCATACTAAGCAACAAAAAGGCAACGGTCATATCATAGTTTCATGAACTCCAAACTACTCACCTCCAATCCCTTCAAGCACTACCACCAGCAGCTTCCATCAAGGCCTTCCTAAGCTCAGCATTCACATCACCCCCATCCGTGGATCCCATCCCGATATCATCCTTCTTCCCGTTCCTCTTCCCGTTCTTCGTTGCAACCGCAACTTTCCCCCCAATCCTCACTTCATTCTCCCTTACCTTCATCCCATCCCTCTCCCCGACCTTTCGCACCAGTAGTTCATCGCCCTTCCCTCCCACAACCTCCATCCTCAGCTCCTCCACTGCCTTTCGCAGCATCCCGTTCTCCATCTTGAGCGAATCCAGCTGATCTCTCACCGAAAGACACGCCTTCACCGGATCATCATTCGAATTCTTCTCCTCAGCCTTCTTCTCCGCCCCTACATACTCGAATGATATCTTATTCATCACGAGAAGCGGCATAGGAACCCTCCGCTTCTCCGTAAAATCCCTGCGGATCTCACCAGGAACTTTTACACCCCACCGAAAGCTGACGACAGCCGCGTTCTTCAGCGGGAGCACACTCCTCGCAGTAAGTTCCACTCCGGACAGCGCCCTCTCGACTGCCGATCCCGCGCGGGCGCCGAGGTCGAGTACAGCGAAACCGTCCGTCTCCTCGCGATCACCCGCCAAGGCAGACGCGGCGGCGGATGTGGTGACCTTCCGGATGCAGAAGTCGCCTATCTGAGGCTTGAAGAGGAAGGAGAAGGAGGGATTGGTCTTGCCGAGGAGGTTGAAGTCGACGTGTACGGATATGGGGGAAGCGGAGGGGGAGCCGAAGGGGCCGGCGCCAGATTTGAGGGAGAGGGAGAAGGGGTTGGAGGAGCTGTTGGGGCGGTAGGAGAGGCGGAGGGAGGGACCGGAGGTGAAGGCGGTGCCGAGATCGAGCTGGAGATCGGAGGTGGAGTCGCCTCCAGCGGAGACGCCGGAGAAGAAGGGCAGTCCAACGATGGTGAGAGGGATCTTGGCGCGGAGGAGGGGCTTCTGGCCGTCGTCGCGTAGCTTCAGGGAGGCCTTCATGGCGCCGGAACCTTAACCCTAATTCAGGGGAGGGGAATCTGATTTGAGCGGGAGGGGTGGACTGACTTGTCCCCGGAAGTTATGGGGGTGGGAATGGGATTTACGGAGTCGCCGTTGGCATTTTGAAATTGGGACAGCTGGTTTTTGCTGCAACGGCGTCCCGTAGTGGATTGAGGCGTGAGGTGTGCAGGGCTTGCGAATGGGACGATAGGAGTAGAGGTAACCAAGGTTTTAAAATGGGATCGGACTTTCAATCCATCAGTCTTAGATTTGGTTTAATTGGATTGGATTATTGGTTCAAATTGGTTAGATTAGTGATTATGTCAACATGATATCATCAATTATCAACTCAGAAAAACCCGATCAGGTTAATTTATAGGTCTGAGACAAATCAAACTTTTGAATTGATAAAATCGGATACATATACATAAGTATATATCAATGAAATAATCATTTAAAATCTTAAATCATTCAATAGAATGACATTATTGTCTATCTAAAGTAAAACTCCACAAAAGTTAGCCACAACTTGTAGCATTTTATATATGAAAAGTGAATATAATATTGTAATCATTTATATATAGTTGCTTCCAGAAAACCACTCTAAGAAAGTAGGGGCACAACTGATATTCTAATAAAGAGAGGGGTTTAACTGATATTGTAGAAGTAAAGAAGAACACATGTGATAACAATCCTCTTATTTAATTATTTAAACCTTGTTTGAAAAATTACCAAACCATCCAAATGGGTCAATCTGGATCAACCTGATCCGACTAACCATATCGACTTGGTCTGACCATCGATCGGACTCGATTTTTTATTTTCTTCTTTTTTGAAATCTAATTACATGAAATCAGCCGAATCGATTGGATCGGGATCAATTCCCGTTTCAATATGTCGGTCCGATCCAATTTTTTAAACCCTGGAGGCAACATCTGTTATGTATACATTTATGGAAATTTATAAGACTAATAAAAATGTTTAATGGGACTACCCCCAGTTGGCTCACACACCTTTATTTTTTTTTAAGTTCTTAAGGTATTTTCTGAAAACACCTAGAGGCATTTACATCACTATAAGACACCATGTTGTCATTCAAATTTCATTTCAGATCATTATAAGACACCATGTCGTCATTCAAATTTCGTAAAAAAATAGGCATTCCTAACCCGTCCATTAAGACTGTCAAACTTTAATGGTATTGGAATTGTTGAAATTGATCCCTTTTAGATGGACAAGTTAAGAATGTATGTTTTACACGAAATTTGAATGACAACATTGTATCATATAGTGATCTAAATCTCTCAAAATTTTCAGAAAATACCTTAATAAATTTAGAAGAGAAGGATTGGATAGCCAAGTTGGCTCCTCCCTTGAGGTAGCCACGTTAAACCCCTGTTACAATCATGAGTCGAATTTAAGAAAATAGAATACCTGAACGTATAATATCCACTTGGTTAAATCTTTGGACTATGATTTTTATAAAATCTTCGATGATTTGTAAAAATCCTAAACTTTTATTGGGACGAAATATGTCGCTGACAATTAGAGGGGGAGATGTTGGGTATGTCGCTGACAATTAGAGGGGGAGATGTTGGGTACATAAAGTGCTTTCTATCTTTAGATTGAATTGTTTTTTCCCTCGTAAAAGAGGCTGATATATAAAGGGGAAACATGATGTTTCCCCAAGGAGGTGCTAACTTGGTTCCTCCCGTTCTATTTTTTCTATATATTTTTATTTTTTTTTAAATTTCTTTTGTAGAATTCATCACTATATCCCTATATTATGTCATTCAAATTTCATGAGAAAAAAATACTCCTTCGACCTCTATCTAGACAATCATTTTTTAACGGTCATAGAACTGTTGAAATCGATCATGTATGGATGGAGGCCGTATGAATCTCTGTTTCACACGAAATTCGAATAACTTAATATAGGCATATAACAATAAAAAAAATATGAAATTAATTTTTAAAAAAATAAAAAATATGGAAAAATAAGACAAGGAGAGCTAAATTAGCTCCCCTTAGGGGACAACCCCATTTTATCATATATATAGGATATGTATAGCTCCTTGTATAGTCTGTCTTGCCCCTTAGATGCATTGCGAGATACGGTCCACGAAACAACGGGCATGGGAAACAACTAATGATGGTTTTGAGCGCAAGGTACCAATTTGATTCGTTCAAATATCTCTCACTTAACTGAAGTGGCCAAAACTTATTTTATGCAGTGTAGGCATGGGATGTCTTTAGTAAGGATCGTTATCCATGAAAACATTTTTTCTAGAATTTTTGAGTCCCACTGAACCAACATTATTAAGGTAGATGATTTATCGACAAATCGAGAGTTTTAATTATAGAAATTAAGGTAATGAAATAGTCGTTACAACCTCGAAATATCATATTAAAACATTAAAATGGCTAACATAGTATATCGTAAATTCTCAGGGATGTGCTAGGTAATTAATTCAATTAAAAAAGACTTCAACTTGCATTTATTTCTAAAGCATGGGTGAACATGCAAATGGTTATAAAACTAAGGGTATGTTTGGTACGCGGGTTAGGGCGGGTTAAACTGGTAGATAACATATTTTTGTGTTTTGGTGTTTGGATAGAGGGTTAAACTGGGGGTGGGTTTGAAATAGGTTTGTTGTGATATGATTGTATTGAAGTTTCGAAAAATGAGTAGTTATTGTAATGTGATTGTATTGAAGTTTGGAAAAGTAAGTAGAAGTTGAGTAGTTTATAATTTTATATGATATGATGGTATAATATATTATTTTTTGATGAAGTGGGGGAAAGAGAATTGATTTATTTAATATATTAGAAAGGAGAAAATGTGAGCCCACATGAGAGAGAGGAGTGGGTTAAGGGGGTAAACTCCCCAAACCCGAACGGGGTCTAAGAGTGCGTGCACGTGAGTGGCTGTTGATTCTCATACACCCATGCATAAAAGGACAGAGCATAGATCCTCTGCAATACTGCATAAGCAGATTGTAATGAGGTTCATGTTTTGAGCCCGCTCGATCTACTGCAGAGGATCCGTGCTCAACAGGACAACCCAATAATTCATTTCTTGCAGCAAATCGCCTCCCTTGCTTTCCACAGACCAACACAAGGATATGGGAGTGAATCCAAGTCCAAATGTGGATCTCTATTTCCCAAACCAGATCATGGCCCAAAAATCTAAACCACATTTGCACTCAATCATAAATCTCACGGTTCAGATTAGTGAAATAGAATCCAGTTCGAATCAAGAAATATGGAATAAGAAGTTGATCTTAACTCAGTAGTTTCAGCCCAGATCTGTGATTTGCAACATCTTATTAGCATAAAAAAACACAAAGCAATAACTCCTCTACAGAGCTACTTAGTCCCCTAATCTCAATTGCTACGGTTCAATCCTTCAAACTTTAAGAAAAAAACACAGCATGAGAACTCACAGTTAAATTAGCAACTAAGTCTCACTTAGAGACACTTCACAACTCGATTCATTCCCAGTTCAAACAACAAGCACATTTTCCAGAATCCGTATAGGAGATATCCAAAACACGAATTCAATCATCAATAAGCGATCAGCTCATTCACCAAACAAGAGCTACATGTTACACAGAAAACATTACAGCTCGACTGTAAGGAGAGTTAATTTAAGGAAGCAGCCCAATGGGCCAAAAATAAATATCCAACATCTTAGATCCTTTTTGTTTCAGTAATGCAAACACCCAAGCAAAGCAGAGAGGGATCTTTATGAATATTTGAAAGTTTTAGTAGTACATGCGTCCATCATTGCAGAACACACCAAAGACTCAGATGGAACAAACTAAACTTCACTACTATCTAATTAACTTGATACTACAAAAACAACGTACAAAACTTAACACGACAACTACAGAAATGATCTACTACTCTTAACATTCCAAAATCGCATACAGAACTCGATAGAGATTTAGATTCCAGTTCATCCAAAAATTACTTTAAAGAAACTAATTTAAGCTAAGTTGATTAAACTGTACCATTCTAAGCAAAAAGGGTGCAAAGAAGCATGTCACCTAATCAGCTTCTCATCCATGCCTTTCCTTATGCTTGACTGCTTTGAGTGCTTAGACACCGTGCCATCACCTTGTTGTGGCCTTCAACATCCCCAAGCCAGGTCAGAAGCCTGTACAGATTGTTCCAACCACGAACCCAAGGTTGCTGCAAATTCTTCTTCAATTGCGAGCTGGTTGTAGAGCAGCTCCTGGCCAAGCTCTTGATGCTGGGAGGATTGCACGCACCTAGGTGAAGTGAGACAAGCTGGTGGCTCTTGCTTGTTGTTAATAGGATCAATATCACGACATAAAAAAATAATATTTATCAAGATCAAAATGAATCAATACATTATAGATTAACAAAAATAGTATCAAGCATTTCCGATTCATATTAAAATGATGATATGCCACACAGAAACCAAATAGAACCATAGGTTAATCATTTTCGTTATTCGGAATAAATCAATAGGGCAAGATCACGAAAAGCAAAGTAATAAAACCAATGCAGCAAACGAAACGATAAAGAAGTTAGATTAGAAATCACCGAAGCGTCCATGTAATGGAGTGTTCTTAGAGAGGATATCGCCCCCACAATACCAGTGCGTAGGGTACTGGCGATCCGCTCCCAGGATACGAAGGCACGCGAACTTCATCTGCGCTCACCGAGGAGATCGTCCTCGAATGTACCTCAGAGAACTGCATGCGAGAGAGGAAGAACGAAAGCACAGGAGAAGGCGACGTGAGAGGGGTTTTCTTGCGAGTGAAGAAAACAACGTTGGGGAATGATTATATAAAGAGGCTTTTGTGCCTAGCGAGCGGTACTTTTCATTTTCCAAAAATACCCTCAACGGGCATGCCCCTTCGAATTTTGAAAACCGCAGCTAAAACGAGCCGTTTGTTCGAGTCAGGTTCCCACTGCGATCGATTTCAAATTAATCTGTCTGATTAATTTAATCGACCAACCAAATGAAATCCACAGCAAAAGTATCGAGATCCAAGATCCAAATTGACTCTCCCGAGCTCGAGCTGGAGAAGGAGCGGAGCGCGTGCGCGTGTGGCCCTCCATTCCTCCTCTCTACTATTGCTACAAAGAGCTGAGGTGTGAACTCATATATAAGTTCACCAAAAGTTTAGAAACACTAGATGTGATACTAAACTTTCACCTATAACTCTCCTTGTTTTAAGTTTGGGATTTCCCAACTTTCCCCTCCAGTTCATTTGGTTTCCCAATTGAGACCAAATTAGCTCCTATTGTAATTGCATATTGTAATTGCACAGGCTTTCTAATTATAGCCTAATTATATACTTTAAATATAACAATTCCCCACGAAATCACCAATTTAAAAAGAGATTCAAAGAGAGTTAAAAAAGATATCTTCTGTCACACTTTGCTTTCAGTAATGGTACTTTCCGATTTGAAACTCTACTGAGTTTACTACTTTCACTTTAACAGGAACGAAGTGTACTATGTCTTGAACGTCAGGCCTTGGTGTTAAGTAATAAAGTGTTGTTCTTGGTACAATTTTCAGGGTTGGTGCTCTTAAAGGCCATGCACCCTTATCCTATTTCATGAGTATGTTCAGGAAAGACCCTCTTCCTTTAACTGCGGTCCACAATAACACTCACATATGTGGCATTCTCCAAGGATGCACTGCTAACATCCTTCTTAAAGGCTTGAACCCATTTAGAGCCTATGCTCTTCCTAAACTTGCAGCTTAAATGACACTCAGGCTTCCAAGAATAAGACACTCGTGCATAAGCATTAAACTAAGAATGCCAATTAGTTCTCCAAACAGCTTGTTATTATCACATTGAACCTACTTTGTGGGATCTCCACTCAGATAAGTTGGGTTGCTACTGTAGAGAACTCCCAATGGGTCTCAGTCCCATCCCAAACCTAGACTTTAGGACTAAAGATCTATCAAGTCTCTTAGTCAACGGATCTGTCGTGTTGTCTTTAGATCCAACAAAATCCACAGCCAACACTCCTCGAGACACCAAATCCATTAACATCTTAAGTCTGATTTGTGTGTATCTCCTTGTTTTCTGATTGAGCTTTTAACTCTTGATCTTAGAAATTGTAGTCATGTTATCATAATGTACCGAGATCGGAGGAAATGGCTGATCTACCATGGGAATCTCTGAGAGAAGTTCTCTTAACCATTCAGCCTCAATTACAATGGTGTATAAAGCACACAGCTCAGCCTAAAAGGTAGATCGAGCTAGAATAGTCTGATTTACAGACCTCCAGGAGACTACACGACCTCCAAGGGTAAAGATATACCCGGTAACACCATTACTCCCAGACTCTCCTATTTTCCTGATCTAGCTTGCATCACTATATTCTTCTAGTACAGATAGATGTCTACCATAATGCAAACTAAGAGAAATAGTTCCCTTCAAGTACGTCAGTACTCGATCCAGAGCCTCCTAATGAGTGCGGTCAGGACAGCTAGCGTAGCTACTCAGCTTTGCAACCGAGAATGAAATATCAGGTCTCTTACAATTCACAAGATACATTAAACTTCCTATCACTTGTAAATACCTTAGCTGAGATATAGGTACTCCACTTTTATTCTTAAACAGCATTTTGGATGAATCAAAAGGAGTGCTTAGAGCTTTGCAGTCTTGATATCCAAATTTCTCAAGCACCTTCTCAACATAGTGAGATTGAGAAACTACGATCCTATCAACTGACCTTGTCACTTTGAGACCCAAGATCACATCAACTACACCCATGTCCTTCATCTCAAACTTGCTACTCAAAAAATGCCTTAGTCTCATTATTAATCCATGCATGTTATCTAAACAAAGGTATGCCATCAACATACAGGTACAAGACAATACACTCATCACCTTTTACTTTGGAATAGACATACTTATCGGATTCATGAACCTTAAAGCCACATGACAAAATGGTTTTGTTAAATTTTTCATGTCATTGCTTTGGTGCTTGTTTCAATCCGTAAAGGGATTTAACAAGCTTGCAAACTTTCCCTAATTCTCATGAGTCACAAGCCCATTGGGTTGATCCATGTAGATATCCTCCTCAAGATCGCCATGCAAGAAGGCGATCTTCACATCCATATGGTGAGATCATATACATATGCCAATGCTATGAGCATACGGATTGTGGTCATCATAGTTACATGGGAATAGGTATCAAAATAATTGATACCTTCCTTTTGCCTGAAGCCTTAGCAACTAGTTTGGCTTTATACTTTTCAATTGATCCGTCATGCCTAAATTTTCTCTTAAACACCCACTTGAACCCAATGGTAGAGCATCCTTTGTGTAAATCAACCAACTCCCAAGTTCCATGAGCCATAATGGAATCCATCTTAGATTTGACGGCTTCCTTCCATTATTCTGCTTCAGATGAAGCCATTGCTTCCTTGTAACTTGGGGAATCACCCTCGATCTGGTAGACAATAAAGTCGCTACCCAGAACCCTAGCTATCCGAGGTCTTTTACTCCTCCTTGGCTCAATCTCTTCTGAAAGGTCATTGGGTTTAGATTAAGTCTCGACCCCCACATTCGTTATCCTTTCCACCTGATCCTGATGTGGAGGCACTCTCAATGATCAGATTATGAGGAATCCTAGTCTTCATAGGGAAGACATCCTCAAAGAAGGTAGCATCATGGAGTTCAGTAATGGTGTTGACATCTATGCCTGGTATCTTGGGCTGAATTACCAAGAACCTATATGCATAGCTATTTTCCAAGTAACCTAAGAAGACCGCATCAACAGTTTTAGGACCAAGCTTCTTTCTCTTGTGTTCTCGGACTAAAATCTTAGCGAGACAGTCCCACACTTAAATATATTAAACTCAATTTCCTGTTTCTCCAAAATTCAAAAGGACACTTTTCCATATGCCTTGGAGGAACCTTATTTAGAATATGACAAGTTGTGTTCAAGGCTTCTCTCCACATATAGGTTGGAAGTTCAGAATTCTGTAGGAGAGCATTAATCATGTCAGTTAAGGTTCTATTTTTCCGTTCTGCTATCACATTTGATTATGGTGAATATGGGGTAGTAACTTCATGAACTATGTCAAACAACTTACATTGTTAATCAAACAAGTTAGATGTATATTCACCTCCTCTATCTGACCTAAGGCGTTTAAGCACTTATCCTGTTTGTGTCACAGCCTCATTCTTACATATAAGAAATTTTTTCTGAGACTTCATCATTGGTTTTCATAAGGTACACATAGCAGTATCTACTACCATCGTCTATAAAGGTGATGAAGTATTTCTTATTGTCTCCGATCAACACACCATTAAACTCACAAATATCCATGCGTACTAGATTTAAGATCTCACTATCTCTAGAGATAGACTGAAAAGACTTCCTAGGTGTCTTTACCTGCACACAAATCTCACATTTATGAGTTTTATCAATAGTGTATTTAGGGATCATTTCTAAAATCATCATTCTCTTAATTGAATTTAAATTTACATGCCCCAATCTACCATGCTAAAGATCACAAGATTGTAGATTATTAACTACATGAGACACATAGTTAGAACATTCAAAATTCAAAACATTCATTCCATCAATGTTTATTGAATCATATCTAATTCTAAACAAAAAATCAAAATATGCTAAATAACCTTTTCCATAAAAAAATGTCATGTCTCGGAATGTCAACTTTATTACATTAAAGTTCAATTCAAAACCATTTCTAACTAAGATAGAGCCAGATAAAATATTCTTCTTGATGTCAGGAACATGCAAAACCCTGTGCAACGTCCAGACATGTCCAGCGGAGAACTTCAAGTTGACTTGTCCTGACCTTAGCACCCTTGCTGCAGAATCGTTCCCCATCTTCACAGTCCCACCACTGTAGGTCTGATAAGAAGAAAACAAAGTTCCGTCAGAACAAATATTTACATTGACTCCCATATCCACGAGCCACTCATTTGGATCATAAATATGGTATAGTTTAGGTTTTACAGAGACATACACCTCGCTAGCCTAAAGTCCAGTAGTGATCATATTCACTTGTGGACTCCCATATGGAGCCTTAGGTAGAACCTTTAAGGATGGAAAATCCTTCTTCCAGTGCTTAACCTAATTACAGTGCTAGTAGGGTTTATTTTTTGCCTTTTTTCTGGATCTTTCTCTCTGGTTTCATTTTACTGTTGTTACTACCCTTTCTCTTTTTATCTTTGTCCTTTGAGGTAATGAAATTGACCTTACCTTGAATATCGACAGGAACCACATGCTTTTGTTTCCTGTGTTCATCTTCTATGGTGATCGCCACCATCAAGTCATCCATAAAAACTTTCCCCTTTATGTGTTTCAAGGTTATTCCGAAGTCTTCTCAAGACTTGGAGAATTTTTCTATGATGCACATGACCTGAAACTTTTTTGGAAGTTTCATTTCTGCATCTTCTAAGTGATGGAGCAGGAGTAAAAACTTATGTGTCTGTTCAGAAACCGACTTTCCTTCGGCCATGGAAAACTTTAAGAACTTGGCCACAGAGTATTTCTCAATACCGAGATCTTCGGTATTATACTTCCGATACAAATCTTCCCATAACCCCTTTGCAGTCTGCATTGATAAACAGTATACGTCAAACAACGTGTTGGACAGAGCTAACAAGATGCAACCATGACATATACGATCCCGTTCCTTCCACGCGGATTGTGTCTTTTGGCTATCGGGTGTGGGATTTTCCTTTTCCACCGTAGGACAATCGATTTCAAGCATAGAGATTAATCCTATGGTGGTTAACCAGATCTTCATGTGTTGTTGCCAACGCTTGAAGTTCTGACCACCGAATTTCTCAGGCATACTCGTCATATCCACCCTCTATTTAAACATTGTTTCCTACATGATTTTAAATCTGATTCTGGATATCCTTTCTAAGATTATTGTTAACAAGATCAATACCACTACATAAACATAATAATATTTATCAAGATCAATATGAATCAATGCATTACAAATTAACAAAAATAGTATCAAGCATTTCTGATTCATATTAAAATGATGATATGTACACATGAACCAATAGAGCCATAGGTTAACCATTTTCATTATTCGGAATAAATCAACAGGGTGAGATCCAGGAAAGGTAAAGTAATAAACGCAATACAGCAGACAAAATGATAAAGAAGTTAGATTAGAAATCACTGAAGCGTCCATATAATGGATTGTCCTTAGAGAGGTATAGGGGGGTCGTATATACTACGTATATACTTCAGCCATAACTCGTACTTTCATATTTTCTTAATAAATATGGCTAATAATTCGTTAAAATTCATTAAAAAACTTAATAAAAAGGTGTTTTGTTCCTCAAATTCTTTGTGTATTTACTGATTAATAAATCAGGTCAAACTATTTTTCAAACATTTTGCAAAAAACAGTTTCACCTGATTTATTAATCAGTAAATACACAAAGAATTTGAGGAACAAAACACCTTTTTATTAAGGTTTTTAATGAATTTTAACAAATTATTAGCCATATTTATTAGGAAAATACGAAAGTACGAGTTATGGCTAAAGTATATACGTAGTATATACGACCCCCCTATACTTAGCTTGAGCTATGTCCTCATAGATCGGAGAGGAAAGAGAAGACATAACTCGTACTAAGTATAGGCAAGTCTAAAGAATGAATAAATGAACCAATGAGAAGTTGACCGTCCCCCCTATACTTAGGATCAAATAATCCTAAGTATAACAACCTGTACACAACGCAGGGAGGGTCAAGGGTGGGAATGAACAGATCGTACTCAGATTGTCTCTCCCTATACTTAGGGTAAGATATCCCTAAGTATAGACAAGAAGAGGAGACAATGGAGAGGATCGAAAAGAATAGAAAAATCGGGGTGCACACCCCCTATACTTAGGACAAAGTGTGCCCTAAGTGTAGAAACTGACAACAAGGGGTGACACCTTTTGATAGATAAAGAAAATAGAAAAGGAAAAGAAGAAAAGAAGAAAAGATATTAACAGTTTAAAGAATGATATAGACAGATGGATCTGTACAGCATAAGATGGAATTGATCACCATGTATGAGATGCAAGTGATATGAATCAAAGAATACATCTCATACCAGAAGAATGGGGGCAACGTCAATGGTCAATGTATCATGATCTAGATATAGTTTTAGGCGCTGGCCGTTGACATGGAAGGTAGAGGAAGATGACAGTTCGGATATGTCAATACTGCCATTGTCATGTACCTTCCTGACCGCATAAGGACCTTTCCACTTGCTCTGTAGTTTTCCTGGAAATAATTTCAGCCTGGAATCAAACAACCATACTCGCTGATCTGGCTCAAACTGTTTATGGCTGATATGAGAATCGTGCCATGTCTTCACTTTTTCCTTGTACTGTAGGCTGCTAGAAAAGGTTGTATCTCTCAGTTCCTCCAGGGCTGCTAACTCTGCTCTCCTCTGGTCTCCTATACTCTCGGGATCCAGTAATAGCTCAGTAACTACCCAAAGTGACTTGTGCTTTATTTCCACAGGAAGATTGCTCGACCTGCTTGAGACTCGCTGGAGGGAGCTGTCACCTCGCTTGACCGATTAGGCACGAAAGGGGAGCGTAGCTATGGAAATGAGGGGTTCCAATTTGAAAATGAAGTCGGGCGTCCATCTTATTGGGTTTGACCTGACGACTATGGTGCTCCAAAGATCGAGGTGGGTAGCTCGATGCAGCGATCCACAACCTAAGGAGAACCTTGGGCGTGAATCACCACAAGTCAAGGGATAAAAGTCATGAAGACTTTGACACAAGAAGATGCAAGTAGCATCCTCGAAAAATGCGAGAAGCGGGGGTCAAAAGCACATTCTGACAAGGGCACATGGGGGAGGACGACCAGTTGACCGGGGTCAACTGGGGCCATCACCTGGTTGGTCCACGTGGACCAACTAGGAAAAATCCCTGGAAATTGCTTTGAAAATCATTTAAAAATAGATAATGATTTTATTAAATTTTAGTTATAAAATGAAAAATATTTATTTTTTTATGAAGTATTTTATAGTGATTTTTATTTATTTTTATGAGGTATATTTTTACAAGTTACTATTTTAGGCCCTTGTAGGTATATTACTTATATAATAATTTATTTTTATTTTGTGTTTTTAATTTCTTTAATTTTGTTTATTATTTTGTAAAATTATAAAATACTTTTATACACTTAAATATATTTTTATTTTATTTTACTGATATATTTTGTATATTTAATAAAATATAAGTATGTATTATATAGGTATGTATATAGGTATTTTACCTATGTATAATATGTACAAGTATTTTATTTTGAGTTTTATTTAGGTTTTATTCCGATTTTAATACACATATTTATTATAAATAATATTTACAAAATTATAAAAATATAAAATTATAAAAATAAAGAATAAATAATAAATTGAATATTTTAATCCGTACAATTATACAATGTGGGTCAAAAACTCAACTTTCAAATCGTAGCTCCGCCAAATGCGAAACCATTGCCATTAGATAGCTTATTTTAAACTATATACAATTAAATGTGAGTTTGATGCATTTGGAGTTTTCATTTGTGAGATACGGGTCTGGGAAGTTGGGATTCTGGATTTTTATTTAGACCATAACTTTTTATCTGTACATTATTTTTCAGTGAAATCAATTTTGTATTTTTATTTATTTAATATCTACAACTTTTATGTACAAAGTTTCTTTATTTGAGGTATAAAAGGTGGAACTAAAAATAAGTCCCAAAATGAATAAAGAATGAATAGAAAGAATATGTATTTTTGCTGTATTTTGACCCTTTTCTCTCCCTACTTTATTCCTTATCGACCTATTCATCAAGATGCCTAGGTCTCAGGGGTTTGGGTCATAAAATATTTACAATATTTTATTCTTTTTCTTTTCTTTTATTTATTCTATAATTTTGGCTTTAATTACAGTATTTTATACACTATTTACATGCACATGCATGCATACTAAGATGCATGAATTAAACCTATTTACACGCATTTACTAGGGTTTTCGAGGCCAAAAATGATAGAATAAAGATGATGAAATGTGGATTCATCAAGAGGATATCGGCCCCACAATACCGGTGTGCAGGGTACTAGCGATCCTCTCCCAAGATACTACGCACACCGACGAGATCGTCCTCGAATGTACCTTAGAGAACTGCAGCCGAGAGAGGAAGAATGAAAGTATAGAGAAGGCTATGTGAGAGGGGTTTTCTTGCAAGTGAAGAAAACAACGTCGGGGAATGAGTATATAAAGAGGCTTGTGTGTCCTAGCAAGCGGTACTTTCTATTTTCTGAAAATGCCCCTCAACGGGTGTGCCCCTTCGAATTTTGAAAACCGCGGCTAAAACGAGTCGTTTGCGTCAAGTCAGATTCTCATTGCGATCGATTCCAAATTAATCCGTCTAAATAATTTAATCGACCAACCAAATGAAATCCATAGCAAAAGTATCGAGATCCGAGATCCGAATTGACTCTCCTGAGCCGAGCCCGAGACAGAGTGGAGCGTGCGCGCGTGTGTGGCCCTCCACTCCTCCTCTCTACTATTGCTACAAGATTTTAGGGTGTGAACTCATTTATAAGTCCACCAAAAGTTTAGAAACACTAGATGTGGTACTAAAGTTTCACCCATAACTCTCCTTGTTTCAAATTTCAGAATTCTCAACTTTCCTTCCAGTCCATTTGATTTCCCAATTGAGACAAAGGCTTTCTAATTATAGCCTAATTACATACTTTAAATACAACATTATTGAGGAGGAATATGATTTGAGCTAAGAGTATTCAGCTGGTTGTTAAATATTGCTGGAAGGTGCATCTTCATGGCTGAAAGGAAGTAACGGCAGAGGTAGATGGTGTCGCGGGGTGTGGAAAAGGGAGAGGGATAAATATGGTGATGGAATATGACCGAGTAGTAGGATGAGGTAGTTCGTGCATGATATGGCTATCCCTTCGCGGTCCTTTAAGAAGGTCATTGGATGTAGCACACGTGAAAAGAAGCCTGATAAAAAAAAATAGGAGAGAGAGAGAGTGATTGTGTGATAAATGAATTTAATAAAATTATATATATATATCTTTTTACTTGATATTAATCAGGTAAATGTCTATGGGTCAAACACAAGGAGATAGGAAGTATACTCGGGATTCGAGATTGGTTTTGTGATTAGTTTTTCTTCTTAACGACTTCTTTTTGTGGTTTTTGGTTTTTATTGATTTTTATTTGATTTTAGTTTTGCAAATATTTATTTTATATTCTTTTGAAATTTTTATTTGATTTTCAGAAGTGATTAATTTGGAAAACAATGATACTTTGTAGTAGGTGGAGTATAGTGTAATATACTATTTTAAGTAGTGATTAAAGTTGGGAGAAAAGAAATTGGATTTTTTTTAATTTTCAAAATAGAGAATATATTTTGCAAAACTATTTATTATATAGTATAAAGACGATAATATATATATATATGATACTATATAGATGATACAATATAGGTAAGACAAGAATGAAAATCGAGCAACATACTCGACGGAACACACAAAGAAAACACAAAACGATTGCGAACTTCAGAAAATTGAAACAAATCGATGGAAAACCTTGAAAATGTAACAAAACCTCGCTAGAAACCTAGAAAATGTGACTTATGTGTTCTAAAGCCATTTGAAGGTAGGTGATTAGCCCACGCATCACAGAAGTTAAAGGAATCTGGATCCAGTCCGAATAAATAGGTTCATTGTGTGAGTTAATAAAAATTAAAGGTAAAACCACATGGTATCGAGCAAAATCCAAATCATTTCACCAACCACATGAGATGAGGGAAAATACATCTGAAACGTGAATATGATCGTAAGCCTCCAAAGTAGGAGACCTCTTGGCTTGAGTCACATTCAAATAAGCAACATATGAGAACACATAGATGACATGTGTGCATCATGTAAACTTGAGAGATGGTTCTCTCCTCTTGATGTCCACGTCCAAGATGATCCTTAGCGGATTAACACTTCGAATTTTATCATACTAAATCCTTCTTCTTCTTCTTCGGGAACCCGAGGCACCAAAAAAGAAGATCTTCAAAGGAGAAGCTAGACAACCATATGTAGAGAGGATGTACAACCATGAAACTTTCTCATGGTTTTTCTTGAAAGGATTTTTCAATTATTTGGACTTGAAATAACTTAATTAGAAGAGCATCCATGTCTCTTCTTTAATAGGCCAATAGATTGCCAAGATGGTAAGTCTTGTTCCTTAAATTGAATAGCTAGGATTCCATCCTATTTCAATTAGAAGTAGAAATATGATAACATAACATTACCACCAATAAATAAAGAGATAAAGAAGGCATGGTGTACGTCCACCATGGAGTCCTACTCCGTATGGATGTCCCTATGGATGGAAGTTTTTTTGGAAAATAACTTTCATTCTCTTTCTCCTATTTGATTGTGTGAATCTAATTCATGCATAAGTCACGTAATAAAATATAAATTATATTCACATTGAATATGATTAGTGTGAATAATTATTCACAATAATCATGTGTGAGTACACGTGTGCGTGTGCGTGCGTTTTTGTGAACAAAATTCCCACAAATGTAAATCCAAATTACATTAATTAATTGTTGGACATGTGAGCCAACGACGAGCCATTATGCAATAAATGTTATTGCAAATATCATTCCCTGGTCTGAAATGTAGAATAATTAATTTGCATAATAGGTCCCTCAGTACAATTAGGGTTATATACCATGGCCATCTTAATGATCATACAATTGTTTTTCAGTTGTTGAATCATAGAGGTTGGTGCTTGGATGAATATCTAAAGAGTTAAATTGAGAACTCATCAAGAACCGTCACATGATTATTAAGAGATGAACTCCAGCTTGAGAAGGAGATGGCAATCCTTTCCCTAAAGGCTGATATCTAACCGACCTCTTGATGCAGGTCCTCTACATAGGAATAGAGATTCAGAGGTGTTAGATAAGTTAGATCAAAGAGTTGACTTAATGAGATCGAGATAACCAAAGTCCTATGTCGTATGTTGTCATGATATAAGCACGCATTCTCTGACCGGAGATAGGTGTGTTACTATATGTCTGAGTATGTACATTTGGCAGATCAATAGGTTGATGACCTAACCAAGGTCTATATACCGGCGTGCTGGTGTGCATACAAGGGCATATGAGTAATACGATCTCTCAAAGGGATCATGTAGGTTCATCGCTGAATCAGAAGACATGAGCTCACTGATGAAATATTGGGAAGAATCAAATTCCGTGCACTGTCGTCTCGCTTTGGAAGCTTGACTGAATTTGTAGATTTGATATATGCTTTTGAAAAGTATATGATCAACACCTGGATATCATATATGCTTTTGGAAAGTATATGATTGATACTAACTTTCAATAGTCAAATGAGAAACTTAATGATAAATCTTGAAGTAGACAATGTAAAATTGATCTCATACTTCGGGTTTTTTTGGGCCTTCCAGTATGCATAATGTACATGTATTAGGAATACCTGAGGCTAATGTGATCATAAACGATTGTATAACCATGACGCTTTCATTCTGAGGGAGTGATAAAATATATTTGGATTTTAGTAACTCCTCTCAGTAGAGAAGTGACCCAATCTTGGTCCAAATGTTGGACATTGATCTGAATGTGATTCATATGCAATGAGAATATTAGATTTGTGATCTTGATTTAATCAAGCATCTATGAGAGGTCCGTAAGATCTGAATTTGAGATGTGATCTCAATATACAAGTCACTATATGTAGATCAATACAATCGCCATGTCCTTATCTCCAAGTATCCGTTGAGAAAACACATTATCCTTGAAAGAGTTCATGGATAATTTCACTGTTGATACACACACACACACAAGCATTAGGAAAAATTGATAATTAAATGTGATTTAATTATCACAGGTAATATGAATTTGATATATATATATTATAAGGAGAGTTATCTATGATAATTAAATGTGATTCAGTTATCAAAGATGTGAATAATGTAAATGTGATTCATGTTATTTGGGCACATGAGAATAGAGATCCAAGATGATTAAATCTGATTTAATCATCATGGATATGAATAATGTGGATAGCACTATCCATATTAATTATATATATTATAAATGTTATTTATAATATATCAGAGACAATCTATTGTAATTTATATTTGTTGATTAATTATTGATGTGAATTGGATTCACATTGGATAATTAATTGAAAATGTAATTTACATTTTTTGGATTGTGAACGTGATTCACAAATTTCTAATGACATGATTGAAATGTTCTTAAATAATTGAGAATTTTTATTGTGAGATAATGTTGGAATGTGATAATGTAATCTCATTGGAAAAGATTGTCATCCACCAAAGGTGGTGGACAGCCACCAAGTCCCAATGGGATTGGGTGGTTGTCCCCCCTTGATTGGTAGATAATTATATCCTTCCAATTATCTCCAAGATAATTGATTTGATTTGAAATTAATTTATATTAATTATTTAATATATATATATATATTAAATTAAATTAATTATTGTTGTGTTTTTACGACAAAATCATGGTAATTGAAAGAAATACAGATCAATCATGTCCATTGATTTTGTGCTGTCAATGGATTGAGATATATGGATCCCAAAATACTATATAAGAAGAGGCAACCCTAGCTCTTCTAGACAAAATGAAAATTTCCCTCTCCCTCTCTCTCTCTATACGTCAACTCTCTCTTTCTCTCATTGTGGTAGTCCACCATGGAGCCCTAGAGAGAGTCGCCGTCATCGCATCATCGTCGTTATACCGTCGGATTGTTTGCTCGTGGATCTCCGTCTTCTTTGGTGCGCCTCGCTCATGAAGAATACATCGTATCTCATGTGACGAGATCAGGAGATTTGTCGCTTGGATCATCAACATAGATTACGAGGAGCACACGTCTCATCAACGTGCTCGTAAGTGTCTCCTCCATCGGATCGGACTTGAGACATGAGGTATCTTCATTTAGAGACTCGATCGTAACCACGCTTCAAAAGGTAAACCTAATATTTGTTTGTGGTTTAGATAAATGATCCGAGAAGTGTTCTTGAATCGTGTGGTTTCGTCGGATTAAAATTTTTTAAAATTCTGCTGCCTCGAGCAACTAGTACGACTAGCCGCTCCCGATCGCATACGATGCGATCCTCACATTTATGTGATGCACTTAAGGATCTTCTCATATCTTTTCAGTGGTATCAGAGGAATAGGTCAGAGGTTTCGGATATGATCCACTAAACCTAAGATGACTTGGACATTTTTGGTTGTGTGATGTTTTATCGCATTTTATTCATGCAACTCTATTTTGTGTGATTTTTCTGCCCTATTTATTTAAATATAAAATTATCACTTGGATAATATTCTGCATTAAATAAGGAAAGTGTGGTATTTGAGTTTGCGCAATTTGGAATCTGATTGCTCAAGTTATGATCATTTTAATGAACATGTATCCATTATTTCGGGGATGGCAAATCTTGACGTAATTAAAGAATTAATTATGATTTTTAGAATGCCTAGAAATGCATGAATATAACTAGATTTTTGATTTAAATAAAATTATCCAATTATATAAATTTACTTTACTTGATTTGGATTTCAATTGATTGAGATATGCTAATTTTAGTAAGTAAGGGTCACTGCTAGAAATTACATACTTGATCATGAACCTTGTGATTATCATTCAATTAAATTAACGGAAATTAATGGTTAATTTCCTAAGATAATTATTGATGAATATTTGTTGAAAATTTAAAATGATGATTATTTCCTTGAATGACATTTACCATAACCAAAACTTGATTAGGTATGATCTAGATCACAATTGGTTACATGAACATTCCAACAAACATTGATGCTTGAATAGGATTGATGATTTGATTAGAAAATCTTCTTATAATGTTAATAGAAAATGTTTTGAGTATTATTATATGGTATAACTTCGGTTGAAAGACCGATTATCATTTCAATTACAAAGTGATCAATTGGCATTATCCTAACCTGAGGCGGATATGTTGTCTACTCGGAGAGCATTGGGATAGTAAGTTGCTCCGTGAGTGATTTGTCCCACTCCCGTCGGAACTGGCCATGACAATGGGTAAGGAAAGGATATGCTTGAAGCAATAATGATGCATTTTTCTAATATTAAAATTCAAATAATATGCATTTGAGATAATATCATATTTCAAGTAAGAATTAAGAATGTTTGTTCGATATTAATTGGATCATTAATTTGATATGATTAGATTAATTGGAATCCAATTAAAATTAAAACGTTCTATTATGAATAGAGTTGTTATTTACCTTGGAAGAATTAATTATGTGAATATGATTCATAATAATTAATTAGAATTTTTTTGAACATGATATGGAGGATCACATAAGTGACATCCATGGTCTTCCATCAAGGAGAAGGGTTTCGTCGTTAGGGATTGTATGTAGAAGATGCCTGTCCGAAGTGACAACTCCTGCATACAAGCGCATCTGGATCGGGCTCTTTGCTTCTCGAAAGAGTGAGGATGTATGCATAATGACCACAATATTGGGTCCTCATAATATTGGGGCGATATTGGATTGCGCATAGCAAGACAAAGATAAGGAAGGAGATCCCAGATCTTGCTTGAGATATAATGATAAGTATATATCTTACATTGAAAGTGATTAAGGGAATGAACTTTCAGTGTTGACAAGGCAAGATAACTTTGATTTAAAAATTCTTAAATCAAAGTACTTTATATATATATATGCAAATTATCTTATTTCAGATAATCCTAATTAAACCCACTCAATACTATACTAAATAATAACCAGTAAGATATCATAGATTTGATTTATGATCAAGATATTATACTTACAGTTGGATACATAATGTATGTGGTTGCAATGTACAAGTTTTCTCGTAACAATGAAGAATGACAATTAAATGGACAATAGGACAACAACCTAGGGTTTGCATGCCTCTATAATATTGATCTCTCATAGAATGTACTTTGGAAGTGGCATGTCGATGATGATCGTAATTGTCAAATAATCATTATAAAAATCTAGGAAGATGTTCTGGCATACATATGTGCTCTCGACATTTAATCATGAATGACATGGTTCACTGCATCATGCAGGATGGTGGCTCTATAAGAGATGATGTACTCAAAATGTTTGAGTACCTACCTGAACCAAAAGTCTTTAAGAGTTAAAATGGATGTAGATACGATGAGTGCCATCATTCTGCTATCTATACTCTAGTCATTCACGAAGCTTCACAATATTCATATTGTATGAATTGAATGAAGCATGTATAAATGTTGAAATACTCTTATATTGAAATCTTTTGAATTCAACATAAAGATCCTTTGTCTTAAGCAATGGTTGTTTATAGATGAAGGGAGTGCAGTGGAAGCATAGGTCTGACCCAAGCAAGAAGGAAAGTCAAGGGGATGACTATACTTCTGTAACTTCCATATGACATCCAAAGAGTTGGATGAATGCCAACTGCAATAAGCCCATGTATTGATAGTTTGACTATCTGGACTATCTAAAATCCTTAGAGAAGGACTCGGATAGTGCATCGAAATAATATACATATAATAATTTAAATTGACTTTCTTATTTGATAAAATAAAATTCTGATAATTGTATCTCATTCTTATAATAGCACTTGCAATCGGTTGCATATGTTTCAGAAGATTAGAAAATTTGATCATAAGTTTTAATATTCATCTTCATGGATATTGATGCAATTGTTGCAACAATATCCATTGGATAGATAGACTCTCTTTTTTTAGTGGGAGAGCCCTTAGTCTTAGAGAATGTCTCTATGACCTAGATATTAGAATACACTCATTGTTTATTTCTAAATGTTGGAAATAAACATGAATTCTAGAATAGACCTATCATAAAAAGTTATGATGGATATATTTCAGATAGTAGTCTAACGTCTAGTGGACTCTACTAACTTAGAAAATTAATGAATGGTTTATTAATATTTCTAACACTGAAAATTAAACCTTTTAAAGATCAATAGGAGGATGTAGATCATTTGACAATGATCTGGCATCAAGCCTTGTACATATGTATGTTGATGAGATCAATGGACTAGTAAGAGATAAAGTTTTAGAATGTCTGAAATTTCAAATCTTACATACTTGTGAATATTGTATTCAAAGAAAAATGTCTATTACACTCTTTTTTACGAATGGTGTATGATGTCACAATATTCAAGATCTCATACATGTTGATGTATGTGGATCATATGTATCATAATAAACATTAACGATATGTGATATCTATTGATGATTATTTGTGATATTAGATTTCTTCCTTAGAAATCTTTGAAATGTTCAAAGATTTTATTTTTTGATTTAGAACTAAAGACTGAAGGAAGATGAAAATGAATTTAATCTAACCTAGGTAGCAAGTACCTATTAGATGAATTCAAGGAATACCTTATGGAGAAAGCAGATATCATTCATATATCACTCTCCAAAAACACCTAAACTCAATAGAGTTGTAGGGAGATACAATTGGATCATGTGTGACATGATTTGATCAATGATTAATCTTAGCATAATTACCTCTTAGTTTCCAAATATATATATATATATATATATAGTAGAGACTACAATATATAATAAGGCTCCATGCAAGTAAGCTGGAATCTAGCAGCAGAAAGTGCTACTTCATGAGGAAAATAAAGGATGATATTGATACCTACTTTTATGATCTTGAAATTCTTAAAAGAATTCATCTCTAAGGATATGATTCTTAGAGGATGACTCTCTTGAGAATCAAGATGAAAATGAAGTGAAGGAACTCATTTAATCTTGAGAAGATAACGAGGCTCCTGAAATCAGAAACTAAAAGTATAATTAAAAATGAAACAATCATACCTCTTCAAATGAGTTTGAGGATGGATTCCATGAGTCAGTTAAGTCTGATAATGATCTTACTTCATGTGATGAAGCTTTTGAAGAACATGACATGAAAAGATGGATGTTAGCAATAGAGTCTAAAGTAGACTTCATATACAAGTGTTGTATATGGACCCTCGAGGATCCACCTATAAGGGTAAGACCTGTTAGGTGTAAATGGATCTGTAAGAGAAAGAGAGAACCTGATAAGAAGGTAGAGACTTTCAAAGCATGTCTCGTAGCCATGAGATACATACCGAAGAGAAGACATTGCTTGCGATAAGACTTGCTCTTCAGTGACCATGCTTAAACCCATCAGAATATTGTTGACTATAGCTACACAACTTGACCATGACATCTTCAAGATGTGAGTCAAGATTGCATTCATCTATGATTACCTCTCCAAGGATATTCATATGAAGTAGCCCTAGGGCTTCATGGTTGAGGAAAGCAAGGTGTGCAAGCTAAATAACTCCATCTATAGACTCAAATAAGCTTCTTGTAGTTTGAACATCAGATTTGATGAAATTATAAAGGTTATGATTTCAGATAGAATCTTGATTAACCCTATAAAGCTTAGTGGGAGGGCCATTGTGTTCATCATGCTAAATGTAGATGATATCCTAATCATTTGGAATGATATGAGGATAATAATAAGTGTTTCATAATATGGTTATTCCATACTTGATATATGATTTCAAGGATACCTCTGAAGATCTTAGTTCTGAAAGTGTTCAGGAGCAAAGAAAAGAGGGTATTGAGACCGTCACATTAGTGGTACACTTTGGACATTTTCATTTTCTGGAAATTTCCAAGAAATGCTTCTTTTCCTTAAAATATGGTACTAACCTATCTAAAGGGATAGCACCTCAAACAGTTGAGGATATGAATGCCAAAGCTACATACTCTAATGCATTAGCCATGGGAAGCTCTGTGTATAATGAATGTTTACACAAGCTAGATGTCTGTCATGCAGCGGGAGTAGTAAATTGTTACTAATCTTGCTATGAAAAAACACTTGATTGCAGTAATAACAATATCTTCAAAGATGACAAGACTTTAGAGATAGTGATCTCACAGTCTTATCTTTAAGAAATTAAGACTTTATAGATAGAGATCTAAATGATCTTAACTATGGATACCTTAGGAGATAGAGATCTCCATAAATAAGGGTATTCTGATAAGGATAATGAAAATGCTGGTTATAATAAATATTAAGCTATAGTGTCAAGGATAGTATAATTGACAATATCGAGTGTAACATGCAACATTCGCATTGGATGCGAGCACTGTTACTAGTAGATATGCAAGTGTCGTAAAAGAACTTGGCGTAGTCTCTTGAGAACAGAGTGACGGATCAGCTTACCTAGCTATTTTTCTAAATAGCCTATGATTGTCACATGAGTGTGGGTTTAAAGATTATCACATTAATGGATCTTTGGGCTAGTGGGAGATTGTTGGACATGCAAGCTTACGACGAGCCATTATACAATAAATGTTATTGCAAATATCATTCCCTGATCTGAAATGAAGAATAATTAATTTGCATAATAGGTCCCTTAGTACAATTAGGATTATGTACCATGGCCATCTTAATGATCATACATATGTTGATTCAATTGGTGAATCATAGAGGCTGGTGCTTATGAATATATAAAGATTTAGATTGAGAACTCATAAGCACCGTCAAATGATTATTAAGAGATGATCTCCAACCTGAGAAGGAGATGACAATCCTATCTCTAAAGGTTGATATCTAACCGATCTCTTGATGCAGGTCCTCTACATAGGAATAGAGATTCAGAGGTGTTAGATAAGTTAGGTCAAAGAGTTGACTTAATGAGATCTAGATAACCAAAGTTCTATATCGTATGCTGTCATGATATAGGCACGCATCCTCTGACTGGAGACAGATGTGCTACTATATGTCTGAGTATGTACATTTGGCAGACCAATAGGTTGATGACCTAACCTAAGGTCTATACATCGACACACTGGCATGCATACAAGGGCATATGAGTAATACGATCTCTCAAAGGGATCATACCGGTTCATTGTTGAACCGGAAGACATGAGCTCACTCATGAGATATTGGGAAGAATCAAACTCCATGCACGGTCGTCTCACTTTGGAAGCTTGACTGAATTTGTAGGTTTGATATATACTTTTGGAAAGTATATGATCGATATCAACTCCCAATAGCCAAATGAGAAACTTAATGATAAATCCTTGAAGTAAATAGTGTAAAACTGATCTACTACTTTGGGTTTATTCTGGGTCTTCCAGTATGCAGGATGTACAGGTATTAGGAATACCTAAAGGTGATGTGATCAGAAATGATTATATAACCATGACGCTTTCATACCGAGGGAGTAATGAAACATGTCTAGATTTTAGTGACTCCTCTCAATAGAGAAGTGACCTGATCTTGGTCCAAATATTAGACATTGATCTGAATGTGATTCAGATGCAATGAGAAGATTAGATTTGCGATCTTGATTTAATCAAGCATCTATGAGAGGTCCGCAAGATCTAGATTTGAGATGTGATCTCGATATCCAAGTCATTATATGTGGAACAATACAATCGTCATGTCCTTATCTCTAAGTATCCGCGGAGAAAGCGCATTATCCTTAAAAGAGTTCATGGATAATTTCAGTGTTTATATATATATATCCGAGCATTAGAAAAAATGATAATTAAATGTGATTTGATTATCATGAATAATATGAATTTGATTCGTATTATAAGGAGAGTTATCTAAGAAATGTAATTTAATTATCAAAGATGTGAATAATGTGAATGTGATTCATGTTATTTGAGCACATGAGAATAAAGATCCAAGATGATTAAATGTGATTTAATCATCATGGATATGAATAATGTGGATAACACTATCCATATTAATCATATATATTATAAATATGATTTATAATATATCAGATAGAGCCTATTGTAATTTATATTTGTTGATTAATTATTGATGTGAATTGGATTCACATTAGATAATTAATTGAAAATGTAATTTACATTTTATTTTGAGTTGTGAATGTGTTTCACAAATTTCCAATGGCATGATTGTAATGTTCTCAAGATAATTGAGAATTTTTATTGCGATATAATGTTGGAATGAGATAATGCAATCTCATTGGAAAATATTGCCATCCACCAAAGGTGGTGAACGATCACCAAGTCTCAATGGGATTGGGTGACCCCCCCCTTGATTGGTAGATAATTATCTCCTACCAATTATCTTCAAGATAATTGATTTGATTTAAAATTTATTTACATTGATTATTCAATATATATATATATATAATTAAATTAATTATCGTTGTGTTTTTACAACAAAATCATGGCCATTGAGAGAAACACAAACCAATCTTATCTATTGATTTTGTGTTGTCCATGGATTGAGATCCATGGATCCTAAAATACTATATAAGAAGAGACAACCCTAGCTATTCTAGACACAATGGAAAATTGCACTCTCCCTCTCTCTCTGCACTCCAACTCTCTCTCTCTCTCTTATTGTGGTCATCCACCATGGAGCCCCAGAGAGAGTCGTCATCACCGCAGTATCATCGTTATGCTGCCGGATTGTTTGCTTGTGGATCTCTGTCTCCATTGGTGCGCCTCGCTAGGGATGCAAACAGACGGATACAGATATAGGTATTACCGTATCCTTATCCATTTTTGAATATGAATACAGATGCGGATACTGATATTGACAGATATTAAAACTACCTTCCCATATCCTTAAAAAACAGATGCGGATGTAAAACGGATACTGATCGCATACGAGTAATGTTAGAAATACTCTATAGAATCGACTTAAATATATATAAATTGGATGGAAAACACATTATATAAATTTACTAAATATATTTGTATAAAAATATATAAATATAGTAAAAGAAGGTATATAATTATGTTATATAGGGTTAAAAATAAATCTATGACTATATTTATATATGAAAATGGATATACGGATGCGGATACAGATGTTTGCAGATACCGAATTGATATCCATATTCGTATCCATTTCAAAACAGATACAGATATGGATGTCAAAATCGGTAAAAAACGAATACGGTGGCGGATCGGATAGGATATATCCATAATCGTTTGCATCCCTAGCCTCGCTCGTGAAGAAGACGTCGGATCTCGTGTGACGAGATCATGAGATTCGCCGCTTGGATCATCAATATGGATTGCGAGGAGCACGCGTCTCATCAACACGATCGCAAGCATCTCCTCATCAGATCGGACTTGAGACAGGTCTCGTCGTTTAGAGACTTGATCACAACCACGCTTCAAGAGGTAAACCTAATACTTGTTTGTGGTTTAGATGAAATGATCCGAAAAGTGTTCTTGGATCATGTGATTTCATCGGATTAAAATTTTTTAAAATTCTATTGCCTCGAGCTACTAGTACGACTTGTAGCTCCCGATCGCATATGATGCAATTCTCCTGCTTCTGTGATGTGCTTAAGGATCTTCCCGTATCATTCAATGTTTACATTGACTCAACGCAAATCCTTTAAAACTAATGTGAATCAAACATAGAATCGATTATTATGAATCAACATTCATATCAATCAACTTGTCTACATGTGTGAAACATATCATAAATTATTATGATCAACATTAATCAACATTAATATTGATCGATCTCTCAATTTAAAAAATATTAATCCAATTATGATTTATGTCAGCATCTGTTGATACTTCGAGATAAGGTCAAGGTGATTGCATAAACCATGTATAGTGATTTGATATTGAGATTATATCTCATATCGGGATCCAAACCATTTAGAGTTTTCTGATTGGATCAGATAAGGGAATCTCAATCTTTTATTGACTATGATCTAATCAAGTCAATCTCCAAGTCTTTGGATTAAGATTGTGATTCCAAGTCTCCTAGTGGAGTCACTAAAATACATTCATGTTTCATCACTTCATCGGAATTGAAGCTTCTGGGTATACAACCATTTAAGATGGTATTACCGTCAAGTATTCCTGATACTCGTACATCATACATATTGGAAGATTGTACATTGTCTTGCAAAATTCGAAGAATTAAGTCCAAGACCTGACATTTTTAAACTACTGCTTCTTGGTGAAATTCCTCTAAAAAATAAGTGGATTAAGGCCAAAGTTCAATCCACTCTCGGTTTCTACTCACGGCTCGATTTAGAACCCAATTACTTTTCATTAATGTATATATGATATGTTGTATGAGATGCATGTTTTTTTACTTTATTTTGTTTTGTTAAATTTTTGCCTCATGCCCTATTTTATAACAATTTTATATTAAGATTATTATCTGTAACAAATTATACAAATTATACAAAGTTTACAAGATCTATACAAGCGTACAGATTCTACAAATTTTACAACTATTATACATAATTATACACATACAATTTTTACAAGATTTTACAAATCTTTACAAGGGTTATTCAAATGATATATTGCAAAATTTTAAATTATTGTCCATAATAAGATATTTTATTGAGTATTATATAAAAAAATATACGAAAATACGAAATATGAGTAGAGAATACATACAATATATATACAACTACTAGCAAGAGGAGAGCGCCTCATTTTGGGGAGTGGTAAAAACTCCATTTAGCGGGTAGCATAAACAACGAGATGGACGGCTTGAGGCTGATATAGATGACCGAAGGCAGAGAGGACCGATGGGTGAAGTGTACTGCATGACGGAAATGCGACCAAATGGCTCCCTGACACAAACAAGCAGCAGACATGATCAACAAAAGCGAGAATTAGGAGCCACAGCCACTCTGCAGATAACGGGCCACCAATGCTCAGGGAAGCAAATGTGGCTACAGCGAGGGGTGTGCACGTTACATACCAAAGTTCTGTGCACCGCAATCACATCTTACTTGCTGGAATATAGGACTTCAGGCTGACAGAAATTACAGTACATCCTGCAAGTCACCTAACGCAGCAACCATTTCATTTCACAGAATTGGATCCACACTAACAAATTTACAACCGGGAACTAAAAACTCGGGCCAATTGTTGAGACAATAATACAGACCATATAATAACTTTTTTTTGAAAGCAAGAACTACTTTACAAATACCCTTTTATTAAAAGAAATGCTCGAGTCATCAAAAGAAGGGCCTTCCTAAGATTTGACAATTGCACCAAAAGGATAACTGATTCCAGTTCTTAAAGGTCTCTGTTTCTCTACCTAGGAAAATTCAATAACGTGAAAACAGCACAAAAGCAAACTTTCCGTTCATTTTCGTAACCTACATGCAGACAGCACGTAGGCAACAGCATCCTGCTAGCAAGATGCCATTGAGTTCAATCAAGGTCTCTTAACCTCATTCTTGGACACCTTAATCAAGAAAAAAATCATACAGAATCCAGAACACGAACATTCAGCTATTAAGAGACAACTGCAACCCACTAAACGGTCCATAACAAACCTCGAAGTGCTGATGACAAAGATAAAAATATAGCGCATAACAATATCTAACAATATGATCCTCGATACCAGCGAGACAAATCAACTTCCTCCATCACTCTTGCTCTCATACATTCCAACCAAAATAAGCAAATCTAAGGGCACTAAATCAAAACTTCAGACGCCGGACTTGCGCAGTTCACTTGCACCATGGGCAAAATGGCATCGCTCACCAAAGGTGCAAGAGCCTTTAGCAAAGTTGTCACAGAGCTTGGTTTTAAAGTTGCCACCTGAACCCCCTCCAGCAGCAGGGGCAGGGTTCTTTGCAGGGGTGGGAGTTGGCAAAGTTGAGCTAACATTAACAATGAGCTCCCGGACCATCGCACTTGCCTGTTTGATCTGATCGAATGTGCCTTCAAGCTCAATGTTTTTCAGGCTGGGATCAGAATCGTGATCTTTGATTGACAGTTTAACACCTGTTACCCTGCATATCTGCTTAGAGTTGACTCCACCTTTCCCTATTATAGGGCCGGCAAGTGAAGCATTAACACTGATTTTTGCTGTGGCAGAAGCACCAAAGCTTGCGGCAGCACCAAGGTTAGCTGGAGGTGGGGGTCCACCCATTCTGCCCTGCATAGGAGGAGCTCCAAAGGCATCATGTGGAGGAGCAGCACGCCCAAGTTCCCTTTCACCATGAGCAAAATGGCATTTGTCACCAAATTTGCAACCTTCTGGTGTATTATATTTATTGCACATGCGGGTCTTCACAGTCGAAGTTAGAGCTTCAGGAACCATAGGGTTTCTAGCTGGTGGTGGAAGACTGGGTGCAGGTAAGTTTGTCATCTGGGCAACCACATTGATACCACCAGGAACATAGTGAAGGAAGTGGCAGCCTTCACCAAAAGGACAACCGGCAGTGCTGCATTACATGGAGCAGCATAAGATTCCAAACCAAAAATATGATTCTTGTAAAACTGAAACATGTGCAGAATGCTTCCGAAATTAAAGCAAAAATTCAAACTATAAGCAAAAACTAATGCCCTAACAAATCCGATGAAATTGATTATGTAGTTTTTAATATAGTTTTTATTTTCCTTCAAAAATTATTTACAGTTGACACTCACAAAATATAAATAAAGGCAATAGTGTAACTTACAGAGCAAGTAAATGCATAAAACACCATGAATTAATAAGTGAAATCACGACTATTTCAACACAAGGCATCATCAACCAATAAACTAGATACTAGATGTGCTCACTGATCCAAGCTTTAGTTAACAAAGCCATATCTCATCTTAGAATAAATCATACTGCATGGTTGTACATAATATACACAATAACCACAACCATAACTACCCTAATTCAAGACTGGCAAAAGCTCTCATTGAACATAAATTATACTTTTATACCACTGATATGATTCTACCTATACATCAGTTCATGAAACCAGATTTAGTGACAGAATCATTGAATTGCAAATACTAATTAGTCCCCATAAAAAATTCATGTTAAGCGGGAAAATGCTTAGTTCCTGTTGTTGAAACTTCAAAATATTTTAAATGACAAATGATGACTACTAAGGCAGGCAATCATCTACATATCGTTTTTAACATAATGATTTTTGAAAATATTATAAATTCAAATGTACTACAAGAAAATATAAAAGTACTAAACTCCTCAATCCTAATTAAAGTATACCTATAACATAAATTGAAAAATAAATCTGAAATAATTATAATAAAACTTTAAAATGAACATATCATGCCCGAGACAGAAATCAAGATGACAGCGAAGATTAACAGATTATGGAACCCAGATTGCCTTTTTAAACTATATTCTCCCTACCCCATGGAACCAGTTCAATGTTAAATGTGAGTCACCTTTATCTAATGTATATCTAAAACTAAATCATATTGTTTCTCATATTATAACAGTACCCAATATATTTTTTTCTACAGACAGGTCAATCAAATGCAATTAGTATTTTCCTAAACAAAGCCACGCTAGATCACATTTTGAAAATGCATGAAAGCCATGAGATTCAGACAGAACTTCATCCATGTGGCATTGTCATAGCTCATAGCCAGTGTGAGCTCAAACCCCATTAAAGTGCAATTAGCACGCCATCAATCCATACCACACACATCTAAGATATCGTCCAATTTGCTAATTTTGCCTCAAAGATATTTGACTTTCAAATTTTTAGCTTGAAAATTGATTGGAATTATATTTTACAAGAGACATATCATGAATTCATATATTGCATTGATAAATGCAGCACATGTGGCATTGTCATAACCAGTGCGATTTTAAATCTCATTAGAGTACAATTAGCATGCCATCAATCCATACCATGCACATCTAAGATATCCTCCAATTTGCTATTTTTGCCTCTGAGATATTTGGCTTACAAAATTTTAGCTACAAAACTGATTAAAATTATATTTTTCAAGAGAAATCATGTATTACAGTCATGAGTGCAGCACAACAAAAGTGAGCATTTGGCTCAATATAAAAAATTTTACATGCTCCAAGAAAATAGCTCATCGAGGCTCAAAACTATCCCAGGTGGTGATCCTCGTGAAAAGCTGGTGGACCCGAAATAGTGTTTCGTATAATCATTAAACTTAAGAATAAGCATTCTCTGCCTAGCTGCATTGTTTTATGAGATAGAAACAACAATTTTAAAGAAACTAAAACGATGTACACCTTACTGTAGTAGACATGCAACCAACTGACCAAGGTCATAGTGGCCAAACAAACTGAGCCAAAACGATCCTCAAAAGAACAAAAAATGAGCCCCTTCATTAACTAAACGGGTGGGATGAATAATATTAGACCAAGTTAACATAGTTGTGATCTGATTAAAGAGTGTTTTTACAACCCTTGGTTTTTGCAAGTAAAGCTATCCTATTTTTCTTGAAAGCCAAAGGATATGTAATGATCATCCAGATATTAATTAAAAATCAGATAGTGTATTATAAAGCAAGGATTTTTAAACAAGCATTAACATATTATAATTAACTGTCAGAACTCCAAAGGTAAAGCATGAAGAGCGGCATTTACCATCATTCTAATTACTTGCCGCATTGATTATCTTAGAATTATACCAAAAGTACTATTCACTGTAATTTCATTCATGTATAGATGCAAAAGAAAACACATCAACAACCTCATTCCGTTCTATCACAGAACCCAATTCAATTTGCAATGTCATAGATTTAAACCTCATTACAACTCGGTAATTCAATTTTAACTTCACAGAGTTATCCTATCCCTCAACAAAACATTATCATAAAGTTTTCATTCCAATATGCAAAAGAGCTTACCAATCTTTATTTTAAAGATTATTCAACTACATCAAAAAAATAATGTTACCAGTAAGCAGGTGTTAGATGAAACATATGCACCACATCAACTTATATTTGGTATAATATGAACGAGTAACAAATAACATTTTAAACTCAAAGAACTTGTAGTAAATTTTACTATGAGAGCTGAAATAAATGTTCTATATTACTTTACACAATAACTGAAAGGACAGTTCACTTTAAAAGAACTTGAGAAGATACAAGTTGCATCAACTTGAAAATTAACCATATTACTAAAAATAATTTATTGGAAAAAGTACCAACTTATCTAATTTTAAGGAGCAAATTGTTCCTTGTGGAAATTTTCTTCAGCATTGCAAGTTGTATGCCAAACTACTAATAGCTTTACAAGTTTAACATGCTTTTAACAGGCACCTTTTGGTCACTAAATAAAGATGCAAAGTAACATATGGTTGCCAAAAACCAAACATTGGGACTCCAAAACCAGGTTAAAAAATAATAAACATATTGAACCAAAAAATCCAGCAGCCATCATTCAAGTCAAACTTTATGGAAGATACTGCTACAACATCATCTTGATGAGACATTGGTTCCCTCCAGCATTAATGTCTCAAGTTGCAGTGACAAGGAAATATTTAACATCCAGGGAAGTTCTCTTTCCGCCAGTTAGCCTTTTATCATAATGTAGTTAGATTAATTCACAAAACCTGTCACAACTTAGACTTTCAATTGATTAGCTTGGGAATATTGCAATTTACCGACATAGAAAAGGAGTGATCCATTACAATTCATGGAATCGATAAAAATGAAAATTAAATTACAATAAATTTCTTAAAAAGTTTAAGATTTGAACCTGAAAAATTTCGTGCATGGCTTGGATTTGCTTCCTAAACCAGATTGAATTGACTCCGATTCTGTTGCATACATTAATTGTGTTTTCTCAGTTAAAATATGAGGAAATTTTAATATTAAGAATTTTAAACATATACAATATGAATGGATCCGTTAATATATTGAATAAACGAACTCGTTATAGAGAATGTTCTTAAGACAAGCAGTCTCCAACTGTTGCCATTTACCATCATGTGTTGGTCTGCACACTATTTAATTCTTGAGAGAACTGACTCGGCAAAAGGACGATGATCACAAAATTGGAAGATGTTCCACAAATATTGATGAAGCTGAACTGACAAGATGACGGTCTTCATTTATAATATTTGTTCACAATTAAACATTTAGACGCTATCAGGTCGACTGATTCCAGAAGAAATTCTTTCAATATATAGCAATGACTCTTCAACTAACCAGAAATTTCTGAAGGAAAAAAATCCAGATTGTTCCGAAGTAGTTAGGTACCAGTTCGGCAACTACTTTAAAAATCTTAACTTTCAATAACACCATCACCATATTCTTAACTTTTGGCCCCTATTCCTACCAAAATGAACGTAGAAACTAGAAAATCAACAAAAGATGCCCCAAAATGACCAAAACTGCGTATATTTTCTATATTGCACTCGAAATCTGCAATCATTGATATAAATATTCGTATCCCAAACTAAACATCATCTCAATGTATCATAACAACCCTAGTAAACCATCTAGAATAATACCGAATCAGCCCAATGATGAAAACCCTACCTACCCATAGATATCTGGAGGTAATGAAACCACAAATAGTAGCAGCGTAAAAAACACAAAGCGGCCAAAAGGGTAGAAAGTCTCACCTTTGGACCGCTTACCACCAAAACCGTTGGTGGCGGGATCGGCCCTCCCCCTTTTGCGAGCTTCCATTGCAGCGAACCCCCGCAGATCTGAGGAGAACGGGGAAAAGAACTTGGACGTGGAAACCCTAATTAGGGTTTGGGCTAAGCGCGGGACGTCGCGAGAGAGGCTGGGACAAGGGTTGTGTAAATAGACACGAAGGACGTGAGGGTGGGGATTTGGATCCAGTTAAGTTGGACGGCTGGTGCCCGCCGTGAAGGAATCAGTTCTGGTGCTCCGCGGATAACTTCAAGAGCATCCTCTTATGGGGAAAAATGAGCAGGGCTGGGTACCCTGGGGTACCCCGGTGTATCCCCCTTCAATCATGGGTTGGAAATGCATAACAAGTCAAAGTGATATCACATCACATTTTTTATTCCAACCCTCTCTCAACCCTCATAATCATCCAAACACCTACTATTCACAAATGGATACCCCAACATACCCCAACCCAGTAACCAATCAGGCCCAAAGCCGGGTGGATGGGGATGGTTGGAGTTACATTAGAGATTTACTAAGATGGATAATCTGGATAGATATGAGGTTGGGTTGGAGTTGATGTAGCATGAGTTGATGTAATTACTATTTTAGTTATTGTAGTTATCATTGGATAATAATTAGTTGAAAATTATTTATTTTCAAGCATGGGTGTAATCTGAGGTTGGATTGGATTGAATAAGTTTATTTTTGGATTGAAGAATTTGCAATACTCGCCTTATACTTTATTTACGTTAAAAACTTATTTACAAAATTAGACGGATAATTATTATGATTAAAGTATTCTACAACATTTTATTATCATTATTGAATGATTATTTACTTTTATGATTGGGACGACGACAATCATATTATTTTACAAATGTACCAGCAACAAGACCAATATGAAAACATTACAATTCCTGCTCATAATGATAGATATGTGTAAGTAAGATTTTGTAATGTATCAACACCAAAAATAAATTATTTTCCATGGGATACTATTGAGCACAGTTATATAACTCTCTTCTTTAACTGGTCCAGACATCCATGATTGCATAATCCAATAAGAAAAATACATAAAAACCCTATTCCTATTATGTGTTTGTCAACCACATGGTCTTCAATCGCATCAATTCCTACACCTCGTGTTTTGTAGTCGAAGTGATTCAACCATTTCTTTCAAAGAAGATATATGACTAAAAAGCATGAAGGATGGAGTACATAACGTCCAGTCTTAGAGGGCATGCGGTGTCCAACAAACCAGATCTGGCAATGGTTGTATCGGCGCCTCTCTCGGCTCTCACCCAATCTCAAGTGACAATTTCAACAATTAACCTACAACAATGGTTAAGCAATACAAGTTGGTGAGCTAAAATTTATTATACCCTACAAGAATGTGTATAGATGACAAGTAGTATGGGTCAAACCACAAAGGAGAACCTGAGGTATAGCAAATGAATAGACATCTTATATTTTTAATTTTTAATTTTTGTGAGTTTTTAATTCATATACCTTTTTAATTTTAATTTTGCAAATTTTTAATAAAATATAGAATAATATATGTATATATTATAAGAAAAATATAAAAAGGAGATGTTATTTGATTTCTAGATATAACAAATAAACTTGGAAAATTTAAAACAAAATTCTTTTGGATTTTATAAAATTTCCTCTATTTTTGATGATTTTTGGATAATTTTTGAGAATTTTTATGGATTTTAAATAAGGAAATACTCAAAATAATCAAAATGGTAAATCTAGGAACTTGAAATGAGCTTAATAAATATCTATCAAATTAGATTGAATTCTAATATCAATTTTCCTAGATATTAAATGATACAAAGAAAATTCAAAAACTTAAAATTTATTTTTTTTGTGATTTTTCTTTGATCTTTTATATTTTTATAAATTTTTCTAAGGTTTTCAAATTTCAGGAGTTTTCAATAATGTTTTGCAAAAATATTTGAACAGAAGTTAAAATATACCTAAATAAACTCACAAGAATTTTTAGAAATTTTTTAAAATATTTTGTAATTTTTAAGGAATTTTAAATACTAAACTAGAGAAAATATAATGTTTTTGATTTTTGTAAATGGGAAAATAATTTTAATTACCTTATGAAAAATATATGTGATATAAAATGGTTCTAGACACTTAAAGTAATTTTCCCTTAATCTTTAAATGCAAAATGATAATTTTAATAATTAAAATACGAATACAAAATTAAATTTGCAGAATCGGGACCTAGTTACATATTCTAAGAAAGGTCATAGCATTTAATAACACTTTAAAGAAGTCCAGAGGCATATATGAAATTTATCCGTGTAACAAAATATATTGCATACTGACAGGGGTATAAATGCAAATAACCAGAACAACGGGACCAAGCATGCAAATTTATCAAAAATATTTCAACTAATATTAAAAGTTCATGGACCCAATATAAATACACAACACTCGGAGGGGATCCTGAAGGCTAAGGTTTAGGCTTTAGCGCATCACGGAAGCGTGAAGATCGCATGCGATCAAGAGCAACTAGTTATATTGGTTTCTCAGGACAACGGAATTTAAAAACTTTTAAAGAGACGAAATCACATGATTCGAGAATACTTCTCGAATCGTTTCATCAAGACCACAAAGAAGATATAGGAATACCTCTTGAAGTGTGGGTGCGATCATTGTCACTTAAGTTAGAATGCTCATGTCTCAAGTCTGATATGGCGGAGGAGATGCTTGTAAGTGCGTGGATGAGACACTTGCTTCTCGTAATCCAAGATGAGGATTCGAGCAATGAATCTCCCGATTTTGTCTCACGAAAGCTGACGTCTTCTTCACGAGCGAGAGGCGTCGAAGAAGACGGAGATCCACAAGCGGTCGAAGCGGCAGCACGATGGCGTAGCGACGATGACGACTCTCTCTAGGTCAAGGGGTGGATGGCCACTCTTAAGGGGGGTGACGAGAATGAGAGAGGTTTTGTACTTGCAATTTATGTTGTAGAAGAAGAGCTAGGGTTGCCTCTTCTTTTATAATATTTAAGATGTCCATGGATTACAATCCATATGCTACACAAAATCAATGGTTGAGGTTATGTTGTGCTTTTAATCAATGGTCATGATTTTTGTTGCATAAAAATGCAACAATAATTAATTTTAAATTAAATTAAATATATTGATTTATCATAAATATAATTTAATTTAATCAATATGCATAGAAGAATTAGGAAGGAGGCTATCTACCTTCCAATAATGGAGTGGACGACCTCCTTGATTTTAGGGGTCAAGTGTGGCCGCCGACCCTCCATAAATGGAAGGTGTTATGCTTTTTCCAATTATGTGAGATATTTTATATCACATAATCCGCCATTATTTGCATCAATTTTTATTGCAAATTAATCCACAACAATAATTCTAAATTATCTTGTGATAATTTCAATCATGACATTGAAAAATGTGAATCATATTCGTACATCCAAAATAAAAATGTAAAATGTATTTTCAATTAATTGTCCAATGTGAATCTAATTCACATCAACATTTAATTTGAAAATACTATATATACAATTAGCTCTCTCTAATATTTTATAAATCATATTTATAATATACATGATTAATATGGACAGTGATATCCACATTATTCATATTCTTGATAATTAAATAATATTTAATTATCTTAGATCTCCATTCTCATGTATCAAAATAACATGAATCATATTCATATTATTCAAGATAATTAAATCACATTTAATTATAAATTTTCCAATGCTCAGATATATTATTCAACAACGGGATTATTCTTGAACTCTTTCAAGAAAAATAAGCTTTCTCGCAGATACTTGAAGATAAGGACATGACGATTGTACGTTCCATATATAGTGACTTGGATATTTAGATCATATATCAAATCCAGATCTAGGGGACCACTCAAAGATGCTTTGATTAAATCAATGTTGTAAATCTAATTTTCTCATTGTATCTAAATCATATTCAGATCAATGTCCAACATCTGGACTAAGATTAAATTACTTCTCTGATGAATCTGTGATTCATCACTTTTAAAGTTGAAAATAGAGACTTGTTCCCAAGTAATTAGCTGCATATTTCCCCTTATCTTGCATAATTAGCATTCATACATGCATGCATAACATATGCATTTTAGCATCCATATTTGCATTAAATAAGAAGCCCAATTCACTTGTAAATATTCACCAATGTTCACCTATTTATCTGTATTTTATACTCACTCCAAAGTCAATAAAACCATCTTTATACTGTGTATATTACTAAATAATAATATAAGGAAAATGTCAATAATTCCTTACTTGTAAAATTACCCAATAAAACCCCAAACCCAGTTGGAGACCTCAGACCTTAGAATGCAAATATCTACCTCATACAACCTCCGATCTAGGTCTACTCACTTTTGGAATAATACATGTTCAGAGACCTTCAAAATGGGACCAATTTCATTTAAATCGGAGCTCGTATGCAAAACTTGGGTTTTGGGGCCCCTTTGTACATTATATGTATGTATATTTGTACCCTTGTATTTTCGTACCTTATTTGACCTCATCTCCATTTTTAATTAACATGAAACTTTTAGATCTCATCGAGATATACACTTTCGTGTTTTGAGTTTTTCCAAATTCGGCCATCTTCTCTCCCTAATTCCATATTCTCTTTCGACCATTCAGATCAGGCCACATGGTGCCCTCTGATTGCACCACGCGGCCCGCTCACATCATGCCATGCGCCCTTCATCTTCCGCCGTTCGATCCCTTCCTCTCTCTCTCTCCTGATCTGGGCCATCCAGTGTCGCAGCTCATTTCAACCGTCCGATCTTCTCCAAATCGCATCACCTCCGTCCATTAGCGCCTCGTCCTCAGCACGCCACGTGTTGAACTGTGCGCCCTCCGATCTCCGCCAGAAGCCTTCATCCTGACCACTCATCTCACGCTACATCTGAACCCTTCAATCATATCCTCAAGAGCTCATCCCGACCGTCCCTCATCGCCTTCACCTGCACCCGCCACGTGGTGCCATCGTAGCCTTCGATCTCACCCCTCCGATCAAATCTCACCCCTCCTCTCGCGCCCTTCTCCTGACCGTTCAATCACTCGATCCAACGGTCCGGAGGTCATCGTCTACCTCCCGTAGGACCCTCGCCCACGTTGCTCACCTCGTGCGCTCACCACCCCCTTTCTATTTTTGGCACCATTCCGGCCATCCTCTCCGCCCCCTGTCACCTCCACCCCATAGCCCATTAACCCCTCATCTTCGCTGACCTACTCAATCGCCATGAACCTCACCCATGTCGCTTCACGACCTCCACCAACTTCGTCATCCCGTCACCTACACCCTCACCTCCAACCTGTAAATACTCCACCACCGGCGACTGTCGACCTTAGTTGCCCCTGTCGAGAGATACTCTGAGCTCCTATCCTCCTTGTAGTGACAACAATTAGGCAAGAAGTCGAGCAACGACGTCCTTATCTTCTCCGACGAGATCCACGGTGTCCCCGTCGTGCCACAGTTCCTCCCGCGAGCTGCAGGAGCTTAGGACCTCTACCGACCTTCGAGCGAAGACCAAGAGCTCCTCTCTGAGCTTCTATCCCTAGGTAGCATCCTCCATTCCTCCTCCGATCTCCTTCTTCTTTTTCTTCATTTTCTCCTAATTTCTCCGCCTCCTACGATCGATCCCACACTCTCCTGATCATTCACCGAGCTCCGCCATGGAGCTCTGATCTTCGCGCGCCATCCCAGTTCCTCTGACAGCACCTCACACTTCACTCCGACCAAGAGCTCTGTCTCCACGGTGGAGGAACATCACCTGACCACCTTCGCTCTGCTCCAGGCCTCTTGCTGCACTAGGATTCACCTCACGAACATGTTGCACGCCTCGGCTATAGAAACTAACCCTACAGGTACCACTTCCTTCATTGGTCGGAAGTGTCGCCGGAGCTGCTTCGAGCTTCGTCGCTTCCGGCCCGTGGACCATCTCCGCCCCGTCCAGACGCTCGGGTCGCTTCCTGAAGCTTCCACGATCGTCCCCGGCTACTTAGGAGCCTCCGGTGATCAACACTGAGCGAGAACCAAGTCGGCGGAGCTACGGAGGCTTCGTCGGAGCCCAACCACGTCCGCCGTAGGAGGCGGCAGACCGGAGGAGCATGAAGCACAGTTGCCGTCCGATCCTCACGACCAGATGGTTCTGATCGAGCCACGTCACCAGTGCCCCGTCTCTGTTGGATCAAGAGGATCCAACCGCCCTTGTTCGTCCACGTCGCCATCGCCAGCCTAGTTACAGATACCGTTGGATCCATCTTGATCCAATGGGCCACATCACGCCACGTCCTCTACCATCATCATCCGTTGGATCTCCACTGGATCTAGTGGCCCAAGGCGCGCCACGTATCAGCTTCCGTAGTCGTTTAATCCTCATCGATCGAACGGTCCATCGTGCGCCACATCGCTTCCTCCGAGCCTCTTCCCCGACCCTTAGGCTCGGAGCTCCTGAAGCTAAAACGAAGCATGCCCGAGCCTGCAACGCACCCGAGCCATAGACCGAGCCTCCGACGCCTCCCGAGCCTAGCACCTCACGTGCTTCTCACGTGCGGCCTGGGCATTTTACACTGAGGCCCTTGGAATCTTTGCAAATTACAATCCAGTCCCTACCAGGAGCATCACGTGAGGCGCACGTGTTCCCGTAAGCATTTTGCACACATACCCCCAACATTATAGGTAATTGCATTTAAGTCCATGTCAGCATGTTTAATTTTCAGTAATTTCATTTTCTGTATTTGCAATTTGGTCCATGTCTTTGCACGCATATTTAGGTGTCTATTTGGCATTATTTTTCAGTTCTAAAAAGTGCATGATGTAGCTTATCTTGTCCTCTATCTTATGTGACACGTGTTTCATTTTCATGACATCTTGGAAATTTAATATTATTAAATTGGTGAATTTCTCCATATTTTGCCCACTATGTGCCTTTTAATTCACATTAAATTCCTTGTTGCTCAAAAACTCATCAAAAATTCACAGTAGATTTAGGATAATTTATCTTACATTGTGCCCAAAAATCACTGCATTTGCACGCATTCCGAGGCATATATAAATTAATTAGTGATTTCCTTAATTGATTTTTAATAGGTCGAATTCACATAGAATTTTAGATTTATTAATTTTCCTGGATTCATCATACTTAGATCTATCTAGGATAATTTTTATATCCACAAATAACGTGATTTGGTATTTATTAAAATTAATTTTGTAAAAATCACCTTGCCTTCATATTTTATTCGCAATTAATTCATAAAGTGTCAGAAAAATCCAAAAAAATAAGTAGCTTAATTTCATTGCATTTCATATTCTGGCCAAGTTTCATAATTTTTGGACTTAATTTGATCACATTTCTGATATAACTTGTAAATTGGCCTGAAAATTGCATTTGCTTTTCCTTTCTTGCATAAATATTGCTAAAAAATACCAAAAATAATCTTATAAAAATCCGACCTCTGAATTCGCTTAAAATTTACCTAAGGAGACAGCTGCCTCACTGAGTTCGATCTTGGACTTGCCGAAGTAAAATAAATATGCCGCTCATGATTAACTCAACAATAATTAAAAGTGGTATTTTTGACATAGCTTAGATTGCCCGACTGAAACGAATATAACTTTTAATTTGACCATTAATTTGATCGAATTAACAAAGGGTAGCCAGAGTGATGTCATTCTCCACTTAGAGGAATGATGAATATCCATTTCATCACCTTTATTCTTTCATTTTAGCCTTCAACCCCTAGCTAAATGCATGTACATATCATTATTTTGTACAAATTGACATTCATTATTTATTGCATAATCGTTGTATAACTTACAATGTTTAAAGCCAAAATAAAAGAATAAAGAAAGAAAAGAAAAAAAATACCAAAGGTATTTTATGACCCTAAACCCTGAGACCAAGTCAAGAATTGAGTTCGTCAATAAAGAATAAAGTAGGGGGAGATAAGGGCCAACAATACAATAAAAATCATAATTATTCATTCATCAATAGTGCATTTTTGGGACATGTTTTATTTTTTTATCATTTATTAATCAAATCAATAAACTTTGTACATGAAAGTTGTAGATAATAATATATAGAAAAATACAAAATTAAGTTTACCCAAAAATATTATACAACGTACCTTTTATACTCAAAATAAGAATCCAAAATCTCAACTTCCCAGACCCATATCTCTTAAATAAAAACTCAAAATGTATCAAAATCACCTTTAATTGTATATAACTTTTAATAAGCCATTTAATTAAGTTGTTTTCATATTTTTTGGACTTAAGGTGTGAAAGTTAGGTTTTGGACCCCTATTGTATAATATACCTAATTAAAATATTCATTTTATTTATTCTTTAATATTTTTACATTTTTATATTTTTATAATTTTGTAAATATTATTTTGTAATACATGCACATATTTAGAATAGGATAAACCTATAAAGAAAACACCAAATAAAATAAGACTATATAAGTACATAGATGAAATGCATATACTTATACCTATATAATATATACCCCTATTCATCTAAGTATACACATAAATCAGAAAAATAAGATAAAATATATTTGTGTACATAAAAATAAGTTATAAATATATAAAATAATAAAATAAATCAAAAATTAAAAATAAAATAAAACATACAAAACATAGACGAATATACCTATAAATATACCCTTAAAAATTAACTTGTAATAAATAACCTCATAAAAATAAACAAAAATCATATTAGAATATTACATTTAATAATGAACATTTTTTATTTTATAACCAATTTAATAAAATCATTTACTATTTTTAATTGATTTATTTTTGAATAAAATTGCTATTTTATCCTGATTTGTCCTCCGTGGACTAATCAGAACATAGGGAATGTTGACCTCGGTCAACTCCCTGTCTTCTCTCTGACTTCTGCCAGACACCTCGAGCCTGCCACCTTCTCCACCTCCAAACGATCGATTTGGACCTTATCTTTCCTCGAGTACTTTGTGGATCCGATCCACATCACACCCATCTCTCATACGCACATTCCAAAATTTGTTGGACCTCTTATCTATAAATAACCTTCCCGTCTTCGATCCAATATTGACCCCCCTTAGATTGTTGCTCTGTGTTTGTGCATGTGTGTTGAAGTCCCAGTGACAGTGGAAGACCTTCCCCCAGCTCGGAGACAGCGAAGCAAGGAAGAGGCGATGATCCACGACGGTGCTCCGGCCTGCACTGCTCCCTGCCCACTAGCACACATAAGAGCTACACATTTATTTTCATTAGGTAGATTTAGTTCGTATCTTTCATTTGCTATAGTTTATTTTATGTTTTACATACTAATTTAGAGTAGATTAGTGTAATGTCCTCGACGGAGTTCTAGAGCTCCGGTCGTGTTTTCACCATGCTACTACTATTATTGACGCACCTTTGCTGCCTCACTATCTTCTCCAACATGTTCTTCATTTGATCCTCGATTTGGACCAACCTTATCGGTCCCCGGTTAGCGAATCGGGCCCCTCCTCTGCCCTATGATGGAGCCCCTTCCACTTCATCCATTTTCCCGTGCATTCAGCTTCAAAATAGGTCGAGCTTCATAGTCTCGAGCCAAAGAATCTTCATGTGCAGGTTCTAGCACCAAAGGACCCTTCGTGGGTCAATTTTGGACCTGGAAGAGGATTCCATGTGCCCCCGTGCTTCGAGCGAGCTCCAAGAACCCAACATTGGGTCCCAGACTTGTCTGAAGGCATCATCAGCTGCAGACGACCCTCCCGGTCGTGTAGAGCCAATAATCATTACAGGAGGTCGCCAGATGGAGGAGGAATCATCCATAGAAGCTCAGGGAAGCCAACCTTCTTCCATGTTCTTCGTCAACAGCAGCAGCCGCCCGATGAAGAAGGCACCCCAAGTTTTCATCCCAGCCGTCCAATCCCCACACTCTTCGCCCATTAATGAAGCATCACCATTAGATCTGAAGTGTCGATCGACGAAGGGATATCACTGGTTGGGTGCGCGATGCATGTCAAGTGGATGGATTAACATCGTATGATGGCATGCCTTTCAGGGGGTAAATTGCTAATCTAACCCCCACATTTTTGTATTTATTTATTAGTCTTGTGAATATTTTTCATAGCATAAATAAATGTGGATATTTTGCATAAAGGCTTCTGATGTTTATTGATATAACCACTAGGTCCAATCTAGCTCAGCTCATGTGCCGTCCCATGTAAGCTAGGAAAATTACACGTATACCCTCGTAGGTTCTTATATTTGTTTTTAGTACAATAATTTAATTATAAGTTGTATATTTCTAGGAAAATTGCACATCGACCCTGTCTTTAATTTTATTTGCAAATATGCCCTTCCCAATTGATGTATTTTATTATGCTTGAATTTCATTTATTAAAAATAGCATCCGTACTCCAAAAATTATGCAAAAATAGGGTTAGGTGCCTGTTGCATGCATTTTCACGCTCTGTATTTATTTTGGTATATTAGGCATTTGAACTATTTATTAAAAATAAAATGAGCATGATTTTATTCTTCTTTGAATTAGAAAATACCAAAAAATAGAAAAACACTCTGGAAAATTCCCAAAATAATATATGTTGTTCATTATTATATTTTATAACTCTAAGCAAAAATCCCTAAAAATAGGAAAAGAAAAGGCATAAAAATTAAAAATCTCTAAAATCCAGCAAAAAATATAAAAAATCACAAAAAATCCCAAAAATATTTTCTTCTTATTTCGGAATTTTCTATATATTATCACCTATGTATTAAAGTTGATATAGAGAATTTTGGACTTTATTTGTTATTTTTCTTCTTCAAATCAATTCCACCTGCTTATTAAATCCTTGATTTGGGATATTTTTGACTTTAAAAATCCATAAAAATAACAAAAATGTTTAAAAATCACAAAAACATGAGAAAATTATTTAAAACCCAAAAAGATTTTATTCCATGTATTTTATTTGTTTTTAGCGGTACATATATTGTATATATAGCCTTATATATTCCTATGTTATATAATTAATTAAAAGAGAGAGAGAGAGAAAATGTTAAAAATCAAAAAATACAAAAAATATTATTAATTAAAATTATTAATACTCATATAAACACACACACACACATGTATATGTATGTATGTATGCAAATAAATATGTGTATCCCTTATGTGTATATCTCCACCTATGTGTATATAAATATGTATATTATTATAATATATTATTATTATCCTTAGTTAATATGAATATAGTAATTATTATTTAATTAATTTAAAAAATAAAATACATATACATAAAATTTAAAAACCACATAAAATAGAAAGAAAAACATATTTGTACATAATATACAATGGTTTGTAATAATCATAGGCTACCTAACTTTCTCTCTGTAGTTCAATCAATATATAGTAATTTTTGTACTTTTGACACCATCCTAGCTAGTCTGTTTCCCGCTCCTCCCCCACTTAGGGATCGGCTCAGCGCGACCACCCTCTTCACTCCCGTACCAAATATATTAACAAAAAACCGCTAATTCGTATAGAACCCCTTCCACTCTCGTCTTCAGCTGCTCCGTACCCTCGTATGATCAACTTCATCTCATCCTCGTCCGCTGTGGTCAATCATCAAGCCAAGGATTAGTGAGCTCGTCGACCAAAGAATGGGCCCGCAAGAAATAAGACAGAGAAAAGGGATAATAATAGGATGAAAGCCAGCATGTACTACCCGTCACCCACCGTGCACCCTATACCTGAGAGGCTCCTTTTTGAGTTCCTTGCTAGTGTAAACAAGTGGCCTTAGAGAAATAGCAAGGTTAGAGTTAGACTTCGTGCTTGGTTTAGATATCCTGATGGTGACCCACTTTCAGAAGCTTTTCTCCTAGTCCCCGGATTCAGGACCTGTCGAAGTATGGAGACCCCTAGCGCTTGACATCTGGTTTAGTGTTCAATCAAATAATTTGCGAATCGAAGTCTGACTTCACTAAGCCTCTTCTCCTCCTTCCGCCACTGCTACCCTTGTCAGAAACTCGGACATCTAAGTATGCTTTGTCAGTCCTTCATTCAACCGGGCTAGCGTGATTAGGCTTGATCAAGACTTTCTCTCTTCGTTCGCACACTTCTCCTATCGTCTAGGCTCGCATTCTCTCTTTTTAGAGAGCCCTCTCGGTCTCCTATGCTTAACACTATCGAAAGAGCATTGACTTGTGCCTTGAATCAATGAGGGTCCAACTAATTCCTAATTGAATTGACCTATTATATACTAGTTGGAAGGAGGGAGAGGGATAGGCACACATGCTATACATTTTGTGTTGTAAAATATAATAATTTTAACTCTAAATTTTCGTTATTCATTATCAATTGATATCGTGGGTTAATGGTTGAGTAACGAGAGGTCTGGTGAGCACTCACCTCAGAAACAAGTAGTCTTCACTGTAGTGAGGATCATTTTAGACCTTTGTCAGATCTCGGTTATCAAATGGTGCCATTGCCAGGGAGTAATGTGTGTATCCTATTTTGTATCTATGTGTCTATATTCATTAATTCATTTATTGATTGATTCAATTATTGATTCATTTATTTGTGCATATTTATTGATTCATTTATTTATTGTCTCTTACTTGTATATACCTCATTTTATATCTTGATACATTATTTGATTATCTATGCTAATACACCTCTCTTGTTGTATTTGTTGCGAGGGCCCGCTATACGAGGACGACTTCTTAGGAGTTTGGCGCAACCAAGGTTGGCGGAGGCTGGTCTTCATACTTTGACCAGTTGGAGAGGCAACAAGTGGATTAGGGAGACTATCTAGAATAGATGTAGCTTAGATTTATTTATTTGTGTGAGAGAGATTCATTCATTTATTATTTATAAGAATTAAAAACTTGGACACTACTCTACTCCACGAGGTCCATTACCCAGGTGATTGTTCACCTGGGGGCCTCGTCGTGGTTTTCTCACATTTTCACCGCATTGTTTCATTTGTTTCTCAATGTTTTGAGTTTTTCGCCTTTATTTTAATTTGTTTTATGTGCATGGATCACCTAAACTTAGGTTGCTTGAATCAGTAATTAGGTCCAAATCTTAATAAGAATTATGTGCCTATAGTATATTACATTTGGACCTAGTCAAATAAATAAATGTTGGTTATTTGGACTTGAGATCGCGTGCCAAGAGAGGTCACATGCAACGCTTGCAGGACCCGCTGTAGTGGGCACTGAGTGGTGTAGAAGACTGGACTTTTGGTCTCACTTCTAAATAATTAACATATGGTTCTTCACGTTTAATAACAACTATTGTTTAGGGTGATTTTATCGAATGCATGTCGCCATGTAGATAGGTTTAAAAGTTATGTTTTGCATACCACATGGAGAGAGCTGGGAAGCACTATAAGTCCTCTAACACCGCATGCATCATTAGATTCAATGGTGAGATTTCCATTATCGAATCGACTTATACGACCTTTTCGTTATCTCCCTCTAATTTTGAGCACCTAGGATTTAAATGAAAATCTATAAAATCATTAGGTGCTTGTGTGCAAAATACCCAAAAAGTGAAAATCCAAAAATCTAAAACAAAGAGACTGCTAAATAAACTTTGACCTTGGTTACAATCTGTAATGGACTTTTATTGCCTTGGGTTTATAAAACCCTCATTATTTTCCAGTACCTTAGGAGGGGATCAAAATCCCCCCATGAGCGAGACACGACCCGCTAAGGATTAGAGCCAAAAACCCAGTATGTAACCGCCTTGTGTATCGCTTGGATTTCCTAAGTATTGGCGCTTCTATCGTAATCGAGTAGGGCCCTGTCATCGACAATGTTCCCGCCTTGTGTGGAACATCGACTTGGTCTGAAATATTGAGCTTAAGCCACGTCCTCACGGATGTTTCTGTCTCATCGGTTTGCGTCTGAGTAGGTCCTTGTATGCTCACGAGTGATTCTGTTGCGAGCGAGGTCCGAAGTAGCAGTTTTGTCTATCGGCTTCCTCCCTCTATTTTTGGCGGAGTAGGGATCCAAGAAGGGTTACTGAAGAATATGCATTTCATCATCTTTATTCATTTATTTTAGCTTAAAATCTCTTATAAAACACATGTATATAATACTAACTCCATATTCTTACTAACTTTGCATCTGTGTGTAAATATTGTACACTTATTACCATTTTAACCTAACATAAATAATAAAGAAAGGAAAAATAAAGAAAAGAAAAAAAGAAGAGGAGAAGAAGAAGACTGTATATATGTAATAGATACAAGCTGACTCGAATCCCGAGAGAAGGTCAAGACTTGACCTGATCGACCATGAATAAAGTAGGGAGAGATAGGGTCCTTAATCAGAAAACCCAAAAAATGTGTTGTAAACATTTGTATACATACACTATTTTATTTGTACATAAATTGACCTCAAACTAAATAATTTTCAAATCAAATTTGTAAATAAAAATGTTTTTTAAATAATAAAAATATTTGCAAAATAAAATCATGTACAAAATAAAAGCAACCATACTTGGAAAAGTCATAAAGCGATAATTGAAAGACCAATTCTGGATCTAACTCAAATTGAATCAAACTCACTTCCACTAAATTAAATTATCTTTAAAATGCTATGTTTTTCATAATTTTGGAGTTAGGTTGAAAAGTCAGTTTTTTGGGGTGATTTGTGCAATTTTACCCTTTATTTATATATATTGTATTTGTAAATATTTATAAATATTTTTACTAATTATTTAAAATAATATTAAAAAAATAAAATTTCAAAACAAAAAAAACTAATTTCCTTATTTAACTATGTATATAATGTACCATATGTATATAGTATATGTATATAGTTGCTATTCTTGAATAACCACCATAAAATAAAAAAGGTAACATTTATTATTCAATTTAATAAAGTGACAAAAATACCAAAAATTTAATTTTTGTAAATAATTTTAACTTTATCTCATTTCAAATTTTTTCTCTTATCTCTTATCTTCATTCAAAATTTTAAAATTCAAACTCCATTCTATATCTATTAGTATGCCTCCCTCTCCCTCATTTCAACTTGATCAATCTTTGGTTAGAGGAGCCTATTCTTCGAGAGCTATCTTGTCATAGAAGGGTGCCAAGCCTCTGAGCCGTCCGGTGAAAGTGAGTCGACCTTCGTAGAGGCGATCATAGTCTTTTCTGCTCCTAAGGTGAGATCCATTATTTTTTCTTGTTTTTCATCTAGGTTAATCTTAGTTCAATTTTCGCCTTTAATTTCATTGTCAATTTTTTTATCTAGACACTAGAATCCATCATCACGATTCGATTCACCCCATTCAATTTTTCATCTTCACAGCTCGATCTATTCACGTTCTTATTCTACCTCACGCAATCTTCCAACTCCGACCGCGTACGGCGGTCGGAGATGCGAATTAGATCCACATTGTAAGGATCCACATCCACTCACATCTCCGTTTGATTTTTTGCATTTCGAATAATCAGGGTGAGCTGTCGTGCTCGTGGCCTCATTTGTTTATAAATAAAAATATAAAAAAAACAAAAAAACAAAAAAATATATTTGTTTTTCTTCCTAACATTTATTTTGCACGGATAAAAAAATTTAAAAATAAGAAAAGAAAAAAATATATAAAAAAGTTTTCTTTTGTTTCTGTAAAGAAAATAAAAAAATAAAAGGGCAGCTACGGCAGGCGCAACCGCCATCCAGCCGTAGGCGGCACCTGCGCCCGTCACACCACGTCCACAGCAGAGCCAGCGGCGGCACCGCCCCTTGCAACACGGGCCCGCTGCCAGATCCTCTATAGCTCCACCGCCTCGCCGTCGGTAGCACTCGATGCCAGAACCAATCCTCGCTCCACCCGCGCGCGAGTGCGTGGCTATACACTGCCCCTCTCTTGTAGTTCTCCCAACGTACAACAACAGTGTCTCCTTCGCCACCGCGATAGCACCGCCTCTCCCCAGCCATCCCTACTGGCTGCCTGGTGGGGCACCTTCACCATCGCGCCTCAGCCCGTGCCCAGATTCCACGACCGTGCCACCCTCTTAGCCCGACCACATCAAACACGCGAGCCCGTCATGTGAACCAACTCTGAACGCCCATCAGGATCCCTTCACCCTCCACCGCCCACCTTCCAGGTCTGTCACACCACCTCCGGCCGCCTCGCCCCACGGAGCACCGCCGCCCCCTTTAGCGTTGGAGAATAATAGAGCGACACATATCCTCCTGTGTCCCTTTTTGCTTGTGAACATGCTTGAGAACGAAGAAAACAAGGGAGCCCTAGCACTTTAAAAATAAAAAAATTGGGCATATTGCATAAAAGCTTCTGAAAGTTTTATATATTGCAAAGAAGACCCCCGCTCTAAACTGTCACGTGCAATGCATGTGTTACTTGGGTAACTTGCATTTCCCCCTCCATTTTATTTCCTGTAATTTCTTATTCCAAAACAATAAATATTTGCATTTTAGTCCTATCTTTCCAGACATTATTTTGCATGTTCTTTTTAGTGAAGTAAATGCTTTTGTTGGTCAATAATTTTTGAAAAAACCATGTTATACTCTTGATGTGGTCTCTTTCTAGCATAAAAATTTTATTACATTATTTTTCCATTTGTTATTATTAAAAAATCAAAAAATAGTATCATTTTCTCTTTCTGAAATTCAAAAATTCATAAAAATTTGAATATTGCTCTAAAAATTTAAAAAATACTAGATTAGTTTTATTTTATTGTCTTTTAATTCCTGTACAATTTTCATGCATTAATTCTTTTCAAAACTCAAAAAAATAAAAATATCAATAATCTTAGAAAAATCACAAAAAATTCTACAAAATCCAAAAATCATGATTTCACTTCTTGTTTATAGATATTTGTCTATAGTTTAGCATAAAAATAGTCTCCAGATGAACTTAAAATATTTTTAAGTCGTAAATTACTCCAGGATGTGCACTGCTTATCATTTTAGCCACTGTTTATTTTTTAGAAAAAAACCTAAAACATCTGAAAATTCTACAAAAACTCTTAAAAAATTTCAAAGCCTTTAAAACCCACAAATATTTTCTCTATAATTTTCTGGACATTTTTGACTATTTTGAAAAGTACAAAGAGAGTATGGTGTTTGTATTTCTTCCCTTATGCATATTGTTCCTCATTTTTTGAAAATAAAAATTGCAAAAATCAAAATCATTAAAAAATTGAAAAGAAAAAAATAAAAAATAGAAATAAAAAGTCAGAAAAGATAATAAATCACAAAAAAACCCAGATAGTTTGCATTTGAGATTTTCTTTTTCTTTTAATTGATTTTGAATTATTTGAATAACCCTCGGGAATTGTAGCCTCCCTGAGTTCGATCCTGTTGCTATACAGGTAAATAAGTAGCAAAAATTTCTCTCGCTTCATTATTCTCTTGTAATTAATTTTGTTGCCCGAGAAGAAAAAAATTGTTTGTTTATTGCGGGATATTTAGGTTTCAACGACCAATGCTTATTTATTTTCATATCTCAATTTAAAAACCCGAAAATCCAGTCCCCAAAAAATGGCATCGTTGCCAGGGAGGCACGGCGAGGGTAGTTAGGTTTCTCTTTTGACATGCTATTCTTGGTTGTATATATTTGTTTATATTTTTCCACATTTACTCCATTTTTCATATTCACTGTATTTATTTCATTTTTCTTTCTCATAATATGATAATTACGTATCTTACACATTCTCTCTCTCTTTTTTTCTTGCGAGGGCCTGTAGAGCGAAGGAGGCTATCCTAAGAGAGTCGAAACACCCAAGCAAAGCGGAGGCAGCTTGATTCTTCACCGAGTCGTAGGAGAGCATGAGAGGAGGAGAAGAAGAATTGAAGGAGACCAAGCAAACAAAAAATTAGACTTTTTTATTTATTTCTAGCAATTGAACCCTTGTAAACGGACATTCATTTGTTGCGGGGTCTGTTTCGTCAAGTGCCGGTGCACTTGGGAGACCTCACCAGTTTTGTTTTCATCGCCTTATTTTTTTGTTTCACGCGGATTTCGTGAGCTACCTATTGATTGTGTTAATTAATTTGCTTGAGCCAGGTAATTAATTAGGTCCAAACACCTTAAACAAGAATTTCTGTACCTATAGAATAGAGCGTAATTGGACTTAGTCAAATTTAATTGGTTCTTGCATGCCAATAGAAGCTATTGTTAGGATGGTTCACTTTCATTTGCATATAAGTTAGTTTATTTTTCTGTATTTTAAATTCTGCGCAGATCACCCTGCAAGTAGAGTGTTGTCGACAAGGTATGCATCTCTAACCCCTGCATGCATCATTGGGTTTAATCGCGCATTGGCATTTCCGATCTCCTTCCTTGTTTTCACTCACATAAGTTAAAAAGGAAATTGGACACTTGGTAGGTGATTCATTGAAAATATTCAAACCAAGTGATAACTGCCTAAAATTCGGGACTGCTAAAGAAAATTCGACCCTAAAATAAACGTAAGGAAAATCATTGTTTTGGGGAGAGTAACACCCTCCTTGTTTGATTTATCTGCAAGGAGAGAGCGACTCGCACACTAGGATAGAACCATGCTTGAACTCTCTTTCAGACCACTGTCTTGTGATTAGTTGTTCTCCAATGGGGACTTCACCAGGTAGCCGGTAATTGATGAATCCACATTTCATCATCTTTATTCTATCATTTTGGCACCAAAAACCCTAGCAAATGCCTGTAAATAGTATTAATATCATCATCTTAGCATTCATGCATGTGCATTTATATAGTGTATAAAATGCTGTAATTAAAGCCAAAATTATAGAATAAATAAAGAAAAGAAAAAGGATAAAATATTGTAAATATTTTATGACCCGAAACCCCGAGACCTAGGCATCTTGATGAATAGGTCGACAAGGAATAAAGTAGGGGGAGATAAGGTCAGAAATACAGATAAAATACCTATACATTCTATTCATTCTTTATTCAGTATGGGACCTATTTTTGGTTCCACTGTTTATACATCAAATAAAGAAACTTTGTACATGAAAATTGTAGATAATTTTATAAAGAAAAATACAAAATTGATTTCAAAGAAAAATAATGTACAGATAAAAAGTTATGGTCTGAATAAAAATCCAGAATCCCAACTTCCCAGACCCGTATCTCACAACTGACAACTCCAAATGCAGCATACTCACCTTTAATTGTATATAGAAGAAAATAAGCTATTTAATGGTGGTGGTTTCGCATTTGGCGGAGCTACGGTTTGAAAGTTGAGTTTTGGACCCTCATTGTATAAGTGTACAGAATAAAATATTCAATTTATTATTTATTCATTAATTTTATATTTTGATATTTTTATAATTATGTAAATATTACTTATAATATATATGTGCATTAAAATTAGAATAAAAATGCAAAGAAAATACAAAATAGAAACACTTATATAAAGAACACATAGGTATACTGTCTATACCTATACCTATACAATACTTATTCATATTTTATTAATTGTACAAAATAAATCAGAAAAATAAAATAAAAATATATTTGTGTATATAAAAGTATTTTATAATTTTAGAAAATAATAAACAAAAATAAATAAATTAAAAATACAAAAATAAAAATAAAATACTCAAATATGTAGATAATATACCTATATAGGGGTATAAAAGTAACTTGTAAAAATATACTTCATAAAATAAATTAAAAATCATAATAAAATACTACATAAAATTTAAACATTTTTTATTCTTTAACCAAAAATTAATTCGGCCTTTTTCTATTTTTAAACGAATTAATAGAATAATTTTTCAATCTTTTCCCTGGTTGGTCCACGTGGACCAACCAGGTGCGGTCTAGAGTTGACCTCGGTCAACTCCCTGACCGAGGCCTGCCATTTCTGACACCCTGATTTCTCCCCGATTTCCCCCAATTTTCGAGCTCGATCTGTTCGTCCTCACGCCTCGATCCCTTCTTGGGACTTCATCCCCGATCATCACTCTCCCACGCCATGTATCCGGATCCAGCCATATCTCCATCATTCGCGCGTGAGTCTGGCTTGAAGGAGACGCCATCATCTTCTACTTAAACACCCCGCCACCTTCAAGCCCAATTTTGAACCCTCCTTAGCCATTAATCCTCCTCCCTGTTGCGCTTTTCGTGTTGCTGGAGGTGACAACTCCACATCTACACCCTCAGGCGAGTCGAGGAGGCTCTGTAGCGGCTCCGCCACCTCCACCGACCACCGGCATCGAGGTCCTTCCACCTCAGGTCTTCCACCTTCGAGGTATCCCCTTTTCCCCTTCCTTTTTGCTTCATTTTATTCCCCGTAGCTTCAGTATCAAAAATTCCTAAAAAAAATCCGCTTCCCGTCGATCGATCCATCTCCCATAGCTCATCGCCGGAGCGCACCTCCGGCTGTCGTCCCTTCGCCGTCCACCGTCCATTTCCGACTTCCATTGCACCTCCGCGGGGTCCAGGCAGTTTTCCCTGGACCCTCTCACCCCTTTTTGCAGGTACCTGGAGCAGTACATCGCCTGGGGGCTCGGATTCGACCTCCGCCGGAGATACCTGGAGCTTCGAGCTCCGCCGCTTCTGCAGCAGCGCCTCAGAGCTTCTCCGGCGATTTTGAGAGCCCCAGACGCCATAGAATCATCGCAGGAGTCTCCCGGACCTTCTTGTTGCGGCCAAGACCACCGGAGGCGCGTCAGCTCGCCGGAGGAACTTCGTCTCGGCGAAGTTCTTCCCTGTTCTTCCTCCGGGTGCTTCCACCGTCCGATCCCAGGCCCGCTCCAGTTTGATCAGTCGCCGTCCGATCTGGATACGCATCGACCGTCGATCTCTTTGCCAGATCTGATCTCCACCGATCATCGCCGAACCGTCATCGCGCGTTGTGCACGCGCCACGTGGATAAGTGAGCGGCCCTCCGCCGTTCGATCGCGCACGAGGAGATAAGGCGTGGGTATTTTGCACTGTCCCTCTCGCCAAATTTTGTATTTCATTTCAGTCCATAAACTTTAAGCCGTAGTTTAAATATTTCTGTAATATTTGCAATTAGAACCCCGTAGTTTTCTTATTTGCACTTAGGTCCAATCCACGTCACCTCACGTGCCCAGTGCACGTGAGGGGGCTGGGTATTTTGCAAAGACCCCCCTGGGGTTTGTTTATTTCGCTTAGGTCCATGAACTTTTTAATGAAGTTATAATGTTTTGGAGAAATTGCATCTGAGCCCCTGGAACTTTGTAATATTGCAAGAATACCCCTGCCAGGTCACGTGCCCAGTGCGCGTGAGTTGGACATTTTGCAACGAACCCCCTCCGGGTTTGGGTATTTGTTTTTAGTCCAGAAACTTGTATTTAACGTTATATATTTTTGTGGAAATTGCATATGTGCCCCTGGATGTTTGAGAAATTGCATAAATGCCCCTACCAGGCCTGTTAATTGTTTGGATGCTTGTTGTAATTGTTTAAATTATCATTTTAAGTCCAAAAATTCCATAAAAATAGGGTTAAGCTTCTGGGTATTTGTACTTTGACGCTATGATTTTAGTTTTTGATTTTATTTTTATTTTATATTGATTAAAAATAAAAAACATGCTTTTTATTTACTGTCTAGCTTAGAAAATGCCAAAAAAATATTAAAATACCTCCAAAAATTCCAAAAAAATTCCCTAGTGTCTATTTTACTATATTTTAGTGTCAGTCCAAAAATCACTAAAAATCTCAAAAGAAAAACACTAAAAATTTAAAAACACTTCAAAACTTCAAAAAAATATATAAAATCAAAGAAGACTCCAAAAAATATAAACTCAGTTCCTGTTTGTTCCATATTTTGTTCTCTTTATTTGAAAAATAGTGTGAAAAATTTTGGTTGCTGTTTGATAATTTTAATTTGCATTTTACTCACAGCCAGCACTAATTTCACTGTTTTGCTTTATTTCAGTATTTAAAAATACCAAAAACACCTTGAAAAATCCCCCAAAAATCACAAAAACAGTAAAAAAATCCTAAAAATATCAAAAACACTTTACTTCTGAATTTTTGGTTATTTTTGCACATTTTTATAAATATTTTATCTTGCCTTTCATTACATTGTTTTTAATTTCCATTATTCAAAAAGAAAAAAAATATAAAATATAAAATTATAAAAATCAGAAAATTAAAAATCAAAATACAAAATTAAAAATTAAATTAAAATAAAAAAATTAAAATTAAAAACCCACAAAAAATTCCTTTGATTGCTTGCTTAGTGTAGACACTACACACACACACACACACTTGTGCACACTTTTGTGAATTACCCTGTTTGCTCCCTGTGTTCGAACTCTCTGCATACTTGTCACTATACACCATTTGTGCATAGTTAAAAATAAATTTTAACTCCACATTATTTCTAATTTATTGATCTTTAGTGTGGGTTGATTGTTGATTAAATTCAGGTTTCATTTGAGAGTCGCCACAACGACGGTTGTCTCCGCCTTGTGTGAGACACCAATTTAGGCTCTCTTGAAATTTGCGTTTATCAGTAATCTGTCTGGGATTTCCTTAGCAGATTGGGCAGATCGGGTAGCCGGTAAACGGTCCGTACCCATACTAGTTGGGAAAAACTAGTTGTGAGATTGGGACAGTCTCTTGGGAGCATTGGGTTCCTAACAGCTCGCTTAAACCGCTCTGACAGATTGTATTCTCACCAAACTCTAAAAGGTGACAAGATAATTGACTGAACCTTCACGATCTTCACATTGCGTTGAGTTGGTGAACTAGGAGTTTGTTTTGTGTTTGATTGCTTGTATGCATACTAGATCCTTCTACGCATTTGCGCCTTTTTCTTCACATCTTTTGACTTGGCCATCATGCTCTCCCGATCATTTTCTCTTGTTTCAGAGATGGCTGACTGGAGTTATTTTAATCTGATCTTTGTGGATCCCTCGTACCCTCCAGTCGATCCACCTTCCTTTTTCCAGGAGGACTTTCCTCCTGATTTTTGTGCATATCTGCCTAACCCATTATTTCTGGAATAGGAAGTTGATTTTCACGCACCCTCATTCCACTCACCCGATCTTGAGATGAGTCACCTTTCATGATTTCCACACTTGAGACCCTGAACCAGATGATGGAGCATATGAATTTGAGGATTAGCAATCTATTTAACATAAATAAGAGCCAGAACGTTTCTCCACTGTTTGAGGATATGGATTCACTTGAGGATAATCTTGAGAGCTTACTCGCTTAAAATACAAAAATGAGAAAATTTCAAAAATCCAAAAAGATTTCAGGAGACACATTGTTAATTCATTTTATGAAGAGAGGGCACCCATGCCAAACCATTTTCCCACACAGCCATCCACCACATGTCCCAACTTTGACCCCAAGGATGCCACTGTACAGAATGCTCTTGGCAATCCTCGTGTACATGTTGATTCTGATCTCCACCCTTACATGGAGGAGGTCCAAAAAATCAAATAAATGTTGACTGAACCTGAAGTGGTGGCCACCCTTCATGAGATCATTAAAGCCCCACTTCACCAGGCCATGACACATTTATCTGCTCCTCAACACAAGAAGAGAAAGTGAAGGAGCAGATCTGAGCGTCACATCTTGACCATGGCCACTGCCTACGCCATCTCCCATCGTCCACATTTTAAGAAAGGGAACACTGCCACACCTCTTGTGAGTTGCTCCATATCTGACTATTCTTGTGATAACACTCTCCGTGATGACGGTGCATCAATCAATATAATACCCTTCTCTATGGTACAGTCTCTTCATCTTGGGCCTCTCAAGAAAACCAGGATGATAATTCAATTTGCTGATGGATCTATCAAGAGGTCGAAGGGTATTCTAGAAAATATTGTCATTCTTATTCAGGGCATGAACTTCACTTCAGATTTTGTCATATTGCCCATGGAGATCTCCATCCCTATGGAGCACCCTCCCATCATCCTGGGACGACCTTTCATTGCCTCTGTGGGAGCCGTTATTGATTATGGATCATGAGAGATTCACTTCCGTTTTGATGTAGGGAGCGATATGTTGATCACTGTACCTATTACTAACCAGACATGCATCCCATGAGAGTGTGCCCGTGTTAGACGATGCAAGGACCTTGACCTTGATGATAATATCAGAGATTCTTGTTGTATGTTGGATGATACTGAGACCCAAGAATTCCTCTTCAAGGAGGAAGAATCAGAAAGCATAGACCTTGGAGTTTCCCCTTCTGGTACGTGGATATGCATTGATGACATCCGCTGGATTTACACAATAAACACCCTAGAGCGGAAGGCAGTCTCCGAGACTAGACATGATGAACATGATTTGACTACTTTCACTGATGAGTCCGTTCCTATTCACCCTGACTTAGATGAGACCGATAAGGCCAAATTTGATTTGATTGCTTTTACAAAGGAATTTGGGCCTTTTGATAAAGATGATAATCCAGTAGAGGCTCGCCATGCTGGAATTGATCTTACTTTTTATGATAATGATCTCGAGCCTTTTTACTTTGATATTTATGAGACTTCCCAGGCAGGACTTGACCACACTACTTCTACTGACCGATTCATGCCTGAACACTCTGAGACTGTTGAGGATACATTCTTGGTCGATCCTGATCAATTTATGTCTAATGATGACCCCAATATTGACCTACACCTTGTCAGATCCATACCTCAGCGGCTCCACAAGAAGGTTCGCTTTCAACCTTCTTAGCCTTTGTACATCCACTTTTGTATATCCTTTCGTTTCATTCTTTCTTCTTCTGTTTTATCATTCACCCCTTTTCTGTGTGTGTATATATTCTATGCTTAGGATGTGCTTTATCCTAAGTATGGGGGGGGGGGGTGAATGGTGTGTTGTCAATATTCGTCCTGTTCATCACTCCTGTTGTTGCCTATACATATGGATACTCTACCCTAAGTATGGGGGAGTGATGTTGTTCATATCGTCTCTTTTATATTTTTATTCTTCTGTTCTCTCGATTGTCCCCCAACTTGATGATATTCTATACTTAGGGCTATTCTACCCTAAGTATAGGGGGGCAAGTCGAGCCGTGGAGTCTGTACATTCTCTTCATTGGTTTTCCCCTTTTGTACAACCTTCTATACTTAGGATTACTTGATCCTAAGTATAGGGGGGATCACCGACTTCTATTCTTTTCATCTTCTCTTTGAGTCGTTGTAGCATAGGAATCTTTTCACTTTTCTATACTTAGCACGGGTTATGTCTTCCTTTGCCGCTCTCTGATCACTACGAGGACATAGTTCGAGCTAAGTATAAGGGGGTGTCGTATATATTGTATATATACTTTAGACATAACTCGTAGTTTTAATATAATTATTTTTGGGGATATGTATATAAATTCATAAAATCCACGTATGCGTATATAGACTTTGATCACCTTAAAAAACAAAAAAAACAAAACAAAAGAAAACAACAACAAAAAAAACAAAAAAAACAAAAATACTTGTATATATACTTTTATATATTTTACTAACCCTTTTTCCTTTTTGAAAAATAAGCTACAAAACCAAAAAGCTATAAAAAGTTGCATAAAAAACCCTTTTCGCATGTGCATCATTTTTCTTCTTTCCAAAAATCAATAAAAAAATAGAAAATGGTTTCAATTTTTTTTGCTTTCTTTTTGCATTGTACATATTTCTTGCATTTGCATGTGCATTTTTCAGGATATTATTGACATTTAAACTATGTCTGGAATAAATTTGAAGAATGGAGCTTAGTTGGGCCTTAATCCACTTAATTTCATAGGAACCTTATAAGAAATAAAGTTTAGCGACATAATTCTTTGAGTCTATAAGACTATGTTCACAAGTCATCTTGATTAGTCTGAGTAGAACATTTAGCAACACATGCATGATTCTTTCAGACCATGGCTTATCTTGGACAAGCACTCTACATGTAGCTCTTCTTGGAGGAGGTAGTGAGGAGGCGGAATCTTTTGGCTTGGAGTAGCACACGAGGGTAGTACATCTAGGCGGAACTTGTCGTCTTCCTCTATCGAGGTTTGTGCATCTCTGGTGGCATTGAGGTCTAAAGACAGGATGCTGTGGGGTTGCAATAATGTTTCAAAGAGGGATAGTCTACTAGCTCAAGAGGAAAAACTCCTTATGTGCATGCTGCACCTTGTATATAATTTCAAAAAAAAGAAAGAAAAAGAAAAAATACAGAATCTCCAAAAGTGGACAGGCCTGATTGAAAACTAAAATGCCTCTCGGAGTGTATATACAAGGTTAAAGAAAAAAAGAAAATAATAAGAGCTTCAAAGTCAAATTTTTGTAAGCTTGCAGCTGGATGACTTGGCTACACTGGTCATGCATCCAAGGATAGGTAGCTACACTGGTTACCATCCATTCTTTTCTCCATATCCTCTTCTTGAGCTGGTTGTATTTGAACTTAGAAGGGAATATCCCCGCTTCTCAAGGAAAGAGTTGCTAGACCAGGGGACTAGAGTTACCTTGTTGAAGGAGGTTGTTTCTTTGCTACTTTTGAGATGGGGAGCTATATTTCACTTACACCGTACAAGTAAAGATTCATAGTCATAAGAATTTGTGTATGTAGACTTGTTCTGACCCGACTGTTAAGGAGGCCTAATAGGAGTCTTATGGAACCTAGAGCCTGTTAGGTTTTAAATCTATTTCCCGTTAAGGTTCCGCCGCACTAATAATCCAAAGGTCCGACAGAGCTCCACACTACAATTTTATGAAGATAAGTTTAATACTCAATATTGTCCTAATTTCTTCATTTTTCCTTTCTTTTTCTTTTTTTTCTTCACTTATTCTTTCAAATAAGTGTTTGCTAAGGGACTAACAAAGGTAAAGCATAGGGGGATGATGAATATGCATTTCATCATCTTTATTCATTTATTTTAGCTTAAAATCCCTTATAAAATACCTGTATATAATACTAAATCCATATTCTTACTAACCTTCCATCTGTGTGTAAATATTGTACACTTATTACCATTTTAACCTAAAATAAATAAAGAAAGAAAGAAAGAAAAAATAAAGAAAAGAAGAAGAAGACTATATATATGTAATAGATACAAGCTGACCCGAACCCCGAGAGAAGGTCAAGACTTGATCTGATCGACCAAGAATAAAGTAGGGGGGAGATATGATCCTTAATCAGAAAACCCAAAAAAATTGTGTTGTAAATATTTATATACCTACACTATTTTATTTGTACATAAATTGACAATAAACTAAATATTTTTCAAAACAAAATTTGTAAATAAAAATGTTTTCTAAATAAAAAAACTGTTTGTAAAATAAAATCATTTACAGAATAAAAGCAATCACACTTGGAAAAAGCCATAAAGCAATAATGGAAAGACCAATTTCGGCTCCATATGAACTCAAATTGAATCAAACTTACTTCTATTGTATTCTAAATTAAAATATCTTTAAAATGATTGTGGTTCATAATTTTTGGAATTACGGTTGAAAAGTCGGTTTTTAGGGTTGTACCCGCTTGATCTTTTTTCAAGATCTCAATGACTCTAATGAGAGAAGATGATCGGTTTTTTCCAATAACCACGTCCGCTGAATAGAAACATTAAACTAAAAGGAGAGAGTGAAAAAAAGTTAGTATGCTTTGAAATTAGCTCTCAGGGACCCTGTTCAAAAATTTCCCCTAATTGAGCACGTCTAGCATATTTTTTCACAGTAGCAGGATCACTATAATTGACTCAATTGAGTTGCTTGAATAACTAGTTTTTGTAACTCGCTATCCTCTTGCCAAAGATTGACCTCTGTAGAAAGATTGATGCATTCAGATCATTGGGAAAGCATTCTGAGAAGTCCAAGCTCTTCACCAGACCTCAATTCGCGTACGGCCTCACACGGAATGGTTGTAGTTGAAAATAAAAACACACACTTCAAAGCTGCCAGTCGAAGACCTGTCAACCAAGAGCGGGGATCCAGACAAATGTGAAGCAAAATCAGCCCACAGAAAGAAATACATGCAACACAGGGTGATAGGGGTCCTCCTCTACTACCCATGTGACCAACTTTACTTCCTTCATACATTTTCTTTCTTGATTTGCACTCCCAATTATGTTAGTTAATCATCTCTTTGGAATTCAAACCCCTCATCTTGAGATGCCAATCAAAATTCTACTCCAATTAGATTCTATTTCGCTTGTGTTTGTTATGCAAATCCCTTTTCTGAAAACACTATTGTTACGCAACCACCATAAAAAATAAAAAAATAGCATTTATTATTCAATTTAATAAAGTGATGAAAATATCAAAAAATAATTTTTGTAAATAATTTTAACCTTATCTCATTTCAAAATTTTCTCTTATCTTCATTCAAAATTTTAAAAATCCAAACTTCATTCTCTATCTATTAATATGACTCTCTCTCTCCCTCATTTCAACTTGATTAATCTTTGGTGAGAGGATCCTATTCTCCGGGAGCTATCTTGTCGCAGAAGGGTGCCTAGCCTCCGAGCCGTCCGGTGACAACGAGTCGGCCTTCGTCGAGGAGATCACAGTCTTTTCCGCTTTGTGAGATCCATTATTTTTTCTTGTTTTTCATCTAGGTTAATCTTACTTTAATTTTTTGCCTTTAATTTCATCGTTATTTTTATCTAGATATTAAAATTCATCATAACGATCCGATTCACCAGTTCGATTTTTCACCTTCACATGTCGGTCTATTCACATTCTTATTCTACCTCACACAATTTTCCAACTCCGGCCACGTAGGGTGGTCGGAGACGCATATTCGATCCACATCTCAAAGATTCGCATCCACTCACATCTCCGTTTGATTTTTCACATTTCGAATAATCGGGACCGAGCTATCATGCTCGTGTCCTCATTTATCTATAAATAAAAAAATATAAAAAAATAAAAAAACAAAAAATATATTGTTTTTCATCCTAACATTTGTTTTGCAGGATAAAAAAATAAAAAAATAAAAAAGAACAAAATATAAAAAAGGTTTTCTTCTATTTCTGTAAAGAAATATTAAAAAAATAATAAAAAAGGGCAGCTGCGACAGGCGTCGTCGCCATCCAGCCGCAAGTGGCACCTGTCGCCTGTCACACTACGTCCACAACAAAGCCACCGGCGGCACCGCCCCTCGCAGTGCGGGCCCGCCACCAGATCCTCCGTAGCTCCCTCGCCTTGCCGTTTGGAGCGCTCGACGCCAAAACCAGCCCTCGTACTGCTCGCGTGTGAGTGCACGACTATACACCGCCCCTGCTCCTGCAGTTCCTCCAGCGTACAACCACAGCACCTTCGCCGCCACCGTGGTAGTGCCGCCTCGCCCTAGCCATCCCCACCGACCGCCTGGTGGGGCACCTTCACCATCGCGCCTCAGCCCACGCCCAGATTCTACAACCATGCCACCCTCTTCGCCTTACCACATCAAACGCGCGAGCCCGTCACACGAACCAACTCCAGATGCCCATCAAGATCCCTTCATCGTCCACCGCCTGCCTTCTAGATCTATCGCGCCACCTCCGACTGCCTCGCCCCATAGAGCACCGCCGGCCCCTTTTGGCGTTGGAGAATAAAGGAGCAACGCATCTCCTCCTGTGCCCCTTTTTGCTTGTGAACAGTCTTGAGAATGAAGAAAACAAGGGAACTCTAGCATTTAAAAAATAAAAAAATTGGACAAATTACATAAAAGCCCCTGAAAGTTCCGCATATTGCAAAAAAGACTCTCGCTCCGGACTATCACGTGCAGTTCACGTGTTACTTGGGTAACTTGCATTTTCCCCCTCCATTTTTTCTGTTAATTTCTCATTCCAGAACAATAAATATTTGCATTTTTGTCCTATCTTTCCAGACATTATTTTGCATGCTCTTTTCAGTGAAATAAATGCTTTTGTTGGTCAATAATTTCTGAAAAAATCATGTTATACTCCTGACATGTGTCTCTTTCTAGCATAACATTTTCATGGCATTTTATTTCCATTTGTTATTATTAAAAAATAAAAAACTGTCACTTTCTCTTCTTGAAATTCAAAATTCATAAAAATTTGAATATTACTCTAAAAATTCCAAAAAATTAGATTAATTTTATTTTATTATCTTTTAATTTCTGTCTAATTTTCGTGCACTAATTCTTTCCAAACCCAAATAAATTGAAAAATATCAAAAATCTTAGAAAAATCACAAAAAAAATCTATAAAAATCCAAAAATCACGATTTCACTTCCTGTTTGTAGATATTTGTCTATATTTTAGCACAAAAATAGTCTCCATGAATTTTAGGCATGTAAAATATTTTTAAGTTGCAAATTACTCCAGGTTGTGCATTGTTTATCATTTTAGCCACTATTTGATTTTTTAAAAAATAAAAAAACATCTGAAAAAATCTACAAAATTCCCAAACACATTTCAAACCCTTTAAAACCCAAAAATATTATGTCTATAATTTTCTGGACATTTCTGACTATTTTGAAAAATACAAAAGGAATGCGGTGTGCGTATTTCTTCCATTGTGCATATTGTTCCTTGTTTTTGAAAGTAAAAAAGTGCAAAAATTGAAATCATTAAAAATTTGAAAATTAGAAAATAAAAAAGTAGAAATAAAAAAAATTAAAAATAAAAAGATAAAAAAATTCACAAGAAAACCAAGATAGTTTGCATTTGACATTCCTTTTTCTTTTAATTGATTTTTGATTATTTGAATAACCTGGGGAATTGTAGCCTCCCCGAGATCGATCCTGTTGCTATACAAGTAAATAAGTAGCAAAAATTTCTCTTTCTTCATTATTCTCTTGTAATTAATTTTATAGCTTGAGAAGAAAAAACAATTATTTGTTTGTTGCGGGATATTTGGGTTGCAACGACCAGTGCACATTTATTTCCATATCTTGATTTAAAAACCCGAAAATCTCGTCTCAACATATATGGTCCTCAAAAGGTGCAGACTACAGGTTACAAAGGAGGACATGTACATAATACTTTTCTAGTAGTACTCTCTCTCTCCTATAGGGTTAGTGTGCTAAGGACTTGTTACAAGATATGCCTGAAATAACAACTCAAATTGAAAAGTTAAAAGTATTCGATCCTTTACAGCTTCACATGCGTTGAGTTGGTGAAGCCAATTTTGTATTGTGTTTGTATGGATCTAGATTAAGGTTCAAAGATCAAGTCCCATGCACTTGTGCTAATTTTATATGGTGTGTCTTCTCTTTGACGTGCTGCTCGTTTCGAGCCTTTCTACTATTTTGCACTCCTCTTTATTCCTCATTGACCCCCGTATCTTTCCTCCTGCATCGATCTTCCTCTTGTCCCTTCACGATGTTGATTCATGGATGGTTTAGTCGGGACTCCGCCGATACCTACATCGATTCCATGAACTCGACATCGTCAATAATTCGAGGTGATTCCTGAGAACCTAGTCCATACCTTGCGAGCTGATATCCAAACTCCTCATCTTCTTTCCACCCTCGTGATCTCCCAATAAACTGGGGACTACTCTTGTCACATCGTTTGCTTGTTGCGAATGGATGTCGATTTCAGTCTACATCTTTTACTCCATTCACAACCATCTAGGTTTGACCCTAATCTCAAACTCATCTCGAGATATGGAATTTAATTTCAAGTGATTTGATTGGGATTCTCTCATATTACAAATAGAAGCCAGCCTCAGTCCTGGATTCCAATCCAAAATCCATCTCCTCTGATTCAAACCCAGAGATGGCACCTCAAGGGAAAGGTAAAGGACAATAGCCTCCTCAGATGGAATCGGGTCAGGGACCTGATCGAAACCAAGTAAACGCTCAGGTGTTGGCTTCCATCCAAGCCATACAACAACAGTTGACTAAGCAGGCCGTAGCATAGACTGCATTTCAAGAAATGCTAAATGATCTACGCAACAGACTAGCAAGAGGAGGAGGAGGTGGAGAAATACCCTGTGATGATCCAGATGAAGAAGAGGGAGGAGGAAATGGGAACCCAAAACATACACTGAAGGAGATATATAATCCCGGAGATAGTTAGATGACCGAGTAGATTCACATCCCTCCGGTCCATGCCCACTTCGAGCTTAAGCTCCAGTTCCTTGCGCTCCTACCATAATTTCATGGAATACCAATGAGGAGCCGTACATTCACTTGCAACAGTTCTTTCGCATCTGCAGGACTACCCAGTACCCTAACATCCTGTTGGGTGTAGTGAAGATGATTGTGTTCCCCTTCATCTTACAAGACAAGGCCCTCTATTGGGTCAATCATTTGGGAAAGGTCGTAACAACTTGGGAGGAACTTATATCTACGTTCCTTCACAAGTTCTACCCTCTCAGTCAGCTCAACCAGATGCAGGCCGAGATCAACAAATTCTCTCAGGCCACTCACGAGTCCATCCAAGAAGCTTGGGAGCGATTTACATACTTGCATGAGAAGTGCCCCCACCATGACATACCGACGACCAATCTGGTCCAGCAGTTTTCAGGGGCCTGAATGTCGAGAGCCAAAGTTTAGTGGATGCTGCATGCGAAGGATCCCATTTTAATAAGGATGAAGATGTGGTATGGTATATTTTTGAAGAAATGACCGAGGGAGAGGATGTCCTATCTTCATCACGTGCTTATCAGAGACAACCTCAGGTACTACAGAAGTCAGTTCACATGGCAGCATCCCCAGAGGCAGAGAGAGATGAGATCTCCAACCTCAACGTCATTGGGAGCCATCTCTCTAAGGTTGACATAATTGAAAAGCGATACCCGGATCTTGAGAAACTTGTCGTGATCGAACAAAGGGAACAACAACTAGATAAGTTGGACCAGATTACCAAGCAGCTGGAGCTACTAGTCAGCACCATTAGCGCATGCCAGTCGGTGACACCATCCACAAAAACTCCAGCTAAGCAGAAGGAAGAGCCACACCACAGTAGTAGCCTTAGCCGAGTACCCAGCAATCGCTCGTCCAACATGTATACTACGTGCAGGCTCCCGAGCAGGCCCCGTTGCAGCAGATGGTTGTCTATCAACTAGAGTTCCACTATCCTTGTGAGTTAGCTTTCTGGTAAACACGGAATTCGAGGGTCGTACGGTTTCACAAGGCGAAACCGCAGTCGAAGTCTTGACCACTACAAAATCCCGTATTTAATCAACAATTAACCCACAATATAGATATCAAGAAATGACAAACAAATGTGAAGTTAAAATTTATTTTTAACTCTACATAAAAGATGTATAGATGCAAGTACATAGAGAGTTCGAACACAGGGAGCAAGGCATGATAGATCAACAAGTGTGTGTGTGTGTGAATGTGATGTGTTGTCTACACTATGCAATGCAAATGTTTTTGTGGGTTTTTTATTTTTTTTATTTTTTTAATTTAATTTTTAATTTTGTATTTTGATTTTGAATTTTCTGATTTTTTATTTTCTTTTTATATTATATTTTATATTTTTTTATTTTCTTTTTCAATATTGGAATATATAAACAATATAGGAAAAGGGAGGACAAAATATTTATAAAAATAAGGAAAAATAGTCAAAAATTAGGGAATAAAATCTTTTTGGTCTTTTTATGATTTTTTACTATTTTTGTGATTTTTGGGTATTTTTCAAAATGTTTTTGGTATTTTTAAAAGGGCAAAATAAAGAAAACTGTGAACTAATATTCTGGCCAAAATTAAAATGGGAAGAAAAAATATCAAATAATATCAAAATTTTCCCAAATTAATTTTAAACTAAAGATAATAAAATGGGGAACCTACAGGACCTGAGTTTGCATTTTTTTGGAGTTTTCTTTGATTTTTTAGATTTTTTTGAAGTTTTTAGGTATTTTCTAATTTTTAAGGTTTTGGTTTTGAATTTTTTAGTGGTTTTTGGACTGACACTAGAATAAGATAAAATACATAGTAGATAATTTTTTTTGGAATTTTTCTAGGTATTTTAATATTTTTTAGCATTTTCTAAGCTAGACAGTAGTTAAAATGCATGTTTTTGATTTTTAATAATTACAAAAATGCAACAAAAATGCAATGCAAAAATGTGGCGTTAAACTACTATGCAACAGGGATCTATGATGATTTTTTTTAAAATTTTTGGGTTTTAGCAATGCATGAAATAAAAAAATCAACAACAAGAAACTACACACAGGCTAGGGGCTATTTTGTAATATTCAGAAAGTTAAAGGGCCTGTATGTAAAGTTACCACAAAATTTATAACTAATTAAACAACTTGATGGACTAAAAACAAATGCCCAAAACTGTAAGGATACGCCCGCAAAAACACCAGGAGACACATGCGTTGCACGCGTACCTGGCAGGGACTCAATTGCAATTAAAGAAACTTGCCGGGGCTATAATGCAAATTGTCTAAAAAGTTTATACGTTACAATCCTATTTCAGTACTGAAATGAAATAAACTAAAAGACGGACCCTTGGGTGCAAAATCCCCAAGCGCAAGTGCTCACGCACGTGCGCCTCGCTGGTAGGGGCACGGATGAGAATTTAGAAAGCCCGAGGGGGTTTTGATAAATGTTGCAAAAATAATATACATCATATGAATGTTTAAGTTCAAATATTAGATACACAAAATGCGTGGGATGAAAAATGCAAAAAACCCTGCGCGGCGCGAACGGACGGCTGATGGAGTATCACTTGACACGTGGCACCAATCCGTCGGTTGATACCGCTTCGCGGTCGAGGGCTGCGATTAAGACGTGGATGCAGATCTGACGGCGCTGACACCCCTCGATCCGACAGTTGCTTCTAGTCCAGAAGAACACGGCCAAATCGACGGCTGCGGAGAGGCTTGGATGAGCTCGCGAAGAACACGCCCTCGGCGAGTTTCTGCTTGATGATGCTCTCCCCTCCGGCGGGCAGGGAAGCTCCAAGTTGGCCGATGAGTCTCCTGCAAGGGTCTTCTCGGTCCTGAGGGCATCAAAAAAGGCTGGAGCTCACCGGAGGTCCTTCACGGCGTGGAGGAGCCCCAGTCCACTCCGGCGATCCCAAAATCCCCTCCAGGTATGCGCACGCTCCAAGAACCCTACAAGACAAGTTAAAGGGGGAAGCATGGGTAAAATGCCCCGCCCCTCCTGGCTGCGGAAAAGGTGGAAAGCGGCGAGGGTGAAGCTCACCGGAGATAGCTCCGGTGAGGTGAAGGCGAAAGTGGCGAAGTGGATCTCAGGCGAAATGGAAGGCGGGGAATGGAAGCTAAGATTACTGGGATGAAAAACGTGCAAGAAAAACTAAGTAGAACACAATAAAAACTGACCTCGAGCCCTGAAAAGGTGAGGACAAACCTCACGGCGGCTCGGCCGCCGGAGATGGTTAGAAACACGCTGCAGAGCTAGCGATGCACCTCGACAAGGTCGGGGATCAACCCTCTATCACAGGGGATCCAGCAGCAAGCCCTCGGAGGTCTTGGCTCTGGCCAAAGGCGGTTCGTAGAGGAAGGGGGTCGACTGGGGTCTTTTTGAATAATGGTGACCATGGCTCGAAGATCAAGGGTCAACGGGAAGAGCAGTGATGCTCTCCCCAAAAAATCATCTGGCGAGCTAGAGGGATCATAGGGGAGCAATATTGCAGAAGGGACTATCGTGAAAAGATGAAAGGAGCTCCTTCGAAAAATGGGAGAAAAAGGGGTCAAAAGCCTGGAGAAAAACTTAGAAATTCAATTAAAAATAGATAACAATTTAATTATTTTTTGGTTATTAAATAAAAAGTATTTGTAATTTTATGAAGTATTTTATGGTAATTTTTATTTATTTTTATGAGGTATATTTTTACAAGTTTACTTTTATGCCCTTTATAAGTATAATATATATATATTTTATTCTTTTATTTTTATTTTGTGTATTTTAATTTTATTATTTTTATATATCATTTTATATATTTGTAAAATACTTTTATACACATAATTATATTTTTATTTTATTTTTCTGAATTGTTTTGTGTATTTAATAAAATACAAGTATACATTATATAGGTATGTGTATAGGTCTTTTACCTATGTATGATATATACATGTATTTTTATTTTGAGTTTTATTTAGGTTTTTATTCTGATTTTAATATACATATATATTATAAGTAATATTTATAAAATTATAAAAATATAAAAATACAAAAATAATGAATAAATAATAAATTCAATATTTTAATCTGTACAAGTATACAATGTGGGTCCAAAACTCAACTTTCAAACCGTAGCTCGGCCAAATGCGAAACTGATGAACCTCAGTTTCATCATCTTTATTTCCTATAATTAACCCCCTTGCTTAAAGTTTTGTCAATAAAACCCAGTTAAAGTGTTGTAATTAACAGAGTCCTAAATAAATTAAAAACCACAAAAAAAATGGCAAAACAAAAATTTGTGGTATTTTTAGACTTAAAAATACCCTCAAAAATATTTCGGGTCTTCATTTGATCTCTTTTCCAGTTTTGGTTAACATGAAACTTGTAGATCTCATCAAGATCTACAACTTTCATGTTTTGAGCTTTCTCAAATTCGGCCAATATGGCCCTCAAAATCAGAAAAACCTTCTGAATAATCTGATTGGGCCACGTGGCCCATTCTGGGGGCGCCACGTGGCCCGCTCCATCTTGTCTCATCCGCCACCACCCCTGACCGTTGGATCTCGTTTCAAATCCAATGGCCAGGCCTCATCCACGCATGCTAAATTCCCTGCCATCCGATCATTCCTCCGCCTCCATCATCACCGCACGCTTGCGCCGCACCAGGAGCGCGCCACGTGGCGCCTTGAAGACCATCTGATCACGCCTCAATTCTCTAATCTAAGCCACTAGATCTTCTTTTATTTTCAGCCATCTGATCAGAGCTTCATTCGCATCATAACCGTCCACCCGCGCCTTGGTCTCAGTAGGACACATGGTACGATCCCAACGTTCAGATCATGCGGCCTAGATCTAATCTCGGTCGTCGCTCCGCGCTCAATCCCCCACCGTTGGATCTCCAGATCCAACGGTCTTGCCTCGTCTACCTTCGATTGACCCTCTTCCACACGTTCGCCATCTCGCGCCCCACTCGCCCCCTTCCTTTTTCCTCCTCCACATCAGCCACCATCTCCCATCGCCAACTGCCTCCAGGTCTTCCTCCATCACCCACGATCCTCGCGAGCCCAACCTCCACCCACGAAGCCATCTCCACTCACTCCATACCGCCCTTGAAACCACGCTCTCCACCACCCAGTTCCACCACCGTCGCCTTCAATTACGCCGCCACCTCTCACTTTCACCGGCATCCACCTTTACGTGGGGCTCCGCCCAGCCCTCCGCCACCTCCCAGTGACAGGGGGAGGTGGCCGGATCGAGCGATGACAACCGTCGCCCCCGGTGTGATCCATCGCCGACCATGGCGGTGTCGCGGCGCATCCTTGCGACCGCCCGAGCTGCGTCGAGTAGCTGACGACGTCCAGCGACGACCAGAGCTTAACTTCGAGCTCGCCCCCAAGCTCCGCTCCGCCCAATCACCGGTAAGTCCTCTCTTTCTCTCTCTGCATTTTTCTTCATAACTCTTGTATTTTTTTAGGTCAATCTACCCCCTTCCAAGCTCCGTTGATCATTCCATTAGCTCCGCCATCAACCCCCCTCCGCCGCGCATAGATCCGATCACCTCCTCCTTCCTCCAGACCCTCAACCACCTCCGACCCATCTCCTCCGCCACCCACAGCGGAGGAGCCTTGAGCTTCCACCTTCTCCGCTCCCTGAGCTCTCACCCGTTCATGCGCGCACATCTATATGCTTCGGCTATGCTTTACTAAGCTGCAGGTCTTCGAAGTGTTCAATGGATGGAGTTCTGCCGGCGCTGTCTCCATCGACCTCGCAGTCATCCTCCTCGCTCTGATGATCAACGCCAGAGGCTTCTGCGTCTTCCCCAAGCTCCGGCCTTCCTCGACGGTCATCCATGGAGCTTCGGGGAGGTTGCCATCAGTAGAGAACGAGTGGCGGAGGAGGAGGTCCTTCGTCGGAGCCCTGAACGCGCCACCATCCTGCGGATGAGGGAGAAGAGCAGCCACCGTTGGATGGTCCACCCCCGGTGACCATCCAACGGTCCAGAAGAATCCACGTCGCCCCGAAGCACCGTCATCAACAGCCCTTGGATTATCACGATCCAAGGGGCGACATTCTGCCACGTGGCTTCATCCAGAGCATCCCCGAGCCTGAATGTCCGAGCCTACTTCCAAGCCTCTACGAGCCTGCACCGAGCTTCGAATCTCCCGAGCCTGGCCGAAGCTGCCTCGAGCCTCTGCCGAGCCTGCCCTTCGTCCGAGCCTAGATAGCACGTGCTACACACGTGCTATTTGGGAATTTTGCAGAGACGCCCGTATCTTCTCCAGATTTGCAAATAGGTCCTGACGCACGTGTGACACCCGCGCGCCTGGGGATATTTGCATTCATACCCTTGCGGGTTTAATTAATTGCAAATATGCCCCCGCGAGTATGGTTTAATTACAAGGAAGGCCCCGCAATTTCTTTTTATTACATTTAGGCCCCTCCCAGGGATCTGTTTGCAATTATCGTTTCACGTTTTTATTGCATTTATGGCCCTGTCTTCTTTGATGCATATCTTGAGCTACATAGCTCCAATCGAGTTGATTTCAGTTTCATTTTGAAGCTCTTTTCGTCATCTTTATTATGGCATGCTTTAATTTGAGATTTGACACTATGATCAGGAGTGTATTATTTTATTATCTAAGTGTCTTGATTCCTTCATTTATCATGCCTACTTGTTTCATATTTGTAGAGGCTTCTTTATTTCAACTCGGTTTGACTCGTGATTTTCTTATGGCTCAAGTGGCTATCATTTTGGGCATATCGTTCGCTTTGCATGTTCATTTATTCGCATGATAAAATGATTAAAAAAATGCATGTTTACTTTCTGGTTTTTGCATGTTTTATTGTGCCTTTGCATGAATTTGACCTATGGATTCTCTAACTCAACATTTAATTAAATAAACTAAAATCTGATTAATACGAGAGAGGCTCATGTCCCTGAGTTCGACCTTGGTTTCTTGCCAAGTAAAATAACAAATAATGACCATCGCATTCTTATCTGACGTATATTAATGAGGTGGTCTCTTTGATGACCAAATCGGCCTGACTACGATGATGATCCCGAGTGCTAAAAACACTCTATTAAAGGGCCGATTTTGCGGTTCGTCAAATGGCGCCGTTTCCGGGGACACGGCTCATTTCTTATATTTTTTGGATTTTTGTGCATTTAATTTAGTGTTTCTTTTTATAGGTCAAATGATCATATATTTTGCATATAAATTTTTTTCTTCCTTATTTGATATCTAACTATTGTTTTTGTGGCAGGGCCCTTGATGGATCAAGGAGGCGAGGAGCAGGATACTCCCCGCTGCGAGGAGCCGCAGAAGCATGCTTGGAGTCGATAAGAAAGAAAAGAAAAAAAATGTGTCGCATTTTATTTTTGCTTATAATAAACTCGTCTTTTACAGTGGTCTTCGATCGAAGACTCGCGTGTGTAATCGAACGAATGTGGTTGTGTGGGGATCGTCCCCACTTGAGTGTCGACCTAGGATAGGCACGCGGCTCTCCTAGCTCATTTTATATTTTTATGTGCTTGATTGTAGGTAGGACACACTAAATGATATACACACATAATCTCGCATCACTTAGCTAACATTAATGAAAATCAATCACCGCTAATAGATGCATGATTAGGTGCGGCTTTTTCGACTTGCATACACGTTGGATTTGGTTTTCAAAATGGCCCCAGTTTTTCACGTGTTATCGTCAAATCACTGCATGATTTCTCGCTTAGCCTAGATCGCGTTTTTTTTATCGAATACATGTTTTTCCCGGCTTTCATTTCCTAGATTGATCACCTAGGATTAATGGAAAAGGAAATGAACGGTAGACGATGATTTTCTGATTGATGTGCTAACCTTAATTCAGTGATAATGCTAAATAAAATTGTGACTGTTAATTGCAAGTCAACAAAAAAAATGGAGTAAAAATCGGTTTTGGGAGAGCAACACCCGCGCATACGCCTTGATTTTCATTTCACATTTTTCGCGTAAATATCTAAGGCTTTATCACCAATAAAACTGACAAGATAATAAACCAACTTCGGTTGGTTTCATGTGTGAGTTGGTGAAACTAAGGGTTTTTGCTTGCTTGAATTGAGCCATGTTTGATACACAACCCTAAAACCTTAGTCACTCCATTTCATCTCCAAAGATTCAACTGCTCACTTGTAAATACCATTCCTCTTCTTCGTTCACCTTGGGTCCCTTCCAACATCAATTCCCATCTTTATACTTAGGCTAATCTCATCCTAAGTATAGGGGGGACCCAAGTCCCCGTGATTTTTCTCTACTCTTCTTTTCTTGCCTTTATACTTAGGTTATTTCTAACCTAAGTATAGGGGGAGCCCCTCTTAGCTCCCGTATATTCCTATATACTTAAATGGACCTATGTACTTGTAACATCTAGTGCTATGAGGACATAGCAAAGTTTAAGTATAGGGGGATATATCGTATATACCGTATATTTACTTTAGCTATAATCTGAAAAATTTGAAAAATTTAAAACTTTTTGGCTAAGGTAAAAATCGTTGGACTAAGAGAACTCAAATGATTTCGCGGCTTTTCGATATTATGTTACGCTATTTTTATAAAAATATTTTCGAAAATGATTTTTGAAAATGTTTTGAAAACTTTTTATTTTGTGTGACATGGTTTTGAAAAATCGCCTTCTCTTTTCAAGGAAAGTTGAGTTTAACTCGTGTTTTAACCTTCATTAAAATCCATAAAAAATTGAGAAAAACCGCAAAATCCTTTAAGAGTTATTGGTGACTACTAAACCCAATTAAGTCAGCCGCGTTCAGTGAGGGTTCGCCCTTAGCAGATTGGATGGTTTAGAGGACATCGCGCAAGGCCCCGTCCTCAAGCAACGGGCTTCGGCTTGTACTTACATCCATACTGGCTGAATCGCAGATGCTCAATTGAGTTTAGGGAGTTCTAATATCTCTTAAAGTTCAAAAAAAATGAATTAAAAAGTGTGTCTTGTTTTTTGAAGAAGTTGGATTAGTCCTCTACACTTACACTTTCACCCAGGATCTGAATTGGTCAAGGAGACTTAGCTTTTCGAGGTCTTTGAGATTTTAGGTTAACCAGCCTTAGCCTTCAGGGTCATTGACTTAATCGTCCACATTCCTCTAGGTTTCTAGATTTGCATGCTATATTCCATGCTTAGTCTCAGACATAAAGAATACGATCAGCACATCACATGCACGACTGCGGTTTTTGATGAGATGAGTTGATTTTTCACCTGAGGGGTTGGGATGAGGAAGTCAAGTTTGGATTTGATCTAATGATGCTCGAGGATGGGATTAAATCTTTGGAGGCTTCATGAAACCTGAGTGTTAGCAATATTAGCCAGTATGAGAACTTGATTCTTATACTAATCTCTTGATATTGACCTAAGTGCCAGGGTGTGAAATAAATAAAAAATTGTTGATCAGTGTGCGCCAACTCTTGGTAAAAGCAGTGGAGCTAGCCACAAATTATACAAGTCAATGAATTTCAAAGAAAAGCTCTCATTCCACAAAGTTACATATCAAAGAGCTTCCACCAAAGGCGAGCGCTCCCAAACTTTTCAAAGTGTCCACTTGGACCACCGCTATTAGGACCAGGAGTCGGGCTTGCACCAAAAAAGGGCTCTGCATCGTAAATGCTACAAGTCTGGGTGTCGAAGGTACGATAGGTACTCAAAAAGAGACACACCCCGGTGTACTCCCAGGAAAACAAGTGCAGACGGCTCCAACTTCTCTTGACGGACGCATTGATCAACACCAAAAAAATGTCTTGCGTAAATGGCACTAGAGAGAATCCTTGTTCCAATGAGAGGGAGAGAAGAATTGACACAATCCCATGCCCTCCATTTCTGGCCTGTCATCTACATTTTCTAAGTCTGACAACTAAAGAGACGGTGGACTGAATGCAAGATTTGATTTATTCCCTAGTGCTGAGGATTGGGTCCTTAGGAGATTTTCTCGGACTAAGACTTTGGGTGAAGACTTGACTCTATTCTCGAAATTGCAGTCAACACTAAACTTCATATCCTTTAGTTTATATATACATCAGAGAGAGTCTAGAGAAGTAGAGGAATTGGAAGCCTCTTGATTAAGGATGGGTTGAACTTTAGAATTTTGGATCTCTGAAGCCGAGTCGACTTGATCAGATTGGATCCGGTATTCACATGCACAAGGGGGGTTAATCCAACTTAGTCATTCTTTTTGATGCTCGAGGACAAGCATAGTTTAAGTATAGGGGGTGATGAACCTCATTTTCATCATCTTTATTTCCTATAATTAACCCCCTTGCATAAAGTTTTGTCAATAAAACCCAGTTAAAGTGTTGTAATTAACAGAGAACTAAATAAATTAAAAACCACAAAAAAAATGGCAAAACAAAAACTTGTGGTATTTTTAGACTTAAAAATACCCTCAAAAATATTTCGGGTCTTCATTTGATCTCTTTTCCAGTTTTGGTCAACATGAAACTTGTAGATCTCGTCAAGATCTACAACTTTCATGTTTTGAGCTTTCTCAAATTCGGCCAATATGGCCCTCAAAAATCAGAAAAACCTTCTGAATAATCTGATTGGGCCACGTGGCCCATTCTGGGGGCGCCACGTGGCCCGCTCCATCTTGTCTCATCCGCCACCACCCCTGACCGTTGGATCTCGTTTCAAATCCAACGGCCAGGCCTCATCCACGCATGCTAAATTCCCTGCCATCCGATCATTCCTCTGCCTCCATCATCACCGCACGCTTGCGCCGCACCAGGAGCGCGCCACGTGGCGCCTTGAAGATCATCTGATCACGCCTCAATTCTCTAATCTGAGCCGCTAGATCTTCTTTTATTTTCAGACATCTGATCAGAGCTTCATTCGCATCATAACCGTCCACCCGCGCCTTGATCTCAGTAGGACACGTGGTACGATCCCAACGTTCAGATCATGCAGCCTAGATCTAATCTCGGTCGTCGCTCCGCGCTCAATCCCCCACCGTTGGATCTCCAGATCCAACGGTCTTGCCTCGTCGTCTACCTCCGATTGACCCTCTTCCACACGTTCGCCATCTCGCGCCCCACTCGCCCCCTTCCTTTTTCCTCCTCCACATCAGCCACCATCTCCCATCGCCAACTGCCTCTAGGTCTTCCTCCATCACCCACGATCCTCGCGAGCCCAACCTCCACCCACGAAGCCATCTCCACTCACTCCATACCGCCCTCGAAACCACGCTCTCCACCACCCAGTTCCACCACCGTCGCCTTCATATACGACGCCACCTCTCACTTTCACCGGCATCCACCTTTACGTGGGGCTCGGCCCAGCCCTCCGCCACCTCCCAGTGACAGGGGGAGGTGGCCGGATCGAGCGACGACGACCGTCGCCCCCGGTGTGATCCATCGCCGACCATGGCGGTGTCGCGACGCATCCTTGCGATCGCCCGAGCTGCGTCGAGTAGCTGACGACGTCCAGCGACGACCAGAGCTTAACTTCAAGCTCGCCCCCAAGCTCCGCTCCGCCCAATCACCGGTAAGTCCTCTCTTTATCTCTCTGCATTTTTCTTCTTAACTCTTGTAATTTTTTAGGTTAATCTACCCACTTCCAAGCTCCGTTGATCATTCCATTAGCTCCGCCTTCAACCCCCCTCCGTCGCGCATAGATCCGATCACCTCCTCCTTCCTCCAGACCCTCAACCACCTCCGACCCATCTCCTCCGCCACCCACGGCGGAGGAGCCTTGAGCTTCCACCTTCTCCGCTCCCTGAGCTCTCACCCGTTCATGCACACACGTCTATATGCTTCGGCTATGCTTTACTAAGCTGCAGGTCTTCGAAGTGTTCAATGGACGGAGCTCTGCCGGCGCTGTCTCCATCGACCTCGCAGTCATCCTCCTCGCTCCGATGATCAACGCCAGAGGCTTCTGCATCTTCCCCAAGCTCCAGGCTTCCTCGACGGTCATCCATGGAGCTTCGGGGAGGTTGCCATCAGTAGAGAACGAGTGGCGGAGGAGGAGGTCCTTCGCCGGAGCCCTGAACGCGCCACCAGCCTGTGGATGAGGGAGAAGAGCAGCCACCGTTGGATGGTCCACCCCCGGTGACCATCCAACGGTCCAGAAGAATCCACGTCGCCCCGAAGCACCGTCATCAGCAGCCCTTGGATTATCACGATCCAAGGGGCGACATTCTGCCACGTGGCTTCATCCAGAGCATCCCCGAGCCTGAATGTCCGAGCCTACTTCCAAGCCTCTACGAGCCTGCACCGATCTTCGAATCTCCCGAGCCTGGTTGAAGCTGCCCCGAGCCTCTGCCGAGCCTGCCCTCCGTCCGAGCCAAGATAGCACGTGCTACGCACGTGCTATTTGGGAATTTTGTAGAGACACCCGTATCTTCTCCAGATTTGCAAATAGGTCCTGACGCACGTGCGGCACCTGCGCGCCTGGGGATATTTGCATTCATACCCTTGCGGGTTTAATTAATTGTAAATATGCCCCCGCGAGTATGGTTTAATTACAGGGAAGGCCCCGCAATTTCTTTTTATTACATTTAGGCCCCTCCCAGGGATCTGTTTGCAATTATCGTTTCATGTTTTTTATTGCATTTATGCCCCTGTCTTTTTTGATGCATATCTTGAGCTACATAGCTCCAATCGAGTTGATTTCAGTTTCATTTTGAAGCTCTTTTCGTCATTTTTATTATGGCATGCTTTAATTTGAGATTTGACACTATGATCAGGAGTGTATTATTTTATTATCTAAGTGTCTTGATTCCTTCATTTATCATGCCTACTTGTTTCATATTTGTAGAGGCTTCTTTATTTCAACTCGGTTTGACTCGTGATTTTCTTATGGCTCAAGTGGCTATCATTTTGGGCATATCGTTCGCTTTGCATGTTCATTTATTCGCATGATAAAATGATTAAAAAAAATGCATGTTTACTTTCTGGTTTTTGCATGTTTTATTGTGCCTTTGCATGAATTTGACCTATGGATTCTCTAACTCAACATTTAATTAAATAAACTAAAATCCGATTAATACGAGAGAGGCTCGTGTCCCTGAGTTCGACCTTGGTTTCTTGCCAAGTAAAATAACAAATAATGACCATCGCATTCTTATCTGGCCTATATCAATGAGGTGGTCTCTTTGATGACCAAAATCGACCCGACTACGATGATGATCCCGAGTGCTAAAAACACTCTATTAAAGGGCCGATTTTGCGGTTCGTCAGAAACCACCGCCACTAAATAGCTTATTTTATTCTATATACAATTAAAGGTGAGTTTGCTGCATTTGGAGTTTTCATTTGTGAGGTACGGGTCTGGGAAGTTGGGATTCTGGATTTTTATTTAGACCATAACTTTTTATCTGTACATTATTTTTGAATGAAATACATTTTGTATTTTTATTTATTTAATTAGCTACAACTTTTATATACAAAGTTTCTTTATTTGATGTATAAAAAGTGGAACCAAAAATAGGTCCCAAAATAAATAAAGAATGAATGAAAAGATTAGGTATTTCTTCTGTATTTTGACCCTTATCTCCCTCTACTTTATTCCTTGTCGACCTATTCATCAAGATGCCTAGGTCTCGGGGTTTTGGGTCATAAAATATTTACAATAGTATATTTTTTTCTTTTCTTTTATTTATTCTATAATTTTGGCTTTAATTACAGTATTTTATACACTATTTACATGTACATGCATGAATGCTAATATGCTCTTTTTAATGCTATTTACAAGCATTTGCTAGGGTTTTTGAGGCCAAAATGATAGAATAAAGATGATGAAATGTGGATTCATCATCCCCCTATACTTTACCTTTGCTAGTCCCTAGCAAACACTTATGCAATAAGTGCAACAAGAAAAAGAAAGAAAAGAAAAAGAAGAACTTCGATTTAGTTTAATTATCAAACTTGTCTTCACAAAATCAAAGTTTGGAGATTAAGTCGGACCTTTGGAATTTTAGTGCGGGCGGAACCTTACTGAGAACTGAATTTGAAATCCAACAGTCCTTGAGAATCCAAAAACTCTGTCAAAGTCTCCTCAATAGCCAGGTCAGAAATATCTCAATTCATATGCAAACCCTTACGACTATGAATCTGACTCGTACAATGTAAGTGATGGTGGCTCTCCCCAACTAGAATGACAAAGAAACTGACTTCTCCAGTACGACAACCCAATGATTCCCTAATCCAACAACTCCATCCTCGAGGAGCGGGGTATTCCCTTCTAAGTTCAAGTGGCAACCAGCTCAAGAGGAGGGGGTAGAGAGAAGAATGGACGGTAGCCAGTGTATCTACCTATCCTAGGATGCAAGACCAGTGTAGTCAAGTCATCCAACTGCAGGCTCACATATTTGACTTTGGAACTCAAGCTTGCTTATTGACTTTACAATATTTGTACATACTTTGCAGGCATTTTATTTTTGTACAGGCCTGACCATTTTTTTTGAATACTATATACAACATCATTTACATAAGGAGTTTTTCCTCTTGAACCAGTAGACTATCCCTCTTTTGAAGCTTTATTGCAACCCACACTCTCCTGTCTTTAGACTTCCTTATCACTGGACGGGTTGGGGTGCACTTCCCTCCCTAGAGGAGGACAAATGTTTCCACTTGTGTGCGTCTCATACCGGCAAATCCAATCCCCTCACCACTCCAACTGAGTTGAGCCATGTGAAAGGTGCAGGTGTCCAGGTTAGGTCATTATCAACAAGAGTCGTGTGTGTGCTCTGAAATATCCTGCTTAGGCAGTCAAGAATCCATTGAACCAAGTCTCGTGATCCTCAAAGAATTAAGTCAACTAGACCTGAAGTACCTCAAACCCAGTTCCTATAAGGTCCCTGTTATTAAGTAGATTTTAAGGTCCAATCAAGCTCCAATCTCTGGATTTTACTTAGACTTGTTCAACCATCAAACTCAATCCGAAAAATGCTCATGCCATGCAGAAATATTTGTGTGATGCAATTTTCAAGATTTTTGAACTTTTTATGGATTTTTGAAAATATGATGATGATGATGCATATGCATTTTTTGGTATTTTTCAAAAAGATTTTTCAATGTTTTTGGATTTTAATTTTGCAAATGTTTTTGGGATTTTTTTGAAAACAAAAAGATTTTTGGCTGAAAACTAGGTGAAAATATGTACACGGGAGTGCTTCTTTATATATACAAGCAGTGGATTTTAAGAATTTACAGGGTAAGTGATCAATTTTATATATACATAAAGAATTTTAATAAGATGTATGTATTCCTCAAACTCATTTGACACAAGTTTTTCAAACAATTTTTGAAAACTATAGTCCAAAATAATTTTTACAAACATTTTACAAACATGTACACACATTTGAAAATCATTTTGCAAAGGTTTTTCAAACAGTATATATAGATTTTTCAAAATATTTTTGCAACCATTTTTCAAACCATTTTTCACACATTTTATTTCACACCAAGAAAATAAATTTTACAAACCACACATTTTTACACAGGTTGAAAACATGTAACAAAATATTTTCAAAATAGTTTTCAATAGATATTCACAGAGATTTTCAAGAGTGCATTGTATCTTTACTTCCTGGCTTTTATTTGTGGGTTGATTGTTAATCAACCAAGGTTTCTTGTGGGTCGTCATAGTGACACTGTGTGATCCAAAAAAATTGTAAAAAGAAAAAGTGCATTGTCTGATCCAGGAGTTGTAGATGTTCTTAGCAATTTAACTGTTGAGCTACCATTAATGAAGGCCATGGAATACATGCCTGCTGTGAATTAAGGGCTTGAAGGAAGAGTGTACAAACAAGCATCGATCGAACTGTAACAACAGACACCAACAAATTGAGAAACACGTCCTTACCATGGCCACAGTTGCAACCATCAACAATCTCCATCATAAGAAACAAAACAATGGAACACCTTTGATCATATGCGAGATTTTTGACCAAGTCTTCAAGAGATCCCTTCTTGACATCGATTCTTCCATCAACCTCTTGCCCTCGTCATTATTGTAAGAATTCAGGCTGGGTCCACTCAAGCAGATATGTATGTTCCTCCAGTTCGCTGATCGATCCATTAAGCGACCTCGAGGTATGTTGGAAGACGTGGTGGTAAAGGTGTAGGATATGAAGTTTCCAGTTGACTTTGTGGTCCTTGATATGGACTCTCTTGCACCATTACTTCAGACCCCTATTATCATTGTACGGCTATTATTGTGCACCGTAGAGGCGGTAGTTTACTATGGGTCTGGGAAGATCATTTCCAGCTCGAGCAATCACAGAGTTACCATAGACATGGTTAGCGAGACGAAAGTCGTATCTGATGAAAGCCATGCAACACCACCTGAAGCAGACTACGACTTTATTACATAGATCAATGATACAAAACTCTCTTTGAATGACACATGGACCCTGGAAATCCTCTCTCCTGAGGAGGGCTGGGAAAGCACAGTCGACACAAGCTCCGATGGCACTTGGGAGATAGAATCTAATGTGCTGATGCATCTTTTTGAGTCAAACAATTCATGCCAGACCGAACATAATGAATTCATTGCAGATCTGTTTGGCACATTATCAATAGAACAACAAGCCACTGAAGTGAGCAACACCTCTAAAGTCATGAAAGAACACCCGCCTACTAGCAGAGCGTCTGAAGTGACCAAGAAGCAAACCAAATCAGAACAAGAATTAAAGCCACTTCCGACATGCCTTAAGTATGATTTCCTTGCAGGTGCAGAGAATATGTATCCGTCCTTCATCATCATCAGCAGCCCGACCCCAGATCAAGAATCTTGACTTCTCAAGGTTTTAGAGAAAAAAATGCAAGGCACTTGGTTGGCACATCTCAAATCTCCGTGGGATAAAGCATGCTCTACGATCACACCATATCTATTTGGAAGAAGATGTCTGGAATAAATAGGATCTATAGCTGGTCTGGATATGTCTCACACAGGGCGGAGACACAGTGTCACTATGACGACCCACAAGAAACCTTGGTTGATTAACAATCAACCCACAAATAAAAGCCAGGAAGTAAAGATACAATGTGGATCAAAATTTATTATAAACCCTACAAAAATGGTCGTATAGTGACAAGCAGAGTAGGGTGTTGAACACAAGGAACACATGATGTAGCACTTTTATATTATTTATAAATAAATAATATAGGTATATGTGTATATATAGCTATGCAAAATATTAGTTCAAATAATGTGGGTTTTAATTTTTATTTAATTAAATAATATATATTTTTAAACTTTTTATATATATCTTTTTATATTTTTTTTATATTTTTATAATTTATTTTCATTTTTTCTTTTAAATACAACATATATAGAAGTATATATACAATAATAGATAAGATAAATATAAATAGTACTAAAAGTAACCAAAAAATGAAGAATTAAATATTTTCAGGGTTTAAGTATTTTTGATCGTTTTTGTGATTTTTTAGTTAATTTTGCTATTTTTTATATTTTTAAAGTCAAAATTTCCCTAAAACAGGGTAAAATAATAGGTCGAAATCAAAATGGAGTGATAAATCCCAGATTTATCATTAATTGACTATATTTATCTCTCTTACTTAAGTTAATCACAAGATCCATTGCCTAATTGACAAATTACTAATTACTATGTTGTAAATAATTAACACTAATTATTATATATTATTATAACTCTACCATGGTGTAATATTTTATGTATTTATTTCTTATTAAAATCAAATAAAAATTAATATAAAATTGTATATAAATAAATTAACATAAAATAAAATAAAAATACAAACAATAAGCAAAAGAAAAATACAAGAAAATTGTCAATATTGTTTTAATTAGTATTTATCTTTTATATATGTATAGATGACCTTTGGACTCTTTAACTTCTACATGAAAGTTGTAGATTCATAATTCCCATTTTAACTAATTATTTCAAAATTTTCTTTGATTTCTTTATTTTTTGGCCACGTGGCACTTCCTCAGATGGCCACGTGACCTGTCTCTTATGGTGCAACCTACGTTCATTGTTGACCGTCAAATGTTTTCTCTTTTTTGATCTCATCCGTTTGATGGTACTTAGATCTGGTCGTTTGATCATCCTGATCAAAACAATTCAGGCCTTAAACTAGCGCCTTATTTTGGAGCGTCTGATCATATCCGACGGTTAAAGAGTTGCCTTCAACCTCCTGCCATTGAACCATCAAGATATACATCTCTTCGTTTCTCTCTAACTTCTCGCCATTTTCATAACTACATCTAGCAACTTCTTTCTCAACTATCACTGCCAGACGCTAGATAGATCAAACCTGATCCTCACCCAAACAATAACTTCTCTCCATCCCTTCTCTCTTCGCTAAGAATGGTGGTTGAAACTACCATCTTCAACCACAGGTTGTCAACCATCTTCACTTCAAATAACCTATCACTAGCAAAATTAGTTGGGATCCCACCAGTTAGTGTGAAAACCCTTAGCCTTATTTCATCTTCCAGTGATAGAGGATTAGAGGAAGTGAGAGCAACCATACTGGTGTTTCGTCGGTGAGATCCACGCCATTAGTGACGTGCCGTAATGCCTCCGGTGCTTGCTCGAGCTCCATCTCTTAGCTAGAGATCTGGAGTGAAGACAGGAGTTTGCAACTCCGATCCAAGCCTGTCCCCTTTGTTCGTCTCCGTTCTAATAGCTCTAAGTAAGTAGTTTTGTACTTTCTCTATGATATTCTCCAATTTTAATCATCCTTTAGAATAATCCATGATCCGAATCATGATGTCTATCTTTTCTACCATGGACCTTTAAGTCATGCATAAAAACCTTGACCTTAGTGTTCCTTGGTCTGTCACAACCCCGACTCGACCTGTATTATCCATTATTGTAGGAGGAGAATCTACGAGGGTTTCACCTTCTTCGCTTGCATCAACCCTCCGTTCCATCTCACGCCCGCATGCACAACTTGTTAGCCGCTTCGGCTATTCCTTCTAACACCGCAGGTGCCAAATAACTACGATGGTTGGTATCCAAAATCAATGGACGATCAGGAATTTCTTCCTCGAATGATGATCGTCATCTTCCACTTCCTGTTGCTCTCTCGTCTTCACAAACTTTCTACCATCTTCGCTAAGCGGCTAAAGTACCACATCGATTTTTGAAGCACTTCCAGGAGTTAGGAGGAGCAAAAGGGCCCTCGCTAGAGACCCACCTCCTTGCAGTCGCACAAGGGAGGGAGAGAAGATCGCCTGATGCACATATGACATTGGATCAACTTTGGATGGGATCAATCTAACGGTTATATTTAATCCATGAGGATGATCCGGAACTACAACCTCATTTAGCCCCTAACCTGATCCGAAGCTTCCAGGCATTGATACGTGGCTCGAGCCTCTATTCCCGATCCTGCCTTGTTCACATGTTTCACAAAAGTGAGTGGGTAATTTGCTACAACTTCTCCGACCTTTCCAGATATTGCAGATAAGTTCTTCTGATTTGTATAATTTGCATATTACCCCTGCAGGTTATTATATTTATAATTTAATCCCTGTTTGTCCTTATTTGTAATAAAATTTGGATTTTTCTTTACATTTATGCCCTTGGATTGAATAGTGAATATCTTTTTATCTATATATCCAAACGATGTGATTTTGGTCTTGTTTAAAAGCTCGTTTGAAGCTTTATTTCTTGTCATTCTTGTTGTTAATTTTGTTTTGAAAATCATGCATGAGTTATTCTTTGTTATAAATGCTCATTTAAAATCTTTAAAAATATTTGGTAATGCACTTTTTGTGAGCAATTGGGTCTATTATTCACATTGATCTTTAATGACTAACTGTTAGATATTTTTAGTCATTATCATTCAGTCATTAAATGACTTAATTGCTTGTTGAAATATTAAGCATCGAAGTGAAATTAAGAGTTTGAATCATGCTAAATAGCTTTTGAGACTTAAACCACATCTTCCTTAATTAATGCTTTAATTGATTCAGGATAGTTTTGTGTTTAATATAAGTTATCATTTGCGTGTCTAATCATAGTTTGTTTATCATAATAGTATTGATTGTGCAATATTACTTTCATTTAATTTAATTGCATAAAAGATGGGTTAAAAACCTGTCTTGCTGTGATTTGTGCATCCGCTCATTGTTTTGCATTACAAATTGCTACATTAAATATTTGACACTTAAATTTAATTATCAAATTGCTCGCATCCTTGTGTTCGACCCTAGACTTCCCATGTTATAAATTAAAGTCGAAAACCTCGTCGTTGAGATTCTTCTCAGTTATGTATGAGAAGCTAAGTGCTCGTGCTACAATAGATCGAAACTTATGCATTTAGCGCTTCACCAGATGACACCGTTGCCAAGGATGCGACACACTTTGTGATCATTTTTAGGATCAAATATTTATTTAGTGATTTTTTAGTTCAATTATTTTTGAGCTTGTTAACCTTATTGTTGTCTTGTATTGCTTTGTGATGTCCTTTTAATTAAGTGTATTAAGCTCTCTAGAATTTTCTAATTTATTTTATTTTATGGTAGTCTCGTGGAGCCAACAATTCCTGAAGGACCGTAGTGGCAAAGAGCTTGGAGCTACGTGTTGGAGAGTCCACGAGATAATTAAATGAGTTGATAGATTAATTAGCTTAATTAAAATTTGTTTCATTATGTTGTAATTAATTACCCATTTACAACAGTTCTTGATTGAGATCTCGCGTGTGTAAATAAGGTCTGTTTAACTTCATTTATTCTTATGTGTGGTTATGTCGAGAGTGGTTCTCGACTTGAGTAACGTTTTAGATTCAAGATTTAAGCCAAATAGAAAGATCTTAGCTCATTCTTGCTTGATCTATTTCATAATTTAGGACACACTACACATATATCATAACATTCACAGTTGCAAAAATCTTAGGAGATTCATAGACGCACATAACATTCGTTCTACTTAGTCAAATTAATTGATTTCTTCACTGCTAATAGAACTATTGTTTGAGTCCAGCTTTTTTGATTTGCATCATATAGTTATATTTATAAATTTTGTTCTGCATCCTCATGGAGAGTGCTGGGAAGTGCTGTGAGTATTTCTAACGACTGCATGCATAATTGATTTTCAACTGTATTCTGTTTTTCGCTTTCTCCCCTAATTTTCACCAACTTAAGTATAAAGGAAAAGGGACTGTACGTTAGGCGATGTATGTGGTCACTTAAATTCAAGAGATAGCAAAACTCTTAAAATCGAGATTTAATTGATGCAAGTTGACCTAAATAAAGTGGAATAAAAGCAACCTTGTTTTATGGGTGCATAAAGCCCTCATTTGTTTGCAAGTACTTATCAAGTGAGAGAGGGACAACATTAGGATAGAGCCATATCATGAATTTTCATATGAACTACTGGTTCCATAAAAATGATTAGCTGCTTCTCAGTGAGGATCTACGGGTAGTCGATAAACGGTCCGGATTTCCTTAGCAGAGTGAAAGGTTTAGAGGATACCGTGGAAGGCCTGATCCTCAAGTAAACGGGTAGTCGTATTTATACAGTCTGACTTACTTCCATACTGGATGAGAGTGGATGCAACTAGTCATAGGAATTAGGACAGTTTGTAAGGAAATTTAGGTATTTAACATCTCATAACTCTAGCAAGATTTGTATTTGATCACCAATTAAAATTTGACAAGATAATAAGGCTATCATCTCGGCCTTTAACGTTGAGTTAGTGAATTCACAAGGGTTTGTATTGATTGATTTGTGTGTGTAATTCCGCACATTCAAGTGCCTAGTAGAACTAGATTCTTTTGTAACGAGCGTGCTCCAAGATTCGTTTCTTTTGAACTTCGACGATTGATAATTGGTCGGATATTTGCTCAGATTTTGTGAGCTTGTCATTGAACCGCCCAAATACCACATCTTCACCATTCCAGCTCCCTTATTCTCCTTCTTTAGCTGGACCATCCTGGTTGGAAAATAATCCTCTTTTCGAACCGGAGTATCATGATTCTCGCCTTGGGGTTGGTTATATCCTGACCAATTCCTATATACCTTCTTTACTCATTGAGGAAGATCATTGCCTTGGTGAGCTCGACTTGATTTCGTTTTCATCCTCTACATCTCATTCCAACCCTTTGTTTGATGAAGGTAATGAAAACACATTCAAGATGCCTCCTAAAAGACAGAATGGTAATGGAGAGGAGGAAGAGCGAGAAGATCCATTACAAGTAGTATTGGCTAGATTGGCCGAATCCGAACAGAATCAAATTCTTATGAGAACATAATAATGCCAATTGTAGTTGGGTAGAGATGCACCAATGGATGCAACATGTAACCTTGGGTGATTTTAGATGACTAATTGGTTGAGCCCAGTAGAACTTGAAGTTGAATACGAATTGAAGCCACAATTCATTTAGCTTGCTGCCACATCTTCATGGGAATGCGCACGAGGAACCATATGCATTCCTTAGGGACTTTGAGTTGGTTTGTTCTAATCTTAGACATCCTAGGGTTAGTCAAGACTACATTAGGCTCAAAGCCCTTCCTTTTGCCTTAACGGATAAGGCAGATTACTGGATGAAGAACCTAGGGCTAGTCGTAACTACCTTTGTGCAATTTAAGGACCTCTTCTTGAAGAAGTTCTACCCTTTGAGTAGAACCAACTTGATGCGTTCACGCATTACGAGTTTCTCCCAACTTCCCGATGAAGCTTTCTGTGACTCATGGGAGAGATTCAAGGACCTCTTGCAGAAATGTCCTTGCCACAATTTAGAGCCTACCATCTTGGTTCAATCTTTATATATCGGTTTACACCCTGAGGTGCAGGGTTTTGGTTAGTGCTGCTTGTGGAAGCATCTATACATCAAGAGGTGTGGACACTGTCTGGAAAGTGGTCAAACAAATGGTTGAAACAAGTAAAGCACAAACCACTAGTAGAGCTCAGTTAGAAACCCCCCAATCCATTCCAATCCAGCGAGGGAATGAAGGCTAGAATGGATCCTTTTGACACGGGCCTTATAACAGATAAACTCACAGTAGTTGAAAGGATCGATAGACGTATGAATGAGTTGCACAACAACTTATCCAAACGACTTAAATAGATGACAGATCTTTCTGAGAAGGTATCCAAGATGAGGGTACCTGCCGTGACTGCATCCGCTGCTCTAGTTTACCACGTTCATCATATTCAGGAGCAAAAAATGTCAAGGCCACCACAACCATGAAGGATATGGGATAATCCTCAAGCACATCACAGAAGCGTGAGCATTGTATCATATACGATGAAGAACGACTAGTCGCACTAGTTGTTCTATGCAACGAAATTTAAAAATTTCATGTGATGAAACCACATGATCCAAGAACGATTCTCGGATCGTTTCATCTAAAACCACATTAAGTATATAGGAACACCTCTTGTAGCGTGGTTGATCAAGTCTCTACGAAAAGAGACCTCCTGTCTCAAGTCCGATCTTTGAAGAAGACACTTGCTAGCGCGGGGATGAGTCGCGTGATCCTCGCAATCCAAGATGTTGATCCAAGCATGGGAACTCCTAATCTCAACGTACATGATTAAACACCTTCTTTGTGAGCGAAGCACACAAAAGAATATGGAGAACCGAGAGCCGTTGAGGCGGCGACGTAGCGACGAAGCGACGACGAGTCTTCTCCTCTAGGGTATGGTGGACGGCCACCAATGGAGGAGAGAGAGAGGAGATGGCATGTGAAATTAAAGAGAGAAGAGAGCTCGATGTTTCTTAATTTCATAACCCTAGAGAGCATGGGGCGCCTCTCTATTTATGGGGTTTTGGGAGTCCATGGATCACAATCCATGGGACACACAAAATCAATGATGATATTGATTTGTGTTTCTTTTAATGGTCAAGATTGTTGTTGGTAAAAACACAATAAAAAATAATTTAATTTAGATTAAATATATTTGATAAATCAAATACAATTCAATCCCAAATTAAATCAAGCAAATATGGAGACATATGCATGGAGATTACATCTCACCATGGAGATTGGTAGGACGGCTACCAATTTCCATATAGGAGATGGTAGTCGTCCACCATATCTCATGGTGGAGGCAATCTCATGCAATCTCATGAGATTGCACTACTCCATGAAAATTTCCAAGATTTTTATAACAGCTTTTGTTGTAAATTATTCTACAAAAAAAATTTACAATTAATTCTGAGAATATTGCAATCTTGCCATTGGAAATTTGTGAATCAAATTCACAACCCAAAACAAAAATAATTTACATTTTTAATTAATTATACAATGTGAATCCAATTCACACCAATATTTAATCAACAAATATAAATCATAATATGCTCTCTCTAATACATTATAAATCACATTTATAATATATTATGACTAATTGGATATTGCTATCCACATTATTCTTGTCCACAATAATTAAATCTCATTTAATTATATTGGATAAATAATCACATGCATCAAGATAATTAAATCACATTTAATTATCAATCTCTCAATGCTTAGATATAATTCAACTATGGAATTACTCTTGAACCCATTCAAGAATAATGCGCTTTCTTCGCAGATATTTGGAGATAAGGACAAGGCAATTGTATTGTTCCACGTATAGTGACTTGGATATTGAAATCACATCACAAATCTAGATCTCATGGACCTCCCACAGATGCTTGATTAAATCAAGGCCGTAGACCTAATCTTCTCATTGCATCTGAATCTCATTTAGACCAATGTCCAATACTTGGACTAAGATCAGGTTACTTCTCTACTGAGAGGAGTCACTAAAATCCAAACCTGTTTCATCACTCCCTTAGAATGGAAGCATCATGATTATACAATCGTTTATGATCACATCACCCTCAAATATTCCTAACACCTGCACATCCTGCATATTGGAAGACCTATGATGAAACCCAAAGATATAGATTAATTTTATACTGTCTTCTTTAGGGTTTAATCATCAAGTTTCTCAATCTTGGTCATTGGGAATTGGTATCGATCATATGCTTTCCTAAAACATATATCATACCTTCAAATTCTTGTCATGCTTCTAAAGCACAATGACCATGCATGGAATTTGGTTGGTCCCAATACCTCATGAGTGAGCTCATGTCTTCCGGTTCACAAGTGAACCTGTATGATCCCTTTGAGAGATCGTATTAATCATATGTCCTTACATGCACACCAGCTTGCCGGTGTATAGACCTTGGCTAGGTCATCAACCTATTGGTCTGCCAAATGTACACACTCAGACATATACTCTGGTCAGAGGATGCATGCCTATGCTGTGACAGTATTCAACATAGGTCTTTGGTTATCTCGATCTCGTTAAGTCAACCCTTTGACTCAACTAATCTGACACATCCGAATCACCATTCCCATGCAGAGGACCTGCATCAGGAGGTCGGTCAGATATCAGCCAAATGAGAAAGGATTGCCATCTCCTACTCAGGCTGGAGATCATCACTTAATAATCATTTGATGGTGCTTGATGAGTCCTCTATCTAACTCCTTAGATATACATCCAAGCACCAGCCTCTATGATTCAATTAATGAATCAACATCTGTATGATTATCAAGACGACCATGGTACATAACCCTTATTGTACAGAGGAGTGAAACAGTCAATAACTTTTATTGATAAATCATTTATTACAATAACATTTATTGCAGGAATGGTTCGCCCGGGCTCACATGGATAACAAACCTTGTGTAGAGGACCAACCTTTGGCCCATTCTTGTCAACAACAGCCACCGTCTATGGAAACAATCATCGAGGAGACTTCCCAAGTGTGGGAAGTAAATGGTGTATGGTACACACATGAAACTACTAGACAGGGGAGTTCTGAGGACCATTTCTCATACCAGCTTCCCCAAACTTTCTGTAACACATCATTTAATCCTACACCTCTTCCAACATCACAAAGCTCTGGAGTCGTTCCTTATTAGGCACCAAGGCAACAACAACAGTACGGGCGTCAGTAGGCGTATCAGTCAGGCCAACATGGCCCGAATACTCAGCATCATACCCAGCCACAACAATAGTCTTATGGTCATCAAGGCCACTCTCCACACCCTTCCTTTTCTTCTTCACAACCACAACAATCATCTTCTAGTCCCATGGATTTTCAACGTTAGATTTTAGAGGAGTTGTGTTCCTACAGGAACGAAGTGCAGGATTTGAGGGTTGACCTAAACTGTTTATCCTGCCTACATGATGAGTGCAATGCTCCTACTACATCCATTCCTTCCTAGGTTTAGGCTAATCCCAATAGCCTGAACAAACCTCAACAACAACATATGTTAGATTAGGTATACTACTCAGATTCTCTCAAATATGGACACGAGATCTTTTGGTTTGATTATATTAATCATATGTCTGTTAGGAGAGGATGGACCACGGTCATACCTGATCGGGAAATGGAAATGGAGAAGATCGACTCTAAGGCTCAACCTGAGGAGACTTCAGAGGATGATGACACCAGTCATCTTCAAGGGGATCACCATAGAGCAGCATCTTCAAAGAGGAAATCAAGGAGAAGAACAAGAATGGAGCAGTGGATGAATCTCGTATTCATCATGATAAAATCGACATATTAAACTCCTTGCTTAAATAATCCAATAAAAAACACTGATAATTCATTCATTTTATCTTGTACTATATGGAACACAAAATGTGTAATTAACACTATAATTATTGTATTTAAGTACTATTATTTTCTTTGTTTTTAATTCTCGTTAAAAGTCCATAAAATTTGGTTAATTAATTGTCTATAATTTCCCTAACATTTAAATGAGATAAAAAATACAAAAACATCTCAAAAACCAAAAAGTTTGCGTTTTTATCCCCTTAAAAACAACCCCAAAAATACTCTTTTTGGACAAATGACCTCTTTTGACTTTATGTCCAACATGAAACTTGTAGATCTCATCGAGATATACAACTTTCATGTTTTGACTTTTTCCTGATTTTTCCTCTAATTATTTCTTTTGGATTTATATTTGTTTTATATTTTTGAATTTTCGGGAGCAACCACGTGGTGCCCTTTGGGCCACCCATGTGGCCGCCCCCTCCTCTCGCCACCGACGCCCCTCCTGGACCACTGGATCTCCACTCCCCCGCTTTCATCCTATCCCTTCACTTGTGCACCCACTCCACCCATCAGATCAAACCCCTGATCTAATCACCACCACTCATCTCCACCTCACTCACAATCACCCGATCCCCTTATCATCCTACGACCACCCTCGCTCCATTTCATCCCTTCTCCCGTCACCCTTGGATCAAGCCCACCTCTCCATCGTAGATGCCCTTTAGCGCCTTTCTCTCATCCATAGGATCAGATCCTAAGATCTGATCTCCACCCCTCACCCTGCGGCTCCATCCTAGCTGTTGGATCGAAATATCCAACGGCTTAGAGCTCGTTCCCTACCTCCCGTTGGCCCATGTTCCAGGCATTACACCTGTATCATCCTCTTCCCCCTTCCTGTTTTGGAAGGTATCTTGACAAACCCGAGATTCAACCCTTTAATAATGTTGAATTAACACTTCTGATGTCATTGCAGTCGGGATGAATCGGATCGATCAAAGACCATCTGATTAAATTAACAATCAAACCAAATGATCGAATTTATATTTTACCTGGGCAAGCCCAAGGTCAAACTCAGGGACACACGCCTCTTTAGTCTAATTTAGATTCTTATTATTCAAGATAAGTGTTGGAATAATGAATCGTAGGTCAAAGAATGCATAAAGGTAAAACAATATGCATTAAGTAAAGGTGACAATGCATTTTCTATTTGATTTTTGACATGCAAATAGATGCAATTAAATGCAATGTAATTATGACCTAATTATAAACTATTTGAGCAATTAGGTGTAGTCAAGTTCATATTCGAATCATAAAGCAAATTTCATTGATGTAATGATATAAGACCTGAATAGTCATTCGATAAAAAACACTATGTTAATGAATTTAATCATAAAAAATTAGAGTGTACAATCAGAAGTCTAAGCATGCCATCAAGAATACAATGAATCAAGCTTCAAAACGCCACTGAAATCGACTCAATCGGAGCTAGGATGCTCAAGATATGCAAGAGTGAAGCCAGGGGCATAAATGCAAGAAAACATGAAAGATAAATAGCAAACAGGTCCCTGGGAGAGACTAAAATGAAAATAGAACAAAGTTCGTGACCTTCCCTATAAATAGCCCACACGCACGGGGGAATTTTTTCAATTATTAAAACCCGTGAGGGTATAAGTGCAAAATACCCCAGGCATACGTGGGTGTTACGTGGTCTCTAGACCTGAATGCAAATGTAGAAACTTCTGAGGGCCTCCCTGAAATTTACCCAGACCGTACGTGAGCAGCACGTGGTCCTAATCTCGGATGACTCTAAGGTTTAGGGGAGGCTCAGAACCGCTTCGGCTAGGCTCGACGGACGATGAAGGCTCAATGCAGGCTCGGAGTTAGGTTTGGGTTCGGACGAGGCTCGACAGTCCCGAGCCTATGGGTCGGGTGCTGAGGTTCGAGACTAGCTGCGGAACTGACACGTGGAGACTCAAGAGCCACCCGATCGTCGATCGAACGATAGCTGGAAGCTGCTAAGGTGTCGACATGGATGAAGGAGCATCATTGGATGAGCATCGACGGATGCCATCCAACGACATCTGTACTTCCTGGAGCTTCTCCCTCCGTCGAGGGGCTGGTGACACGTTTGGAGCTCCGACGAGTAGCCTGGAACTCCTCCGTGCTTCCCACGCTCGCTTGAAGGACGCTGAAGGCCACTGAAGACCTCGCGAAGAAGGCTGGAGCTCGAAGGCGGCATGGGAATGGCTGGATGCACCAGTTGATGGAGCTTCATCGGTGGCGGAGGAGGATATCGGAGCTCGGCAGTGCACTCTGTCCATTGACGAGCCTGTCGGGTTAATGTATGGCCGAAACGAAGTATCTGCGTGTGCAAGTGGAATGGAGGGCATGCGAGGCAAAGGGAGGTGGAGCCCCGGTGGTCTTCATCTCTGGTGGACATAGATGAAGTTGTAGGAGGTGTTAAGATGATGAAGAAGGGGGAAAGGCGATCGACGATGTGCGCGTGGATGGAGGATGAGAGGCGAAGCTATCGGGGCGATCAGTGAACGGTGATGGTGTCGGTGGAAAGCTAATAAAATCAAAGAAATTGAATGAAAATACATGGACGATATCAGAGAACTTACCTGAGCAATGGCAGAATGGGGGCCTGGGCTTGAGCACCTTGTAGATGCTCGGGGGTCATCGCACGTCGAGGTCGGCCGGCCTCGGAGCTTGGCGATGCACGATGGCGACCACAACATGGTTGGAGGACCATGGATCTCACCGGGTGGCTGGGTCGTCGTCGCTTCATCCTACCGCCTCCCCCTGTCATAGGGAGGAGGAGGAGGAGGGTTGGGCCTCAGCCCCTTTGGATGGTGGATGCCGGTGAAAGGCGGAGGAGAAGGGGTATTTGAAGAGGAAGCTCAGCGGTTGAGATGGCAGAGGCTGTGGCTTTCGTGGGTGATATGGGACATAGGAGAGGGGATCGTGGGTGGCGTGTGTGCCCTCAAGGAAGAGGGTGGATCAGGCTAAGTTGTGGGGAGGTTGGCGAGTGGTCAAGATGGCTGAGAAGGTGGTAGAAAAGGAAAGGGCAGAGAGGCTGCAAGAGGTGGAGAACATGGGTTGGAGGTGGAAGATGAAGCCCGACCATTGGATCAAGTGATCCAATGGTCATAAGGAGGGCGCAAACGAGGGGCGTGGATTAGATCGAAGGTGGCATAATAGAAAGGCTCAAAAAGCACCATGTGGTGCGATGGGAGGAAGGCGTTAACATGCGGTGGAGATGGGAGCGCCCGGAGAAGATCAGACAGCTGCTGGACATAACGCGTGATAGGCTAACCGACAGGCGAGAATGAACAGAGGAGATGCGATCTGAGGCAATATCGAAGGGTCGAGGGCGGGAGAGTGTGCGGCTGAGATGGAGGTGTAGTGGAGAAGATCTGGTGGTGGAGACGCAGCCACGTGGCGAGCTAAGGTTTGGGCACTAAAGGACGGTCGTGATTGCATCTGGACTTCGATCGGATGGTCAGAAAATGGGAGGGATTGAACTTATGCGATCTGGAGAGAAGAGGAATGATCGGACGACAGAGGGAAGGGGGCGCGTGGCATGCACAAAGGACTGCGTGGTTCAACCAGAAGGCGCCACGTGTCCCAATCAGATTATTGCGATAAAGAAATTAAGAAATGAAGGGGAAGATGAACAAATCTGGAAAAACTCAAAACATGAAATTTGTAGATCTCGATGAGATCTACAAGTTTCATGTTGACCAAAAATAGAGATGAGATCAAACAAAGGCAGAAAATATTTTTGAGAATGTTTTTAAGGTTAAAAACACTATGATTTTTAATTTTGCCAATTTTTTTGTATTTTTAATTTATTCAATGACTCTGACAATTTCAGGGATTTGTCTGGTTTTTATTGACACTTAGTCTAAGTTAGGGGGTTAAATTCAGCGAACTAAGAGCATGAAACATGCTTTCGTCAACCCCTTATACTTAAACTATGTTAGTCCCCGAGCATCAAAAAAATGAATGAGCTGGATTAACCCCCTTGTGCATGTGCATACAGGTTCTAATCGGTTCAAGTCCTCTCAATTTAAGAGATCTAAAATCTCAGAGTTCTACCCGGCCTTAATGAAGAGGCATCCAATTCCTCTAGTTTTTCCAGACTCTCTTTGTTATACATATAAACTAAGGGTATGACATTTAGTGTTGATTGCGTTCACGAGAGTAGAGTCAAAACATCACCCAAGGTCTTGGTCCAAGAAATTCTCCTAAGGACCCATTACTCAACACTAGGGAATAAATCAGATCTTGCGTCCAATCCCCCATCTCTTTAGTTGTCAGACTTGAAAGTGTAGGTGGCAGGCCAACTAATGGAGGGTTTAGGATTGTGTCATTTCTTCTCTCCCTCTCATTGGAACAAGGATTCTCTCTAGTGCCTTATTACGCAACACATATTTTTGGTGTTGATCAGTGCGTCCGTCAAGAGAAGTTGGAGCCATCTGCACTTGTTTTCCTGGGAATACACCAGGGTGTATCTTTTTTTGAGTACCTATCGTACCTTCTACACCCAGACTTGTAGCATTTACGATACAGAGCCCTTTTTTTGGTGCAAGCTTGACTCCTGGTCCTAATAGCGATGGTCCAAGCGGACACTTCGAAAATGGTTGGGAGCGCTCGCCTTTGGTGGAAGCTCTTGTTGAAATTTGACTTTGTATGGAATGAGAGCTTTTATTTGAAATTTCATTGCTTTGTAATATTTTTGGCCAGTTCCACTACTTTTACCAAGAGTTGGCGCACACTGATCAACATTTTTATTTATTTCACACACTGACACTTAGGTCAATGTCAAGAGATTCGTATAAGAACCAAGTTCTCATACTGGCTAAATATGCTGACACTCAGGTTTCATGAAGCCTTCAAAGATTTTATCCCATCCTCGAGCATCATTAGATCAAGTCTAGACTTGAATCCCTCATCCCAGTTCCTCAAGTGAAATTCCAACTCATCTCATTGAAACCGCAGTCGTGCATGTGGTGTGCTGATCATATTCTTATGGTCGGAGACTAAGCATGCAATATAGCCTGCAAATCTAGAAACCTAGGGAAATGTGGATGATTAAGTCTAAGACCCTGATGGCTAAGGTTGGTTAACCTACTCGAGATCTCATAAACCAAGTATCCTTGAACATTTCTGATCTTGGGTGGAAGTGTAGAGGATTTAATCCAACTCCTTCATTCAATTTTTTTTCTTCATTTTTTTATGAAGACTTTAAAAGAAAAAAATGACTTCCTAAACTCAAATGAGTAGATGCATCTGCATTCAGCCAGTATAGGTGTAAGTACAGGCCGAAGCCCGTTGCTTGAGGACGGAGCCTTATGCGATGTCCTCTAAACCACCTACTCTGCTAAGGGCAAACCCTCACTGAACGCGGCTACTTATTTGGGTTTAGTAATCACTATTGACTCTTAAAGGATTTTTGAATTTTTTCATTTTTATGGATTTTTGAATGAAGTTAGAACGAAGGTTAGACTCAACTTTCCTTGATATAAAATAATTTTCCAAACCATGTCACACAAATAAAGATTTTCAAAACAATTTCAAAGGATTTTTCAAAACAAGAGAAACTCATTTTCCAAATCATTTTCGAAGATATTTTTCTTGAAAAGTAGTGTAACATAATGTAGAAAAAGCCTTGAAAATAATTTTGTCCACTTAATTCAAGAGGTTTTACTTTAGCCAAAAAGTTCTAAAATTTTCATTTTTTTTCAAAATTTAGCTAAAGTACAAGTACTGTATATACGGTATACCCCCTATACTTAAACTTTGCTATGTCCTCATATCATACCACTAGATGATACAAGTCCATAGGTCCATTTAAATATAGAAAAATATACGGGAACTGATGTGGCTCCCCCTATACTTAGGTTAGAAATAACCTATGTATCGAGGCAAGGAAAGATGAGTAGAATAATCATGGGGACTCAGCTCCCCCTATACTTAGGCTGAGAGTAGCCTAAGTATAAAGATGGATAATTGATGTTGGGAGAGACCTGAGGTGAACAAAGAAGTCAGATGAATATACACATGAGTGGATGAATCTTCGGAGATGAAATGGAGTACCTAAGGTCTAAGGGAGGGTGTCGTAACAACCAAGGCCCAAACAAGCATGCAACACCCTTGATTTCACCAACTCACATGTGAAACCAACAGATGTTGGTTGGCTGTCTTGATGATTTTATTGGTGATTAAAAACATTCTAGTTTACGTGGAAAAAGAAAAAATGTCAAATAAAATCGACTACGTAAACACGGGTGTTGCTCTCCCAAAACAAGATTTTACTCCATTTTTTGGTTGACTTGCAATTAACAGTCCCAATTTATTTTGCTTAAGGTTATCACTGAATTAAGGTGAGCACATAAATCAAGAATTCATCGTCTACCACTCATTTGCATTTTCCATTAACCTAGGTGATCAAGCTAGGAGGGGGAGTCGAGAAAAGCCATGTAGTCGATAAAAACCCTGATCTTGGCTAAGCGAGAAAACACACAATGCCTTAGCAAAATGCGTGAATAATCGAATTGAATTGAAAACCAAAATCATATGTATGCAAGCCGGTGAAAAATCACACCTAACATGCTTCTATTAGCGAGGGAAGAACATCTTTTAAATCTGGCTAAGTGAAGCGATGTCTATGTGCGCCTATTATTAAAGTGTGTCCAACCTACGATCAAACACGAAAGAATAAAAAGTGAAACGAGCACAAGGAGCCGTGTGCCTGATCCTAGGTCGACACTCAAGTGGGCCGATCCTCACACAACCACGGAGAACTTTGTTCATTTACAAGCGCGAGTCTTCGATCGAAGACCGCTGTAAAGACGATTATTACATGAGCTGGAAAAATGCTAAACATTTTTTTCTTCGACTTTCCTCCAAGATTACTTTTTCGGCTACTCGCAGCAGGGACGTACTTTCGCCTCGCCTCCTTGAACATCAAGGGCCCTGCCACAAAAGAAAATGTTAGATATCAATCAAAAAGAATTTTAAATGATGCAAGACAAATGAACAAATTAACCTATGTATAGAAAAAACTTAATTAAATAATAAAAATCCAAACAAGATAAAAAAATGGCCTTGTCCCCGGCAAAAATGCCATTGACAAACCCTAGATTCGACCCTTTAATAGTGTTGAATTAACACTTCTGATGTCATTGTAGTCGGGCCGAGTCGGACAGAACAAAGACCATCTTATTAAATTAACATTCAAATCAAATGATCGAGTTTATATTTTACTTTGGAAAGCCCAAGGTCGAACTCAGGGACACGTGCCTCTTTAGTCTAATTTAGATTCTTATTATTCAAAATAAGTGTTGGAATAATGAATCGTAGGTCAAAGAATGCATAAAGACAAGACAATATGCATTGAGTAAACGTGACAATGCATTTTTTATTTGATTTTTGACATGCAAATAGATGCAATTAAATGCAATGCAAATATGCCCTAATTATAAACTATTTGAGCAATTGGGTGTAGTCGAGTTCATATTCGAATCATGAAGCAAATTTCATTAATGTAATGATATAAGGCCTGAATAGTCATTCGACAAAAAACACCATGTTAATAAATTTAATCATAAAAAATAAGAGTGTACAATCAGAAGTCCAAGCATGCCATCAAGAAGACAATGAAACATGCTTCAAAACGCCACTGAAATCGACTCAATCGGAACTAGGATGCTCAAGATATGCAAGAGTGAAGCTAGGGTCATAAATGCAAGACAACATGAAAGATAAATAGCAAACAGGTCCCTGGGAGGGACTAAAATGAAAATAGAACAAAGTTCAGGACCTTCCCTGTAAATAGCCCACACACGCGGGGGTATTTTTGCAATTATTAAAACCAGCAAGGGTATAAGTGCAAAATACCCCAAGCGAACGTGTGTGTCACATGGTCTCTAGACCTGAATTCAAATGTAGAAACTTCTGAGGCCTCCCTGAAATTTGCCCAGACCGTACGTGAGGAGCACGTGGTCCTAGGCTCGGATGACTCTGAGGTTCAGGGGAGGCTCAGAACTACTTCGGCTAGGCTCGACAGATGATGAAGGCTCGATGCAGGCTCGGAGTTAAGCTTGGGTTCAGACGAGGCTCGACAGTCCTGAGCCTATGGGTCGTGTGCTGATGTTCGGGACTGGCTGCGGAACTGACACGTGGAGACTCAAGAGCCGCCCATTCGTCGATCGAACAGTAGCTGGAAGCTGCTAAGGTGTCGACGTGGCTGAAGGAGCATCGTTGGATGAGCATCGGCGGATGCCATCCAACGACATTTGTACCTCCTGGAGTTTCTCCCTCCGCCGCGGGGCTGGCAACGTGTTTGGAGCTCCAGCGAATAGCCTGGAACTCCTACGAGCTTCCCATGCTCGCTTGAAGGATGCTGAAGGCTGCTGAAGACCTCACGAAAAAGGTTGGATCTCGAAGGTGACGTGGGAATGGATGGATGCACCGGTTGATGAAGCTTCGTTCGATGGCGGAGGAGGATATCAGAGCTCGGCCGCGCACTCTGTCCATTGACGAGCCTGCAAGGTTAATGTATAGCCGAAGCGAAGAAACTGCGTGCGTGAGTGGAATGGAGGGCATGCGAGGTGAAGGGAGGTGGAGCCCCGGTGGTCTTATTCTTCGGCGGGCAGAGATGAAGTTGGAGGAGGTGTTCAAATGATGGATAAGGGGGAAAGGCAATCGATGATGTGCACGTGGACGGAGGATGAGAGGTGAAGCTATCAGAGCGATCAGTGAACGGTGATGGTATCGGTGGAAAGCTAATAAAATCAAAGAAATTGAATGAAAATACAGGGACGAGATCAGAGAACTTACCTGAGCAATGGCAGAGCGGGGGCCTGGGCTTGAGCACCTTGTAGATGCTCGGGGGTCATCGCACGTCGAGGTCGGCCGGCCTCGGAGCTTGGCAGCGCACGGTGGCGACTGCAACATGGTCAGAGGACCATGGATCTCACCGGGTGGTTGGGTCATTGTCGCTCGATCCTACTGCCTCCCCCTGTCACAGGGAGGAGGAGGAGGGTTGGGCCTCAACACCTTTGGATGGTGGATGCCGGTGAAAGACGGAGGAGAGGGGGCAGTTGAAGAGGAAGCTCGGCGGTTGAGATGGCGGAGGCCATGGCTTTCGTGGGTGATATGGGACGTAGGAGAGAGGATCGTGGGTGCCATCTGTGCCCGCGAGGAATAGGGTGGATCGGGCTAAGTCGTTTTGAGGTTGGCGAGTGGTTGAGATGGTCGAGAAGGTGGTAGAAAAGGAAAGGGTGGAGAGGTTGCAAGAGGTGGAGAACGTGGGCTGGAAGTGGAAGATGAAGCCTGACCATTGGATCAAGTGATCCAACGGTCATAAGGAGGGCGCGAACGAGGGACGCGGATTAGATCGAAGGTGGCATAATTGAAAGGCTCAGAAAGCGCCACGTGGCATGATGGGAGGAAGGCGTTAACAGACGGTGGAGATGGGAGCGCCCGGAGAAGATCGGACGGCTGCTGGACATGACACGTGGCAGGCTAACCGGCAAGAGGGAATGAACGGAGGAGATGCGATCTGAGGCAATATTGAAGGGTGAGGGCGGTTGGAGAGTGTGCGATTGAAATGTAGGTGTACTGGAGAAGATCTGGTGATGGAGACGCAACCACATGGTGAGCTAAGGTTTGGGCGCTAAAGGACGGTCGTGATTGCATCTGGACTTCGATCGGATGGTCAAAATATGGGTGGGACTGAAAGGATGCCATTTGGAGAGAAGAAGAATGATCGGACGACAGAGGGAAGAGGGTGCGTGGCATGCACAGAGATGGGCCACATGGCGCAACCAGAAGGCACCACGTGGCCCAATCAGATTATTACGACAAAGAAATTAATAAATGAAGGGGAAGATGACCAAATCTGGAAAAATTCGAAACATGAAAGTTGTAGATCTCAATTGAGATCTACAAGTTTCATGTTGACAAAAAACGGAGATGAGATCAAACAAAGGCAGAAAATATTTTTGAGATTGTTTTAAGGTTAAAAACACTAAGATTTTTAATTTTGCCTATTTTTTGTACTTTTAATTTATTCAATGACTCTGACAATTTCAGGTATTTGTTTGGTTTTTATTGACACTTATTCTAAGTTGGGAGGTTAATTTCAGTGAATTAAGATCATGAAACATGGTTTCATTACATCTCCGACCCTCTCTCCTTGACCTAACGGCCCCTCGCACTGCCCTTCGATCCGTCTCCTTCGCATAACCTTCAGTGTTCCCCTCCTTTACTCCCAACCATCAAGTCACCCGTTCAAAGTGAAGGATAATGGAATAATCCTCAAGTGCATCATGGAAGCATGTGCATCGCATCGAATGCGATCGGGAGCGACTAGTCGCACTAGTTGCTCCGGGCAACGAAATTTAAAAATTTGTAAATGATGAAACCACATGATCCAAGAACCTTTCTCGGATCGTTTCATCTAAACCAAAATTAGGTATAAGGTTTACCTCTTGAAACGTGGTTGTGATCGAGTCTTTAAATCAAGAGACCTCCTATCTCAAGTCCGATCCGACAGAGGAGACACTTGCGAGCACGTTGATGAGACGCGTGCTCCTCGCAATCCATGTTGATGATCCAAGCAACGGTTCTTCTGATCTCGTTGCACGAGATCCAACATCTTTTTCACAAGCGAGACACACTGAAGGAGATGGATATTCACGAGTAGATGATCCGGCAACATAACGACGATGCTGCGTCAATGACGACTCTCACAATGGCTCCATGGTGGACGATCATTATAAGAGAGAGAGGCTTGGCGTGTGGATAAAGAGAGAGAGAATTTATTATTGTGTGTCATGAAGAGCAAGGGGTGCCTCTTCTTATATAGGGTTTTGGGAGTCCATGGATGTCAATCCATGGATAACACACAACCAATGGTTGAGATTGATTTGTGTTTCTTTCAATGGCTAAGATGTTGTTGTAAAAATACAACAACAATTGATTTAGTTTGAATTAATTTATATTTATAAATCAACATAAATAATCCTAATTTAAATCACTTTGACTGGTCTTGGAGATAATGAGATAGAATGAGTCTATCTCATCAAAAACTCATGAGATCTCATTATCTCATGAGATCTCATGAGATCTCATTATGATCTCATGAGATCTCATTATCTCATGAGATCTCCAAGACTTACAACAACAATTGTTGTAAATTTTTTCCACAAAAAAAATTCACAATTATTTTATGAAAAAAATTCAATCAAGCCATTGAAATAATGTGAATCTCATTGACAACCAGAAACAAAATGTAATTATATTTTCAATTAATCATTCAATGTGAATCCAATTCACATTAACAATTAATCAACAAATATAAATCATAATATGCTCTCTTTAATATATTATAAATCACATTTATAATATACCTGAATAATATGGATAATGCTATCCACATTATTCTTATCTATGATAATTAAATCACATTTAATCATCTTGGATCTCAATTCTCATGTGCCCAAATAATATGAATCATATTCACATTATTCATAGCTTTGATAATTAAATCACATTTAATTATCTCAGATAACTCTCCTTATAATATGAATCGAAGTCATATTATTCATAATAATTAAATCACATTTAATTATCCATTTTCTCAATGCTCGGATACATATATCAACAATGAAATTATCCATGAACTCTTTCAAGGATAATGCGCTTTCTCCGTGCATACTTGGAGATAAGGACATGGCGATTGTATTGTTCCACGTGTAGTGACTTGGATGTTGAGATGAAATCTCAAATCCATATCTTGCGAACCTCCCATAGATGCTTGATTAAATCAGGACCACAAATCTAATCTTCTCATTACATCTGAATCACATTCAGATCAATGTCCAATACTTGGACTAAGATCAGATTACTTCTCTATGAGAGGAGTCACTAAAATCCAGACCTATTTCATCACTCCCTCGGAATGGAAGAATCATGGTTATACAATCATTTATGATCACATCACCCTCAGGCATTCCTAATACATGTACATCCTGCATACTAGAAGACCCAGAATAAACTCAAAGTATAAGATCGATTTTACACTGTCTACTTCAGATTTTTATCATCAAGTTTCTCATTTGATCGTTGGGAGTCGGTATCGATCATATACTTTCCAAAAGCATATATCATACCTAGGTGTTGATCATATACTTTTCCAAAAGTATATATCAAACCTACAAATTCAGTCAAACTTCCAAAGCGAGATGATCGTGCACGGACTTTGATTCTTCCCAATATCTCATGAGTAAGCTCGTCTTTCGGTTCAGTGATGAACCTGTATGATCCCTTTGAGAGATCGTATTACTCATATGCCCTTATATGCACACCAGCGCACCGGTGTATAGACCTTGATTAGGTCATCAACCTATTGGTCTGCCAAATGTACATAATCAGACATATAGTATCACATCTGTCTCCGGTCAAAGGATGCATGCCTATATCGTGACAGCATACAGCATAGGACTTTGGTTATCTCGATCTTGTTAAGTAAACTCTTTGACCTAACTAATCTGATACCTCTGAATCTCTATTCCCATGTAGAGGACCTGCATCAAGAGGTCGGTCAGATATCATCCAAGTGAGAAAGGATTGCCATCTCCTACTCAGACTAGAGATCATCTCTTAACAATTATTTGAAGGTACTTGATGAGTCCTCAATATAACTCTTTAGATATTCATCCAAGTACCAACCTCTATGATTCAATAATTGAATCAACAGCTGTATGATCATCAAGATGGCCATGGTACATAACCCTAATTGTACTAAGGGACCTATTATGTAAATTAGTTTTCTTCATTTCAGATCAGGGAATGATATTCACAGTAACATTTATTACATAATGGCTTGCCGTGGGCTCGCATGTCCAACAATCTCCCACTAGCCCAAAGAGCCATTAATAGGCTAATCATTTAAACCCACACTCATGTGACAATCGTAGGATATTTAGAAAAATAGCCAGGTAATTTGATTAGTCACTCTGTTCCCGAGAGACTACACCAAGTCCTTTTACGGCACTTGCATATCCCCTAGTAAAAGTGCTCGCATCCAATGCGAATGTTGCATCTTATGCAACCAAAACTCAATCTTGTCCGTCATAGTGTCCTTGACACTATAGCTTAATAATTGTTATAACCAGCATGTCCATAATCTTTATCAGAATACCCTTATTCCTGGAGATCTCTATCTCCTAAGGTATCCATAATTAAGACCTTTTAGATCACTATCTATAAAGTCTTAAGTTCTCGACGATAAGACTTTGAGATCACTATCTAAAAAATCTTTTCATCTTTGAAGATATTGTTATTACTGCAATCAAGTGTTTTGTCTCCTTAGTAGGATTAGTAACATTTACTACTCCCACTGCGTGGCAGATATCTAACTTTTGTACACATCTAGCATACACTCGACTTCTCGTACCTGATGCACAAGGGCAAGCAGTTCTAGCATTCACTTCCTTAACTCTTTGAGGTGTTATCCCTTTAGATAGGTCAATACTATACTTAAGGGAAGGAGGCTTTTCTTGGATTTTTCAAGAAAATGGAAATGTCCAAGGCGTACCATTAATGTGACGGTCCCAATACCCTCTTCTCTTTGCTTCTGAACAACTTCAGAACTAAGATCTAAGAGGTATCCTTGAGATCATATCTCGAGGTATGGAACAACCATATTATAAAACACTTATTATTATCATCCTTATATCATTCCAAATGATTAGGATATTATCTACATTTAGCACGATGAACACAATAGCACTCCCACTAAGCTTCACATGGTTCATCAAGATTCTATCTGAAATCATAACATTTATAATTTCATCAAATCTTATGTTCCAACTACAAGAAGCTTATTTGAGTACATAGATGGAGTTCTTTAGCTTGCACACCTTGCTTTCCTCAACCATGAAGCCCTGGGGCTACTTCATGTGAATATCCTCGTAGAGGTATTCATAGATGAATGCAATCTTGACTCATATCTCGAAGATGTCAGAGTCAAGTTGTGTAGCTATAGTTAGCAATATTCTGATGGGTTTAAGCAAGGTCACTGAAGAGTAAGTCTCATCGCAAGCGATGTCGTCTATTCAGTGTGTAACTCATGGCTACTAGCCGTACTTTGAAGGTCTCTACCTTCTCATCAGGTTTCCTTTTTCTCTTGAAGATCCATTAACACCTTAACGGGTCTTACCCATATAGGTGGATCCTTGAGGGTTCATATACAACACTTGTATATGAAGTCTACTACAGACTTGATTGCTAACATCCATCTTTCCATGACACGATCTTTAGAAGCTTCATCATATGAAGTTCAATCATTGTCAGATTTCTCTGACACATGGAATCCATCCTCAAACTCATTTGAAGAGGTATTAGTGTTTCATCTTAACCTTTAAGTTTCCGATTTCAGGAGCCTCATTATTTTTCTCAAGATTTAATGAGTTCCTTCACTTCATTTTCATCTTGATTCTCAAGAGAGTCATCCTCTAAGAATAAAATCCTTAGAGATGAGATCTTTTAAGAATCTCAAGGTCATAAAGTAGGTATCCAATACCATCCTTTATTTTCCTAATGAAGTAGCACTCTCTAGTGCTAGATTCTAGTTTACCAGCATGGAACCTTATAAGGATATATATTGTAGTCTCTACTATATATATAACTTGGAAACTAAGAGGCAATTATGCTAATATTAATCATTGATCAAATCATGTCACACATGATCAATTGTATCTCCCTATAACTCTATTGAGTTAAGGTGTATTAGGAGGATTGAGATAGGAATGATATTACTCCATAAGGTATTCCTTGAATTCATCTAACATGTACATGCTACCTAGGTTAGATCAAATTCATTTCATCTTCCTTCAAACTTTGGTTCTAAACCAAAATTGTGAAATATTTGAACATTTCAAATCTTTCTAAGGTGAAGGGAAGAAATCTCATATCACAAATAATCATGAAATGATATCACATATCATCAATGTTCATTATGATACAGATGGTCCTCATACATCAATATGTATCCGATCCTGAATAGCTTTACACCATTCTCAGGGAAGGGTGTATTGAACATTTTTACTTTGAATACAATATTCAAAAGTATGTAAGATTTGAGATTTTAGACATTCTAAAGTTCATATCTTACTAGTCTATTGATCTCATCAACAGACATATGTCCAAGGTTTGATGCTAGATCATTGTCAAATGGTCTTCATCCTCCTATTGATCTTATAAGGTTTAATTTTTAGCATTAGAAATGTTAATGAACCATTAATTAATTTTCTAATTTAGTAGAGTCCTCCAGATATCAGAATACTATCTGGAATATATTCATCATAACTCTTTATGATAGGTCTATTCCAGAATTCATGTCTATTTCCAACATTCAGAAATAAATTATGAGTGTATTCTAATATCTAGGTCATAGAGACATTATTTAAGAATAAGGTCTCTCCCACTGAAAATATGGTCTTTTTATCCAATAGAGATTATTGCAACAATTGCATGAACATCCATGTGGATAACTATTAAACCTTAAGATCAAATTTCATAGTCTTCTAAAATATATGCAACCAATTGCAAGTGTTAGTAGAAGAATGAGATACAATTATCAGACTTTCATCTTATCAAATAAGAAAGTCAATTTCAATGATTATATGTAGATGTAAATTATTTCGATGCACTATCCGAGTCCTTCTCTAAGGATTCTAGACAGACTTGATAGTCATAATATCAATACATCGGCTCATTGCAGTATTGACATTCATCCAACCCTTTGGATGTTATATGTGTGTGGAAACCATAGAAGTGCAGTCAACTCTTTGACTTTCCTTCTAACCTGGGTTTGACCCATGCTTCCACTGCACTCCTTTCATCTCTAAACAACCATTGCTTAAGACAAAGGATCTCTTATGTTGAATGCAAAAGATTTCAATATAAGAGTATTTCGACATTTATACATGCTTCATTTAATTCATACAATATGAATATTATGGAGCTTCATGAATGACTAGAGTATAGATAGTATGATGATGACACTCATCATATCTACATACATCTTAACTCTTAAAGACTTAGGTTCGGGTAGGTATTCAATCATTTTGAATACATCATCTCTTATAGAGCTACCATTCTGCATGATGCAGTGAACCATATCATTCATGATCAAATGTCGAGAGCACATATATATGCCAGAACATCTTCTTAGAATTTTATAAGGATTATTCAACAATTACGATCATCATCGGCATGTCACTTCCAAAGTACATTCGATGAGAGATCAAGACTATAGAGACATACAAACCCTAGGGTTGTAGTCCTATTATCTATTTAATTGTCATTCCTTATTATTATGAGGAAACTTGCACATTGTAACCACATACATTATGTGTCCAACTGCAAGTACAATATCTTGATCATGGATCCAATCCATGATATTTTACTGGTTATTATTGAGTATAATATTGAGTGGATTTAATGAGGATTATCTAAAATAAGAAATTTGCATATATATATATATATAAATATATTTTACTTTGATTTAGGAATTTTATATATCAAAGTTGTCTTGCATTGTCAACATTGAAAGTTCATTCCCTTAATCACTTTCAATGTAAGAGATATACTTACCAATATATCTCAAGCAAGATATGGGATCTCCTTCCTTATCTTTGTCACATTCCAATAATATGAGAACCTGTATCTCGGATAAAAAGAAGCGGGAACACATTCCGCCTTGCAAGTCCAACTTGCATCTCCCAATTCGACCTTTAACATCCGGGCCCACCACCCCTAAGGTGATGTTGACCCATCATTAATTGAATCATCCGTCAATAGGAATACATCTCGCTATGTGCAATCCAATATCGCTCCAATAATATGAGGACCTGATACTGGGGTCACTACGCATACGTCCTTACTCTTTCGAGAAGCGAAGAGCCCGATCCAAATGGATTGTATGCAGGAGCTGTCACTTCAGACAGGCGTCTCCTACGTATAATATCTGGTGATGGAACCCTTCATCTTGACGGGAGACCATGGATGCCACTTATGTGATCCTCCACCTCATATTCAAATTCTAATTAATCATTATGAATCATATTCATTATGATTAATTCTTCCAAGGGAAATAACAACTCTATTCATAATAGAGTGTTTTAATTGGATATAATTGATTTACTCATATTAAATCAATTATCAGTCCAATTCAATCAACAAACTTGATTGTTACTTGAATATATGGTATTATCTCAAAGTACGTATTATTCAAATTTTAATAATTAGAAAAATACATCATGATCTCTCAGGTATCATTGTTTCCCTACCCGCTATCATGGCCAGTACCGGCAGGAGTGGGACAGACCACACACGACGCAACCTGCTACCCGAACGCTCCCTGACTAGACACCATATCCGCCTCGGGAAAAAACAATGCCGAGTTAATTACTTTGTACTTGAGATGATCATCGTTCTTTCAACCAAAATTATACCATATAGTAATAATCAAAACCATTTTGATTATAAGAAAGTTTTCTAGACAAATTCCCAAAACCTATTCAAGTAACAAGTTTGATGAAAGTGTATCAAGTAATCAATTGGTGATCTAGATCTAATCTAATCATTCATTGGTTGAGGCAATGCCATTTAAGGGAATAATCATTGTTCTAATATTTCTCAAATATTATCCACAATTATTTCCGGAAATAAACTATTAATTTTGTAATTTTCTTAAACGACAATCACAAGGTTTTGGATAATGATGCATATTCCAGCAGTGACCCTCACTAACTAAAAATAGCATATCTCATTCATTTTAAATCCAAGTTAAGCAAAATCAATTTCCATAGATTGATAACTTGATTTAAAAACGAAACTATGTGATAAACACACATTTTCAGATGTTTTAAAACCGTAATTACATCTTAATTACGTCTCTAATCGCCATCCCTGAAACAATGGATATATGGTCAATAAAACGATCATATCTTGAGCAAACGGAATCCAAATTATGCAAACTCAAATTCCACATTTTCCTTATTTAATGTGGAACATTATTTATGTGATAAATTAATGTTTAAATATTTTAAATAGGGTCGAAAAATTATCACAAGACAGCGCTGCGAAAATTGAAATACTAAAATCTTCACGAACCGAAACTAGCCCAAATTTTCGTAGGTTCATGGATCATATCCAAGACCTTCGTAAACATGACTCTGATATCACTTGAAAGATAATGGAATAATCCTCAAGCGCATCATGGAAGCGTACGCATCGCATCGAATGCGATCGGGAGCGACTAGTCGCACTAGTTGCTCTGGTCAGCGGAATTTAAAAATTTTTAAATGATGAAACCACATGATCCAAGAACCTTTCTCGGATCATTTCATCTAACTACAATTAGGTATAAGGTTTACCTCTTGAAGCGTGGTTGCGATCGAGTCTCTAAACCAAGAGACCTCCGATTTCAAGTCCGATCCGACAGAGGAGACGCTTGCGAGCGCGTTGATGAGACGCATGCTCCTCGCAATCCATGTTGATGATCCAAGCGGTGGATCTCCTGATCTCATCACACGAGATCCAACATCTTCTTCACGAGCGAGACACACCGAAGGAGATGGAGATCCACGAGTAGATGATCCAGCAGCATAACGATGATGCTGCATCGATGATGACTCTCACAATGGCTCCATGGTGGACGGTCATTATAAGAGAGAGAGGCTTGGCGTGTGGAGAAAGAGAGAGAGAGAGAGCATTCATTATTGCGTGTCATGAAGAGCAAGGGACACCTCTTCTTATATAGGATTTTGGGAGTCCATGGATCTTAATCCATGGACAACACACAATCAATGATCGAGATTGATTTGTGTTTCTTTCAATGGCTAAGATGTTGTTGTAAAAATACAACAACAATTGATTTAATTTGAATTAATTTATATTGATAAATCAATATAATTAATCCCAATTTAAATCACTTTGACTGGTCTTGGAGATAATGAGATAGAATGAGTCTGTCTCCTCAAAAACTCATGAGATCTCATTATCTTATGAGATCTCATTATCTCATGAGATCTCCAAGACTTACAACAACAATTGTTGTAAATATTTTCCACAAAAATAATTCACAATTATTTTGTGAATAATTCAATCAAGCCATTGAAATAATGTGAATCTCATTGACAACCCAAAACAAAATGTAATTATATTTTCAATTAATCATTCAATGTGAATCCAATTCACATTAACAATTAATCAACAAATATAAATCATAATATGCTCTCTTTAATATATTATAAATTACATTTATAATATACCTGAATAATATGGATAGTGCTATCCACATTATTCTCATCCATGATAATTAAATCAAATTTAATCATCTTGAATCTCAATTCTTATTTGCCCAAATAATATGAATCACATTCACATTATTCACAGTTTTGATAATTAAATCACATTTAATTATCTCAGATAACTCTCCTTAGAATATGAATCAAATTCATATTATTCATAATAATTAAATCACATTTAATTATCCATTTTCTCAATGCTCGGATACATATATCAACAATGAAATTAACCATGAACTCTTTCAAGGATAATGCGCTTTCTCCGTGGATACTTGGAGATAAGGACATGGCGATTGTATTGTTCCACGTATAGTGACTTGGATGTTGAGATCAAATCTCAAATCCAGATCTTGCGGACCTCTCATAAATGCTTGATTAAATCAGGACCGCAAATCTAATCTTCTCATTACATCTGAATCACATTCAGACCAATGTGCAACACTTGGACTAAGATCAGATTACTTCTCTATGAGAGGAGTCACTAAAATCCAGACCTGTTTCATCACTCCCTTGGAATGGAAGCATCATGGTTATACAATCATTTATGATCACATCACGCTCATGCATTCCTAATACATGTACATCCTGCATATTATAAGACCCAGAATAAACCCGAAGTATAAGATCAATTTTACACTGTCTACTTCAGAGTTTTATCATCAAGTTTCTCATTCAATCATTGGGAGTCGGTATCGATCATATACTTTCCAAAAGCATATATCAGACCCAGGTGTTGATCATATACTTTTCCAAAAGTATATATCAAACCTACAAATTCAGTCAAGCTTCCAAAACGAGACGTCCATGCACGGAATTTGATTCTTCCCAATATCTCATGAGTGAGCTCATGTCTTCCGGGTTCAGTGATGAACCTGTATGATCCCTTTGAGAGATCGTATTACTCATATGCCCTTATATGCACACCAGCGTGCCGCTGTATAGACCTTGATTAAGTCATCAACCTATTGGTCTGCCAAATGTACATACTCAGTCATATAGTAACACATCTGTCTCCGGTCAAAGGATGCGTGCCTATATCGTGATAGCATACGACATAGGACTTTGGATATCTCGATCTCGTTAAGTCAACCCTTTGACCTAACTAATCTGATACCTCCAAATCTCTATCCCATGCAGAGGACCTGCATCAAGAGGTCGGTCAGATCTCATCCAAGTGAGAAAGGATTGCCATCTCCTACTCAGGCTGGAGATGATCTCTTAATAATCATTTGATGGTACTTGATGAGTCCTCAATCTAACTCTTTAGATATTCATCCAAGCACCAGCCTCTATGATTCAATAATTGAATCAACAGCTGTATGATCATCAAGATGGCCATGGTACATAACCCCAATTGTACAAAGGGACCTACTATGCAAAGTAGTTATTCTTCATTTCAGATCAGGGAATGATATTTGCAATAATATTTATTGCATAATGGCTCACCGTGGGCTCGTATGTCCAACACAAAGACCCCTTGCCACCATGAAACGACCGGGCCACCTCCTATAAAACCTCTGCCTCTGCCACTGTTCACCATCATCTACCAATTAAGGGGGCTCCGCCCTAGCTTCCTTCGCCCTCCGATGACAGCAGAGGGCGACTTGTCGAAGCGATGATGGCCGCTACTCGCTGGTGAGATCCATGGCCATCCGGCCATGTAAGCACTACCTTCATGCGCCTCCGAGCACCGAGGCACGGTCGCCCTGCGTCGATCAAAGGCTCCAGTTCTAGTCTCAGCCCATACCATTGCCTCCATCAAACACCTTGCTCCGACCAGGTACTTTTCCTTATTTTTCTTCAATTTTCTCCTATTTTTTCCACCCATCACAACCACCTTCACCGCACGTTCACCATCCTCCGATCTCGGCCCTACCACCAACATCTTCGCCGACACTCCCACTCACCCTCTCTCTTCTCCAGAAGCCTCCCTCGCTTCGACCCATCTCCTTTTTCATCTCACCAGAGAAGGACCCCGGGTCATCCGCTTCCTCCACCTCCGCTGGACCTTCACCCACCTCACTCACGCATGCACATAAAACATGCCTTGGCTATTCTAATGCGTGCATGTCTTCAATGGTCGAAGCCTGCGCTTCATCGTCGGTCTCGAACTGCTGCTCTGACAACTCTCCACCGCCTCACAGCTCCTGCTACCTTCCGAGCGTTCACTCACCTCTAGCTCCTTCGCCCGCACCTCGACAAGCTTCCTCGACCATCAGACATGCGAAGGGATCACGAAGGAGCTCCTAGGAGGGTGTCGGAGCGTAACCTCCTCTGGTGGCTCGCGACGGATGAAGATGATACAGTTACCATCCGATCATCTGGAATAGACGGTCCATATAATGACACGTGTCACGGTCGAGCCTCACGCCGAACTAGCAGGCTCGGTCCACCAAGCCTCACTCCGAGCCACCACCAAGCGCCACATGGCCCGAGCCTGCTGCGCCTCCCGAGCTTGCCCCCTAGCGTGCGTGGCACGTGAGGGCTGGGTAAATTGCATGAAGTCCATGTGACTTTTCTGAAATTAAGCTTTGGTCCCCAAGCGCGTGCGTCATGTGCATGCTTGGGTATTTTACAAGGAGACCCTTGAAGTTTTAAAGAATTATATTATGGTCCCTGTGCACAGATGGAAAAATTACAATGGACCCCAGTCGGTTTTGCAAAATTATAAATAGGTCCTTCCAGGGGCCTATTTGTTATTATTTATCCTTTATTTCCCACATTTTATTGCATTTATGCCCTTGCATTGTTTCTTTCATAACTTGAGCTCCATAGCTCTAAATTGCATGATTTCAGTGTCATTTTGTTTCCTTATTTATTTTTTTATCTAATGGCATATTTAGATTTCTGATTTCCTAAGAATTTAATTGTGATGAATTTTTAATGTTATATAGTGTCCCTTGCTCAAATGCCTTACCATTAAATAGATGTTTGCTCGTAATTTTTATGCTCCATTTGACTCCAAATCTTAATAATCATTTGTGCTCATTTCTTCTAGGACATTTTTGTAATTCATCTTTTTCATATTTGTCTCTTACATTCATTCATTCATTCATTCTGACATGCATCCTCTTATAACTGCATTGAAAAACAAAATAAAAATACATGCATCATCCGATCTGCATTTTATTGTGTGCATCTACATGAAGACCTAAAATGGAGAATCTATTTGCGCATAAATTTAATTGACAAATTTGATAAATATATTAAAGAGGATCGTGTCCCTGTGTTCGATCTTGGTAAACTAGCCAAGTAAATAATGTCCACATATTCGAAGGTTTGGTTTTTATTGAACCGAATTTGCCTCTTGTACTACGATAATTATCAATTATTAAAGAGGCAAATTTGAAGTTCATCAAATGGCACCATTGCCGGCGGCATGACTCACCTTTATTTATTGGTCGAATTTTGATATATTTTTTGTGTTGAATATTTTTGAAATTTACAGGTCTTCTCTTCATGCATTATTTTTACATCATTTCTGCTGATTAGTTTCCTTGTTATTTTTCTTACATTTTTCTTTTGTGGCAGGGCACATGAAGATCGAGGATGCTTGATCTCCATGGAGGCATGGAGTTGGGAGCTCCCGCTAAGAAGGCAACAAAAGAACAAATGAGGAATTCATGAAAGATTAATTAGCTCCTCATGCATTTTCATGTTGTAAAAAAAGAAAAAAATGTATCATGTGCATTTTTAGCAATCCTCATTTCAGGGCTCGCGTGTGTAAATAAAAAAAGTAAGAAAAAAATAGACTACTTAGTGATCTAGGCCCCCCACATGAACATACCCATCCACTCACCCCTCCCCACCTTCTCTGTATATTTCATTAAATCACCCCCTCCTCCTTCTCCTTCATCTGACTCTGTAAAAATGCACACAAACACACACCCCTCCCACATCTTCTTAATCAGTTGTAAAAATCCTCACTCCTCTCTCCACTCATATGTATAAAAACATACTCTAACCCTAACAGCCACGCCCCCTCCCTGTTTTAATTCTAGATCCTCTACCTAGGTTATTTTTAGCCTAAGTATAGGGGGACCGACTCACCATTCTTCCCTTGCTCGTATTCTTATACTTAGATCATTTTTGACCTAAGTATAGGGGGACCCTCCTCCTCACTTCCGCTATATCACCCTATATTTAACCGAGCCATGGCTTCATATCACTTGTGCTATGAGGACATAACAAAAGTTAAGTATATAGGGGGTATATCATATATTAGTATATATCTACTTTATCCATAGCTCGAATATTTTTTAAAATTTTTGAAAAATCTTTTTGGGCGTGGTTTAAGTTGACTTGTGAATTGAGTTTTGTAAAAATTCTTGTAAAAATCTTTTTAAAATTGAGGGATTAATTTTTTTTTGTAAAAATTAACCTTTTATAATTAAATCAACCTTTTTCAAAAAAAATCAATAAAAATCTGAAAAATTTAAAACTTTTTCCTTGGTAAAGGAACTTCGATCTCCCTTAGCAGATTGGGTGGCTTAGAGGACACTGTATATGGCTCCATCCACAAGTAGCTTGGGTCCGTCTAATGGTCCGTACTTACACTCATACTGGCTGAGAATGGACAAAACTATTCATATGGGCCTAAGCCAGTCGTTATCTTTCGAATGATTTAAAAAAAATGAAAACCCATAAAAAATTGCAAAAGATAAAAAAATCGCAAAAGTATTCATTAACTAAGGAGTTGGTGTATTCATGACACATCCACTATCACTCAAGGCTTGACGATTTTGAGGACACTCGATTTCTGTGATCTAAAGAGTCTGAGTTAGCCATCCTCAGTCATTAGGGTTTTGAACTTAATAATCCACACTTCCCTAGTTTGAAAGATTTGAGCGCTATATTGCACTCTTCCTTTCTACCTTCTAAAAGACTATGATCAACACATCACTTTCATATCTGCATGATTGATGAGATGAGTCGAGTTATCACTTGAGGAACTAGTACTAGAGATTTGAGTTTAGACCCGATCTAATGATGCTTGAGGATGGGATAAAGTTAATGAAGGCTTCAAGAAACCCGAGTGTTAGGAAAATCTTAGCCAGTATGTGAACAAGTTCATATGCTATATCTTGATATTTACCTATGTGCCATGGTGTGATGAAAGTAACTAGTTATTGATCAGTGCGCACCAACTTTTGGTAAAAGCAGTGGAGCTAGCCAAAAAGAAAAGAAAAGAAAGAAATGTTCACAGAAAAGAACTATCCTCCAAAAGTCAAATTTACTAAGAGCTTCCACCAAAGGTGAGCGCTCCCAAACATTTTCAAACTGTCCACTTGGACCAAACGCTTATTAGGACCAAGGAGTCGGGCCGACACCATAAAAGAATCTGCATCGTATAGTAATACAAGTCTGTGTGTCGAAGGTATCTTAGATACTCAAAAGAGACACACCCCGATGTACTCCCAAAAACAGGTGCAGACGACTCTGAATTCTCTTGACGGACACATTGATCAACAAAACAAAAATATACGTGTTGAGTAATAAGGCACTCGAGAGGCCCCTCGTTCCAATGTGAGGGAGAGAAAAATAGACACAATCCTATGCCCTCCATCATCTGGCCGCCCATATACATTTTCAAAATCTGATAAACTAATGAGACGGTTGACTGAAGCAAGAATAGACTTATTCCCTAGTGTTGAGGATTAGATCTAGAGGAGAGTCTCCAGGGCTGGAACTTTGAGTGATGCCTCAACGCGACTCTCATGAATACGGTACACTAAATTTCATATCCTTATATTTTATGTACAAAAAAAGAGTTTGGTAATAGAGAAGTTGGATTCCTTCTGACTAGAGCTTGGTTGAGCCCATAATTTTAGGATAACTTAAATTAAGGGTCTTCGAAAGAATTAAGCCTTGAAATTTTCACATGCACTGTCAGGAATTTATCCGACTCCTTCATTCTTTAGATGCTCGAGGATGAGCATAGTTTAAGTATAGGGGTATGATGAATCTCGTATTCATCATGATAAAATCGATATATTAAACTCCTTGCTTAAATAATCCAATAAAAATCACTGATAATTCATTCATTTTATCTTGTATTATATGGTACATAAACTGTATAATTAGCACTATAATTATTGTATTTAATTACTATTATTTTCTTTGTTTTTAGTTCTCATTAAAAACCCATAAAAATTAGGTTAATTAATTGTCTATAATTTTCCAAACTTTAAAATAGCTAAAAACTACAAAAACATCTCAAAACCAAAAAGGTTGTGTTTTTATCCCCTTAAAAACACCCCTAAAAATAATCTTTTGTACAAATGATCTCTTTTGACTTTTTGTCTAACATGAAACTTGTAGTCTCACTGAGATCTACAATTTCATGTTTTGACTTATCCTAATTTTGCCTCTAACTATTTCTTTTGGATTTATCTTTGTTTTATATTTTTGAATTTTCTGGAGCAGCCACTTGGCGCCCTTTGGGCTGCCCCCACCTCTCGCCACCTGTCTCCCCTCCTGGCCGCTGGATCTCCACTCCCCCACCTTCATCCTAGCCCTTCACTTGCGCACCCACTCCAGCCATCAGATCAAACCCCTGATCTAAGCACCGCCACTCGTCTTCGCCTCACTCATAGCCACCCGATCCGCTTATCATCCTATGGCCACCCTCGCTCCACGTCGTCCCTTCTACCATCACCCTTGGATCAAGCCCACCTCTCCATCGTAGCTGCCCTTGGCGCATTTCTCTCAGCCATAGGATTGGATCCTAAGATCTGATCTCCACCCCTCGTCCGCACCTCCATCCTAGCCGTTGGATCAAAAGATCCACCGGCTAAGAGCTCATCCCCTACCTTCCATTTGCCCCTGCTCCAGTCATTACGCCTACGTCATACTCCACCCCCTTCCTATTTTAGAAGGTGTCTCCGACCCTCTCTTTTTGACCTAATTCCCCCCTCACGCAACCCTTCGATCCATCTCCTTCGCATAACCTCCTGTGTTCTCTTCCTTTACTCCCAACCATCAAGTCCGCCATTCAAAGACCCCTCGCCACCATGAAGTGACCGGACCACCCCCTATAAAACCTCTGCCCCCGCCACCGTTCACCGTCATCCACCAATCAAGGGGGCTCCGCCCTAGCTTCTTTCGCCCTTCGGTGACTGTAGAGGGCAGCTTGTCGAGGTGACGATGGCCACTGCTCCCTGGTGAGATCCATTGCCGTCCGACCATGTAAGCGCCGCCGAGCATCGAGACACGGTCGCCCTCGTTGTACGACGATGAGGCTCCAGTTCAAGTCTCAGCCCAGACCATTGCCTCCACCAAACACCTTGCTCTGGCCATGTACTTTTCCTTATTTTTTTTCAATTTTTCCTATTTTTCCACCCTTCACAACCATCTTCACCGCACATTCACCATCCTCCAAGCTCCGCCCTACCACCAACATCTTCGCTGACATTCCCACTCACCCTCTCTCTTCTCCAGAAGCCTCCCCGCTCTGACCCATTGACGGGTCGCTAGATACGATGTTTAATTCGACTTCGTTGTAGCACGTGTACTTAGCGATTCGGTCAGAACCGAGAGAAGATCTCCGTGAAGAGTGTCTCGGCTTAATTTATATACAGGGCAAGTCCGGGGTCGAACTCAGGGAGGCAAAGGAACAACTTGGGTTTAATTTGAAAATAATGATTTTAGATTTCCAATTGGTATTTTTTTTATATTTTTTTAATGCAAATAGAATGCAAATGCAAGTGAACCAAGACACTAAGAGAACACAAATAAGGCCAAATTAATTTTAATAGAAAAGAAGTCCAATTTAGCTAATTTGTATTTTTCCCAGAATCCTAATCCAGTGATGAATGCAAAACACATTTTTTTTAGAATTTTAGGGGTTAATAAGCAATAAATAAAAATGCACACTTTTTATGGGTTTTTTCGCAATTTATCACACAAACAGTAAGCAAAAATCATGAAAAAATTACTGGAATGAAAACATGATGCAAGGAAGCTACAGTAATATTTTTGGAATTTTTTGACAAAATATGAATTTTTTATGGATTTTTTAGTGAAGACAGAGTGGAAATGAGTAATTAATTCCTATTAAATCCACGTTATCAAATTAGTCAGAGATCAAATTATCTCAAATAGATATTTAGATGAACAATTCAGGAGACTTGAAATTTTGCAAAAAAGATATTTGTGGATTTAATTAAAAATCGATTACTAAATTCACTCTACAAATTATTTAAGGCACAAGACAACTCTATTTTGGATGAAATTTGGAGAGTAATTACATCACATATCAAGGCATCACATATAATTTTTGTGGAATTTTTAGAGCAACCGTTTGTGGGATATTAATTTAATGCCACAGAATGGGTAAACTATGCAAAATTTCAGTTAATCATTTTTAATTAATTACCCATGTAACATAAAAATCCAAATAAATACTCAAAACGTACACAATTAGTTGCTCAACACAGTGGTACTTTTCATTGCATAAAAAGATGGAAGATAGATGTCCAAATTAATAGCCAAACACAGGGTTATCTTTGCAAACAGAAATTAAAAATTGACAATAGAAACATGAACAGGGACTGAAATGTAATTACAAAAACTTAAAAAAAAAATATATACAATTTTTACATAAAAAATACCCTTTCTTCCTCCTTCGTTTTCGCACAGGGGGAGATCCCAATGGGGCGGCGGCGGCGGATCGGTGGCGTGGCCGCGAACGGCGGCAAGGGTCGGAGGCCTCGGAGTTGGCGGGGCGGCCAGGAGTGCGCCGCGCTCGAGGGCGGCTGCGCGGCTCCCTTAAGCTGCGGAGGAGATGGGGCCGTGCGGCTGGAGGAGCGCCGCCTTGCGCGGCCGCTTAAAGCGGCGGAGGGCGGCGAGGAGAGGGGGCGGCGCCTCCAGCGGGGCGCGGCCGCGCGCTGGGGGCGGTGGCGCGCGCGGCGGCGCGGTGGAGATGAGGGGGCAGCGGCGGCGGTGGGAACTTCCCCCACCGCTGCTGCGTTACTATTTTTTTTTTTGATTTTTTTATTTTTTTTGTAATGCAAACTAATTTTTTTTATTTTTTTTGTTTAAACAGAAAATAATCAAATGCAAAATGAACAAGTGTTTTTTTATTTTTTTGCTTAAATAAAAAGATGAACAAATGCAAAATGAACAAATGCTTTTAAATTTTTTTTGTTTAAATAAAAAGATGAAGAAATGCAAAATGATAAATATGAACAAATGAAAATATGAGGGTGGGTTGATCGTGATGATATGAAAATAAAAAAATGATATGGGGGTTATGATGGATAAAAAAAATGATGGTGATCTAAACGACAAGGAAACAAGATATTAGATAAAATAAAATAACAAGAGAAACGAGGAGGAATACTTACCTGATTCTTCGCCGGATTGGCAGAGCAGCTACGCTGAACTCCTGTTGTCGCCTCGATCCGATTGGCGAAATAAAAATCGGAGAAGCTACGCGAGCTCGACGGGGAACTCGTGACGCGGAGTGGAGCTCCGCGGATCTCACCTGAAGGAGGTCATCGCTTGAGGACGATGCTTCGCCGCTGTCACCAACAAAACACTCCAAGCTCTCTCCTTATTCTATAAGAATGGTGGATGGGGAAAAATGCGGATGTGGAGATGATTATAAAGAGATGAATAATGGGAGTTAGAGAGGTGATGGTGTTGAATGAGAAGTTAGATTATTGGTGGAGTTGAATGGGAGTTAGATGAAGAATGTGGGGTGGAATTGGAGTTGAAAGAAGACTTGGAGGTTAATGGAGAAAGGGAAGTTATTGTAGAGAATGTGATTAAATAAAAGAAAATAAAAGTAGGCTACTTCAAATACAATAAAATAAAAAGAGAAGACAAATGGTGGAGAATTTAAAAAAGAAGACAAAACACCATGTACAATTTTTGTTTACTTTTCTAATTTGTAATTTTTTTGTCTTTTTAATAGTAGCTATGTACAATAGGAAAATACAATAAAATAGTACAATCAAAATACAACACTATAATGATTTGTTTGGATTTTTAGTAATTAAGAAAGATAAAATAAAAAATGAAGAAAGAAAGAATATATACATAATATACAATGTACATCTAGGTCCCAAAACCCAACTTTTGCAAACGAGCTCCGATTTTAATGAAACCACTTCTGTTGGATAGATAATTTTCTAACTTGAACTTTAAAAGTGAGTTTGGTGAATTTGGACTTCATACGGAGCGGGAATTTAGCTTGGAAGTTGGACTTTACGGCTTTTTCTCTTTGGGATCTAGGAGCATTTATTTGAGGTAAAATTTATTTTGTATTTTTGTATTTTTATATACATTTTTATAAATAAGTTAGAGAAAGAATTAGACAAAAAGGAGTTGAAATGAAATTATTAAAAATCCATGAAGTTTTAGGTTATTTACAGGTATAAAACTCCTTTATTTTTGCGGCTTTTTTATATTGTTAATTTATTTTGTACAATCTTATATACAGTAATTAGTGAGTTTTATTTACAAGAGGTATTTTGTTAATTTATTGATTTTATGGACATTTATTTGGAATTTTACTCGGGGATTTTGCTAAGATCAAGATATTAAGATGATGAATCACGGATTCATCACCCATCTCCTTCCATCTCCTTCTTCATCTCGCTGGAGAAGGAACTTAGGTCCTCCACTTCCTCCACCTCCATTGGACATTCACCCATCTCACTCACTCACGCACACACAAAAGACATGCCTCGACCGTTCTAATGCGTGCAAGTCTTCAATGGTCGGAGCCTGCGCTTCATCGCCGGTCTCGAATTGCTGCTCCGACAAGTCTCCACTGCCTCACAGCTCCGACTACCTTCCAAGCGTTCCCTCACCTCCAACTCCTTCGCCCGCACCTCGGCAAGCTTCCTCGACCATCAGGCATGCGAAGGGACACAGAGGAGCTCCCAGGGGGCGCCAGAGCGTAGCGTCCTCCGGTGGCCCGCAATGGACAAAGATGATACAGTTATCGACTGATCATCTGGATCGGACGGTCTAGATGATGATGTGTCACGGTCGAGCCTTACACTAAACCAGCTAGCTCGACCCTCCAAGCCTCACTCCGAGACACCACCAGACGCCACGTGGCCCGAGCCTACTGTGCCTCCCGAGCCTGGCCCCCTACACGTGAGGGGTGAGTAAATTGCATGAAGTCCCTACGACTTTTTTGAAATTAAGCTTTGGTACCTAGGCAATTGTGTCACATGTGCGCTTGGGTATTTTATAGGGAGGCCCTTGAAGTTTTATAGAATTGCATTATGGTCCCTATGCGTAGATGGAAAAATTACAATGGACCCCAATCGATTTTGCAAAATTACAATTAGGTCCTTCCATGGGCCTATTTGTAATTATTTATCCTTTATTTCCCGTATTTTTATTGCATTTATGCCCATGCATTGTTTCTTTCATAACTTGAGCTCCATAGGTCCAAATTGCATGATTTCAATGTTATTTTATTCCTTATTTAATTCTCTATGTAATGGCATATTTAGTTTTATGATTTGGTACAAATTTAAATGTGATGAATTTTTAATGTTATACAGTGTCCCTTGCTCAAATGCCTTGCCATTAAATAGATGTTTCCTCATAATTTTTATGCCCCATTTGAATCTAAATCTTAATCACAATTTGTGCTCATTTCTTCTAGTGCATATTTGTAATTCATCTTTTTGCATGTTTATCTCTTGCATTCATTCATTTATCCATTCATTCTGACATGCATCCTCTTATAATTGCATTGAAAAACAAAATAAAAATACATGCATCATCCGATCTGCATTTTATTGTGTGCATCTGCATGAAGACCTAAAATGGAGAATCTATTCATGCATAAATTTAATTGACAAATTTGATAAATATATTAAAGAGGCCCGTGTCCCTGTGTTCGACCTTGGTAGACTTGCCAAGTAAATAATGTCCACATATTCGAAGGTTTGGTTTTTGTTGAACTGAATTTGCCTCCTGTACTACGACAATTATCAATTATTAAAGAGATAAATTTGACGTTTATCAGCAACACACATTATATTCAGAATCTATGATGGACCTTGTACCTTCGGATAAGGAGAATGTTCATTCAGTAGGCATTCCCAATCCTATAGTAGATAATTTCGTTGCTATTTCAATTGTTAAAGATTCATCTATGAATAACTCAGTTTCTTTAAATAAAGAGCATGCTTCTATTTATGAGTCTAAGTCTTCACATCATTCTTTGCCTATCCCTTTCCCCCGTGCTCTTACGATAGGAAAGCACATCATTAATAAGATTCAAAAAGATGATCATGAATTGACATTATTTTTAGACATAATATCATGGTCAAAGTGACATTTAATGAATATGTGGCCAACCATCCTGCATGCCAAAAATACTTGATGGTGACATGCACACCTAGCAAAGGTAGCAGGAAGAAACCGAACAGCTACATCAAGACCCATGTTTTATTGGTTGCCATAACATTTTGTCTCAAGAACCAAAAACTGCCACAGAAGAAGAGATATTTACATACACATTATATTGTGAGTCATATTGATGACATATCGTTTGCATGTACTCTCCTAAATATTAGCTCTTCAATAAACCTATTACGCTTTGCTTTGTATGAGAAACTGAAGTTGGGACCTTTACGTAAATCTAAAGCTTTACTCCAGTTTGCAAATAAGTCAATGAAAAAGGCTAAGGGTTTGGTTAAGAATGTCATCATCTCGATTGAGGGACACGATTACAAAGCTGATTTTACCATCCTTGATATAGATAATCCCTAATCATTAGAGAGATTCACATATTATCCTTGGGCGATCCTTTCTTAGGACCGCTGGAGCTTCATTTAATTATCAGACATGGATGATGAAATTCCATTCTCCAGGCGGAAAAGTGGAATTACAGATGAAGCAAACGAGATGCCAGCGACCTGATTCAGAATCCAACACAGATTTCTCTTCCCCTTCAGAGGTAGTCTGCGATGTGATTAACACAGTTGGGATTTTGGCACAAAACACAACAATATAGAATGAAATACTCTCATCTAAGAAGACAATGTACACATAGCAGTTATGGATATATTTCCAACGTTCTTGAGTTATGCATCACCCTACTCTCTTGATGACTTAGAAGTCTCTTTGGACTTGTCAGTTCCTCCTCCTTTGGAACAATCAAGGGAATTAGATGATGAGTCGGATGTGGCTTTGGCCGAATTACCGTCTTTATTTAGCGATTCGACTCCTTATTCTTCAGTGCTGATAGACAACATTACAGATGATTCATCTCTACTTCACGACACAGATTCAGATTCAATGGTAGTTCAACTTGATGTACATAATGATTCATCTTTGCCAGAGTTGAAGCCACTACCCCCTACACTCAATTATTCCTTCCTTACAGGACCAAAGAATAAGTTTTATATCATCATTAGTTTTAAGTTGACTGTAGAGCAGGAAGCTAGGTTGTTAGAAGTTTTAGAGAAAAACCGTAAGGCTATATGATGGACTATGTCGGATCTCGTGGGTATAAACCCAACAATTTGTTCGCACCACATTTTTGTTGAGGATAATGCAAGACCTTCCCATGAATTCCAGAGGAGACTTAATCCAAATCTTCAGGAAGTAGTTAAGAAAGAAATAAAGAGGTGTGGAGTGGGTTTTATTTACCCAATCTCTGACTCCAAATGGGTGGCACCTTTACATGTTGTCATGAAGAAGTCGGGAATTCAGATGGTGAACAATGAGGAGGGATTTGAGATTGCGACACGAGTACCTACGTCATAGCATGTCTGTATTGATTACAAGTGCCTGAATGCCGCGACCAAGAAACATCACTTTCCCTTACCTTTTATTGATCAGTTTTTGGAGAGATTAGCAGGAAAGGATTTCTTCTGTTTCTTGATGGGTACTCTGGCTGCAATCAAGTAGACATCACCCTTGAGGACCAAGAAAAGACCACTTTTACATGTCCTTTCAACACATACACATTCAGACACATGCCTTTTGGGCTATGCAACACCCCCTGTATATTTCAGAGATGCATGATTACCGTGTTTTTCAGAATGGTTAGAGATTTCCTATAGGTCTTCATGGATGATTTCTCGAACCATGGTGATTCATTTAATTCTTGTTTGGTGCACTTGGATCGAGTACTTCAGAGGTGTAGAGAAATGAATCTGGTACTCTCCTGGGAAAAAAGTCATTTCATGGTTAAGGAAGGTATCGTGTTGGGGCATGTCATCTCCAAGAAGGGAATGGAGGTTGACATTGCCAAGGTGGAATTGATCAAGAAACTTGATCCACCAACCAACATCAAGTCAGTAAGGCCGTTTCTGGGGCATGTCGGATTTTATAAATGATTTTCTCAGGATTTTTCAAAGACTGCTCGACGCCAGACCGAGCTCTTAGGAAAAGACACCGAGTATTTTGTAAATCACAAGTGTCTTGAGGCCTTTGAGCTCATTAAGGAAAAGATCCACAATTTGTTGATTCTGCAGGCTCCTGATTGGTCTTTTCCCTTTGAGATCATGATTGATGCTTCAGATTTTGCTATAGGAGCGGTATTGGGGCAGTGGCGAGATCAGATTTTGTTTGCTATTCACTACGCAAGCAAAGTATTGGATTTAGAACAAAGAAATTATACAATGACCGAGAAAGAAATGCTTACGTAGTTTGGGCTCTAGAGAAGTTTAATTCTGTAATTTTAGGATCTAAAGTGACAGTATATTCCAATCACTCAGCCATTAGGTATCTCATGGAAAAGAAGGATGTGAAGGCGTGCCTTATTAGGTAGATATTGTTACTCCAAGAATTTGATTTGGAAATTAAGGATAAACCTAGGGTTAAAAATGTAGTGGCTTATCATCTTTCAAGGATTGAAATAAAGGATTCGCCTGATATTGAGCTTATTCGAGAGTCCTTTCCAGATGAGTCTATTTCTGTTATTGACTCACTCCCATGATATGCCCACATGGTGAACTTCCTTGTCTCCAAGCAGGTTCCCTACGTATGGACTAGGACTAGTATAAACCGACTCAAGTCAGATTCGAGGAAATCCATTGGGAGGATATGTTTCTTTTCTTTGAAGGACCGGATTTTATCTAGAGATGGTGTAGTCCTCAGGAGGAATACTAGAGTGTCCTCATGTATTGTCATTCATTTGAAGCTGGAGCACACCATTCTGGAAAAAGAACCGGTCACAAGGTGTTACAATGCGATTTCTTTTGGCCGACCTTGTTTAGAGATGCTGCAGATTTTGTACGGTCATGCCGTATTTTCCAGAGAATGGGAGGGACTGTTAGTTCTAGAGATGAGATGCACATGCAGACTGTGATCTTTTGTGATGTTTTTGATGGTTGGGGCATAGATTTCATGGTTCCCTTCCCTAATAGCCAATGTTTCGAGTATATCTTGTTAGCGATTGATTACTTATCTAGATGGGTGGAGGCTGTCCCAACCCGAACTGCAGATGATAGGATTGCTTGCAAGTTTATTAAGGATCATATTATTTCACGGTTCGTGGTACCTAAAGTTTTGATATCTGATGGAGGTAGCCATTTTGTGAATGGAATGATGAAATCTTTATCAAAGGGCTATGGATTTGAGCATAGAATAACTAGTCCTTACCACCCTCAATCAAACGGCATGGCAGAGGTTTCAAATCGGGAGGTGAAGAGTATTCTTGAAAAGTTAGTTCGTCCAGATAGGAAGAACTTGTCTCACTTGTTGGACCAAGTTCTGTGGGCTTATCGAACGGCCTACAAGGCACCTCTAGGCACTTCACCTTTCATGATGATTTATGTAAAGCCATGCCATTTGCCCGCTGAGTTAGTGCACAAATCCGAATGAGTAATAAAGAAGATAAACTAGAGCAGTCACCTAGGAAAGTTGTGTAGAGATCTCAACTTAAATGAACTAGTGGAAATTTGCAACCGAGCATATGACAACAACATTATCTATAAGGATAAAGCTAAGAAGTGGCATGGTGCACATATTAGATGCAAGAACTTTGTCCCTGGACAAAAGGTATGGTTGTTTAATACAAAGTTAAGGATTTTCCACGAGAAACTAAAGTCAAAATGGACGGGTCCTTATATTGTAAGGGGAGTGCATGAGAATGGTAGTGAAGAGATTACCGAGCTTTTAGAGAATGCACCTTCCTTTCTTGTTAACATGCAGTTACTTAAGTATTTTGTAGAATCCAAGGAAAGGTTAAACTCCCGTAGAACTGATGAACTTCATGCCCATTGAATCAGTTTAAGTTTTATCAGGTAAGGCATGATCGCCATGACAGATTCAAATAAGAAGATTCATTTCTAGAAGATTCATACTCTTTTAAATTCCATTAACTTCTTATTCATTATCCCACCTAACATTTAGGCTTCTCTCAGCCTAAGTGGGGGGGGGGGGAGATTATCCTCACCTCTTCCTGTGCTCCGGTTTCTCCTACGTATTTATCTTTATATCTTTACTTAGGTCTTCAAGAACCTAAGTATAAGGGGAACTGTTCTTGTATATTCATTGTGACTCATTCTTACACTTGTCTTATTCTCGACTTAGCTCTTGTAGATTCTTTTATGATTAGTTGAGTTGTGGCTTCATATCACTTTATGCTATGAGGACATAGCAAAAGCTAAGTATAGGGGGGTCTACCATATATATTACATATATACTCTAGCCATAGCTCATAATTGTAAAATTTTTCAAACTCTTGGGTTTATGGGAATCGTATTACATATTTTTGAACTGATCTTCGTATAAAATATTTTGAAATAATTTTAAAAACCTATATCTATGTGACTTTGTTTGCAAAAAGTTTTCAAAATTCTTTTCAAAACTAAGGGTGTAAATGAGACTAACTAATTAACTTTATTCAAAATCCAATAAAAATCAAAAAATAAATTTTGTTGTGTCTCTTCAATATCCTTTTGAGTTTTAAGGTTCTCAGAGGCCGCGACGGTTAACCGAATCGTTTCTTCTTCTTTCCTTTATAAGGTTGTCTTGCCTTAGAGTCTTTTAGAATTATACATGGAAGAAAGTCTGGATTTTAATTCTATATATTGGAAGATCAAGTTGATAAAGAGTTTACTGAAAAGAGTGATGCCGACTGAGGAGGATGATTTGTTGATAGAAGAATTAGATATGGAATCACCTTTATTATTTCTTGAGGATGCCCAGTCTGTGGATTCTCACCCATCTTGTAAGTGAGATTACCCTTCTATGTCTAGTTTTCTCTTCTAAGGAAAACCCAAAAGTCTATTGTAGGATTTACAGGTTTAATTTGTTAGCAATGTGAGCCCGAGCGAACCATTCCTACAATAAATGTTATTGTAATAAATGATTTATCAATAAAAGTTATTGATTTTGTTTCACTCACTTTCTGATATTGAAGAATGAATGCACTATAAGGTTCCTATGTACAATAAGGGTTATGTACCATGGCCAACTTGATAATCATACAGCTGTTGATTCATTGTTTGAATCATAGAGGCTGATGCTTGGATGAATATCTAAGGAGTTGGATACAGGACTCATCAAGCATCACCAATGATTGACAAGTAATGATCTCCAGTCTGAGCAGGAGATGGCAATCCTATCTCATTAGACTAATATCTGATCGACCTCTTGATGCAGGTCCTCTGCATGGGAATATTGATTCGGAGGTATCAGATTAGTTGAGTCAATAAGTTGACTTAACGAGATCGAGATAACCAAAAGACCTATGATGAATACTGTCACATCACAAGAAAACATCCTCTGACCAGAGACAGATGTATTGCTATATGTCAGAGTATATACATTTGGCAGACCAATAGGTTGATGACCTAACCAAGGTATATACACCGGCGAGCTGGTGTGCATGTAAGGGCATATGAGTAATACGATCTCTCAAAGGGATCATACAAGTTCACTTGTGAACCGGGAGACATGAGCTCACTCATGAGGTATTGGGATTAACCAAATTCCATGCATGGTCATCATGCTTTAGAAGCATGATATGAATTTGAAGGTAAGATATATGCTTTGTGAAAGTATATGATCTGTACCATATCCCAAGGACCAAGATTGAGAAACTTAATGATCAGACTATGAAGATGACAGTGTAAAAGTGATCTATATCTTCATGATGATCATGAGTCTTCCAGTATGCAGGATGTACAAGTATGTGGAATACCTGAAGGGTGATTTGATCATAAACGATTGTATAACCATGATGCTTCCATTCTGAGGGAGTGATGAAACAGGTCTGGATTTTAGTGACTCCTCTCATTAGAGAAGTGACCTAATCTTAGTCCATATACTTGACATTGATCTGAATGAGATTCAGATGCAATGAGAAGATTAGGTTTACGGTCTTGATTTAATCAACATCTATGAGAGGTCCATGGGATCTGGATTTGAGATGTGATCTCAATATCCAAGTCACTATACGTGGAACAATACAATCGCCCTGTCCTTATCTCCAAGTATCCGAAGAGAGATAGCATTGTTCTTAAATGGTTTAAGAACAATTCCATAAGATCTAAGCAATGAGAAGTTGATAATTAAATGTGATTTAATTATCATGATGTATGAGGAATTATCTAATGTAATTAAATGTCATTTAATCATCATGGATAAGAATAATGTGGAATGTAATATCTAATTATCTATAATATATTATAAATGTAATTTATAATGTATTAGAGAGAGCTAATTGTAATTTATATTTGTAGATTAATTATTAATGTGTATTGGATACACATTGTCTAATTAATTGAAAATGTAAATTACATTTTGTTTTGGGTTGTTAATATGATTCACAATATTCCAATGTCAAGATTGCAATATTCCCAAAAATTAATTGAGAATTATTTTGGTGAATAAAAATCCCAACAAATAGTTGTTGGAAAATAAGTAGAGAGAAAATCAAGGAGATATGCAATCTCATGGGAATCATGAGATTGCACTCCCCATTAGGAATAGAAGGGGCGGCACCCAATTCCCTTGGGAAATTGGTGGCCGTCCCCTCTTCTTTATGGGAGAGATATCTCCTTTGTATTTTCCACTCCTTATTTGATTGATTTAATTTGGTATTAATATTTATTTGATTTATCACATATATTTAATCAAAATTAAATCACAAGTTGTTGGCTTTTACCAACAACAATCTTGACCATTGGATTGACATAAATCAATCTCATGATTTTATATGTCCCATGGATTGAGATCCATGGATCCCAAAACCCTATAAATAGAGAGGCATACCTTGCTCTCTCTTTACATGCTATTGTAGCACTCTTCTCTCTCTCTTTCTCCATACTCGACAGCCCTCTCTCCCCCTCTTCTTGGTGGCCGTCCACCATACCTTGGTGGAGAGAATCGTCGACGCCTGCGCCATCGTGCTGCCGCTTCGACGCTCTGCGGTTCTCCGTCTACTTGGAGTGCTTCGCTCACGAAGGAGACGTTCGATCTTGTGCGACGAGATCAGGAGCAACCGTGCTTGGATCAACTTCTTGGATTGCGAGGACTACGCGGTTCATCCCCGCGCTCGCAAGCAATCTCTCTGACGATCAGACTTGAGACAGGAGGTCTCTTCTCTTAGAGACTCGACCAACCACGCTTCAAGAGGTATAGCATTATACTTGTTGTGGTTATAGATGAAACGATCCGAGAATTGTTCTTGGATCATGTGGTTTCATCGAATAAAATTTTTAAATTCCGCTGCACCGAACAACTAGTACGACTAGTCATTCTTCATCGTATCCGATACGACGCTCACGCTTCCGTGATGCGCTTGAGGATTTCTCCATATCCTTCATGATTCATCTTCCCATGATTATGAAAAGTATCGAGGCTTCCATGTAGATATGGATATCACTTTTGAGGAAGAATGACATCATTCTAGAGGGATGAAATTTCAAGATGATGATGATCTTTCATACTCATATTCCAAAGTGTTTTCCATTAAGAAGAAGCAGTTGAAACATAAGGCATCTTGTGATTTTAAACCTCGAAGATCTAATCTTGATTTTTAAGGAGCTGAAGTTTGTAGTGTTGTGTTGGGTTTCTTAGTATGTTCTTCATATTATTCCTCTGTGATGTTCTGTCCAAGATACCTAGTCTGCTATATTTGTCTCAAGAAATCTAATAATTCCTTAATTCTTTTGTAAAAGAATTAACTAGCTAACTTATTAATTGGTGTCTTTCCCTGATATTTTCACTATGCACTCAAGGCTTGAGAAGATCTTTAACATTTGGTTTAAGGAGTCCCTAGACTTAGAGTTATCATGTATTAATAATTAGGGTATTGGACTTAAAAATTCATACTCTCCTAGTTTGAAGATATGAATGCTATATTTCATGCTTAATCTCCCTTAAAAGAATTTGAATATCACTTACATGCACGACTGCATTCATGATTGAGATGAGTCAAGGTATCACTGAGGAAACTAATCTTGGAAGTTTGAGTTTGGACTTGATCTATATGATGCTCAAGGATGGGATACAATTAATGACGACTTCATGAAACCTGAGTGTCAACATCTTAGCCAGTATGGGACATGTTCGCATGCTATCTCTTGTCTTTGACCTAAAGTGCCAGGGTGTGATGACATTTAATTAATAAGGTAATCAGTGTGCGGCAATCTTTTGGTAAAAGCAGTGGAGCTAGCTAAAAATAAAGAAAAGAAAGAAATAATGAAAGAAAAGCTCTCACCATACAAAGTCAAATATCAAAGAGCTTCCATCAAAGGCAAGCGCTCCCAACCATTTCAAAGTGTCCACTCGGACCACTGCTATTAGAACCAGGAGTCGGGCTAGCACCCAAAAAGGGCTCTGTATCGTAAATGCTACAAGTCTGGGTGTAGAAGGTATATCAGATACTTAAAAAAGGCACACCCCGGTGTACTCCCATGAAAACAAGCGCAGACGACTCCAACTTCTTTTGACGGACATATTGATTGGCAAAAATCAAAATGAAATTGTGTTGAGTATTGGAACATGCCAATGAGAGGAAGAAAAAATAAGTACACAATCCTATATCCTCCATAATCTGATCGTCCATCTATCCCATTGAAATCTGACAAACTAAAGAGACGGTGGATTGAGGCAAGAATATGTTTGTTCCCTAGGGTTGAGGGTTGTGTCCTTTGGAGAGTTTCTGAGATTAGAATTTTTGGTGATATACCGACTCTACTCTCATAATGCAGTCCACAGTAAGTCATACTTATATATATGTATTCATTGAGAGTCTAACAAATAGAGGAGTTGAATTCCTTTTGATTGATACTTTGATCAAGTCAGAGTTGTAGGATTCCTAAAACCCAATGTTCTAGGTCAACTCAAGCCTTGTCATCTCACTTGCACATGTCAGGGATCTCACTAATTAAACTAACTCTCTAATTAATTCTTTATTAATCAGCTCGAGGATGAGCTTAAGTATAGGGGGTGATAAATCCCAGATTTATTAGCTTAATTGACTATATTTATCTCTCTTACTTAAGTTAATCATAAAATTCATTGCCTAATTGACACTAATTGCTAATTACTGTGTTGCAAATAATTAACACTAAATATTATATATTATTATAACTCTACTATGGTGTAATATTTTATGCATATTTCTTATTAAAATTAACTAAAAATTAGAATAAAATTGTGTATAAATAAATTAACATAAAATAAAATAAAAAAACAACAAAATAAGCAAAAGAAAAATACAAGAAAATAGTTCTATATTGTTTTAATTAGTATTTAATTTTAATCTATGTGTATATGACCTCTGATCTCTTTGACTTATACATGAAAGTTGTAGATCTCATCGAGATCTACAACTTTCATGTTTACACTTTTCATAATTCCCATTCTAACTAATTATTTTGAAGTTTTATTTGATTTCTTTATTTTTGGCCATGTGGCGCTCCCTCAGATGGCCACATGACCTGTCTCTTATGGTGCTACCTACGTTCATTATTGACATCAGATGTTTTCTCCATTTTTCATCTCATCCATCTGATGGTACTTAGATCTGGCCATTTGATCATCCTGATCAAAACAATCCAGACCTTAAACTAGCGCCTTATTTTGGAGCGTCTAATAATAATCTGACGGTTGAAGAGTTGCCCTCAACCTCCAGCCGTTGAACCTTCAAGAGATGTGTCTCTTTGTTTCTCTCCAACTTCTCACCATTTTCATAACTACATCTAGCAACTTCTTTCTCAACCATCACCGCTAGACATCAGATCGATCAAACCTGATCCTTGCCCGAACAATAACTTCTCTTCATCCCTTCTCTCTTCGCTAAGAATGGTGGTTGAAGCCACCATCTTCAACCACAAGTTGTCAACCATCTTCACTTAAAATAACCTATCACCAACAACCTTAGCCGGGATCTCGGGAATCAGTGTGAAAACCCTTAGCCTTATTTCATCTTCTAGTGGCAGAGGATTAGAGGAAGTGAGAGCAACCATAGTGGTGTTTTGTCGGCGATATCCATGCCATTACTGATGCACCACCTCCGACGCTTGCTCGAGCTCCATCTCTTAGCCAGAGATTTGGAGTGAAGACAATAGTTTGTGCAACTCCGATCCAAGCCTGTCCCCTTTGTTCGTCTCCGTTCTATTAGCTCTAAGTAAGTAGTTCTGTACTTTCTCTGTGATATTCTCCAATTTTATTCAACCTTTAAAATAGTCCATGATCTGAATCATGATATCTAGCTTTTCTACCATGGACCTTTAAGTCACACAGAAAACTCGACCTTAGTGTTCCTTGTTCTGTCACAACCCCCGACTCGACCTGTATTATCCTTCATTGTTGGAGGAGAATCTACGAGGGTTTCACCTTCTTCGCTTACATTAACCCTCCATTCCATCTCACGCTCACATGCACAACTTGTTAGTCACTTCACTTTTCCTTCTAACACTGTAGGTGTCAAAGAACTACAATGGCCAAAATCCAAAATCAATGGTCGATCTGGAATTTCTTCCCCGAAGGATGATCAACATCTTCCACTTCCTGTTGCTCTCATGTCTTCACCAACTTTCTACCATCTCCACTAAGCAACTAGAGTACCATGCCGATTTTTGAAGCACTTCCAGGAGTTAGACGGAGCAAAAGGGCCCTCGCTAGAGACTCGCCTCCTTGCAGTCGCGAAAGGGTGGAAGAGAAGATCACCTGATGCACAGATGACGTTGGATCGACTCTAGATGGGCGCAATCTAACGTCTCTATTTAATCCATGAGGACGATTTGGACCTACAACCTCGTTCAGCCCCTAACCTGATCTGAAGCTTTCAGGCATTGACACGTGGCCCATCCTCTATTCCCAATCCTGCCAGGTTCATGTGTTTCACATACGTGAGTGGGTAATTTGTAGCAACTTCCCTGACCTTTCCAGATATTGCAGATAAGTTCTTTCGATTTTTATAATTTGCATATTAGCTCCTGTAGGTTATTGTATTTACAATTCAGTCCCTGCTTGTCCTTATTTGTAATAAAACTTTGAATTTTCTTTACATTTATGCCCCTGGATTGAATAGTGAATATCTTTTCATCTATATATCCAAATGATGTGATTTTGGTCTTGTTTGAAAGCTCTTTTGAAGATTTATTTCTTGATATGCTGCTTGTTAATCTATGTTTGAAAATCATGCATGAGTTATTCTTTGTTATAAATGCTCATTTAAAATCTTTAAAAATTATTGGTAATGCATTTTTTGTAAGCAATTGAGTCTGTTAGTCACATTGATCTTTAATGACTAATTGTTAGTTATTTTTAATCATTATCATTCAGTTTTTAAATGACTTAATTGCTTGCTGAACTATTAAGCATCAAAGTGAAATTAAGAGTTTGAATCACGCTGAATAGCTTTTGAGACTTAAACCACATCTTGCTAATTAATGCTTTTATAGATTCAGGATAGTTTTGTGTTTGATCCAGTTATCATTTGCGTGTATAACCATAGTGTGTATGTCATAATTATATTGATTATTCATTATTACTTTTATTTAATTTAATTGCATAAAAATGTGTTAAAAATCTGTCTTGTTGTGATTTGTGCATACACTCATTGTTTTGCATTACAAAATGCATCATTAAATATTTGACACTTAAACTTAATTACCAAATTGCTCGCGTCGTTATGTTCGACCCTGGACTCCCCATGTTATAAAATAAAGCCTCATCATTGAGATTCTTCTCGATCCTGTATGAGAAGCCAAGTGCCCGTGCTACAACAGATCGATATTAACTTAAGCATTTAGCGCTTCACCATGGAGATAAAAAAATATCAAATAATATCAAAATTTCTCCAAATTATTTTAATATAAAGATAATAATATAAAGAAAATGATAAAAAACCACTATTTTTGGAATTTTCAGGAATTTTATAATTTTTTATAGAGGTTTTGGTTTTTTTTTTCAATTTTTAAGCATGTTATTTTTCTATTTTTAGTGATTTTTGGTCTAAAGGTTAATAATACCTAAATAAGCTTATTATATTTTTTTGGAATTTTTTCAAAATGATTTTATAATTTTTGGGCTTTTTAAAGACAAACATGGTCTGGTCGTGCACTATTTGATTTTTAAAAAATACGTGAAGGGCATAAAATACAAATGTAAATTTATAGCATGGATCAAGCATGGCATGTATCTACTCCTAATTTTTGGTAGTTTTTGGGGTACGAAAGATGATTTTAATAAATAGAAAACAAAGCACAAAAATAGTTGGCATGTCAAGGGTATAATTGCAAATATAAATGAAGATGAGGGTCCCAATGCTATTTTTTCCCAAATTTAACACTCATATTTAAATTTTATATAGAAAGACAATTACATAAACCCACGAGGGCTGCCATGCAATTTTTACAAGATAAACGTACGCCTGCACGTGACTCTAGCAGCGACTAAATTGTAATATATCGAAAGTTCTGGGGGCTATGTGCAATTTATCCAAAAGTTTTTAAACTACTTAAAATATTTACAGGACCATTTACTAATTACAAAAAGGTGGAGGAAGGCTACATTATTTACCCACTTATGCTCCTGAGATCCAACCATCTTGGAGTCACCACGTGTCTGATCGTGCGACCTCCTTCACGTACCCCTTTGCGGGATATCAACGGTCTAGATTAGATCTGGACCACTATTCTTGATCGAACGACAACGACGACCTCTGCAAGAACCAACAAAAACATTTCTCCAATAGGCTTTGATCCATCGTTCCTCTGAGCTACGGTGGCCGTTCTCTCCTCTGACGAGCCCAGCAGGTAGCTGGGCTTCCTTCATAGGTGACTGCGGGGTTCAAGCGAGGTGAGAAGGAGCTAGATGCTCCGGTGAGGTTGAGACACCTGGAGTAGCTCCAGGTGATCTTTGAGGTCATAGGGGCGTCGTCAGTCCTTCAAGTCGCAACCAAAATACTCCTGGGTGCGAGGGATATCTCTTCGACCTAGGGTTTACTTGAAATTACATGGGATATGGAATGGAGGGGGGAGCTCTGACAAGGGAGGCAAAAGGAGCTCCGACTCCTTGAATCAAGCTTGATTCAAAGGGATTTTGAGGGGAATCAATGGAGAATGTGAAGGGGAGCGAGGTGGAATGGAAGTTATGGCGGATTGATGGTCGGATCACTGCGATTTTGACGTGGAGCTTGAGCTCCATGAATTGGGGCTTTTCGATTTGAGCGCTACTTGCTGGATTGAACTGTAAATTAAAGATGCAAAATGGAAATTAAACTACAATATTACCTAGGAATGTCTGAAAAGAGGGCTCAACAGATCTTGGCGCTCTGGAGCAAAACCAGCTAGAGAAGCTCCAACGGTGAGGTGGATTCGCCTCCTCTTCCCGCTCTTCTCACTAAAAACCACGAGCTCTACCTTGCAGTCACCTTGGAGAAGCTCATAAGGTGATTTGAGGAGCAAAAGCTTGAAGAAGAGGGATCAAAAGCCAAAATGGGGTGAAAGGGGTGTATTTATAGGCAAGGTTTTGAGGATTTTCGAGGGAGGTTGGCATGAGAAGGAGCGGGGGATGGTGAGGATTCGGTAATGGGCGAAGATGAGAGATGATGAGGCTATGTGAAGGTGGTGGTCTCGAGGGCAGTGAGTGAAGATGGAGGTGTGGAGAAAATGGCGAAGTGGCGACCTCGTGAAGCTCTGACAACAGTCAGAGGGTAGGCTGAACAGTTGACCGAGGTTAACAAAAGGTCACACCTAGTTGGTCCACGTGGACCAACCAGGAACATCCAATGCAAAAATGCCTTGGAAAATTGATAATAAATAGTAATTTATTTTATTATTTTAGGTTAACAAATATTTCTAATTTTCTGTAGTATTTTATGTGTATTTTTATTTATTTTTTAGAGGTGTTTAATTACAAGTTAATTTTTAGGGTTTCCTTTATAGGTATATTTACGTATGTTTTATATATTTTATTTTTATTTTGTATTTTCAATTTCATTATTTTATTTTGTTATTTTATATAGTTAAAACTTATTTTTATATACTTAAGCATATTTTTATTAAAATTTTATGATATAGGATGTACACTTAAATAAATATAGTGTATTTTATATATGTATAGATATAGGTTTTTTATCTATGTATTTTATGCATGTATTTTATTTTAATATATTATTTATGTTTTTATTTTAGTTTTACTATGTACATATACTATAAGTAATATTCACAAGATTATAAAAATATAAAAATATAAAAATAATAAGGAATAAATTAAATGATTATTTTAATTAGGTATATTACACAATAGGGGTCCAAAACCTAACTTTCACACCTTGACTCAAAAAAATATGAAACCACCTTCTTTAAATAACTTTTAAAGTTATATACAATTAAAGTGATTTTGATACATTTTGAGTTTTATTCGGGAGATATGGGTCTGTGAAGTTTGGGTTTCAGGATTTTATTCTGTGTATAAAATGTACAATGTATGTTATTTTTGTATGAAATAAATTTTATATTTGTGTATACATTATTATCTACAACTTTGTACAAAGTTTCTTTACTTAAGCTATAAATAATAAAGAATAAAATCTGCCCCAAAAAGTAATTATTAGCCTATTTTGTAGAGTGATTTGTCTATGTTTTCTGTACACTTAGCCGCCCTATCTCCCCCTCCTTTACTCCTTGTCGACTAAGTCATCATGATGATTGAGTCTCGGGGGCTAGGGTCACTTCAGTGTCCTTGACACTTCGCTCTTTTTCTTTTCTTTCGTTTATTCTTTTTTGGCAATAAATACAATAAGTGTACACTATTTCATACAGTATTTTGTACAAATTAATGAACATTTATTTTGATAAATTAATGATACATACATGCATACAACTAGAGTTTAAAGGCCAAAATGAAAGAATAAAGGTGATGAAATGGAGATTTATCAATGCCAAGCCATCCCGAAAGTTTCAAAGAAGACTAAACCAAAATTTACAAGACATTGTTATGAAAGAAATCACAAAATGGTGTCATACAAGCTTCATTTATCCCATCTCCAAGTTGAAATATGTGAGCCCTCTAATTGTAGTTCCGAAGAAATCTAGACTCGTCGTGTTTACAAATGATAGAGGAGGGGAGATTTCTACTCGGGTATCGACATCCTGGTGTGTATGCTTTGACTACCGCTGCCTTAATGCAACAATAAAGAAGGACCATTTCCCCATGTCGTTCATTGATCAAGTATTGGAAAGACTAGATGCAAGGACTTCTTCTGCTTTCTAGATGGGTACTCTAAGTACAACCAAGTGGCCATCACCCCAGAAGACCACGAGAAGACTACCTTCACTTTTCTGTTCAACACCTATGCTTGTTGGAGAATGCTCTTTGGTCTGTGCAACACACGTACGACATTCCAGAGATGCATGCTTACAGTTTTTGCCAAGATGGTGGGTAGTTTTCTTGAGGTGTTCATGGACGACTTCTCCGTCTATGGTGACAGTTTCGATTCCTGTCTTGAGCACATGGACAGAGTACTTCAGAAATGTCATGAAGTCAATCTTGTGCTATCTTGGGAAAAGAGCCACTTCATGATCACAAAAGGGATTATGTTGGGTCACATCGTTTCTAAACAAGGCATGGAAGTCGACACGACATATGTGGATGTAATTGCCAATTTGGAGCCACCTTAGACTGTCCGAAATGTGAGGTCATTCCTGGGGCATGTGGGGTTCTACAGGAGATTCATTCATGACTTCAACCGCATTTCTCAACCTCTCACATAGTTGCTATGCAAGGAGTTCGAGTTTAATATTGATCAACAGGTTCACCTTTCATTTAATAAGCTGAAGGAGCTAATCACTCAAGCTCCCGTTCTACAGCCACCAGATTGGTCTCTTCCTTTGGAGATCATGATGGATGCATCAGACTTTGCAGTTGAGGCTGTTCTGTGACAAAGGAAAGACATTGTGCCCTTTGCCATTCACTATGTCAGCAAAACACTAGATGAAGCATAGAGAAATTACACTATCACAGAGAAAGAACTGCTGGCTGTGGTATTCACCCTTGAGATGTTCAGATTCTATTTGCTTGGATCTAAAGTCACCATCTACACTGAACACTCTGAATCCGATATTTATAGCAAAAGAAGGATGCCGGGCCGAGACTAATCATATGGATCCTTCTCCTACAGGAATTTGCTTTGGAGATCAAAGACAAACTTGGAGTTCAGAATGTGGTAGCAGATCACCTCTCTAGAATTGAGCAGCAAGAGCCTCCACTGAGCAATGCACCCACTATAGACACCTTTCCTGACGAATCTATCCTAGCCATGGATTCACTCCTTGGTATGCCAATATTGTGAACTACCTCATTTCTGGTGTAGTCCCACAAGATTGGGCAAAAATCAAGAAGGACAAGTTCTTGTCCATTGTCCATTTTTACCAATGGAAAGACCCATTTCTATTCAGGGAAGGGGTAGATTGCATTTGGCGATGGTGCATCCCTCAAGAGGAGCATCATAGTGTCCTCGAGCGTTGTCACTCGCTCGAATTTGGTGGACACCACTCTAGAGATAGAACGGCAATGAAAGTACTGTAGTGTGGCCTATGGTGGCCTAAAATATTTAATAATGCTGCAGCATTTGTGAAGCACTGCACTGACTGCCAAAGATTGGGAGGGACTCTTACAGCTAAAGACTCCATGCCCCTGAAGTTCATTCAGATTGTAGATGTATTCGATGCTTGGGGCATCGATTACATGGGGTCCTTTCCTAACAGTCAGGGATACGCGCACATCCTCCTTGCTGTTGATTATGTGAGTCGTTGGGTTGAAGCTATTTCTACCCGTTCTGCAGACAACCATATATTATGTCAGTTTTTGAGAGAAAACATCATGTCGTGGTTCGGGATTCAAAAGATACTGATATCAGATGGGGGTAGTCACTTTATTAACAGAGAGGTCAAGAAATTAATGAAGGAGAATGGCATCAAGCACTGAGTCACATCTCCTTATCATCCCCAGACCAATGGCATGGCTGAATTATCAAACAGAGAAATCAAGAGATCTTGCAGAAGATTGTGAAGCCATGCAGAAAGAATTGGTCCTAACTCTTGTATCCTTTGGGCATACAGAACCGCTTACAAGTCTCCTTTGGGCATGTCGCCTTACCGTATTGTGTATGGAAAGCCCCGCCATCTGCCTGTGGAACTGATCCACAAATCATTGGCAATCAATATCTGCAATTTGGACTCACAAAAAGGTGGTAAGAAACGAAAAGAGGATCTGAATAGGATCTTGGAATTCCGAGACTATGTATATGATAACACATTTGTACAAGGACAAGGTTAAACGCTGGCATGACCGACACATCAGACAAAAGACCTTCGAGATTGGACAGAAAGTATGGCTATTTGACATAAAGTTAAAGATTCCATGGCAAATTAAAAAGTAAATGGACAGGACCATTTAAAGTGCAGGAAGTGCGTGACAACATAAACATTGTAATATCAAAATTGTCACCTGACGTACAACCATTTGTAGTCAACAATCAGTTACTAAAGCCTTACTTAGAGCATGATACTTTCTTGGCAGTTATCGACTTAGTCCAAGTGATATGCAAGAAAAAAGCATCCATAACCTTAGCAACATCAAAAAATTCAGATAATGTCATTCAAAACTCTTCCTTTAAGTTTTCCCATTTTCTTCTTTTCTGTTGTAGTTACTATTTTCTACTTTGTTTTCCTCATTCATTGCTTCTATACTTAGGATATGCTTCATCCTAAGTATAGGGGGATGAATGACATAAGTTGCTCATTCTTTATCTCACCACCTGTCTCCTCTCTTGTTAATATTCCTATCTATACTTAGGGATATCTTACCCTAAGTATAGGAGGAGACGGGGCAAATCGTGAGTTGTTCATTCCCACCCTCGACCCTCTCTGCATGTAGATACAATATGCCATACTTAGGGTTACTTGATCCTAAGCATATGGGGAACGGTCGATTTCTCATTCCTTTCTTCATCATTCTCTTATTGTTGTAATATAAACTCTATTATACTTAGTACGGGTTATGTCTTTTCTTCTCTCTTCGATCTACGAGGACATAGCTCAAGCTAAGTATAGGGGGATCGTATATATGTTGTATATATTTTAGCCATAACTCCTACTTTCGTATTTTCAATAAGTATGGCTAAAATAACTATATCTACACATAAAATTCATTAAATTAATTAACAAAAAGATGATATTAATCCTCAATTTTTTGTATATACTGATTAATAAATCAGGTAAAAATGTTTTACAAAATGTTTGGAAAATAGTTGAATATCTATTTGAAAAATCTTTTGAAAACTCTTTGAAGAATATCTTGTAAAATGTTTTCAACCTTTGTAAAAAGGTTTTGATTTGTAAAAATTTCTTTTCTTTATGTGATGTTTTGAAAACCTATTCGTAAATGGTTTTGAAAGTGGTTGCAAAATGTTTGAAAAATCTATACACCGTTTGAAAAATCTTTGCAAAATGGTTTTCAAATGCTTGTAAATGTTTGTCAAAATTATTTGCAAAAATTATTTTGGACTATAGTTTTCAAAATTGGTTGTAAAACTATTTTCAAATAAGTTTGAGAGATATATACATCATTCAAATAAATTCTTTACATATTGGATATACATACCTATAAAAAATATAACTAATAATCAATTTGTAAATCCTTTAAACCCCACTTCTTGTAAAAAAAGAGGCACATCCATGTAAATAGCTGTACATAATTCTTTTTTGTGCCAAAAATCTTTGTTTTCAAAAATCCCAAAAAGTTTTGCAAAATAATTTGAAAATTGCATAAAAATGCAAAACCTTTTTCTAAAAAACCCATAAAACATTCAAAATTAGAAAACTGCATCACAAAAATATTTTCTTGCATTGTACATAGCATTCGTATTTTTTGAAATAACTTAGATGATTGAACAAGTCCAAATACAGTCTGAAGATTGGATCTTGGAATAGACCATAATACACTTAATTTCAGAGGAACCCATTGAGGAATGGAAGCGGAGGTATTTCAGGTCACCTTGATGTAATTCTTTAGGTTCCATAAGACTATGTTCATGAGTCAATTCAATTCACTTAACTAGGACCCTTCATATCATTCGTAAGACTCTTGAGATAGTGACTTGACTATAAACCTCACACCTAGCACTTAGCTCAACTCAGATGGGCTGTTGAAAAATCTTGGAGTCTGACTCAAAACGATGCTACGTCACTTCGTCAAGGGTGGCTCAGGAACCATTCTTGGGGATTGCCGACATCGGTACTCTAACCCACTTCTTTTGGTAACAATGATATCTAAAGATTGGAGATGGGTTGAGATAATGCTTCAGATGAGGAATGGTCTACCAACACAACTTTTCCAAGATCCCAAAAAAAATAGGCCGAACAAAAATATGCTATATCCACCACGGCACAAGCAAGAATGCAGAAGCTGTACAAGGTCAAAGAAATTATCCAAAGAAGCCTATACCAAAAATTCCACAAAAAATTGAGCTTCAGAAAAATCCTGCTTCCTGGTGAAGAATCGGTTACACTGACCGACTTCACAAGGGAATGGAGACTACACTGGTCCATTCCCACTTTTCTTCCCATTATTCTAACTTCTTCCCCGACTCGGTTGTAAAGACAGGAAACACCTGACCATAAAAGGGAATATCTGTCTCCATGAGGATGAGTTACCAGAAGAGCATACGCCTTGATGGTTCAATTATTTTGTCAGGGAAGATCTGAACAAATTCACACACATGGTTCTATCATTTCGAGGTAGCAAGAGTATGTGACTGGGAGGATGGTTCTGACCTGGCTATGAATTGGACTTGATGATAGGAGCATGGAATCTGAGGGCTGTTATGTCACACTCCCGACTTCAATGTGGTTCCGAACACACCATTAATCCAAAGTCTTCTTTGAGCTCTAAGCTTTGACTTTATTAAAGACTAGTTTAAAAGTCAACGATTATTCCAAGTAATTTCTTTTTCTTTTCTTCATTTTTATTTTTTTGCATTCATTTCATAAGTGTTTGCTTGGGACTAGCAAAGGCAAGTATAGGGGGGGGGTGATGAATCTCCATTTCATCATCTTTATTCTTTCATTTCAGCCTTTAAATCCTAGCTAAATGCATGCAAATATCATTATTTTGTACATTGTATAACTTACATTATTTATAGCTAAAATACAAGAATAAAGAAAGAAAAGAAAAATAATAAAATACCAAAGGTATTTTATGACCATAAACCCCGAGACCAAGTCAAGAATTGAGTTGGTCGATAAGGAATAAAATATGGGGAGACAAGGGCCAATAATACAATAAAAACCATAATTACTCATTCATCAATAATACATTTTTGGGACCTATTTTATTATTTATGATTATTCATCAAATCAATAAACTTTGTACATGAAATTGTAGATAATAATGTATAAAAATTAAGTTTGCACAAAAATAATATACAATGTACCTTTTATACTCAAAATAAGAATCCAAAATCTCAACTTCCCAGACCCATATCTCTTAAATAAAAATTCAAAATATATCAAAATCATTTTAATTGAATATAACTTTTAATAAGCTATTTAATGAAGGTGGTTTCATATATTTTAGAGTTAAGGTGTCAAAGTTAGGTTTTGGACCCCTATTGTATAGTATGCTTGATTAAAATATTTATTTTATTTATTCTTTATTATTTTTAAAATTTTATATTTTTATAATTTTGTAAATATTATTTATAATACATGTACATATTTAGAATAGGATAAAACCATAAAGAAAACACCTAATAAGACTATATAAGTACATAGATGAAATACCTATACTTTTACCTATATAATATATACCCCTATTCATCTAAGTATACAAATAACATCAGAAAATAAGATAAAAATATATGTATACATAAAAATAAGTTCTAAATATATAAAATAATAAAATAATCTAATAAAAAATGTAAAATAAACATAAAACATACAAAATATAGATGAATATACCTATAAATATACCCTTAAAAAATAACTTGTAATAAATAACCTCATAAAAATAAATAAAAATCATATTGAAATACTGCATAAAATAATAATTTTTTTTAATTTAATACCCCAAAATTAATTGAATCATTTTATATTTTTAATTGATATATTTTTGAATAAAATTGCTATTTTGTCCTGATCTGTCCTCTGTGGACCAATTAGAACACATGGAATGTTGACCTTGGTCAAATCCCTGTCTTCTCTCCGACTTCCGTCAAATGCCTCGAGCCTGCCACCTTCTCTACCTCCAACCGATTGATCTGGACCTTATCTTGCCTCAAGTCCTTTGTGGATTCGATCCACATCACACCATCTCTCACGCGCAATCATACGAGTCTTCAGATATGCCTCGAGCCTTGAGTAATGACCACGCAAAAATTCACCGTACCTCTTGTCTATAAATAACCTTCCCGATCTTCGATCCAACCTTTATCCCCCTTAGAGCTTCGCTCTGTGTTTGTGCATGTGTATGGAAATCCTGGTGACATCGGAAGACCTTCCTCAAGCTCGGAGACGACGAAGCAAGGAAGAGGCGGCAATCCACGACAGTGCTCTGGCCTGCCATGCTCCTTTCTAACCAGCAGGTATAAGAGTCGTGCATTTATTTTCATTAGGTAGATTTAGTTTGTATCTTTCATTTGTTGTAGTTTGTTTTATGTTTTAGTTAGTAATTTAGAGTAGATTAGTGTAATGTCCTCGTCGGAGCTCTAGAGCTCTGACCATGTTTTCACTGTGCTATCGCTTTTCCCGATGCACCTTTGCCACCCCACTATCTTCCCCAGCATGTTCTTCATTTGATCCTCCATCTGGACCAACCTGACGGGTCATTGGTCAACGAATCGGGGACCCTCCTCCGTTGTACGTCGGAGCCCCTTTCGTTCCATCCATTTCCGTGCATTCAGCTTCAAAATAAGCTGAGCTTCATCATATCGAGCCATAGAATCTTCCCGTGCAGGTTCTAGTGCCAAAGGACCCTTCGTGGGTCAATTTGGACCTGGAAGAGGACTCCAGATGCCCCGTGCTTCGAGCGAGCTCTAGGACCCCAATATTAGGTCCCCAACTTGTCTAAAGGCATCACCAACTGCGGACGACCTTCCCGGTTGTGTAGAGAAGAATCATCGTAAGAGACCGTCGGATGGAGGAGGAATCAACAATCGAATCTCAAGGAAACCCACCTTCTTCCCTTTGTCAATAGCAGTAGACGTACGATGAAGAAGGCACTCCACTTTTCATCCTAGCTGTCCATTCCCCGCACTCTTCGACCATTGATGAAGCATCACGATCAGATCTGAAGCGTCGATCGGCGAAGGGGTATCGATCGCTGCACATGCGATGCGTGGCAAGTAAATGGATCAACACTGCACGATGGCACGCCCTTCGGAAGTAAATTTCATATCTAACCCCTTGTATTTTTGTATTTATGTATTAGTCTTGTGAATATTTTTCATAGCGTAAATAAATGTCGACATTTTGCATAAAGGCCCCTGATGTTTATTGATATTACAAGTAGGCTTAGTCCAACTCAACTTACGTGTCATCCCACATGAGCTAAGAAAACTGAATGTATACCCTCGTGGGTTCTTGTATTTATTTTTAGTCCAATAATTTAAATTTAAGTTGTAATTTTCTGGGAAAATTACACATCAACCCTTCTCTTTTATTTTATTTACAAATATGCCCTTCCCATTTCATATATTTTTTGTGCTTGAATTATTAAAAATAGCACATGTTCTCCAAAAATTATGCAAAATAGGGTTAGATGCATGCTAGCATGATTTTCACGTTGTATTTATTTTTGGCATTTTAACTATTTATTAAAAATCAAATAAGCATGATTTTGTTCTTGTTTGAATTAGATAATACAAAAAATAGAAAAACATTCTGAAAAACTCCTCCAAAAATATATGTTGTTCAATATTATATTTTATAACTCCAGAACAAAAATCCATAAAAATAGAAAAAGAAAAAAAACATAAAAATCAAAAGTTCCAAAATCCAATAAAAAATATTAAAAATCACCAAAAAATGCCAAATATATTTCTTTTTATTTCTGAATTTTCTTTATATTATTACCTATATATTAAAATTGATGTGGAGAATTTTGGACTTTATTTGCTATTTTTCTTCTTCAAATCAAGTCGACCTATTATTAAATCCCTGATTTGGGATATTTTGACTTTAAAAATCCATAAAATGAGCAAAAATTCCAAAAAAAATCACGAAAACATGAGAAAATTGTTTAAAACCCAAAAGATTTCCCCCCCTATATTTTTTTGTTTTTATTAGTATTTATAATTATAAAACCCTATATTGTATATATAGCCTTATATATTCCTATATTATATAATTAATTAAAAAAGAGAGAGAAAGTTAAAAATCAAGAAATAAAAAATATTATTAATTAAAATTATTAATACTTATATATAAAAGAAATAAAACATATATATATGTATAAATATGCAAATAAATATGTGTATCCCTTATGTGTATATCTCTACCTATGTGTATATATGTGTATACAAATATGTATGTTAATATAATATATTATTATTATCCTTAGTTAATATGAATATACTTACTATTATTTATTTAATTAAAAAATAATAATACTTATACATAAAATTAAAAACCCACACAAAAATAGAAACAAAAGGATATTTGTACAATATACATTGATTCACAATAATCATAGGCTACCTAACTTGCTCTCTATGGTTCAACCTCTACTTGCTTACATGCTATACATTTTGTGTTTGTAGAGTATAATAGGTTTTACACCACATTTTTTCTATTCATTGATTAATTGATATTATGGGTTAATGGTTGATTAACTAGAGGTCTGGTGAGCGGTCGCCTCAGCAACAAGTTGTCTTCACATTAGTGAGGATCATTTTAGACCGTTGCCATATCTCGGTTATCAAGGAATTACTAAAATCCAAACATGTTTAATCATTCCCTCGGAACGTAAGCGTCATGGTTATACAATTGTTTATAATTACATCACCCTCGAGTATTCCTAGTACATGTACATCCTACATACGGGAAGACCTAGAATAAATATGAAGTTTTAGATCACTTTTAGACTATCTTCTTCAAGCTTTTATCATTAAGTTTCTCATTCGATCATTGGAGTTGACATCGATCATATGCTTTCCAAAAGCATACATCATACCTATAAATTCTTGTCATGCTTCCAAAGCAAGATGAATATGCATGGAATTTGATTGGTCCCAATACCTCATGAGTGAGCTCATGTCTTCCGATTCAGTAGTGAACCTGTATGATCCCTTTGAGAGATCATATTAATCATATGCCCTTGATACACACCAGCTCGCCGGTGTATAGACCTTGATTATGCCATCAACCTATCGGTCTACCAAGTGAACATACTAAGACATATAGCAAACATATGCCTATGATTAGCCAATAATGTTCGAAGGAGAGTATCGTACGCTCCACCCAAGGCGGGAGCAAGGTCACTGAAGTGATCCCTCACCAAGAACGACTGACTAAGCAACAATTAACCCACAGAATAATAGACCGAATCCATAAAAGCAAGTGTGCGAATCAAAATTCAATATAGCCCTACAAACAAGTGTGTATAGTGACAAGTAGAGTAGGGGCAAAACACAAGGAGACACGTCGGTGTAGTAGGTATATTATTTATAAATAAATAAATAATAAATAATATAAGTGTATTTTGTACAATAATCACTCAACGACTTAAAAATCAATTAATGTTTTTTGTGGGTTTTTAATTAAATAAAATAATTCTTTTTTTACTTTATATTTTCTACTTTTATAGTTTTTATTTTCTTTTTCTAATTTTCTTATTTTTGATACTTTTTTCTTTTAAATGTATATTATGGGTATATATATTCAACCATATATATGTGGTATGTATAATATAAGTCTTATACAATCATAAGAATATAATAAATATACAAAAATCAGAATAAATATGTATAGTATAATCCTTTTTAATTTTTAAAGGTTTTAAAATACAATTAGTAGTTATAATAGATATAATAATTATAGTAGACATAAAATAGTATATATGTATATATAGGCTAAATAGGATATAATAGATATAAATATAAGTAAATAGTCAAAAATCAGGAAAAAACTATTTTTGTGTTTCTAATATTTTTCTAATGTTTTTAATAATTTTCAGGGATTTTTTCTTCTAATTTTTAGGTATTTTAATGACAAAAATAATAACAAATAGTGACTAATTAAATTGGATGAATTGTTTTAAGATTTAAATATACTAAATAGAGTAAAAAATTCTAAAAATTAATCTTAATATGTAATAATACATATAAATAAAATTACAAAGCATAAACTAATATTTTTAGAGTTTTTAAATATTTTTTAATAATTTTTATCAAGATTTTGGAGCTTTTTATTATTTATGTTTTTCTTTTTCTTTTTTAGGGATTTTTGGTCTAGAGACCCAAAATACATTAATAAATAAATATTATTTTTTTGAAAATTATAAAGATGATTTTATAATTATTTTGAATTTTTTAAGTGTAAATGGAATATCCACACTATTTTTAATATTTAATAAATATGAAATATGCCTAAAATTGTAATTAATTATATAATGTGAAAGATTAAGCAAGCATGCATATAATCCTATTTTTCCATAAGTTTTGGAGAATGGATGATATTTATAAAAAATAGAAAACATACACAACAATACTTAAGCTGATAGGGGTACATTTGCAATTAAAATAACAAGCAGGGGTAAATATGCAAATTACCCGAAAGTTTTGAACTAAACTTCACATTTTACACTTTAAGTATTAGTGACTAAAACCTGCAAGAGCATACATGCAAAATGCCTAGCTCACATGGGGAACTACGTGAGTTGAGCTGGCGAGGACCAAAATGTAAATCTCCACAAGTATGAGGTCCTTCTTGTAATTGTTACAGATTTTTTACAACTATGAAAATTATTTACAAGACTAAAAGTGAAATAAAATAAGGATAAGGGGATATGTGCAATTTACCCCTTAATCGGCGGATGAGAGCGGCTGTGGTGACGCTACGTAGATGCCACTTAACTCGATCGACGGCTCCTAGATGCATCGTTTCATGGCCGATCCTATGATAGAGAAAATACATGGGACTTGGGCTTCATCGGACAACTGCAAGGTGAAGACAAAGAACGGGGACCAACAAGTTCCTCCCTGAACTTCGTTCAAAGAATACAGGTAGTTGGATGGGTCTCTGGCCTTTCTTCTTATAGGCTTCCTGGTACTACGCCGCAAATTCAGGTGGAGCCAAAGTGGGCCAGGTCCCATTGGTGAGGACCTGGAGGGGTCTCTTCCATTCAGCACATGGGAGTGGAGTTCTTCGTTCGATTTGCCTCCTAGGCAAACCTTCGCCAATGACTTGCATGAAAATTTTCCTGGGCTCAAAGCAACGTGCCTTGAGCCGTTTCGAAGATGCGGCATGAAAAGTGTTGGACATGCGAGCCCACGACGAGCCATTATGCAATAAATGTTATTGCAAATATCAATCCCTGATCTGAAATGAAGAATACATAATTTGCATAATAGGTCCCTTAGTACAATTAGGGGTTTGTACCATGGCCATCTTACTGATCATACAACTGTTGATTCAATTATTGAATCATAGAGGCTGGTGCTTAGATGAACATCTAATGAGTTAGATTGAGGACTCATCAAGCACCGTCAAATGATCATTAAGAGATGATCTCCAGCCTGAGTAGGAGATGGCAATCCTTTCTCAGTTAGGCTGATATCTGACCGACCTCTTGATGCAGGTCCTCTGCATAGCAATAGAGATTCAAAGGTGTCAGTAGCTCAAAGAGTTGACTTAACGAGAACGAGATAACCAAAGTCCTATATCGTATGCTGTCATGATATAGGCACGCATCCTCTGATCGGAGACAGATGTGTTACTATATGTCTGAGTATGTACATTTGGCAGACCAATAGGTTGATGACCTAATCAAGGTCTGTACACCGGCGCACTGGTGTGCATATAAGGGCATATGAGTAATACGATCTCTCAAAGGGATCATACAGGTTCCGTTACTGAACCGGAAGACATGAGCTCACTCATGAGATATCAGGAAGAATCAAATTCCATGCGCATGGTCGTCTCGCTTTGGAAGCTTGAATGAATTTGTAGGTTTGATATATACTTTTGGAAAGTATATGATCAAGACCTAGGTATGATATATGCTTTTGGAAAGTATATGATCGATACCGACTTCCAATGATCGAATGAGAAACTTACTGATAGAACCCTGAAGTAGACAGTGTAAAGTTGATCTAATACTTCGGGTTTATTCTGAGTCTTCCAGTATGCAGGATGTACAGGTATTAGGAATACCTGAGGGTAATGTGATCATTAACGATTGTATAACCATGACGCTTCCATTCCTAGGGAGTGATGAAATGGGTCTAGATTTTAGTGACTCCTCTCAGTAGAGAAGTAATCTGATCTTAGTCCACATGTTGGATATTGATCTGAATGTGATTCAGATGCAATGAGAAGATTAGATTTGCGGTCTTGATTTAATCAAGCATCTATGGGAGGCCCACGATCTGGATTTGAGATATGATCTCAATATCCATGTCACTATACGTGGAACAATACAATTACCCTGTCTTTATCTCCAAGTATTCGCGGAGAAAGCGCATTACCCTTGAAAGAGTTCATGGATAATTCTATTGTTGATATATGTATCCGAGCATTGAGAAAATGGATAATTAAATATGATTTAATTATCATGATTAATATGAATTTGATTCATATTATAAAGAGAGTTATCTAAGATAACTGAATATGATTTAATAATTTGAAAGATGTGAATAATGTGAAGGTGATTCATATTATTTAAACACATGAGAAAAAGAGATCCAAGATGATTAAATATGATTTAATTATCATGGATGAGAATAATGTGGATAGCAATATCTAATTATTCATAATATATTATAAATGTGATTTATAATGTATTAGAGAGAGTTAATTATAATTTATATTTGTTGAGTAATTATTATATGTATTGGATACACATTGTGTAATTAATTGACAATGTAAATTATATGTTGTTTTGGGTTGTGAATATGATTCACAATTTTTCCATGGCAAGATTGCAATATTCTCAAATATAATTGTGAATTATTTTTGATGAATAAATAACCAACAAAAGTTATTGGAAATAAATAATGGAGAAAATTAAGGAGGTATGCAATCTCATGGAAATCCATGAGATTGCCTCCTTAAGGAAGGAGGTGGGCGGCACCCAATTCCTATATGGAATGGGTGGCCGTCCCCCCTTGATGTACATGGAGATGTAATCTCCATGTATATTCTCTCCTTATTTATTTATGTGATTTGGGATTGATTTATATTTGATTTTGTCAAATATATTTTAATCTAATTAAATCACAAGTTGTTGGCTTTTACCGACAGCAATCTTGACCATTGGATTGACATAAATTAATCTCATCCATTGATTTTATATGTCCCATGGATTGAGATCCATGGATCCCAAAACCCGATAAATAGAGAGGCATACCCATGCTCTCTCTTTACACATAATTCTTGAGAAACACATCTCTCTCTCTCTCTCTACACGTCTACTCTCTCTCCCTCTCTCATGGCCGTCCACCATGGATGACCTAGAGAGAAGTCTCCATCGCTGCAGCATCGTCGTTATGCTGCCTGATCGTCTGCTTGTGGATCTCCGTCTACTTCGGTGCACCTCGCTCATGAAGAAGATGTCGGATCTCGTGTGTCGATATCAGGAGATCCGCCGCTTGGATCATCAACATGGATTGCGAGAAGCACGCAGTTCATCCCCGCGCTCGCACGCATCTCCTCTGTCGGATCAGACTTGAGACAGGAGGTCTCTTCATTTAGAGACTCGATCGCAACCACGCTTCAAGAGGTAATTCTATTACTTGTTTTTGGTTTAGACGAAACGATCTGAGAAGTGTTCTTGGATCATGTGGTTTCGTCGAATGAAAATTTTTTAAATTCCGCTGCATCGAGCAACTAGTACGACTAGTCGCTCCTCGTCGTATTCGATACGACGCTCACGCTTCCGTGATGCGCTTGAAGGATCTAACCATATCTTTCAAGTGGTATCAGAGCCTTAGGTCGAAGGTTTTGGATACGATCCATAAAACCAAAGGCGACTTGGGTTCGTTAAGGTCGCGAAAGTTTTCATCGCATTTGATTTCGCAGATCTGTTTAGTAAATAAATTCGACACTGTTTAAATTTTTTAAACACAAATTTAATTGAAATTTGTTCCCCATTAAATAAGGAAACCATAGGATCTGAGTTTGCGTAAATCGGATTTCGTATGCTCGAGATATGGTTGTTTTAATGAACATGTATGCACTGTTGCGGGAACTGTAGATCTGAACGTGATTAAAATGTTAATTACTATTTAGACTTGCCTCGAAATGCATGAAACATCACTTGAGTTCTGTCCTAAATAAAATTAGCAATCCATGAAAATTGATTTTGTCTAATTTGGATTCAATATGATTGAGATATGCTAATTTTAGTAAGTAGGGGTCACTGCTGAAATTACATTCCTAATCAAGAATCATGTGATTGTCAATTAATGAAATTAATTGTTAATTTCGAAAAATAATTATGGAAAATATTTGAGAAATATTAGAAGATGATTATTTCCTTAATTGACTTGGCCCCAACCAATTAATTGATTAGATTTGATCTAAATCATAATTGGAATCACAATCATCAAACTCCTTGCTTGAATAGGATTGGAAATTTGTCTAGCGAATTTCCTTATAATCAAAATTGTTTTGATTACTATATGGTATAATTTCAGTTGAAGAACCGATGATCATCTCAAGTACAAATTAATAAATTTGGCATTATCCTTTCCCGAGGCGGATATGGTGTCTAGTCGGGGATCGCTGGGGTAGCGGGTTGCAACGTATTCGGTCCGTCCCACTCCCGCCGGTACTGGCCATGACAGCGGGTAGGGCCGGGATAATGTCTGAGGGATAAGTTGTATTTTTCTAATTATTAAATTACGAATTAATACGTACTTTGAGAATAATACCATATATATTCAAGCATAACAATCAAGTTTGATTGATTGAATTGGATTGATAATTAATTTAATATGATTGAATTGATTATGTCCAATTAGAATACTTTAATAAGATTAGAGTTGATAATTCCCTTGGATGAATTGATTATATGAATGTTATTCATAGTAATTAATTAAATTTGAATAAGAGATGGAGGATCACATAAGTGACATCCATGGTCTCCCGTCAAGGCGAAGGGTTCCGTCGCTAGATATTATATGTAGGAGACGCTTGTCCGAAGTGACAGCTCTTGCATATGATCCATTTGGATTGGGCTCATCGCTTCTCGAAAGAGTAAGGACGTATACGTAGTGACCCCAATATCGGGTCCTCATATTATTGGGGCGATATTGGATTGCGCATAACGAGTTGTATTCCTGTTTACGGTTGGTTCAATTAATGACGAGTCAACATCACCTTAGGGGTGGTGGGCCCGGGTGTTAAAGATCGAATTGGGAGATGCAAGTTGGACTTGCAAGGCGGAATATGTTCCCGCTTCTTTTTCCGAGTTGTAGGTTCTCATATTATTGGGATGCAACAAAGATAAGGAAGGAGATCCCAGATCTTGCTTGAGATATAATGGTAAGTATATCTCTTACAATGAAAGTGATTAAGGGAATGAACTTTCAGTATTGACAAGGCAAGACAACTTTGATATAAAAATTCCTAAATCAAAGTAAAACATGTATATATATAAATATATACCCTTATGCAAATTTCTTATTTCAGATAATCCTTCATTAAACCCACTCAATGTTATACTCAATGATAATCAGTAAAATATCATGGATTGAACTCATGATCCAGATATTGTGCTTGCATTTGGACACATAATGTATGTGGTTGCAATATGCAAGTTTCCTCATTATAATGAGGAATGACAATTAAATAGACAATAGGACTAAAACCCTAGGGTTTGTATGTCTCTATAGTCTTGATCTCTCATCGAATGTACTTTGGAAGTGACATGTCGATGATGATCGCAATTGTCAAATAATCCTTATAAAATTATAAGAAGATGTTTCGGCATACATATGTGCTCTCGACATTTAATCATGAATGATGTGGTTCTCTGCATCATGCAGAATGGTGGCTCTATAAGAGATGATGTATTCAAATTGTTTGAGTACCTACCTGAACCAATATTTTAAGAGTTTAGATGGATGTAGATACGATGAGTGTCATCATTCTACTGTCTATACTCCGGTCATTCATGATGCTTCATATTATTCATATTGTATGAATTGAAAGAAGCTTGTATAAATGTTGAAATACTCTTACATTGAAATTTTTGATTTTAACATAAGAGATCCTTGGTCTTGAGCAATGGTTGCTTATAGATAAAGGAAGCGCAGTGGAAGCATGGGTTGGACCCAAGTAAGAAGTATAGTCAAAGAGTTAACTGTACTTCTGTGACTTCCATATGACATCCAAAGAGTTGGATGAATGCCAATACTGCAATAAGTTGATGTGTTGATAGTATGACTATCAAATCTATCTATAATCCTTAGAAAAGGAATCGGATAGTACATCAGAATAATCTACATATAATCATTGAAATTGACTTACTTATTTGATGAGATAAAGTCTAATAATTGTATCTCAATCTTCTAATGACACATGCAATCAGTTGCATCTATATTAGAATATTAGAAATTTGATCTTAAAGTTTAATGGTCATCCATGTTGGAAGTGATGCAATTGTTGCAACAATTTCCATTGGATCAATGGACTTCATATTTTTAGTGGGAGCCCTTAGTCCTAGAGAATGTCTCTGTAACCTGGATATTAGAATACACTCAGTTTATTTCTAAATGTTGGGAATAAGCATGAATTCTGGAATAGACCTATCATAAAGAGTTATAATGGGGATGTTTCAGATAGTAATCTAACATCTAATGGACTCCACTAAATTAGAAAGTTAATGAATGTTTCATTAAGATTTCTAATACTGAAAATTAAACCTTTAAAGATCAATAGGAGGATAAAGATCATTTGACAATGATCTGGCATCATGTTTTGGACATATGTCTATTAATGAGATCAATGGACAAGTAAGAGATGAAAATTTAGAATGTCTAAAATTTCAAAACTTGCATACTTATGAATATTGTATTCAAAGTAAAATATGTCCAATGCACCTTTCTTTTAGGAAAGATGTAAGATGTCAAGGTATTCATGATCTCATACATATTGATGTATGTGAATCATCTATATCATAGTAAACATCATGGATATGTGATATTTATTGATGATTATGTATGATATGAAATTTCTTCTCTTCACTTAGAAACTTTGAAATGTTCAAAGATTTCACAATTTTGGTTTAGAACCAAAGTTTGAAGGAAGATGAAATGAATTTGATCTAACCAAGGTAACTTGTACCTATTAGATGAATTCAAGGAATACCTTATGGAGATGTGAATATCATTCCTATCTCAATCCTCCTAATGAACCTTAACTCAATGGAGTTGTAGGGAGATCCAATTGATCATGTATGACATGATTTAATCAATGATTAATCTTAGCATAATTATCTCTTAGTTTCCAGGTATATATATATGTGGTAGAGACTACATTATATATATCCTTAATAAGGTTCCATGTGATTAAGATGGAATCTAGCACTAGAGAGTGCTACTTCATTAGGAAAATAAAGGATGGTATTGGATACCTACTTTATGACCTTGAGATTCTTAAAGGATCTCATCTCTGAGAATGTGATTCTTAGAGGATGACTCTCTTGAGAATCAAGATGAAAATGAAGTAAAGGAACTCATTTAATCTTGAGAAGATAATGAGGCTCCTGAAATCGGAAACTAAAAAGACAATTAAAGATAAAACATTAATACCTCCTCAAATAAGTTTGAGGATGGATTCCATGTGTCAGTTGAATCTGACAATGATCGGACTTCATGTAATGAAGCTCCTGAGGATCATGACATGGAAAGATGGATGTTAGCAATAAAAGTCTAATGTAGACTTCATATAAAAGCATTGTATATGGACCCTCGAGGATCCACCTATATGGGTAAGACCCATTAAGGTGTAAATAGATCTTCAAGAGAAAGAGGAACCTGATGAGAAGTTAGAGACCTTCAAAGAAAGGTTCGTAGCCATGAGCTACATACCGAAGAGAAGACATCGCTTGCGATGAGACTTGCTCTCTAGTGACCTTGCTTTAACCCATCAGAATATTGCTAACTATAGCTACACAACTTGACTATGACATCTTCATGATGTGAGTCAAGATTGCATTCCTCTATGAATACCTCTCTAAGGATATTCATATGAAGTAGCCCCATGGCTTCATGGTTGAGGAAAGCAAGGTGTGCAAGCTAAAGAACTCCATCTTTGGACTCAAATAAGCTTCTTGTAGTTGGAACATAAGATTTGATGAAATTATAAATGTTATGATTTCATATAAATTCTTGATGAACCATGTGAAGCTTAGTTGGAGTGCCAATGTGTTCATCGTGCTAAATGTAGAATGATATAAGAATATTAGTAAGTGTTTTATAATTTGGTTGTTCCATACCTTGAGATACAATCTCAAGGATAACTCAGATCTTAATTCTGAAGTCATTCAGAAGCAAAGAGAAGAGGGTATTGGGACCATCACATTAGTAGTACACCTTGGACTTTTTCCATTTTCCAGAAAATTCCAAGAAAAGCTTCCTTCCCTTAAGATGTGGTAGTGACCTGTCTAAAGGGATATCACCTCAAAGAGTTGAGGAAGTGAATGCTAGAACTACTTGCACTTGTGCATCAATTATGAGAAGCTGAATGTATGCTATATGTGTACAAGAACCAGATGTCTACCATGCAGTGGGAGTAGTAAACTGTTACTAATCCTACTGTGTAGATAAAACACTTGATTGCAGTAATAGTAATAACAATATCTTCAAAGATGATGAAACTTAGAGATAGTGATCTCAAAGTCTTATCTTCAAAAGTTTAAAACCTTGTAGATAGTGATCTATAAGGGTCTTAACTGTATATACCTTAGGAGATAGAGATCTTCAGGAATGAAGGTATTCTAATAAGGATTATGGGATACTGGTTATGATAATTAATAAGATGTAGTATCAAGGACACTATAACCGACAAAATTGAGTATTGGTTGCATAAGATGCAACATTCGCATTGGATGCGAGCACTGTTACTAGGGGATATGCAAGTGCCGTAAAAGGACTTGGCATAGTCTCTTGGGAACAGAGTGACTGATCAGCTTACCTAGCTATTTTTAAATAGCCTATGATTGTCACATGAGTGTGGGTTTAAATGATTAGCCCATTAATGGCTCTTTGGGCTAGTGGGAGATTGTTGGACATGCGAGCCCACGACGAGCCATTATGCAATAAATGTTATTGCAAATATCATTCCCTGATCTGAAATGAAGAATACATAATTTGCATAATAGGTCCCTTAATACAATTAGGGTTATGTACCATGACCATCTTAATGATCATACAACTGTTGATTCAATTATTGAATCATAGAGGCTGGTGCTTAGATGAATATCTAATGAGTTAGATTGAGGACTCATCAAGCACCGTCAAATGATCATTAAGAGTTGATCTCCGGCCTGAGTAGGAGATGGCAATCCTTTCTCAGTTAGGCTGATATCTGACCGACCTCTTGATGCAGGTCCTCTACATAGGAATAGAGATTTGGAGGTGTCAGATTAGTTAGGTCAAAGAGTTGACTTAACGAGATCGAGATAACCAAAGTCCTATATCGTATGCTGTCATGATATAGGCACGCATCCTCTGACCGGAGACATATGTGTTACTATATGTCTGAGTATGTACATTTGGCAGACCAATAGGTTGATGACCTAGTCAAGGTCTATACACCGGCGCGCTGGTGTGCATATAAGGGCATATGAGTAATACGATCTCTCAAAGGGACCATACAGGTTCAATTACTGAACAGGAAGACATGAGCTCACTCATGAGATCTTAGGAAGAATCAAATTCCATGCACATGGTCGTCTCGCTTTGGAAGCTTGACTGAATTTGTAGGTTTGATATATACTTTTGGAAAGTATATGATCAAGACCTAGGTATGATATATGCTTTTGGAAAGTATACGATCGATACCGACTTCCAATGATCGAATGAGAAACTTACTGATAGAACCCTGAAGTAGACAGTGTAAAGTTGATCTAATACTTCGGGTTTATTCTGAGTCTTCCAGTATGCAGGATGTACAGGTATTAGGAATACCTGAGGGTGATGTGATCATAAACGATTGTATAACCATGACGCTTCCATTCCTAGAAGTGATGAAACGGGTCTGGATTTTAGTGACTCCTCTCAGTAGAGAAGTAATCTGATCTTAGACCAAATGTTGGATATTGATCTGAATGTGATTCAGATGCAATGGGAAGATTAGATTTGCGGTCTTGATTTAATCAAGCATCTATGGGAGGCCCGCGATCTGGATTTGAGATATGATCTCAATATCCATGTCACTATACGTGGAACAATACAATCGCCCTGTCCTTATCTCCAAGTATTCGCGGAGAAAGCGCATTATCCTTGAAAGAGTTCATGGATAATTCTATTGTTGATATATATATCCGAGCATTGAGAAAATGGATAATTAAATATGATTTAATTATCATGATTAATATGAATTTGATTTATATTATAAAGAGAGTTATCTAAGATAATTGAATATGATTTAATTATCAAAGATGTGAATAATGTGAATGTGTTTCATATTATTTGAACACATGAGAAAAAGAGATCCAAGATGATTAAATATGATTTAATTATCATGGATGAGAATAATGTGGATAGCAATATCCAATTATTCATAATATATTATAAATGTGATTTATAATGTATTAGAGAGAGTTAATTATAATTTATATTTGTTGATTAATTATTATGTGTATTGGATACACATTGTGTAATTAATTGACAATGTAAATTATATGTTGTTTTGGGTTGTGAATATGATTCACAATTTTTCCATGGCAAGATTGCAATATTCTCAAATATAATTGTGAATTATTTTTGATGAATAAATAACCAACAAAAGTTGTTGGAAATAAATAATGGAGAAAATTAAGGAGGTATGCAATCTCATGGAAATCCATGAGATTGCATCCTTAAGGAAGGAGGTGGGCGGCACCCAATTCCTATATGGAATGGGTGGCCGTCCCCCCTTGATGTACATGGAGATGTAATCTCCATGTATATTCTCTCCTTATTTATTTATGTGATTTGGGATTGATTTATATTTGATTTTGTCAAATATATTTTAATCTAATTAAATCACAAGTTGTTGGCTTTTACCAACAGCAATCTTGACCATTGGATTGACATAAATCAATCTCATCCATTGATTTTATATGTCCCATGGATTGAGATCCATGGATCCCAAAACCCGATAAACAGAGAGGCATACCCATGCTCTCTCTTTACACATAATGCTTGAGAAGCACATCTCTCTCTCTCTCTCTCTCTCTCTCTCTTTCTCTTTACACGTCTACTCTCTCTCCCTCTCTCATGGCCGTCCACCATGGATGACCTAGAGAGAAGTCTCCATCGCTGCAGCATCGTCGTTATGCTGCCCGATCGTCTTCTCGTGGATCTCCGTCTACTTCGGTGCGCCTCTCTCGTGAAGAAGATGTCGGATCTCGTGTGTCGAGATCAGGAGATCCGCCGCTTGGATCATCAACATGGATTGCGAAAAGCACGCGGTTCATCCCCACGCTCGCAAGCGTCTCCTCCGTCGGATCGGACTTGAGATAGGAGGTCTCTTCGTTTAGAGACTCGATCGCAACCGCACTTCAAGAGGTAATCCTATTACTTGTTTGTGGTTTAGAAAAAACGATCCGAGAAGTGTTTTTGGATCATGTGGTTTCGTCGAATGAAAATTTTTTAAATTCCGCTGCATCGAGCAACTAGTACGACTAGTTGCTCCTCGTCATATTCGATACGACGCTCACGCTTCCGTGATGCGCTTGAAGGATCTAACCATATCCTTCAAAAAGGAGAAAGGGGGCGGTGATGCTTTGATGGACGATGGCGGAGGAGAATCGATTGGGCTCAATCCTTTGAAGATCGGGGTGTAAGTGGCTTGAGAGATGGAGAATATGAAGGGGGACGAAATGATTATGGAAGGTGGGTTGGAAAGGTCAATTGCACGACGGAACATGGCCAGAGAAATGAGCTCCGACGATTGAAATATTTGGAATTTAAGCTAAACTTACGATCTGATTACTAAATAAAACACAGAAATAGAAAGTCAATGAATAAATCTATCTAAAAATGGATAAAAAGGCGCAGCTCGAACCTGGTTTTCTCTAAGGAGTAGAGGTACCCGGAGCATCGCCTTGGTTACACCTTCTCCTCCTCCTAGGTTCGCTCCAGAACCTCAGGGGATCCACTGCTTTCACACGGGTACGTAACTGGCCGAGGATCGAGGGATTAAGGGTTTGAAAAGGGACCAAATAGGAGGAAGTACAAGATATGTTTTATTTATAGATATGGTGACTGGTCCTTATTGACCGACAATTTACAAGAGTTCTAAGCTATGTGCAAGAGATTTAGGGCATTGGCGTATAATAGAGTTGATCAAAGGTTGATTTGCGTGAAGATTTGATTAAAAATAAGCGAAGAGACGCCCTGGAAAAATGTCTGAAAATCGGGCAGTTGATGTTTGCGTGTGCATCAACGAGAGAGGGAAATAGTTGACCGGAGGTCTACAAACGCAAGCTCATGGTCGGTCCACGTGGGCCATCTTGGAAAATGGGAAGAGGACATTATTTATAAAATCTGTAAAAATTAATAAATGAATTATTATTTTTAGATTATGAAGAAAATATATTTATTATTTTATGTAGTATTTTATATGTATTTTTATTTATTTTCTCGAGATGGTTTATTGTAAGATAATGTTTACACGTATAATCATAGGTATATTTATTTGTATTCTGTATTTTAGATTTTATTATTTTATATACATATTTTATATATTTATAACTTATTTAAATACACATAAATATATTTTTATTGTATTTTTCTGAAGTTATTTGTACACTTAAATAAACATTTATATTTATTATATAGGTATTTGTATAGTGTATTCATCTATGTATTTTGTATCTTTATTTACTTTTGTGTATTTTAATGGTTTTATTTCATTCTAATTATGTACATACACTATAAATAATATTTACAAAATTACAAAATATAAAAATATGAGAAATATAAAGAATAAATAAAATGAATTATTTATTTAGGTATATTCTACAACAGGGGTCCAAAACCTAACCTTTACATCTTAACTCCAACTTTAATGAAACCACTTTCATTAAATAGATAATAAAAAGTTATATACAATTAAACGTGACTTTTGTGCATTTTGAGTTCATATGTAAAAGATACATGTAAGGGAAGTTGGGATTTTAGAATTTTAAGAGTAGAATGTACAATGCATATTTTTTTTATGTGAAATTAATTTTGTATTTTCTATGTATTTTTATCTACAACTTTCACGTACAAAGTTTTTTTATTTGAGGTATAAATAATAGAGAATAAAATAGGTCTACAAACTGATTTATTGGGCTTTTATGAATTAGGGTTTCTTGTATTTATTGGCCCTTATCTCCCCCTATTTTATTCCTTGTCGACCCAGTCATCATGATGCCTAGGTCTTGGGGTTTAGGGTCTTAAATACCTTTGGCATTTTATTTCTTTTCTTTTCTTCCTTTATTCTTCTATTTTGGCATTTATTATAGTATTTATACAATAAGTACAATATAAATAATGCATGCTATTTTGTACAAATTAATGCTATTTACATGCATTTGGCTAGGGAATTAAGGTCAAAATAGAAGAATAAAGGTGATGAAATGGAGATTCGTCACCCCCTATACTTGCCTTTGCTAGTCTCTAGCAAACACTGATGCCTATAAGTATATAAAAGAAAATAGAGAAAAGAAAAAGAAATAAAGTGGATTGATTTTAACTTTCAAACTTGTCTTCATAAAATCAATGTTTGGCGCTCAATCGGACCCTTGGAATTTAGGTTTGGTCGGAAGCGATTTTTCTTTTAGTTTTGCCCATCTATTCTTTTTGTAGTATTTGGATATGATTTTTTTCTTCAAAATACTATATACATCAACATTTACATAAGGACGTTTTCCTCTTGAGCCAGTAGACTATCCCTCTTTTGAAGCTTTATTGCAACCCACAAATTTTGTCTTTAGACCTCATGGCTACTAGATTGGGTTGGGGTACGATGGCCACAAAGGTGTGACTTCTAATGTTTCCACTAGCTTGTGTCTCATGCCGGCAAATCCAGCTTTCTACCACTTCAACTAAGGTGAGCAAAGTGAAAGGTGCAGATGTGCAAGCCAGGTCATTATCAACAAGATTCGTGCATGTGTTTCGAAATATTCTACTTAGGCCATCAAGATGACATCGAACTAAGTCTCGTGGTTCCCAAAGAGTTAAGTCAAGAAGACCTGTAGTGCCTCAATTCCAGTTTCTATAAGATTCATGTGATTAAGTGGATTAAGTTCCAAGAAAGCTCCAATCTTTGGATTTTATTTAGACTTGTTCAATTATTAACATTGATCCAAAATATGAAAATACTTTGTACAATGCAATAAAATTTTGTAATGCAATTTTCTTGTTTTGAATTTTTTATGGATTTTTGAAAAAGTTTTGATAATTTTTATGCAAGTTTTTGAAAACATTTTACAAAATTTTATAGGTTTTTGGTTTTGCAAATATTTAGAGAATTTTCAAGAATAAAAAGTTTCTTTTGGAAAAGAAATATATACAAATATTTACACGGGAGTGCATCTTATTATTTACAAGAATTTGGGTTTTAGGAATGTACAAGATTGCATATACAAGGTTTGTTAAGGATCTTTATTTGCTTAAATTATGCACCGAGTTCTCAAAATAATTTGAAAAGATTTTTGCAAATATTTTGAAAATTTTATTTTGCAAACAAATTTAACAAATAATTTTTACAAATATTTACAAAATTTGGAAATCATTTTGCAAAGATTTTTCAAATAGTATGTATAAAATTTTCAAAATATTTTTGCACCCATTTTCCAAACCATTTGCCAATAGATTTTTCAAAATATTTATTCAAATAAAGAAAAGGAATTTTTACAAGCAAAGCATTTTTACAAAGGTTGAAAATATTTTACAAAATATTTTCCAAATAGTTTTCAAGATATTTTTCAAAGAAACTTTCCAAGCATTTTTCAGACATTTTGCAAAACATTTTTAATCGATTTATTATTATCTACAAAGAATTTTTAATATGTTTCTAGTTTTTATTAATTAGACATATTGATACGAAAGTACGAGTTATGGCTAAACTATATACAACATATAAATAACCCACTATACTTAGCTTGAGCTATGTCCTCATAGATCAAAGAGAAAAAGAGACGACATAACTCATACTGAGTATAGACGAGCCTATACTACAATGACAGAATGAAGGAATGAATGAATAAATGAGAAATCAGTCATCCCCCCTATACGTAGGTTGAAAAAATCCTAAGTATAGTAGGCTGTATCTACGTTTAGGGAGGGCCGAGGGTGGGAATAAACATATCACAACTCAATCTGTCTCCCCTATACTTAGGGTAAGATATCCCTAAGTATAGACGAAAATATCAACATGAGAGGAGACAATTGGGGGGATCAATAGAAACCAATAAAAAGAAAAAATACGTTGGGTGAATGTATGCATTAGTCCCCCTATACTTAGGGTAAAAGAGCCCTAAGTATAGGAAACAATAGAAGTGATGAAACATAATGATGAAAGAACACTCAGCTCGTGCACCCCCCTTATACTTAGGACAAAGTGCATCCTAAGCGAGGCAAACACACAGGACGAGGTGGATGAGCGAAACGGTAGATGGAAGGAAGAAAACAAAAGCGAATATACAAAGAGGTGGATATACAGAGATCAAGAAGGCAGAAAGCGTAACTTCTTGTGTGATCGCTGAGGAATGGATCTAACAAGGTGCAAGTCGATATCAGGGTCATTAGCTGACACAAACCAATCATGATCGGCCTGACGAATATCCTCAACAATCCCAAAGCGATGCAGTAGGGGGAGATAAGGCCCAAAACACCAAAAATTCCAGAAAATCATTTTATCACTTGCATATATATTCACCATATGTACAATACTGTCTATAATACACATTCTTTTCCTTAATTTATTCATACCCAAAGTCTTTTTAAATTAAATTGATTTCTTCTTAAAATTATGAATAAATGTTTTTATAAATAACAAAAAAGTAATTGTAATAAAAATAAGTGTATATTACGTAAGTTACAACCCTCCCAAAAAGCCACAAAACTCATCTTGCAAGATCAACATTTTCTCCACCAAAACTTAAATTTCATCAACTCACTTTCATTGTACTCCAAATAAAATTATATGTAAAATAGTTGTGATTTCATAAAATCAGAGTTAATGTGTGAAATATGGTTAATGGGAGTACTATTGTATATTATACCTATGTATACTCTGTATATTATTTAATTATTTATTTTCTTGTATATATTTGTAGATATTATATTTTTAATTAATTGTAAATATTGTATTTGACTTATATAAAATGCAAATAAAAATCACAAAATCAACAAAATAAAAATCTTGTATATATTGTATATGTATCACTACGTATGTATTGTACATATACATACATTTATATACATACTATTTAACCTAATAAATTAACTCCTAAAAATCAAATAAAAATTTCATTAAAACCCTTGTAAAATATTGTAAATAAATAAAATATTAAATTATGTATATATCTGTATAAATAATTAACTAAAAAATAAATCCTTGTATATATAGGTATACATACATATAAATAACATCTTATATTTATTTTAATCCTTGTATATACATTATTTAATTAATTAAAAATCACCAAAAATAAGTAAATTAAATTATTACATTTTTCTTTTCATTATTTTTTTATTTAAATTCATTTTTGATTTTTTTTGATTTTTCTTTTTTGTATCCTAATTTGTCGTTCAACCTAATTTGGATTCTTCCTCCGCACGTTCCTATTGGTTTGCCCAAGTTTGTTGACCCGGGTCAACTGACCACCTACAACTCCCACTAGCTCGCTCGTGCCCCTTCCTTCATGGAATTTTTCCATGCACTACACTCATTAATTCCCACTGCGTTCTTATCCAAAGTTTTAGCCCATTCATTCCTCGCCACTACCATCACCTTAGATCCATAGATCTTGCCTTGAGTCACAAGCATTTTGAATTCAAAAACCCATCGAAGTCTGCTCTATATATAGGCACCCTTCAACTATGATGACATGTTGATTCAGTTTTTCTTACTCTTCTGCACCCGAAGTCGATTCCTGGAGTCGAGGCAGTGACATGGCTTCCATCTCCACAACCAAGAATGCACGAGGAGGCTTGAGAATTGAGATCCGACATGTGGCCAGAGACCTCCGCCGCGTTCCGACTCTCCGCCTACTGTAGCGGATCGAGGTCTATCTTCACCTCCATTCCACTCGTAGGTAACAATAGGTCATTTAATTTCAATTTTGCAATTTTAATTTCGTCTTTTTTATTCCGTTCTAGCTTAAATCCACGATCATCTTCAACCTTCGATTGCCGGATCGGCGGGGTTCCATTCACCATCAAACAATTCCGACTCGACCATCATCTTTGCACCGACCTTATCCATCTCCTATCACATCTAATCACCCTCAGATCACTCTAGATCTGAGGATCGGCTCCTCTTATGACCACCATCGTTAGATCCCCCATCCCTTTCACTATTTTCCATCTTTCATGCTTCAATAAAGCTGCCGGAGCATCGCCTCCGAGCAATCATTTCATTGCAGGGTTAAGGAGCTCATTTGCGGACGTGAATCAACACCACACCTGAAGCTAAACATACCCAGACCTCTAGATCGTGTTCTAGGCAACATCGATCCCTTGGAAGCCCTTGGATTGGAATAGGGGACGTACATGAACGTGATCAAACATTTAGAATGCAGATCCACTGAAGGACGAGCGAGTATCAGCAAATCGAGTCTCGCCGTGGGCCACTTTCTTCCCAGTTCTTCCAAAGCACTTCGTGGCCCTCCGATCAAGAATACCACCTCCAGTTTCTATCTCGACCTTTTTAAAGGCCCTCATTCTTAGCCGTGAGATCAACTTCCAGATCTAATTGATGCCATCCATGCACGGGCAAATTTTATCCGTTGGATCAGAGTCGAAGAGCATCAAGTCCGTCCGATCTGCCACATATTTAAAGGGTATAATTGTGCCTGAGCCGCTGCATTTATTTAATTAGCAAATAAGTCCTCTTTGGACACGTGTCAGCATTCTGTGTATTGAACATTTGCATTCTATATCCTGGAACTTATTTTAATTACACATTGGTCTAACTCAGTTTTATAAATGATTTATTTTGGAAAAATTTCAATAAGAGCCCCATGTTTTATGTATTTGTTATCATTTAGCCTAGTAACTTAGTTTCTTTGCACTTTGGTACCTATGCTTCTGTATTTATTTTGCTTGATAACAATGAAAAAAATTATAAAATAGCACAAAAATTCCACAAAATTATTTTAGCTTCTTGTTACACAGGTCTTACATCCATAATTTTTATTTTACAATTTTATTATTTTTAATAATTCAAAAACTCCATTAAAATCCCCTATTTTCAATTGAAAATCAATAGAAAATACAAAACTATTGCAAAAAGTTATAAAAAATTCCTACTTGTTTATTTACATTTCTTTTAATTTTATACCATTTTCCCTTTTTATTCTCCTTAAAAACTAAAAAAAATCCATAAAACAATAAAAACAATAAAATTCATAGAAATTTAGAGAAAATTCCAAAAAATTACCTTCTTGGAAAATACGAAAATTCTCATTCATTCTGTGTATATTTCAACTATTTTTGATTTCATTTGCTATTTTTAAAATAAAAAAACATTCATTTAGTGTTCTGTTTGCTTTATTCTCTATTTTTGATTTATTTAAAAACCTTAAGAAATTTGGAAAATTTTGGAAAAATCATAAGCATTGAAACAATGCAAAAAAACCAAAAATAATTTTATTTGAATATATATATATTTCACCACTTTGTAAAAATCAAAAAAGTTGTGTTTCTCTTTCTTTCTCATTGAATTATTTTATTCATTTTTATTCCCTTTTGTTTTATAAAATTAAAAGCATTTGCAAAAGTTAAAAATTCATAAAAAATACAAATCCCAAAAATCAAATAAAAAAATCTATAAAATTAAAACTTCATAAAAAATAAAAAATAAAAAAACACAAAAATCAAGACTAGTGTTCATAAATTTCTCCTTTTTTGTTTTCATTGATTTTTTCATTGAATTGAATAACACTCAGGATTTTTGTAGCCTCCCGGAGTTTGACCCTGTACACTATACAAGTAAATTAAATAACAAATTTCTTTGCTACATTTTCTTCATTAATTTTAACTTGAGAATCGAATAAATTTTTGTTGAGGGATTTTTACGGTTGCAACGTCACTGCAGATAAATTCATGAATTTAAATCCTTGATAATTCTTGGTTAAACAAATGGCATCATTGTCGGGGAGGCATGGCAAGGGTAGTTAGGTTTTCTCTTGACCTGCTATTCTTGGTTGTTTATACTTGTTTTTCTTTCTCTTGTTTTTTATTTATTTTCCTGACATTTATTTCGTTGTTTATATTGCTACCACATACTTCTTGTTATAATTTTTGTCAATTATATCTTTCGTTTATTTTGTTTATATTTTTTGTATAAATATTATGGATCTGCATCTTGTTGAGGAGTGATCACTCAAATTGAATACCACGTTCTATGAGGGAGCTTATACTGAAGGATAAGGGGAGATCCTTAAGCACATCACTGAAATGTGATGATCGCATCGTATGCGATCAGAGCGACTAGTCGCACTAGTTGCTCGATGCAACAGAAATTAAAATTTTTCATATGACGAAACCACATGATCCAAGAACACTTCTTAAATCCTTTCGTCTAAACCAAAAACAAGTAATAGGATTACCTCTTGAAGTGTGGTTGCGATCGAGTCTCTAAACCAAGAGACCTCCTGTCTCAAGTCCGATCCAACGGAGGAGACGCTTGCGAGCACGTTGATGAGACGCGTGCTCCTCGAAATCCATGTTGATGATCCAAGCAACGGATCTCCTGATCTTGTCACACGAGATCCAACATCTTCTTCACGAGCGAGACACAACGAAGGAGATGGAGATCCACGAGTAGATGATCCGGCAATATAATGACGATGCTGCATCGATGACGACTCTCACAATGGCTCCATGGTGGACGACCATTATAAGAGAGAGAAGCTTGGCACATGGAGAAAAGAGAGAGAGAGAGCATCCATTAATTGTGTGTATTCGAATAGCAAGGGGTGCCTCTTCTTATATAGAGTTTCGGGAGTCCATAGATCTCAATCCATGGACAACACAAAATCAAACGGATGAGATTGATTTGTGTTTCTTTCAATGGCTAAGATGTTGTTGTAAAAACACAACAACTAATGATTTAATTTAAATTAATTTTCATTGAGTAAATCAACAAAGTTAATTTCAAATTAAATCATCTTTGATAAGAGAAAAAGATAATGAAGAGAACAAACTCAAAAGAGGGGGCGACTACTCTTATCCTCATGGAGAGTTGTAGCCGTCCACTTCTCTTTGGTGGACTTGGTCCACCTCTTCTAATTATCATGAGATCTCATTATCTCATGATATATATCATCATCTCTTGTCGACAATATTTTCATTAAAAAAACAATTCCAAATTATCTTATGGAAAATATCAACCATGCCATTGAAATTATGTGAATCTCATTCACAATCCAAAACTAAATATAATTATATTTTCAATTAATCATTCAATGTGAATCCAATCCACATTAACGATTAATCAACAAATATAAATCACATTATGCTCTCTTTAATATATTATAAATCACATTTATAATATACCTAAATAATATGGGATAATGCTATCCACATTATTCTTATCCATGATAATTAAATAACATTTAATCATCTTGGATCCCTCGACTCCCTAAGTAGATATCCTCAATTGGTGCTGATGGGGCTTCGAAATATGCTTCCTCTCCGTATCATCTGAAGACTCCTCAGGTAGAGCTCCAGAGATGCCCCTTCTCATGTCCCTTGCCCAGTTTGGTATGGTCACGGTCCTTCCGCTCCTCAGTGACATGTGATTAGCTTCATCACACAAAAGAATCTCATGTTTAGATCTAAGAGATGTTGAATAGTATTGATGGCCAAAGTGTTATCGATAACCAGATTGGTTCAGGCTATTGGGGTTTAGCCTGAACACGGGCTGGGATTGAGGTAGATGGTGCAGATTGCTCATCTCGTCATCTAGATAGGTGGTTGAAATCCACCCGTAAGTCATGAATTTCATTCATGTAGGAATGGAGCTTGTCGAGTGTATGTTGTTGTACGTCCACGGGACCAGACAAAGAAGGAAGGGAATAAAGACTAGGAAGAAAATGGGAAGACTAACCCTACTGGTCAGGTTACTGCCTCTACTAATGGTGGCACTGGCGTATCTGTTGAAATTACGGGCCCTACTAGCCCGCCTGATAATGTCCATGTCAGCCATACTGCTGGTACTACTGCCGCTGCTATTGGGGTGGTTGGAATCCAGCGCTCTGCTGTGAAGAAAGTGGTGTGGAGGTGAATGCGGTGTTGTGGAAGGTCGGGGGATGCTGGTAAGTCTATCGGTCCCCGGTACTTCCTTGCATGGAATGGTCCTGAGTATACCGTACTCCATTCACCTCCCAAATCAGTGAAGGCTCCTCCTGAACTATCTCTGCTGATGGAGGGGGTTGTTGGAAAGAATGGGCGTAGGACTGGTCCTGCTCCCACGGTTGGGGTTGCCCTGACACCAACTGCTCCTGAACATGGTGAACTATGTACACGGGAGCAGCAGGTGCAGTCACAACGGGTATTTTTATCTTAGATACCTGAAGAACCGCCAAATTCATCCATCTAATTTTCGTCATTTTAATGCTTAAAAGATATTCCGTTGTAGGTAGGCAATTTCACGATTGATCAAAAACTGCTATTTTTAATTAATGTCAATAGAAAGCGAGCGGTTAATTTTTTTACTTGGTAAGTTCCAATATCAAACTCAAGGAGGCATCTTCTCCTTAGGTCGATTTAAAGTCGATCTCGAAGATAGGTTCGTAAAGAGGATTTTATTTGGTATTTTTAAACGCAATAATTGAGGCAAATGCAATTTTGACAAAGTTCAGGGGTTAAATTGCAAATTTTGATCAATTCAAGTCTAAAAATTATGAAACTTGATTAGAATGTGAAATGGCTGAAAAATATGCACTGTTATAGATGGAAAATGAATATTCTGTGAATAAAATGATGA